>JAEIFG010001638.1:5000000-5625000 GCA_018901795.1 Drosophila sp. st01m
TATAGTTGGGATGATTCAGATGTATTTTGCATATAGGAAAAAAATACTTCAATGGAATTTTTGGCAGCTCTAACTGAGCGAGACTTGAAGTAGACGTTGAGTTGGGCTAAAGGCGAGCTAATTTGCCCATTTCCATGTCACAGTAGAAACATCAATTATGCGACGTCGTTCACTTAAATCTAATTAACCCTTAATGACCCTCTGACCGCTGATTAAGTGACGGAACCGCGGGAAGCGGGAAGCGGTAAACGGGGAACGGGGAACGGACATGCAAAGTAAATGCAACAACTCTTTGAAGTCGTCGTCGGTAACTTCAGCTTTAACTGTAATTTGTATTGCTACTGTTATTGTTATTGCAATCGTGCAACGATTCATTGAGCTCAGGAAGTGAACTTGGTCTGACCTAATTATTGGCTGACCCAACTGGAGATGGGAATAAAGATAGGGCTGACGCCCTAACCTACCACTACACATAAAAGGGAGAAAGCACTCGAGAGTTCTTATCACAAAACAAAGGAGAGAGAGATAAAGAGAGACTGGGTTAGAGAGAAAAGAGCGTCTCTCGCAGTTTGTGAAGCAATTGAGTAGCGCAATCTTATCAGTTCAAAAGTCAACAGAATAAACAATAATACAAAAAAAAAAGTGAGCGCTTATCTATCATTACCGTTACTCACCTGTTGTCTGATAGCAACAGGTGCCCCACCAAACGCTTAATCATTCGCAATATTCAATAGCTTGAAAGGGTTTAAATATGACTGATCAACTTGGAAGATACCCTATGCGAGCAACAAAACTCAAAGTGAAATAAGAAATGAGACATAAATATCAGTAAAATATATACGATTTTTGTTCAAAACTTTATCAGATGTCAAAAGATTAAGAATTCTCAAATTTCATCTCATACCGTATTAAAATAAAATATAGAAACTTTGATAAATAATTAGGCTCTAGGAATTCTATCAAAATTAGGTAGATATAAATTTGTTCACAATTAATTTTCTGGCCTTAGCTAGAGATTGAAGTAGATTTCTCGTGTCGCATAATATCAGATGATAAAACAGATGATAAGTAATTAAGAACTTCAGATTTTCTTGAAATGGAAATTGCAAAATTGGTAAATAAATGTAACTAGTTCGAAAGATAATGAAATCTAACTTTAGATATGACAACTTGATTTAATTCGAAATATTTATAGAGCGAGTAAATACTTCTTATAGATATACAATTTTACAGTAAGTAAAAAAAATTGAAATAAGAAATGAGACATAAATATCAGTAACATATATAGGATTTTTGTTCAAAACTTTATCAGATGTCAAAAGATTAAGAATTCTCAAATTTCATCTCATACCGTATTAAAATAAAATATAGAAACTCTGATAAATAATTAGGCTCTAGGAATTCTTTCAAAATTAGGTAGATATACATTTGTTCACAATTAATTTTCTGGCCTTAGCTAGAGATTGAAGTAGATTTCTCGTGTCGCATAATATCAGATGATAAAACAGATGATAAGTAATTAAGAAAACTTGAGATTTTCTTGAAATGGGAATTGCAAAATTGATAAATAAATGTAACTAGTTCAAAAGATAATGAAATCTAACTTTAGATATGACAACTTGATTTAATTCGAAATATTTATAGAGCGAGTAAATACTTCTTATAGATATACAATTTTACAGTAAGTATATACTGAGTACTTGCCATATTAAAAGAATACTATATATAAGCCAACTCAAATTACGATTCCCAACTGTCTGCTAACGTAATAGACCCGCAGTTGTTTGCTTATGTTACTACAGGGTACTACAGGGAACTACAGGGTTCTTTGTTTTGTTGCACTTACCACAGCGTGCAGCACGCCGCGCACTTTGAGTCCCTTGGTGGGGGCGAATTCAACAGTCACGCCCGGCTCGATGGTCAGACGGGCGCCTCGAACCACCTCGAGGTCCTCGCGTGCCAGGTACGGACTCTCGCTGAGGCGCCAAACGCGGTCGCTGAGTATTTCGCCACCCTGTAGCTCAGTGTAGGACTTGGACGATGATGTCAGCAGCAAGGATGGCGTCGACGGTGGCGCCGCTGTGGCGTCTCCGCCATGACGTGTGGCTGGCAGCAACTGTGTGGCGCCATCGAGACTCTCGAATTCGATATCGTTGTCCTCTTCCACCGTTTCCAGTTCAGTCTGTCGCTCGCTTTGTTGCTGTTGGGCTCGACCCAGTTGGCAGGACGACAACAGCAGGAAGAGGAAGAGTATTGTGCATATGTTGCCCCATTTGGGGGGCACGTAGCGGGCATTTTTTTGTTGTTGTTGTGATTCTTGTTGTTGTTCCTCTTGTAGTTCCGTTTACTTTGTTGAAGAAAGTTCGTTGTATGTCGTTGCTGCGTCATTTGTGCATTGTTTTTATTGACGTTCGATTTTCCACAATTTAAATTACTCAATTTGAGGTTATATTGGCGATATACGATTTTACTTATAACTATTTAGCATTGTTTTTCACTTTTCCCGGCAGCTTATTCTGTTGTTGAACATAGAAAATGAGTTACGATTACTAAAAACGATTCTCACAATCTATTTTCGAAATTATTAAAATATAACTTTATATCAAAATAAATAAAATAAATAAATAAATAAATAAATATTGAACTTGTTATCACAAACTTATATACAAAATTGTAATTTGCATGTATACTGAAAAAATGATGATTTTATTTGAAATGGAAGTTTTCATGCTTATTTTTTATTATAAATAATTAAATCTTCTTTTGTATTAATAATTGTAAAATGAATATATATTTAGACTTTAATGATTTATTAGGTTTTCTACTGCTATAGGCATAAATAAATTTATAGTCATTTATTAGTTCTGTAGTTAATTATTTTGTTTTTCAATATTTTATTTTATTATGGTTTTCAAAATCATTTTAAATCAATATTAACTTTTCATTGGAATATTTTTTGAATTTTTAATATTGTTTGTAAAAAGTTTTTTATTTGCATTAGCTCTTTGCATTTTTCACATAGTTAACACAGTTTTCAGCAATTTTCCACTTATTACTTCACTACAAATTTTAACACATTTATTTCACAGCCAAAACACAACTGTTTATACGATTTCATATTGTTGCAAAGCCACAAGTCGCTAGCATTGTTACCAATCTCTGATAAGCCGCCACAAACTGGCCCTAAAAACCAACACACAGAAAAAAGAACTTGACAACGTTTCAAAACCAAAACACACAAATACCAATACACACACACACACACACACACACTATACTAGACTGGGTCGTGTCCCCTTCTTCTCCTCTTCTCACTCCCCCAAAATCACGAATAACGAAAAATAATTTAAACATACACGAAAAAACACGTCCATACGCAAAGAACCGTTAGCAGCGACTGAGCGTTTTACTTGCATTATGTATTATGACGAGAGTTGAGCAGCGACAACAGCAACAACAACAGCAACAACTGAGACAACAACAACAACAACAAGCACAAATGTGGAGGGAAAAGCTTGAAACAACATGTTAAGCAGTTGCTTTTGTTGTTGTTGTCTCCACGTAAAGTAACTGTAAATGTGTAGGCATTTCATTCATGACGTGAGCGCAAGAGAGCAAGCCTCAAGAGAGCGTGGCGAGCAAGAGCGAGAGAGCGATAGTCTGATAGCGTCGCACGCACCGCTAAAGGTATTTTCCCTCTCATGTTGTTTTTGTTGTTGTTTTCCAACTCATTTTCTATGGGTTACGTGTGCGTAGAGTGTGTAAACGGAAAGAAGAAGACGGAAAGAAAGCATTTCCAAGTCGTTGTCTCTCCAATCTACACACGTACACACATACACACATACATACATACTTATAGCTCTGGCCCCGGAGTTTTCTTCACTTTGGCCCCAAGTCGAGGTTCTTATTTATGGCATATGCAAAGCAGCTTTGTTGTTCTGTTCTTAAGCTGCGGGCGCGGCTTACACACTGAGAGAAAATTATGCTAACGATAACAATTTTTTCTATTTATACAAAAACTATGTAATGCATGTAAGTGTAATAATTGAATTGAAAGAGAAAATACAAGTTTAAGCAATTAAAAAAATAAGTTTGTTACAAAATTAGATGATTATGATAATGAAAATTATGAATTATTTACGGTTAACAAATATCACTTTATTTTAAAGTTGTTTTTTTTTCAATTCTAGTATAAATTTAAATATTTTATAAACCGAACATATGCTAAGTATTTCAATAAATTAAATAATATTTCATAAGAAAGTTTAGAAAGGTAATTTCATGTCAGATTTAATTTTAAATATTTGATATGCAGGTGCTTGTTAAATATTTTATTTAAATTAATCAAATAATAGTTATGTTGTCACTTCGCTTTACGAAATTGCTTCACATTTATTATATTTAATAAAACTCTGTAATTTTATTGAAATTTTGATATTTTTAACACCAATATAATTTTTCTCTCAGTGTACACTGAAGCGACTCGGGGCCTTGTGCATTATTATCGATGCATCTGTGACTCAACTGCAAGCTATCCAAGTTGCAACTGATGTGGATGTTGCTGTTGTTGTTGTTTTCGTTGTCGTTGCATTCTAAAGTTGATTGTAGACCTTTTTATGGGTTTATTAACTTTGTTTTGGCATTTAGCCAAGGAATGCGTTTTGCTTAAATAAGTGGCTAACGCAAAGGTTTCAAACTCTCCCGTCTCCCACTTCTCAAGTACTTCGCTGATAAGCTACGTATTTCTCTGAAAGCATTGTAACTGTATTCCACTTACTATATAGAAACCTAAACGATTTGAACCTGTTGAAAATAGCGATAACTCCTGATAGCCACCAATCAAATTTGGTAAGATAGTAGTAGATATTTAGTTGTTGATGGTATTTTCCTTAAATAGATAAGATAATTTAGTTTATGAAGTAAGCGCGCATTCATAATTGTTGAATTCGTTAGACTAATCGATATACTATAAAATTAAACACACTTTAATTGACCAAAATTGGCTAAACATTCAATTCTTTTGTGTGTCGAGTTCAACAAACTTGAATAGCTTCTTTTAAATGCTCAATTTCTGCAAATTCATTATCAAGTTCTGCACTAGATTCATGGATTCTATTTTATTTTCCAGTTTCTACGTGCCAAATTCTTTTTACGGACTTTCTATTCAATTTTAACACTGAATCATTTATTATAATTATTCTAAGCAGGTGAGCTACTTTTATTTCACATACATATGTATCTTGCATTTAAAAGTGCTTTAAAAGCTTGAAGCTCATTATGTCGATTAGTTTTCTACCACAACATTTTTTTAGTTATTTTTTATTGTTGCCAGAGCATGTGAAGTCTAGTAAACCCGCAACAATCGTCACTACAGGGTGTAACCGTAATAAGTCTTCAACGATCTATGCTTATTAGTCATCTTTAGTCATCTTTTAGTGCCGGTGTTTTGTTATTTTTTTTATCAAACACGCGATTTGCATTCCACTTTCTATGACTAATGATAATAATGACTACATTATAATCTAAGATTCTCTCTCTCTCAGTCTTATATCTTTGTAAGCCCACTAAGTGCACTTGTCTGTGGGACTTAGCTGATTGATAATGTCCACTTCCTTTTGGGCCAACAACAGAATTGACAACTCGCAACGCGTCATCGGTTGGTAAGGCAAATTGTAAGGGGAAGTGAGTAATGTAATGCCAACGGAACGGAAGTTAAATGTGGAAGTGGCAACAGCAACAACAGCAATTGCATTGAAAGCAGCGACGCTGACGCCGACGCCGACTGCGCAGTCGCTGTTGCGGCTCGCTGCACGCATGCAGTTGGCAAGTTTGTTGAGTTTATTGGCCACAGCAGAGTTAACAAAAAAAATAAAAGGAATAGCGATAGTACAAAGAGTTGTTGCTGCTGCTGCTGTGGCATGTGGCAGTCTGACAATTAGAGGTGCATGAAAGCGTGCAACAGTCGAAAGCCTTCAAATTGGTAACAGATTTTGAGCTGCATCTTTACGCGCTGTTAACTTAAATTTCGCACTAATGAGCTTGCTCTTAACGGTTTCTCTCAGCCAACTTCACTACACTACACTACATTACACTACACTACACTGCACAACACTGCAATACACTTCACTACACTACTCTGCTCTGAGCCATAACGCTCCACAATGTTCTAATTAAGCACAAGAAAATATGCTTTCAAGTTATACACATATGTGTGTGTATGTGTTTTGGTTTCTTTGTGTGGCTTTTGACCAAAATGCGCAGGTATTGGCCATGCTATTGGCTATATGCGATTGTATTGGTGTGTTTGGTAATACTCTCCGCTTTTGGCCAGCATAAAGTGAGAGACGCACTAACACAACCTCACTTTTCAAGTTTTTCTTTGCACAGTTTGCGCATTTGATGTTATTGTGTATTATGTATTTTGTTGCACTTCAATTTTCCAACACTTGTTGCACTTTCTGTTAACATTTTTGGCAATATTTACGCTTTAAATGACGCTTTTTCGTTGGCTTTAAGGCGCGGTCAATAGCGATCACACACACTTACACGTTTAGGTGACAACAGAGAGAGAAGACGAAGAAGAGGAAGAATACAACAAAAAATAAGCACGTTGAGATCAAAAAATAATTTGGTTTTAGCGCACACACGTCTATATGGTCGCGTTGTTGAACACCGTCTGAACTTTTGAGCACATTGAGTTGCATAGAGAAGCTCCACGGTCACAAATCTGTCACTCTCACTCTCTCTCTCTCACACCCTCGCTTACGCTCTCTCGCTCTCGCTCTCGCTCTGCTGCCAACTTAAGTTCTGCAGTCAAAACACACGTTGAGAAACTGAGAAGCTTTACGAGCGAGCGAATATGAAAATAATATTCAAAGTTCGCTCCAAGTGGACAAAGCGAAATGGCAGTTACATGTTGTCGTTGTTGCTGTTGCTTTTGCGCTCTCGCTGTTACCTTGGCCGAAATGACAGCAGCAATAGCTTTTACAGCTTTTGCTTTGTTACCTGTTGCTTGACGCGCTGTTAAAAGTGTCTGTATGTGAGCTGTGTTTACTGCACACTGTAAACTGAACAGTTCACTGTTAAGGCGGATGATCAATAAGTAAGTTAACGCACTTTTCAAAGTAGTAACTGCTATATTTTAAAATATATTGATGGCCACTTTTTAAATTAAGCAGTTTATGTTAATTTTTTTTAATTTACCAGTTCCTACCGGAGTCTTTATTAAAAACGGCCATAGAAAAATGGTTTAAGTTTGGCGTCCAGCTAAAAATTGCGAGTTAATCAGGCACGTAATGAGACAACTTACAGTTACGGCTGCCGCGAAAGAAATGTTGCGCCATCTACTGTGATTACCTACAACTAACAATAAAACAAATTTACTGCATACTTTTGCCCCATACTTATAAATAAATTGGCGTTGATTGAATCTGCTAGATGGCGTTTAAAAATACAACGACCAACACAAACTATTTATACTGCATACTTTTCGGCTGTCACTGATAAATGTTGTACAGATAAGAGTTTGATTTCATGTGCATTTATTTTGAACGAATAAATTATTGTTTAGCTTAAGTTTATAAATGCAAATAACTAAAAATTATGTAGAGCTACATTATTATTTAAGTTTAAAGTTTCACTATAAAAGGGATACCAAATAAATACTGATTATCAATTGAAAGCCATCTAGTGACCAATATTATAAGCTACAATATGATTGAATTGTATACTGCATACTTTTAGGACAAATATGCTGAATTTATTCCTGTTTAAAAAAGCCATTTTTAAAAAGGAATCATAATCAGTTAACAAGCAATTGCGACTTTTCAATTACCTGAAAATGACTCAAATTTCTGTCTCACAAATAAATGCTAATTATGAATTCATTTCATACACTTTGGCGACTTCCTTTCGGCAACTTCAGCAATTTCTGTTTAATTCTCACGCAATCGCTTGGAGAGAGACTTTTGTGGAGGCAACTCACGTGCGGAGGCAACGGGTGATATCATCATTGTATCATCTTGGTTAATATTGTTATGTATTTTTTATAGTTCAGCGATTGATATCGTCAGCCAATTTAGGGGTGGGGTGGGGAGTTGAGAGTTGTAGCGACGATGGCACCTTATAAAAAAAATTCTCTGTCGCCGCAATTTGATGATGACAACAATTTACGTGCCGCATTAATTGAACTTTCTACGTGTTCGAGTGCAACACTTTGAATCTGCCTTGAATTGAGCCTCGAATTGTGCGTGCCCCTCCCTCAATCCAAATGTCCCTCCCTTCTCCACTCTTCAGTTAACCAGAAACCCGTCTAGGGAGAGATCTATGCGAAACGTGCCTGAAGTACAAGTTTATAATGGCAACGGTCTGACACTTGATTGATGGGCTTCATGAATCATTGTTGAAAGCCAATAAAATACAAATACACAAAAATACTAAAATACGAAAATCCTAAAAATACCATTAACAAACACTTAATTAATTTCAATGCAAACTTTATTTAAATATATATATATATTTTGTATATGTGTATTGTTGTATGTGTAGTGTTGTATCTAAAGAAATCATTTCAAATTGAAGGAAGACCATGGAATGCTAGAAGGACGTACTAAAACTCTATCTACACTATTAAGCTTAAGATTAATCTATAAATTAAGCCTATAAAATGTAAATGGAATATTGAATATTATTGTTGTTACTGTTGTGTATTGTGTAATGTTTTTAGTTATTTTTTTTTTGCGTATTTCTAAGCTACTTTTACTTTCAACCTTTTTTTCCCTCAGCAAAAATCTTGATACGATTTCGTGTTTACATAACGATCCAAGATTATCTTACAAATTAAACATAAATTAAAGTTGTATACAAGTAGTTATTTTATTTATTTATTATGTTATTTTGCTGTATTTTTTTCATTTTGTTTTTGTCGTTAGCTACTAGAAAAAAAGGAAACAACAACACTTAGTGTTGGACTAAACTAATGGATAGACTCTCGAATTAGAAACTAAGATGATCTAATATTGTGTCTTTATCTGTGCGTGTACTAAACGTACTAAAAGTACCAGTTATATATATATATATATCTTCGAATTAAAATAGTACATTTTAAAGCACAAATGCTATAACATAACTAGTTAAGACTTAAGTTGTACAAAATGTACTAAAAGCATTATATTATACTTCACTTCAAATGCAACAAAATCAACTGTGGCACTTTCAACGCGTTTCTCAATTTATAATCAAAGTACTAAAATCGATACTAGATACTACAGTTATACTTATTGCCTTGCCTGGACAGGCATTGTACTAAAATGTACTAAAAGTGCACTTATGGCTAAATAGCAAGCGGGCTAACAATCGATCCGTTGGCTAGATATTGTCATTGTGGAAGCCATGTGGAAGCCATGTGGAACTCAAGTTCAGCCTGCGAGCCCGCGAAACAATCTTCTCTTAGTGTACTAAAATGTGGATTTCAATCTTCAGCGTCGCATGATATCCTCAATGCTAAAGCCGGTGCGACGCGGTGCTGGTGGTGCAGGAGCAGGAGCAGGTGCTGGTGGTGCTGCCGTTGCTGGTGGTGCAGGTGGTGCTGCAGGCGCAGCAACTGACGGTGGTGGCGGTGCAAGCGCCGCTTCCTTTTCCGCTTCCGTTGGCGGCGGCTTGCAGAGCAGCTGTCTGGGCGGATGACGCGACATGTTCAGTGCTTGGATGCTCTGAGTCTCCAGAAAGGAGCGCTGATGATCCACCTGATCCACCAGGAACGGCGTCGGTGGCAATATTCGCTTCCTCACGGGAATCGAGCCCAGGAAACTGGGCATCGCCTCGTGCGGCGAGTGCAGTGGTTGCGATGGCGGCCTCGATGGTTCAGTGGTACTGGTTGCGGTGGTGGTGCTGCTGCTGGTGGTGACAATGCTGGGTGGTGTGGGTAGCGCCACTTTGCTCAGGTTCAGCGATTTGTGGTGCAGATCCCGACGCACATGGAGCATGGGCAAGTAGGGATCTCCACTGCCAGGTGGCAACAGATGTGCGTGATGGCCATGATGTGCTGCTGACGGCGGTGGTGCAGTGGGTGGTGGTGGTGCATAGCGTAAGCTGGGCATAAACGACGGCACAGCTGCTCCAACTCCTGCTGCTGCTGCTGCTGCGGAGAGAGGAGACTCCTCCAGAGGACGCTCGCCATGGGGACGCATGGTGTAGGTCTCTCCGCCCTCGTGGTGACAGTGGGTCACACCCTGGCGTTCCGGTTTGGCAGCTGTGCTGGAGCTGGCAGCCTGGCCAGCCTTGAAGCGTGCCAACAAAGCGACTTCGGCTTTTTCCTCTTCGGTTTCCGCCTCCAGGTCTTCGTCGTCAGCGAGATCCAAGGCGCCACCTGCTTCTTGGAGATCCTCCTCCTCATCGTAGTCATCGAACTCCTCCTCGCTGTCCTCCTGATTGTAGCTAACACTGTTGCTGTTGTTGTTGTTGCTGCCGGGTGCTTTTCTCTTGAGTCGCATGCGTTCAGCTTCGTCCTTCTCCAATTTCTCGCCGAGATTATGCACAGGCGACTGACGCGGCGAGTCTACTTCCAGCAACGAGTCCTCCTCATCCCCGCTGAGATGACGCGCCTCGTCCTCCTCCCCAACGTCCACATAGTCGGCACTGTTCACCTCCCCAACAGCGTGCGTCAATGCGTGGCGCCTCAAATCGCAGTTGCGACGAAAGACCTTGCCACACGAGGAGCACTCGTAGGGCTTGTGATCCGTGTGAGTTAACAGATGGGTCTTCAGATTCGAGCGCTGGTTAAAGCTGCGACTGCACACGGGACACTTGTGGGGCGACTCCTCCATGTGCAGGATCTTGTGCACGGCCAGAGTCCGCGACTGGCAGAAGCCCTTGCCGCATTCCGTGCACTTGAACGGCTTCTCCTTAGAGTGTATATACCTGCAGTTCAAATACAAAATGTCATATTAAAATTATCTGTTTTCACTTTTAAAATACCTCTTTTCAGGAATAAAAAGCATTAAATGTTTCTAATTAAAAAGGTTTTATTCGTGGAAACTTTAAAACAGAAAATAATATTTACTTTACATTTTGATATATGATTTTTAAATGATACTGAAATAATTGTATTAGTTCAGTTACTTTTAAACTTGGACCCGAAATTTAACTTAGGATTACAAGTATAGAATTGGTTGATCATCTTCCGTTGTTTAGTGACATTTAGAATTTGAATTGTGATTTCTTTGTTAAATGTTAATTCATACATTACTCCAAATTCGAAATTAATACAAAAGTTCATTTTAAATTTCAAGTTTTAATAAATTAAATTTGCATATTCCGAATGATTCAATTTAGTGTTTTTTAATACCGTTTTTAAATAAAAATGTTATACTTAATTTTCAAATTCAGTTGCACATTTAAAAAGAATTTTTATTGCATCATAAGAACAATAAATTTCAATTCGAATAATTTGCATCAATAATAAGAGTTTTAATTTATTTGTGCAATAAAAAAAGAATTCTTTTCAGAACTTTTGGATATTGTCTCCTTCATTTAGATCATTTCCTTCGGTTTAGATTTTTTGTGACATGCAACTCTTATTTTAATTCCGGTCTCTGAGAGGGATAAGAGAAATAGCAAGACTGGGAGAGGGGGAAGGGGTGATAAAGACTTGGCTCAATTGCGTGGGAGGTTGTTGGTAGCTGTTGTTGGTAGCTCTCGAGTTGACAGTTATCTTTTGAGGCTCCAGATAAAGTGCGCTGATATATTTCATGTTTTATGTTTATGGCCGCCATCTTTGGCAATGGCGTCCACTTGTTGTTGGCCACGCTAACAACAACAAAATCAAAAGCAACAGTAACAACAACAATCTCAACCAGCAGCATCAGCAGCAGCAGCAGCAGCTGCTGCCGTCGAGGAAAAACAGGTTCTACAGCTTAAGATCTCTGGGTCCACTTGCTTTTGGCTTCGGGGGTCTTCAAGGCGCAACCGAGATTCTTCTGTGCCTCTGTTTCCCCTCTTCCTGTCTCTCCTCCACTCTTTTCCCCTTCCCCTTTGCCCGCCTCTCTTTGTTGTCGTCTTTGGGACTGAAGAATTAGCCTCGCGGCAAAGCAAACAAACGACAAATGGACCGAAACCGAAGCGATCAAAAGACAGAACGTCTTAAGACAGGCCGACAAACTGGACAGGGAGAGAGAGAGGCAGAGAGAGAGAGAGATAGAGAGACAGAGAGAAGTCCGAGAAGTTGAAAAAGTTGACCAAGCTGCTGGTGCCCGTTTTCCTAAACGTAACGACTGCCCTCTCTATAAAGTACTACAGTACCCAATGCCGCGTACCCTTACATCTCCCTCTCTCCCTCCCCGCTCTACCGCCCTCTCAAATTGCCCGGGCAAGAAATGAAAACCAACAAAGTTAATTAACTTTGTCTTTAGCGGCGTGTTTCTTGCACTAACTTGGCTAACACTGCGACTGAGTTCACGAATTTTGTCAAGCCGTTGGACTATGGAAACCTTTTAATATATAAATATATTTAATATTTAAGAAAATTTCTTTTTTTAAATATTAATAATCTCAAGTCAAACTTTATAAATTATTAATTACGTATCTTTCTAAATAAACTGAATTTGTATTAGGAAACAGCATAATTTAGAATAAATATGCGATTATTATGATAAATTTAAAGTTTTCTTTTTTATATGCAAGACTTGAATATTTGGATTCGTTACTAGAATAGAAACTTGTAATTTTTCTAGTCTAAGTTTTTCAGAGCTTCTTGAGATCAAACATGAATATTCCTGATATTATTAAATCAATAAAAAAAAACAAAGTAATTCCCATTAAATATTATCCAATATTTCAACGAATTAAAACCGAAAAATCTCTTCCATTTTGATGTTTTAAATATTACAACACTTTTAGGAAGAGTATTTGGTAGTTGACTTGACTTAACATATTCCTAAATATGTTTCAAGTTCTTTCGCTTTTTTTGTATGTTGTCTTCTTCGTCTTCTGGTTCTGGTTCTGCCTTGAGGCATGCCAGCAATTACCAGGAGAAAACACGCCCGCCGTCTCTTCCCCCACTCACGTGTATACCATATATTTAATTCACTCCCCACACTTGACACTCACCTGTGGTCCCTCAAGTGATCCTGTCGCCTGAACGCCTTGCCGCAAATATCACAGGAATAGGGTCGCTCATCGGTGTGTGTCCGCTCGTGAATGAGGAGATTGTAGGACTTGGTGAACTGTCGATTGCAGAACTTGCAGATGAACTGCTTCTTGGGCCTCGAGGCACGACCAGGTGCACGCAGCAGGCGTCTGTCCAGGCCCGCGTGCATCCCAGGACCCAATCCGGGCGGGAAAAGGGCCGCCGCTGTGGCCGCTCCAGGCGGAAATGGAAAACTGCCGGCGCCGGTGGGCGAGGGACCTGGTCCGGTCAGATATGGCGGTGGCGGGGGCGGAGCATAGAGCACACCCGGTGGCGGCGGTCCACCAGGTGGACCTGCTCTGCCCAGCATGGCGGCAGCGGCCGCTGCCTCGCGCAGCGCCAACTCCTTCCGCTTGTCCGCCATCATGGCAATGATCTCGTAGTTGGAGTTGCTGCCAACTCGCGCCTTCGCCTCCAGTGCCTGCCGCGTGGGCAGCACCGGCACAAAGGCCGAAATCTCCCGATGATGCGGCCCGCCCCCGGGCCGTGGGGTCCGCCATGCAACCCCGAGGCCGCCAAGTGCTGTTGATAGGCCAATTGGGTTTCGTAGGCAGCGGCTGCTGCCGAGATCCTGCTAGCTGATGAGTTGCGTGAATCGCCGCCACCTGACGATCCGTCGGCTGTGTTCATGGTGGCACCACCTGCACCGCCGCCAGTGGAGCCACCGCTTGCGGCAGCTGCCACCGCTGCCACCGTTGACATAAACTGATCCATGCGAGAGGCGCGCAGCATGGGAATGGCGCCTCCCCCGCCGCCTCCACCTCCGTCGCTCCCTGTGCTATCCGTGGGCATTTCAAGTGTCGAGTTTGCTACTCACATGTCAGACCTTCACCTGTAAAAGAGAGCGTGACAAAGAGAGAGAGAGAGAGAGAGAGAGAGAGAGGGGAGAGGAAAGAAATAACAATTAGTCAAATGTTGTGTTAATTGTTTGCGGCTTATTGGGCTCTATGGGTTTATCTTAATTGCTCGTCAAGTCCAATAAACTGTTTATTTCCCCCACTTTGTCATACCCTTTATCCACAATAAACTTTATTGGGGTATGCCTCCTATGGCCAGCAGTTGGTAATAGTTCTACAAAGTCTACATTTTTAGTTGGATGTCAATTTTTATATTTTAGCAAAAATATAAAAATAATTTACTGAAAGTTTTCAAATTTGATATTATTCACTATAATACTTATTTAAATGTAAGGAATGTCTATTGGACTGAATGATTTTTATATAAATCAAAACACTTTTGTACAATAAAAACAATAATATTTTCAATAAATATTTTTAATGCAAAATAACGATATTTAAAAATCAATTATTGATTGTTTTCATTAAAGTGTTTTATGTTTAATTTTTTTTTTCATTTTAAACAACTTTATGAATCTAGATTTCTTCTCTATTTTAAGCAAAACAAAACTTAATAAACAAAATTGTACATTTTAAATTTTTACTCATACTGTTTACTTTTTATTTTAACCTATTTACTGAGAATTTAGTTACAACTATTAGTGAGTCTAACAGCAATTTCACATTATTGTTGTAATCTTTTATATGGAACACACCTTTCAGCAACATTTTTATCACATCCAGATTTTATAACATTTTCTTGGGAATTTTTGTTAAATATTTTGTAGAGCAGCAAAGTTAACAAAGGGTATTTGCAGTTTTGAATTTTTGTTAAATATTTTGTAGAGCAGCAAAGTTAACAAAGGGTATTTGCAGTTTCCAAGTGACCTTTTAGGAGTTATTTTTCAACTAGTATTGTTATTGTACAATACTTTATTTTTCTATATTTTTGTTGTGGTTGGTTTTATCAGCAAATGCGACGGCGGCAAGTGAAACTCAACTGAACCGAACCGAACCGAATGGAAGTGAAGTGAAGTGAAGTGAACAGAATCGAGTCAACGCGGTTGTCGACGCTGCCAGGTTAGATAAGATTGTGCGTCTGAAAACCTGACTGAGTCAGTAAGCGACTCACAGCACAGTAGTAACGATATAAACACACACACACATTTACACACTCACACACTCATTTGCAGATACAGATACAAATACAGGCAACACTCAGATACAGATACGGCGAGAGTGAGATACAAAGACACACAGAGGCGTAGATAGAGATAAAGAGACTAGCATTTGGCAGCCATAGAAATGCAACTGGTAGCCTAAGCGGCAGTCAACTCAGACATTCAGTCAGTTAGTCAAAGAAAAAAAATGAAATGAAATAAGAAAAACCCGATCCCGAACCCGATCCCGAACCCGAACCCGACCCCATCTCCGTCTCCGTCTCGGATTCCGATTTGAACCCGAGACGAGACTGACTGCTTACTGGATTTACGCAACAGGAGCTTAAGCTTCTGGTAGCTCTCGGGGTTTTGCATCTGGGAACGTGATCATCACGATAATAATGACAACAACAACAACAACAACAACAACAAAATACTTGAACAGCAGAAGAAACAACAGGAGAAGAAAACAAAAGAGAGATAAAAGTAATGCTACGATAATGATAATGACGATCATATTGTCGTCCATAAAACTTTGTTGCTTTAAAGCCTCATTTAAATGTCTTATAACCAGTTGCGCATAAAGCGCAAAAACCAAAAAAAAAAAAACACACACACACACAAACTCTTGCTTCTCAACCTGCACCCCAGTCTTCGCAGTCTACACGAATCTTGGCAGTCTTCTCTGCCCGTGCAATGACAGTTTTGCTTATCATTTTGCTGTAAAATGTTCTCGACTTGAAAATCAGTTTTGACACCATGATTTTCACGTATTTTTCTGCCTGTCTGCCAACATTCATGACGATGATGATGATGATGATGCGAAGTCAAATCAGTTAAGATACGAGTGTAGCTGGAACTGCTGCATCATTCCAACAGATACAAGATACAAGATACAAGCGTAGGCATCTCCAAATACTATACTTGTAGAGAGAGGGGGGATTTAACCAGGGAAACGGGCTCAGCTGTCAGCTTAGTTTAAGACAAACAAGATGGATCGTTAGAAATGGCACGAGCTTAGTAAAAGTTCCTCTGCAAAGTGGACAACTTGCAGCTATAAATTTATGCAAACTATTTGTTGTTGATTTTAGTCTTACTTATTTTCTTTAAAATCTTCTATGCTCATGAGGTTAAATTATTAGTTTATTTTGTACTCGGGCTAAGGAAATAACACTATTGGAACTGTCTTCTCACGGTTTAGTTAAATATAAGCTGATAGTTTTTAATATAAATGTTATTTCTGATTAATTTTTTTAAATTATTATTTGTTTTAAATCTATTTTTGAGTTAACAAAATTCCTTGTAATAAATGAAGTATTTTATCTAATAAAATAATTTCCATATACAGCAGTGTATATTTTATGTGTATACATAAGTTTTAAATTTATTTCAACATTTATTTATTAAATAAATAAAGTATCTTTTGCCTTAAGTTTCAATCATTTCAAATTAACTAGACTTTCCTACAGAATATTGCTACTTTAAGTATATAAACCATTAGGAGTAAAAATCAAATATTAAATATAAAAAAAAGCATTTTGTAGCTTTTGCCGTAAT
The DNA here is from genome assembly GCA_018901795.1 of Drosophila sp. st01m. Taxonomy (NCBI): domain Eukaryota; kingdom Metazoa; phylum Arthropoda; class Insecta; order Diptera; family Drosophilidae; genus Drosophila; species Drosophila sp. st01m. The sequence continues at coordinate 5,016,737 of JAEIFG010001638.1, forward strand.
TCTTTAAGTCATTAGTCTCCCAAAAAAGTTGTTACTTTTAATAGTTTTATAATTATTCATAGTAAAGACAAAAATTGCACAATTTAAATCGAGTAATTTTTCAGATTGTAATCCAATAGTCGTCACCAAATGAAATCTCACCCATATTTCTGTGCCATTTGGTCACATTACTCATACGCCCCACGATCCCCGCTACTTGCAACTCAACTTGCAACCACATCACGCATATCTCACACCACATTCGAGGTACAGAGACGGGGACAGATACAGATACGTATCTCTAGTAGCCTCGACTCAAACAAAAAAATTTAAAAAATAACAACAGAAAAAAGGTAACCCGTTTTGGTGTTTTTCATTGTATCTGTATCTTTTCATATATCTTTTCATATATATAAGTACATGTATTTTTTTCTAGGTTTCAACTTTATTCTTCTCACTTATGCATTTATGACTCGAATATCTCGTATGTCTGTTTAAATGCCTGAACTGTCGTAACTGTCTAACTGTTCGACCCTGTATCTATCTTTCTTTTTCTATATCCATCTCTCTCCCTTCCTCGCTCGCGCTTCGTCTCGCTCTGTACACAGTATACGATTGAGCGTTCATTATCTTCTGAAACATCGGCACTTTTGAAACGTCAACGCCAAATAAGAAAAACAAATAAAATTAATGTAAATAATGGACATCATCAGCAAAATGCGAAGTCGAGACAACGCCGCACGTAGACAGAGCAGTGCAGAGAGTGACTGAGTGAGAGAGAGAGAGAGAGAGGGAGGGAGGAAGGGAGAGAGTTGTGTGTACTTTCAGATACACACATACATACACACACACACATCCAGAGGGAACGTTTGCGCAAACGGTTGCCCAGCAAATGAAGCCAAAGGCTTAGATGTGTGCATACATATAATAAAAAAAAGTAAAAATAACCAAGAAAAAAATATAATAATAATAAGAAGCAGCAGAATAAGAAACTACAATAACAACAAAAACAACAGTTGAGCTACAACTACAACTACTGGCTAAGAAAATAAAAAGATATCGAGGAGCAATTTGGCTGCCAGTTTTCTGCTGCCTGGTCTCAGTTCTCAGTTCTCAGTGCTCGGGTCTCGAGTCTCGAACCTCGAGTCTCTGTCTTTGGGCCTTGTGTAAACAACGGGCCCAGAGAGACCAGCAGACGCGCACAGTCAGTGAAAAGGTTCAAAGCAGTTGATAAAAAAATAAAGAAAGAGACAAAAATATATACAACACACACACACACACACACACACACACACACATGTGCAGAGGGATTTAATGTTTGTATAGAAACGAGACGAAGTTTGTCCCTCGACTGGCAACTCTCATATCTTGGCTTGGACCACTACTTCACTTTGCTTACAAAACTACAGCAACAGCAACAGCAACAACAAATAAACAAACAAACAACAACAGACAACAACAACAACTCAATAAAGGAAAAAGGGTCAGGCTCTTTTTGGTTTTAATCCCTTTAGGCCAGGCTCAACTCTGGTGACTGCGAAGGTAGCTAATAATCAACAGAAACACACAAAAAAAAAAAAGAAACTAAAAAGAAACTGAAGCAGAAGAAGCGTCGAGAAGTGTAGCGAAGAGGGAGCGTGAGCGGGGACTTATAATTATAGTGCACTCATGTGTCTGGATGCGTTAATCTGGCAACCCTTTCTGGCCTCAACCGAACCCCCTTCAGATTATGGTCGAAGCTATTAAAATCTCTAGCCATAATCAGTGCTTGTAGCTCTAGTCGATTCCCCTCCTCCTCCAACTCCACCGTTTGTATCTCCCTCTTCTCGAACTGCGTGTCTATAATTTTCTTGATTAATATCTATGCGATTTACACATACACTAGGCTGCCTATTCGTCCCTCTCCCCACTCACTCACTCTCTCTCTCTCCTTCTCTCTCGCTCTTTTCTTGTCAAAGTGCACAGTCATTAATTTGAAAGCTTTGCAGTTTTGCGCCAGCTTCAAGAACTGCTAATGAAGTTTTATGGTTTCGAAATGCACCTGGCTAAAACTGCCCTATAGATTACTTAGCTTGTTCTTTTAAATTGAAAAAAAAAAAACATAATTTATAATTATTATGATCGAAATAATGAGTATTGGTTCAGAGGATCCTAAAACTTAAATAGTTTGCTATGAAAATTTCTTTAGAGAATCTTGGAGTTGACAAGATAAATTCTAGTGACAATTCGAAAGAAGGATCAGCAAATACTAATAATATTGACAAAGCCATATTTGATGATAATGCAAATACAAATACGAATTCAAATGCGAATATTAATACTAAGAGAACATGTTAAGGACAAGTGAAATACTCCTTGAAATTCTAATGATAAATCGATGGCAAATTGGCACAGTAAATAAAATAAAAACTTTATAGTTAAAATTACGGCTCAGCTAAATATTAATGGTTAGCTAATGTATTAATTTAGGCTTTAACTAATGCAATTTCTAATGACACATTGCAAAATCTAATGCTAATGTCACAGAAACATGCTGATCATCAATAATGTTAGTTTAAATAAGTATTAATGCTAATGCTGATGTCAATGTTAATGCTAAAGATTACTATATTAATAATGTTAAATCTAATTCATATACTTTATTTCAGCACATACTATTGCAAATAATAATGATTAGGACTCTGCAAAAGCTAATTCTAATGCAAATCTTAATACTCCGAGGTAATTGTAGCAGCTAATGCAAATACAAATACCGATGCTAATGGTAATATTAATGCAGAGTGACAAATCTGAATTTATTTGTACTGCTGCTGCAAATATTAATGCCAATGCTAATAATATGAGCAAATGCTAATTCCAGTGCAAACTCAAATGCAAATGCTAATACAGATGCTAATACTGACATATAATGCGTATGGTAATAAAACTGCTACTGAAAATGCAAATATTAATACTACAACTGCAATCTTTGATTGAGATAATGATGAGGCATATAATAGTTATAATGATCGTTATAATATAAAAGATTAACTGCACTTCAAGAGAAATCGTAGCTGTACATAGTTGTAATTTCTAACTTCTTTTTGTATTTCACTTTAATCTGCGAATTTATGAGTTAATCTGAGATCTTAGATTGTTTTTCTGTTTGAGCCTGAAAGTGTGTGCTCTGGTTTTTTCCTTTGTGCCATTTGTTCTACACTGTGCAGGAAAGTTAATCTTCTTAAGCCGATCGTTTGTCATGCTTCTTAAGACTCTCGATCTCACTTCTGTCTGATCTCTGATCCATTGTGTATGGCAAGAATGCCCAATCATGGCGTTACTTCATGCCACACCGATCTCTTATACTCTAGCTGGTTTATCGACATCTTTAGTTTGGGAAAAGACTAGAGATTATTCACATTATGATCGCCCCACTCAATGTATTCATATTGTAATGGGACAGAATTAAATTTCATGATCAAAACTGATCGGAAATAAAAAAGACATATATGTATTTAAATAAATAAAAACAAGTCCAGAGTCTGGAGTCTATTAAGCGCCTGTTAAGCACACGTGCCAAAAAGGGCGTGGCAGAGCGTCAAGAAAAAGCTTCGCTTTTTATGGCCAATTGTTTGGGCCATTGTTATTCTGTTTATGGACCCCACTGTTAAGTGTCGCCTTTTGTTTAACGCAACATTTAGACGCTTTTAATTTGAATGATTTTAATTAATTACGTTTTTATTGAGCGCCATTTTTGGGCCAAAACTGAAGGCATCCGTTGCACAAATAACAGAAAAACTACAAAATTAAAAAAAAAAAAAAAAAGAAGGAAAATGAAACCCACCAAGAAATATATACCGAATGCAATAAAGTTTTATGTGCCTATTCTTATGCTAAAATATTTAAAATAAAGTGGGAACCGGACAGCAATCAAATTGCCTATAAACAAACAATGATGGTGAAAATTCAAAGAGTTTCAAGAGCTCAAGATCCTCAGCTCCACTCGAGCGAAACAAAAGCCCAATGGCTCTATAGAACCGCAGCGAATGGAACCCCAAACCGATCCGAACCCAAAATTACACCAAAAATAAAAAGAGACTGTGGGAGCGCGGGAGGCGTTTAAGAAAGAAAAAACAAGTAGAGATCTATAAAAAGCATTTAAAAGAAATCAAAGGAAAAATAAGCACAGAGATGTGGAGATGTGGAGATGTGGAGATGTAGAGATGATGATGATGGTTGGGAACTGAAGCAAAGTCCAAACCCCAAACCCCAAACCCCAAACCCCAAACCCGAAACTCTAAAAATCCAAACCCAACAGAAGCTTGCGGCAATTGCGTTTCCTCTTTGGACACACGTTCTGAACAATTAAAGCGCGCGGCAAGCCAAGCTGGCAAACGATGGCCAAGACAACGACGTCGCTGTCGAGACGACCAAGTCCAAAAAAACCGGATTCAAATTGAGCACGACGAGAGCTGCTGAAACTGAAGCTGCGGCTGCGGCTGCGGTTGAGTCTGAAACTGACGCTGAAACTTGGAGCTGGCCACTGGCACTGGCTACAAGTGAACTGGTTTACGGCTTATACGAAAATACAAAAAGACCAAAAAAAAAAAAAAGATGGAGAAGAAAAACACAGGCAACAACAAAAAAGCATTCCAAACGAAGGTTCGAGCGCGAGTTCGAACTGAATCGCAGACCTGGAAACTCTGGGGACTTTGCTGGCGAGTCGAGCGCCAGGTCGCCTGTCAATGGAACGCAGGCACCACGGCACCACGGCACCGCAGCACCACAGGCACCACACTGAGTTCGGTGGCAATGACAGTGGCACATGCAGTTGTAGTGGAAGCCGCTGCGGCAGCCGAAAAAAAAAAAATACAAAAAACCGCCAACCGTGGACGAAGCCTCCAACGTTGAGTTACAATTCAGTCTCAGTGTATGAGTGTGTGTGTGTGAGAGAGCTGTATACGTGTGCTCTATATGTATGTGTGTCTCTTTGGAGCAGGTTTTGGCACTCAGCTTCGGTTTTTTTATTTACTTTGTTACTCGCTGTACTCTCGCTCTCTCTCTCTCTGTATTTTTGGCTCTCTCGCAGCTCACTCGCTGCGTCGACTACTCGCTGTGATTTTGCTTTTGGCAAAAGAAAATAATTAGCTAGACCCTAAAAACAAAGTAGGCAGGTAAGTTTGGAATTTGTTGTTGTGTGGAATCTTTGGACATTATTTTCGGTTGGTTTTTTTTGTGTTTTTCTTGTTAGGGTGTTGCTACTAGGGCGTTACTAAGCTCTCGAAACTTACCAGCAAAACAATTTTGAAGAGCGCCTGAGGCACTGTTGGATTTTAACCTGGCCAGATTACTCGTATTCCCAGTTGATGTGAACAAGTTTTGGGTTTATTTAGTTTTTTTTAGTTTGTATTTTGTTTCTCAGTTTCGTTTTGGCACTTTTTCTTGAAATATCTTTATATCTTATAAGATTTTATATCTAGAAGGAAACATATTTAAGTGAGCTAAAGGCTTTTAATAAGTTGTGATAGCACTATATATTGCATATAAGGTACACACACACGTTCATATAGATAAATGCATAGGTGTGTGTGTGTGTGTGTGTGTGATACAATCACGGCACGATCAGTCGCCAGCGGGTCGCGGGTGTAACGGGAGCAACAGAGGCAACAGCAGCTACCACAAACCACGTAGAAGCCAAGCAGAAACCAAAAAAATAACTTCATGTACGAACGTAGCCAGCGAACCGCACCGAACCGAACCGAACTGAACCGAGCGACGACTCAACGAACCCAACAACCAAACAAACGAACTGACAAACGAACGAACGAACGAACCTACGAGATACGGCAGCTGAAATGTGTTTTTCTACATTTTGTTTGAAATAGGAGCTGAAGCCAGTGCAGCTACCAATTCGCTCCTCAAGTAGTCCCAAACTCTTCCCACACACACAGACACGAGACACGCTTGGGCACGCCGACGATTGTCGTATTGAAAAGCGCTTTTCAGACGAGGTGGGGCAATTGTGGGGGACGAGAAGTGGGCAGCGTGGGGAGGGCGACGACGCGACGCTGCAACAAGTTCACTGTGCCTGCATTTTTGCCTCACACTCACACACACACACGCAGACTATAAAACGCTCAAACACTTGCATGCGAACACACACACATACGTAGACAACTGCACTGTGGAGACTGGAAAGCACGATCCGCGCGCAGGTGCGTTCACTATGATCAACACTCGAAGACTAATCCAAAGTTGCCGAGCCGCTGTTGACGTCGCAACTTCGTGGAACATCGTCAGTCGTTGCTTGTGAGAGAGTTCGTTCGATTGAGCGCGTGAGCGTAAAATTTAAGCCGCAGCGAGTAGCAAAGAGACTGTGGACAGAGAGAGAGAGAGAGGAGAGAGCGATCGCTGGCTCACAACCAGTCAAGTAAGAAATCCCCCACAACAACAACAACTACTACTGGCAAACCAACAGCTAACCGACCGCCAGTCGCACGCTGTGGACAGCGCAGTCAGAGCAGACGGAGCGACAGACGGAGAGACTGGCAGACAGATGGACAGACAGTCGGAACGTGCATACGTACGACGAGTTATTGTCAGTTAGAGAGCTACCTGTTTACCGACTGCTTACTGTTTTCGAAGGTAGACGAACAAACTCACGGGTTGCCAGATTGCATTTAGCCACTGTAGTGACTACACTTCCAATGCATTGCGACTTGACGATGTCGTTGGCAATGTTGATGGTAATGGAGTAACCCGGTTGGTTGATTGCTCCTGGGGCTGGGGGATGTTTCCAGAATTATTAGGATGGAACCTGCACCAAAGGGCGCATTATATGCTTGAATATTCATTTATTCGATGCCTCAAACACAAACCCAAACCCAATAATTCAAACTCGAAAATTGATTTAAACAAAATAAACTTAACTTGAATGCAACCATGATCAAAATGTCATTCGGTTAGAAAATTGATTTACTTTTGATCAAGTTATAAACGATTGAAAGTATATGTTTTGACTTTGTTCAGGGTCCAAAGCTTCCGCTTTCAGTTCTTGCAAAGTTCTTCCCTGTTTGCGCATAGGATTTCATTATTCGTTAGTCTGGCAACCTTTTGTCCCGCACATGCACAAGAAAAGTATCAAAGTCGATGTGCTCGACTGTCAAAAGCCCAGTATTCGCATTATTACAGACCTTCAGCTTCTAGATTAATCAGAAGTGAAATAAATATTAATAGTAAAATATAATAAGTATTATAAGAAGAACAGGGGCAACCCTTTTTGATACATACTTGGGTCGGTAAGTCTATAATTTTTGTATTGTTCGCATCTAGTTCTCCAATGGACGGCCAGACATGTTCATAAAAATAATAGTCTGGTTCCCCTTTTGGGTACTGGGCTGACAACAAAGGTATGTGGTTGAGATTTAAGAGGTAGAAAAAAAACCAGTCAGGGTCTCGGCGAGCTGCCACTGCCGAGTCTGTGGTCCCAAAGAGAGGGAGTTACCTATTGACGAAACGATGATCGCAACAAACACGATGAGGAGTGTGATGATAATGAAGATGATGCTCATCACGATGGTGATGAACAGCCACCAACTGTTTTCAAAAGTAGCAAAGAAAATCGAGAAACTCAAAGCAATGAAGAAGCAGACGCAGAAGAAAAGACGTAATGCAAAGAAAGGCTCAGGTTGACGCGAGAAATAAGAGATAATTAAGGTAGTTGGCAGGGGCCTTGCACAGTGGAACTAAATTATTATTATTGCTGTTGTAGTTGTAGTTGTAGTTGTAGTTGTAGTTGTAGTTGTAGTTGTAGAAACAAGCAAAGTGAAGCGAGCCAAAAGGTAGAGCTAGATGCAGAGGTAAAGACAAACAACAACAGAAGGAACAGTCAAAGATGGAGGAGGAGAAAGAGAATAAAAAAAACGGTAGCAGTCTCATAGGGCGAGCGAATTGTTATGCTAGTCGTTGACTTCTTGACTGACGATCGACGGACGATTGCCGGGTGTCGGGTCCCTTGTGCATATTTTGCAGCTCTTTACGATCTTAAATAAATTACTCAAAATTTGTGTTAAACATGTGGCCCATAAGCTGTGGAGCTGACAGGTTCATTGATCGCATTTGAAATGCCTCCACAGGAATGTACTCTTAGTTTCAGCCAGGTACATATGTATATAGGGTAGCGATCCTAATTAATGATCTTTATATCCCAAGCTGTCAGCAATGGAATTGAAATGCATTTGTCAAATTTGGTATTCTTGGTAGATTCTTTATTTAATAATTAAAGCTCTTATTTAGTTTTATATTTAAATTTGTCATTTCCACTGATAACTTACATAACATAAAATGGCTGTCACTGAATATATATCTAAATATATATACGAGTATATGTGTATATATATGTTTGTGTATATTATAAGTATTATCTAAACGAACCAGCACACTCATTGATTGGAAAATTCTATTTAAAATATATCAAATATATCATATACTCATATTTAACAAAAACTCAAGCTTCAAATGACACACACTGATCCAAAAAAGATCATATATTGCATATATGACAAAGTAACTACTGGATTGTGAAATATGTATGTGTGTGTATGTGTTTATCTATGTATGTGTATGCACTATCCATAAAGCATTTTCCATATTATTGTTATGGGTTTATATCAGACAGACGATCGACTTATATAAAGAAAAACTCAACCTATCAAAAACTTAGCTTAGCTACAATGTGTTTTCTTCGTGTTTATAAAAAAGCTATACATATGTTATATCATCATAATAATAATTGTGTCTAACTAATAAACCTCTTAATTTTCTCACATATTCATCATCTTCCACTTCCAATAAGGACGAAAACCGTTGGCACTCAAACTAAGAATTAACGCATTATGGAACATCCCATATATATATTATATATAACTAGTTTGATGATTTCTGAATTTTACTTTCTATTTCTAAGTTTTAAACCATCTTTAGTCGTTATTTGGGTTTGCTATTGAAATTGGTCATGAGTTGTTGACAGTTTTATTTTACCCAAAAGTTAGTTTAAATATTTTCTATTTTTTATCTATGTTTTCTTTTGTAAATATTCCCACAGTGCTGCTCATTTTACAGTTTACACGAGACAATATTTTGGTCTGCTGCTTGGTATTACGACTATATACCATATATTTATATAATATGCTGTATATATGTGTATATTGTGTGTTGTGTGTGTGTTTGCATGTGTGTATAACAAGACAACCTCACTAAACATAAGTATTTATATAAGCTATAATATATAACAAGAATACACACCAAAAATTCTATCATATATATATATATATTTTTTTTTTTAAGGGCTATTCAAAATAGTTATATTTTCTAAACCCGATTAGACTGGCTTCCTAAATTCCTTGTCTTAGTTACTATAAAAAACGCTGGACTAATCTCTAAGTATATTCGACTTCTTGTTTCCTCATGTGGTTGCTGTGATTCTAATGGTTGTTGTGGTTGCTTAAGAGCTAGTTGGTAGTACCTAGTACCCGTACTAATGTCCCAATTCGAATTTCCGCTTCCGACATTTTAACTAATCCATGAAGTAGCTAAAACTTCGACGCTTGCGTCGGCTATCTAAAGCCGATCTGGAGCGTGTTTTTTAACCTTAGTTACCCGGACTTTATCCACCGATCAATGGAGTACTCCAGAGCGGATATCCAACTAAAAAATTAAGGATGCATTAAAGTATTACATGAATCTTTTTTCTAATTGAGTCTTACCGCTTTTTGTCCATTTCACTCTCGGTGCAGAAATAATAATGACGCAATTTCGCCTCGGGTGGTATTATCTCGAATGAGTTCTTCTTGCCGGACGCATTGGCGGACATTGATGCCACCTTATAGCCGTGCAAGCAGGCCATGCCTAGCCAAATAATTAATTGATACAACAATAAGAAGAATGGTACACGTAATTAATTAGCTGCATGCGTCTGTTGTCTATAACTTTCGTGTGACACGAGTGACTCACCGAATGCACTTTTGCTATTTGCATCTTGATAAAAATAGAGACAGGCATCCTTAAGCACACAATAGCGTTTCGACCAGCCGCACCACCTTGAGCCCAATTTCAATAAGTAGCCAAAACAATCCGGTCGCAATATGTTCCCGGGACTCTGGTACAAGCAACGGGCGCTACGAGGGAAAGAGATGTGAGAGAGTTTCCCTGTGCTCCAGTTTCTCCAATATCAATGCCCCTACCTTTTGTCCAGCCACTGATTATCCTGTGTGGCCGCTTGGCGCAGTAAATTCAACCATCTGTTGACCAATTCCTCAGAGTCAGCGGCCACATACATCGGTATTCCCTCCCCGGAGTCCACCTTAAAGGCAAAGGGTTTTCCTATATCCAAAGGGCACAAGTCCACTGTATGTTTGGCCATTATCATTGCACCGACGGGTTGGGAATCCTATGAAATACTTATACATAATACATAATTTAAAAACTAATAGGACATTTTCATATCTAAAATAAAGCTAGACTTTTCTTCTAAAATCTTAACATTATTGAACAGCTAATCAAACACTTGTTATTTCTGAATTAAAGCTAGACCTTTCTTCTGGATTCTTATTACCATCTGAAAACTAATAAAGATATTTTCATGTCCTACAAAAAAAAATCTATACTTTTCTTCTAAAAGCTTATCTTAATTTTTAATATGTCTGAAAATTTAAGAATGAATTCTAATATTAAAAAGAACTGGTTTTTGTTTTGAGTTAAAAACTAACATCTTTTAGCCATCTAAAAACTAATTAGGTTATTTTCATGTCTTACAAAAGAAATTGATACTTTTCTTCTAAAAACTTATCATTATTTTAAAAAATTGTCTACAAAGTTAACAATGAATTCTAATATTAAAAAGAACTAGTTTCAATTATTTTTTTTTGTCTACAAAGTTAACAATGAACTCAATGAATATTAAAATGAATTAGTTTTATTTAGATTTTAGTTACTATACAATATCTCTTTTTTTAGGTATTTTTGATCAAGTTAATTATATATATATATATTGACATGTCAAAGAATTGAATAACTTTTTACTTACTTCCTCCGTTTTGTAGTAGTAGAGACAATTGTCCGGCCGCAGGGAGAACCAACGACGCACCCATTTTTTCGTATTTGGAGCACCCTTTGCCTGGCCGCTCTGCCGCCACAGGTAGCCACTGAAGATGGGTTGACTCGGTGGTTCCAGCTGTTCATGCATGAGGACACCGATGGTGCGTGCCACCTGTAGCTCGAGTTTCTCACAGCCGTCGTGGGCTATTTTAACCACCTCGGTGTGGTGCTTATCCAGCACTTGAACGCCATTCACCGATATGATGATATCGCCAACTTCCAGGCCGGAACTCTCCGCTGGCGTCTCTGGCTCAATGGCAGCAACCACAACCGGCTTGGAGCCGTGTATGCGAAATCCGAACTCACCCGAATCGCTTTTAACCACAACCGTTTTGTCCACGCCTGCGTGAGGGAGAGGGAGAGGGAAAGAGAAACAGAGACAGCGGCAAATAGATTGAATAATTAAGATATATACGTCTGTATACATTATGCATGTATGTGATGTGATGTGATTATGTTATACGCATGATTTGTGCGATTTTATTTCCGGACATTATTACCGTGCGCGCCATTGCTGAGCGTGGATATGACGAAACTTTCACGTGCCCATACCAAGAGCATTAGCTTCAAGACCTCCTCGAGTTTGCGACGCACCGAATCCGGCGGGGAATTCGACGATATTAATTCTATGAAACGCATTTGGAAGGTACATTGGTATTGCCAAATTCAATGAATTTACGTTTTGTTTACCCACCAATCATTTGGTTTAGAGAATTGTGTAAATAATTATTTTAAATAGACGACTAATGAAACTAGCGTCTTGATTTCCAACTGGCACTTGCCACTTTTCGCATTTGATAATAAACGGAGATCTCGACGTTCCGTCGGCACACAACAAAGTACGCACCGCAACTATTTTCGATAACACTGTCGAGAAAACACAAGAAACTATTTTCTCTCCCCTCCTATTTTTATTTGTACTTTTTTATATATACTTTTTTGTATGCCAAGTGCCGGTCATGAAAAGTCAGAGCAACAGCCGCCAGACCGAACGACCCACTATCAAAGCTCTCTCCCAACGCTCTCAGCAATTTGACGCGCACGTTGTGACCAAAATTAGAATACGATACAGGGTGCTCCACCCAGTCGCTCACTTACGGAAGTTGTTGTGCTTCTGGCGATGATACATTTCCAGTGTACAGCGTCGCTGTACGAGACGATGCAGAATCACCTGGTACTTGGCATGGAAACCCTTCTCCGATTCTGTTGACGCACGACGCTCCCGCGAACGGTCTGCAAAGGTTATTCAATCTATAATTGGGTTTACAATTAATTAGGATTTGTCTTTAGCTTACCGAAACACTGATGATCCAATTGGGTCCACAGATCGTCGTCGGTTAGCCGTGTATAGCGACCTGCATCGTAGTGACCCTTGTAGATGATATGCTGACTCTGTTCCGTGTTGATGTCGGGCAGTACACAGGGACTGGAGCCGGCGGGTCGGAGGATGGGAGTATTGGGAAGACTGGGTGCACGACCACGTTCCTCACTCTGAAAGGAATAAGTTGTTTTTTTTTTTTTAACTGGACGGCACAGACATTCACAGACAAATAAGCTCTTCATTTAGAGATTCTTTTGATTCTTTTATCATTTCTAGATTATCCTTTCTCCCATTTGTGCTTTCCCACTTTAGTTTTCTATTTAATTTTAACTATTCTCCTTGTAACCTCTGTGCTTATCACCTATTCTATTATTTAATTTATTTATTCTTTGCCTGAATTACTTATTTTGCTCTTGATTTGATCTATTTTCTTAAATGATCTGCTTTTCTCCATTTTAATTATTAGATTCTTCGATTTGCCAACTTTTTCCCCTTAGTTCAATGGTCATTTTTCAACATCCCTTGATTCTTATTTATTTCTCTCACCTTAGCGCGTATGTTCTCCTGCCTCGTCTTGTAGTGTCTGCCCCTCTCGCCATGGTAGCGCTCCTCGGAACGGAAACGCTTATCCATCTTCTTGTAGAGACGCTGTGTGGTCTTCGTGGTCACCGGGGAGTCGGCAAAGTCGGAGGGCGGCTTCACAATGTCCGCCTCCTGTTCAATGTAGGGTATGGACTCTACGGAATCTCCGGCCAGTTCGCTGACCGTATTGTTGTGCTGCTTGCCCTCCATCTCCTTGCCGCAGTGCAGGCAGTGTCCCTGATCCGCACTTGCCGCATTGCCATCCGCTTCGCTGTAGAAAACGGAATCCGAACCAGGTGAAACGGAGCGCAGGGATTCAATGGATTTCGCCTTTAGTTGACCAGCTTCCGAAGCAGATTTTGTAGCAGGCAACGAGGCGGCCGCTGCCAATTTGGGTGACAATAGGGCTGTGGGCGTGGCACAGCTATGAGGCTTTCTCAGCGGCGGAGGCGCCACTTGTTCCTGCAACGTGGCAGTTCCCGCGGATGAGACCGATGTTGTGGTTGTAGTTATTGCTGTGACGGTTGTGGCTGCCGCTGCTGTTGTGATGACCCTCGGTCCCATTGTGCTGATCATGCTGGCGTCGAGAAGCAACTCGGTATCTCCACTGGCGCTGCTCAGGCCGTACATGGTGGGCGTGGCACGGGCTCGTCTGGCGGCGGCGGCTGCGAGGACGTCTTCCCGCGAACTCTTGCGCAGCTGTCGTCGTATCTTGGGACGGAATCGCTTCGTCTTGCTGGGACTTCCCCCGTCAATGCTGATGGCGGCACTGTTTTGATCCGGCGACTGTAGCTTGACGGGACCACTGGGCTTCTTGAGGGGACTTGTCAGCGCGCGCATGTTCTCCTTTTCAATGTCCAGCTTCATGCTGGTTTTCCTTCGCTTACGCTCGTCCTCCTGCCGCTGGCGACGCGCCTTGCACACGGGCGTCACATGCTCCTCGTCGTCCTCCTCGTGGGGACTCTCGTAGTAGCCGCTGGAGGAGTAACGCACCTCGCTGCGCTCATCCTCCGATATGGACTCTGGTTTGGGTTTTTGGCGGCGGTGGCGGCACCGTCTCCGTCTCCGTCGCGCTGACCTTCATCTGACCGCTGGCTGCACTGCTGACCGTCTGAGGTTGACATTCTCTCGCCGGAGACTTGATCGCCTGGCCAGTTACCTGACCGCTGCCCGAGGAAGCCGTACTGCTGATCGAGTGCGATGGAGATTTCCTCGCCAGCTCCGCTAGGGAACCAAGCGGAGACTTCAACTGACTGGGGACTTTCACCGAGGGTTTCTCCTGCTTTTCCTTTTCATCGTGCTGTAGGAGCTCCTCCCGCATGGAGTACAAGGAACTGGCGCTTTCGAAGGAAGAGCCCGCATGGGTCTTCTCCAGCTGTGAGCTCTGCGTAGACACTGCGCAGACGGAGAGGGAGGGAGAGAAAGAGACAGAGAGGGTTAATGTGATTTAAGTGACACTGCAGAGCGGGAGATTAGACTAGACAGCTAAAGCAGAGCGGGCAAGGCGTTCGTCAAGCAACAACAACAAACACTAGCTAGAGAGTTGGAGTGTGGATGAGCTAAGGCATTAGGCTATAGACTATAGTTATGGTTACAGTTAGAGTTATGGTTATATAGCAGTTAGTTAGTAAGGCGGCAAGCGTGAGGAGGCTGAGGATGTACTGTAAACCACTGACTGACCCACTGGCTGGTGGTGGTGTGAGGGTTACACGCAACATGGGACACGCACACAACATTCATGGATGTAAACACACAATACTTTGAGATGGGCCCCAAACCTGGCACTTGTGTGGTCGACGATGAGCTTGTCGTTGTCGGCGGTGTCTTAATACCTGGTGTACGTTTCGAGGTATCCGTGCAAGTGGCATACTCATCTGTGTTCGTGCTGCACTCCGAGATGTCCGCACTGCGTGCGTAATCCCCTCCAGACGGTGGCAAAAACGAGGCATCCGAGTGGCTAATCAAACAACACAAGATTTACAAGATTACAATTAAGTTCAAGGTCTCCAAAAAGGGGGTAACGGGTCTAACATACCGCTGCTTGGGTACTCCTGCCACATAGATCAATTGTCGAGCATCTGGCACGGAGCCACGAGCGACCATGCTACGTTTTGGAAGCGGTGAACATATCATATCCGGCAGCTGGTTGCTTGAGGGCGTCACAGCAATCGATGGTGTGATCACCGGATGCAGTGGAGCTTCCTTCGACTTGGTTGTGGTGGGAGTAGGCGCTCTGATAATCTTGGGCAGTGTTTGGAGACCATAGGTGGGACTCTGTTTGAAGCGAAGGTTAATTAACTAAACGGATCAATTACTTATATTTTGTTACCCTCACCAGTTCCTCAAAGTCCAATGCATCCGTGTCCACGGAGCTGCGTTGTTGGTGCTGCAGGAGCAGGTTCTTCCGCTTCGATGAAGGTGTTAGCAGTAGATTGGAGCTGTAGGAGCCGTCGGAGATGTCGCGTTGGTTGTCGGCTGTTAGGACCGTCACCTGAGACTCGTTCCAGATGCCATCGGAGTGATCGCGTGTGTTGTCATTGGCCAGCGAGTCTGAGGATGGATAAGTTGAGACATTGGCCAGCAGCAGCTCGTCCCGACAAGGACTGGCCGGTGTCGAGGGCAGCCTCAATCCCGGAGGTGGACAAGTCGCTGTCATGGCTGCATAGTCGTCATCTAGGCTAACCGAACGCTTCCGGAACTGCGCACGTTTGTCCAGAACTTGATCTGGAATCGGTTCTATCTTGCAGCCACAAGGAGTTATGTTCTCATAGAGAGGTTCGTCGTCGTCGGGCTGCTCCTGATCCATGACAGGCTCGTGCTGCGACTGCTGGGTCAGCTCGTCTGGTTCATCTTCCTCCTCCTCATCATCGTCATCCTCCTCATCCTCGCTGGGCTCGAGCTCAGTTTTTCTAGCCTCAAGATCGACCGCCTGTTGCTTTAGCTTCGGTAGTGTCAAGGCGGCTGCCTGGGCCAATCTCTGTTGCTGCATCTTCCGCATGGCAATCTCCGCCTTGTGCTGCTTGCGATGCTTCAGCTGTTGCTTGGGACTCGGCTTGGGCGAGACATGCGGCTTGAAGTCAATGAAGATCTCCTGCTCATCCCGTGGCGACGGCTCATCGGCAAAGCAGCTAACCTTGTCCCGTCGCCGAAAAGAGGTACGTGGCCCAAAGCCATCGATGAGCTTTTCCGTCTGGCCATAGACCGGCATGGACTGACGTCTTAGGTCGTCCCGACGGAAGGGCGAATCGTCCAGGGGCATCATGGACATGCGACGATTCTGAGCAGCTGCCGCCACCGCCTGTTCCATGCACACCTCGGAGCTGTAGCTCTCCGTCTCATGCGCCCGCACATCCTCCTCCTCCTCCTCATCATCGTAGTACTCCTCCACCACATCGTCATCATCGTTCTTGCAATACTCACTGGGTGGAGGCAGCAGATGTGGCCGTGTAAAGTCCAAGGGCACACTGTCCGTCATCAGCTCGGCACACTCCGTGATGTGCTTGCAGACATCGTGACTGTGCAGTGCATCCGGACGTCGGGGTAAGCTATTGGAGTAGTAATCCGTCTCGGTACGGGCATGCGAGGTGCAGGCTCGCCGTGGCAAGCTGTTGCTCTCATAATCGAAGCTCTCATTCAATGCAAGTGCAGCTGCATTCACATTCACATACTCCACATTCTGCTCAGCTCGACCGCGATTCAGATGCTCCATGCCTAGGCCGTAGCTGTGGGCGTCCAGCAGAGGAGGAGGCGGCTTGTAGTACATGATGTTGTTCTGAGCATCGGAGATGGTTTGCAATGGGGTCACGTCCTGGGATTGTGTGCGATAGATCAGATCATGCGGATAGTCCGAACTAGAAGAGAGAGAATTCATTAGGAGCGATTCACTAAGGAATCCCTGGGGAATATTGCCTTACCCCTCTTGATAATGCTGATGCTTCAGCTCCTTGCCATTGGGTATCTCCGAGAGACTCTTTGTCAGCTTTTTACCATTCTGCAAACCATTCGTTTGCGCTCCCTGCGACATCACTTTGATGCGATGTGGAGCCCGTGGACTGAGGGCCAGCATCTGGGAATTGGAGAGACCCTCCCGACGAGCCGCCACATCGGTTTGAGTGGCCTGCGTCTTCATTGCATTGCGGAACTTCTTTTCCACAATCAGCACCTCCGGACTGGGAGGTGGCAAGGCCAATGGCAGCGCTTGTGGTATAATCAGACCCAACATGTTGTCTGCAAAGTGAGTTGCATTATTAATTTGGATATAGAATACATCAAGGAATAAGCTGTTTACCTGGCAACTGTTGGTGCAGGTGAATCGGATGATGCTGACAGGTTTGCAGCTGCACTGGAGCTGGCAGCGTCCAAGTCTTGGGCAGCGTTGAGCTCTGTAGCTGCTGCGGATGCTGTGGATGCTGTTGGTGTGGCAACATCGGTTGCAACGTCTCATACATGGAGCCCGTGGCAATGATGGGCTTCTTGCCGCCAATTAAACGCTCCTGGCTGCGAGCGCTCTTCAAGCGACCCGATGAACGGAATCCCGCATTGACAGTATCGAAGCTGGTAAGCGTATGGGATCTGGCAAAGCTGACGTGCTTGGTTCTGCGCAGGGAAAGACGACAGAAGTTGAGTTTATGAAAGTAAACAGAGCGAAGGACGATAAGTTTATCTTTTACATTTTAAGTTTACAGTGTTATTACTATTTGTGATGATTCATAAGACCTCTCAGATACTATAGATAATTGGGGACTAAACATAACATTTCAGATAAGTTGAAACTTACAGATAAGTTGAATTGAATTCCTACTTCGTATTCCATACTTCCCATAGAGTCTGTACTTTATGGTAATATTTGTGTTATAAACAAAACTGTAGTGCACTGTTTTTTTTTTTTATTAACTTTACCGATCCGATATTTTCAAATATAAATTTATTATTCTTAAGATATTTGTATTATTATTATTATGATGATTTTCACGTTAAGTCTAGAAATCTGAAACTAATATCAAAAAAGTCCCTTACATAATGTAAAGTAAGATTCCAATTTCCGCCAAAAAAGGTTCCAAAATAAAACCTATAGTATTAATATTTCTTAAGCTTTTGAATTTTCTTCACATTTTATAGGGATTTTCAGTCATTGACTTATTAAGTTCAACTCACCTGGGATTCCCAGCCTGCTGCTGCTGTTGTTGTTGCTGTGTGGTTGGCATTGTGGCATAAGTGGGGCAGTGGTACGAGCTGTGGAACAAAACACAAGCCGAGACTATTAACAATCAATTCCCAGCTGATCTCTTGCTAAATCTTTTCACTATAACTATATAACTAATTATAGCATTGCTCTCAGTTCTTGAGTCACGTGCAGACATATAGCATTAAAAATAAAGTATATTATATATTTATATATATGTATCTTGGTTCAGCGCACTTTTAAAAGCATCTCTTAATTAAATATGTATTTTTTTTCTTTTAGAGTAATTTAAGATTTAAGTTTAAGCTTTAAGTTTAATTTAAGGTTTTAAGTTTAAGGTATTCGTTTATAATCACTTTACATACCAAACATTTACATTAGCGATTTGATTGGTGTGTGATGTTGGTGGTGTAGGATGTGGTGGAGCGCAAAGCTCGACATAATAATTCCGTAGCAATATATCCTGGTAAAAGGATTCAAGTGGTGCTGTACAACAAGTTGCCCTTTTTTACACATTTCATTTGTTCATTTGTTCAAGTTCATTTTCATTTGTGATTAATTGGATTTGGTTTCAATTGTTTAATTTGATTTTTAGTCGATTTACAGAGAGAGAGAGACGTGGGGGAAGGTGAATGAATAACGAAAAGTATAGGAAAATATTTTTACAGCATTCTTTTCTTTACTTGTTTTCTATTTTTTTCTGTTTGTGATAGTAGGAAATTTGATTACATGGTAATTTTTTTTGCAGTGTATTTTACAGAGAAGCGAAAGACCTTTGAAAGCAAGAAGCGTGTTTTTTTTTTTTGGCATTGTGCAAAGATGATATTGAAGTTGTTGTTGTTGTTGCATGGAATAATTAAAGTGGCAAGCATTGCAAGCGTTTAAAGTACGAGTATGTAGAGTTGGAAAGAGAGAGCGAGCGAGAGTGGTGGAGAGGGACAGAGACAGAGACAGACTACGGATAGTGCGACAGTTAAGTTTAAGCATGATTTCTAGCATTTTACATTTGTAAATACAATTGAATGGGTTTCGTTTACGGCTAGCAATGAACTACGATTGTCAGACTCATACCTCGATTCCGCTTGATAATTGTTGCTGTTGTTATTCGATTGTGCCGACTGCTGCTGTTGACCCATCCAGTTGTAACGAGCACTCAAATCCGGCTCAGTTGACTTGCCGGTGCTTAGGATCGATGCCGGTTGACGGCGAAAATAGGAACTATCCAATTCGTTGGTATCCGTGTAGCTATTCTGATAGCTGAGAGATGGGTATGAAATATATATGATATTATTTAAATATAGCCATTGTTGATGCAACACCCACCGTGGATACTTCTCAAAGGGCGCATAGGCTGCTAGATTCTCATCGGAGGGCACTCGACGACCCACACAGCCGCCCAGGAAGCTGCTCGTCTGTGTCTGATTCCGCCGGGAGAGACAACCAAAGAAACGCTCTCGACGTGGTCGCTGCTCGATGCTGTGCAGCTGCCGATCTGTCAGGCAGTACTAAAGGAGAAATCGGAGAAAAGTCTTGGTTGATCTGCTTGGGTCTCTCTTTGGATCGAACTCACCTGTTCTCTTATGTCTCCACGCGAGTAGACGGAGGTGCGAGGCTGCAATTCGGTGGAGAGCGTGTGACGCAATCGTCGTCGACCCGTGTGCTCATCTTCAGAGTCGTAGCTGCGATCCATGTGGCTGGAATAGGTGGCCTGATAAGGATTAAACAATTGTTCAAATTGCTCACCAAAATCATATGAAAAACTATTTAATAAAAACTTGCAAATAGTAATTGAAGTAAACGCATGTTAAGTATACGCCACGTGCATTATTTCATATTTTTTAAGTAAAGTAAAATTTTGCAAAATAAATAAGTAAAGTGCAGCCTTTAATGGCATCCTGTTTTTGTATTTATATTTCAAGTATTGTTTTAAATATAAGAAAAACCTAAAAAGGTTGTAAAGCTTATTATTTTTATTTTCTGAAAATTAAAACGAAATAAAATATTTCAACCTTGTGTATTAACAAACTAAAATAACTCAATATATGCTTTACTCATATTAAGCATACGCTATAATGGTTTGAACTAAAAATGCTGAAATTAAGCATACGCCACATGGGCTACATATAGAAACTACTCCATTTTAAGTGTAGTTTAAGTGAATTCTTACATAAGTGGTTTTAAGTGATTAAATTATAAATAATTAATATGCAATTAAAGCAAATCTAACAATTAATTAATGTCGTAAGTAAAGAAAACAATTTAATAAATATACCACTCTGAATAAAAATTAGAAAGAAAATGAACAGAAAGATTGCATAATTAGTCATTGTAATAATAGAGTAATTTATTTCAGTTAGTCAGTGCATTTGTTGGCCAGGTAAGTTGGCTCATTAATCTCAAATAATGTCAGTCCGAAGTTGGTGCTTTACGAACCTTCGTGGAGACCTGAATGTTGCCCAATGAGACAGCATGATGTAGACCTGCAAATGAGTTGTTTAGTTGTTTCTTTGCTTGTCGACAAATGATTCACAGAACACAACACACGTAATCCACTGTTCACACACATGTGTGTATATGTGTGATGTGTGTTTTGTTGGCTGTCTTTGAACTGTCATGTTTGTGACAGAACAACACAGACAGTTCACAATACAGTCAGTTCAGTGACTCTCAAGGACTTACCAGGACCTGTTCCAGTTGCTGATGCTGAGGCTGAAGTTGCTGCTCCTTGTGTTGTTGTTGTTGTTGTTGTTGTGCCACGCAAGCCGATATCCATTTTGGCCCAAAAATAAACACACACACTCACACTCACACACACACACACACACACCTGTGCTCACGAAATCTGCTGAGACTATATATAAACTTCGTTGTTGTCGCTGTCAATTGTTTGAAATTCACTTTGTATTTGTTTGAAGCTGCAACGTCATCATCATCATCATCATCACTATCATTATCATTCTCGTTAGCATCATCATCAACATCATTATCATCCGCATGCTCTGTGTTATCGTTATCGTTATGCCGTCTCAATATGTATAATTAAAACTTAATTTCTACACGCTTCCTTTCGTTGTTCTTGTGCATTTCTTTCTTCCAGCGACTCCGTGTGTCTTCCTCCCCGTTCTCCAAGCACCTTCTTTTTTTTATTACTTCAACTGCGTTTGGTATACCAATCTCTGGACTTATGCAAGGCACACAGCAATCGATATTCGCACTGCCAAAAAAAGAAAAAGAAAAGTGGAAAAGGAAATGAAAACGCACTGTGAAAATTGCATTTGTTAGTTGTGTCCGCAAAGTTGCAGAGTTTAAATGTTGACTTTTGCTAATTGCTTAATGTGTTGTTAATTGTGCTACGAAATTTAGCAAAAGTTGTGGCCTGAAAATTACTTGGAACTTTATGGCCTGGCTCTGCCACAGCCACTGTCACTCTGTGTGTGTGTGCGTCGCTTGCTGCGTGTCTCCGTTATGTGCGTTGCAAGTTGCGAACACGCTCCGTGCGCCGTGGCGTTGATGCTGGAACTGAAGCTGAAACTGAACCAGAAACTGAAACCAGAAACAGCAGCCACAGCACGACACATCCTTTCCATATGATGAAAGCATTGCCAGGATGCTGAGAGACAGAGAGAGAGAGAGAGAGTAGGACAGAGAGAGCGTGCACTGAGTGCGCAACGCGTAAAACGCGTCTAAAGAGCACAATTCTACTGGAAGCAAAAGGCAAACATAAAACAGATGTTTTCTGGCCGCAACTTGAAGGAGGTGGAGAGGGGAGAGGGGAGAGGGGAGAGAGGAGGGCTGAGTTTGCCCGTCAAAAAGCGCAACAATGCTGCGGCAACTTGAAAGACGCCTGGAAGTTGCCAACACACAACATGCGTATGCGCATGACGACACAGCCGTCGCCGCCGCCGCCGTCGCAGCCGCAGCTGCTGTCTCTGCCGGCTGCTGGCACCGCTGCCAACGTCACAGACTCTCTGACAATTGCTGCCACTGTGTGTCAACAAAGCACACACACACACGCACACACACATACAGAGAGAGAGAGAGAGAGCGGAACACAGCAGTTGGACAGCGTAGAGGACACGCGCCTGCAGGCTCCAAGTTGCCACTGATGAGTGCGAACACTGCTACACCGCCTCCATCTTACACTCCTCCCTCTTCTCCTCCACTCTTTTCTCCCCCTTTCCCACAAACTCAACGACAATGCGGCGCGAAGTTGACTTTGCCGTGCGGCAGTTTTCACGCGGCCTCCGTTTGGTGCTGTGACTTTGGGATCCATTCCCCGAGCCACATTTTGGACAAAACCTAATTTCACAACAACGTTTGTGTTATGCTCTTTCTCCAGGCAATTGATTAACAAGTTTTTATCTTATTAAAAAATGCCATTTAAAGCTGCTCCTTTTTAATGGAAATTAGTATTGCAGACTTTTCGGCGGCAGCTAAAAATGAGCAATTGTTTTTTTTACCACATTTTCTTCCATTTATCATTTAATTTTAAGTATTCTAACTCTATTAAATAAAACTAATTTAATGATAATCAAAGCTTTTTTAATAGTCATGCCTTGTCTTTTTCTTTTGTTTAGATGGAAAAGTTAAGATTCACTAAATCAATTTAAAATGGTCATTTCTTTTTAACATTTTTATGTGTGTCATTTTTCATTATTTACGTGCTATTCATTTATTTAAACTTTCATATATTCTACAATACTAAAATGTGATTTGTATCTATTTTATCATTGGTTTATTCTACATTGCTCAAAAGTGTTTTTTTACTTATTTAATCTATGATTTATTCTACAATACTAAAATGTGTTCTTCATATATTTTATTTTTGATATATTATAAAAGATTATTTGTGCTAGTAATTTAAATTATTTTTGATATATTATGCAATATTCCAATTCAATAATTATATTATTACTTATATAAAAATTTTATAGCTCTCTTTTAAGTTTAGAAAAACAATTCAATGGTTTCTAATTAAATTTAATTCTAAATCAAATTTTGTTAACTATTAAAATGTTAGTTGATATATTTCTGCAAAGAACAGTGGTAACTTAAGTTTCTCTTTACTTCACTCTAGCATTTTGTAATGTCATGATGATAAATAAAATATCGCAAACTTTATCATGTTTGAAGTCACATTTCACAGGTCAAAGATCTTCACAGATGTCACCTTTGAAATGACTTATTCCGAGTACCCGAATTGACTTGAACTCAATGCGAACACAATTCACAATATACGAACACAACAATAGCATTTATTGTTGGATTTGTTTGTTTAGTTGCCACATTCACACACACATATATATATAGTTATATGGGTGTATGTATATATAAATTGGCTATATAAATAGTTGTTGGCTGTATTTAGTATAGCCGTAAGACATTTATATCGACTTTGCCAGGCAACGCAAATTGTCTTATGCATTTTAGGCTGGCTTTGAGGCTTCTCTTCCTTATGTATGTTTGTGTGTGTGTGTGTGTATGTGTGTGAGTGTGACTGAATATTCGAAGCTTAACTGAGCTTTGTGCCCGAGTCAATATCAAGCAAATATTAAGCATACGCACAGTAGTGCGACAGCATAATGCATAAAAAATAGAGCATGTCATTGACGCCGATGCTGTTCAGGTTGCTTCCCATACCGACTGTTGTTCTCACTCTTTGTTGAACTGCTTACAGTCTAGGCACGTTCCATAATGACGCCCCGGGCTCCATGTACGGATATAGATTATAAAACGTTGTTTAATGTCGCTTCAGGAGCAGAGTAAAGTTTTTAATCGCACCGGCATTAGTGTGTCCTATGTGTGTGCGTGTGTTTGTTGTCACAAATAGACGCTTTATGTTAATGCCATTAATTAATAAAGGAAATATGACATTTATTATCTGGAATGCTCAACTTTTGGCCAAGGGTTTATTAATTTTTAGCACGTAATAAATAAAAGTTTTCTGCGGTCCATTGAAATCCCACGATTATCTACCCAAAATACACCAGTTTGTTATTGGTCTGGTTTTTAATGTGAGCAAATGGAATTAAATTACAATTTGCATTGTTGTTTATTTGCATGTTGCGTTTTATTAACATTTATCACTAAACTACTAATGATAAGGAGTTACAAATTCATATTAAAGTATTCGAACTTATGAGTCTCAACTACTTGAAAATTTGCCATATCTAATACAACTTTTATCTCATCTCATTTGCTGAAATTTATTTAGCTACAATCGTATATTAATGTAAATAGTTTTGACAAATTGAAATATTATTTTTTTCATTCGTTTTCTTTTTTTTTTTTTGTTTTAGATTTTTATATAAGGGGATTTAGATATGCATGATTTGTTGCTGTGTAAGTATGAACGTGTGTGTGTGTGTGTGTATTATTTATGTTGTGTGCGTAAGCCTAACACAATTAAGGTATAATTTATTCAAAACTTTCACTGAACACAAAACGGTGAAAATCGGTGCATTTATTGAAATTGTTTTCAGTTTTCAGTTTTTCTTTTTGTTCATGGTGAAGAAGAATTTATGGCTAATTGAATTTTATGAGCCGAGCTGAGTTTTCGAGTGTCATTTATTTGATGTTTATGTTTATGATTAATGAATATGTTTATGGGGCTTCCCATAGTAGATTTTGCATTTTTATTGCAGATTATGGCAGTTAGTTGCTCAAGGCAAATTCTTCCTCTATCTCTCCCTCTCTCTCTCTTTCTCTCTCTCTCTCGCAATTTGTAATTCCACCAATAAATATACCCTTGCAGAGTTTATGTCCAAGAGACACGATTCCTTTTTAAATAATAATCTTGTTAAGGTTCTTATTATTTTCACATAAAAATGTATATATTTTGAGTGTTGTTCGTTGTTCCAGACTCGGATGCAAGTTTAAATTTAAAAATATAGTTTAAATAGCGAATAAGAATTTTGAGAAATATGTGAAAGATATTTAAGTCATTTTACTGCAGGAATATTTAAATGTGGCTTACCGAAACATTGTTATACTTTTTACAATATCATATAGAATTTCTAAAATGTTTTTCCTTAGGTATTCATTAATTTAATGAATCGAATACTCAATAATTTATTAAGGTGTAATTTGAATTTATGTCTTGCTGACTTGTTGAATTTACAATTCATTAATTTTGTGGTTTATTTGATTTGTTATTAATATTATATCGTATCGTAGAGTTATTTGCACATATGTCCCATTTATGCAATTACTGTGTAATTATACCAAATTTATCGTTTTAATTTATTAATATTAATATTACTTATTTATGCAATTTATTTCGGTTAATTTATGCCCAAATGGTGTTTGTAAATATTATTCAGAAAATTTAATTTGTGGTGGCGCCAATTGTAGTTAAAATACGCACTCAATACATTTGATTATTATGCGATTATCATTATAGAAATGGTAACTAATTTGTTTGGCTTTTATTATATTTTTTAAATAAGGCTCTATCCCACAACGAATGGTATATTGGCAAAAGTGTTACTATTATTCTGTTCTTATTTTTTCAGTTTTACGCCCGGAACTTAAACGTTCCTCGAGCCCACACGTAATACGTAGTACGTATGTGAATACGTATGTAATTTAAAAAAGATAAAATACATGAAGACAGCGACCGTATAATTGCCTCGATCTGTGTACGAGCTGTCGAGTTCGAGTATATATCGTATTAGTATCGGTGGATAAATTGTATGTGTTTCTTTTCATAAAATGGACCATTTAATATGTATGCATATTGAACCCCCCGCGTCATCTGTAATCCCTCTGCTGTATGCTGTTCCCCCTTCCCGGATCTTTGTTGGTTTATTTCAACGCATAATATTGACGCTTTATTGTTGCGCTTTCTTTTATTATTAATATACGAAAATGCTGCATTGGCAGCAAAGTTAATTGAAATACTTTTGTTTCGAGGCAATGATAAAGCTTTTCGTTTGCCCCTCGCTAACTGTGTCTGTCTGTCTGTCCGTCTGTCTGTCTGTGTGATTTGTGGCTAAAGTTAAGGTAAGTTATGTATAGAAATTGTTAAAAGGCTTGTAGTTTGTTCAAAATTCATCGAGTTGCTTTTCAATTTGAGTTTGTGGGTTTTTTAGTTACAATTTTTGACACTGGTTTCAACTTTTGCTTTAACTACGCTTTCGACTTGGACTAAACGTGCTACTAACTACGACAAAAGACTAGAAAAGATTTGACAATTTGAATTCGATTCACGTAGCTTGGAGGACTACTACAAAATATGCTACTAGGATGCTCCCCTGGCTGGGGAGTCCCCTTCTCTCTCTCTCTATCTGTTTCTATCTATCTCTATCTGTATCTCTACGTATTCCCTTTCTCTGTATATTTCTACACAGAGGTGGTGATTTGCTCGACAAAATGCACGGGTCGACTAAGCGACTGCGAACGTTTAAGTCGACACTGTGGATTGCTTCTTGAAGCTTGACAAGCTCCAGTCCCAGGTCCACCTGCAGCTGCCGTACCGGGCGTTAAGTGACGGCTCTGTCGATGTGGCGTTCGCTGCAATGACGCGTAGGCGTGTGGCACGTAGATAAACTCGCGGGAAGGCGCCGCGGTTGCCCCATGACGGCAGTTACACTGCTGCGACATGGTGGATAGGCCCTCTGGAACACTCCGGCTGCGTGCCGAGCCACTGCCGCCTCCTGCCACTCCATATGTGGTTGAATTGGGACTGCATGTACAGATGAGTGGCTGCCTGTCCTGAGATCTGTGAAATAAACACGTGCCACACAACAGCTGCATGAATATGAGATGTAATACAGAGGGAGGAAGGTGCTTAATACTCGTAAATGCTGCAACTGCAACGGCAACTGCAACGATTGTTATTGACGTCGACAGGAACCCGCACAACTCTCAATTGATTTGTACAGCTTCCACGGATTCGATAATTATGCGTCAGTTTTCGTTGCCAATCATCTCATCATCATATCAATACAAGCTGAAAACTTAATCATGTGCAAGACATCGTGAACTCGATTCCATCATATTAAAAGAGTTGAATTACAATGACATTGTATTATTATAGGCATTTTCCGGCATTGCATTGTTTTAATATATTTCCAGCTGTGAAATAACCTTTGACACGCAAATACCTCATTGAACAATTAAAGTTCTTGGAATTGTAAGAGCTTAACAATTAAATATTTCATCACCTGACGACCCGATGAAGCAATAAGTTATAATCGGATTATGAACCGAAATTATTCTCTTTCTAGCTAATAACAAAATTCAATTACTAAAACACTTAAATACATATTAATTTTCTGCCTGTCTAGCCAAATTACCAATTTCGTATAATAATACATCACAAAAGGAACTAAAAAGTTTGTGAAAATGTGTGAAATTAAATTATTTCACACAATTTGCCTAAAATTTAAGTAATTTTTTGGTAGCTTGTACTCTAGTTATATTAAACGAAACTTATACATAATAAATAAATAATAAAAACAAAGTAAATATGCTTCGTTGGAAAATTTAAAAAAAAAACATTCTCCCAGGTGGAAAATAAATTAATTTTGCAGTTGCACGAAGATTTCCTAACTTCGACACTAAATTTAGATTAGATCAGTTAAAATCGGGAAATTAACGCTTGCTTTAATGGATACTATTTCACTATATAAATGTATCTCAGAAAATGGCATTAAAATCGAAAAATGCTGCCATTTCAGAAAAATTCACATTCAAGAAATGAAAAAGGAAGAATCAACGAACGTTAAACCATTTACTTTTCTTTTATGGTATTTCTTCGTGTTTTTTATTTTATTCTCCGACAACACGCTGTGCTTTCAGGAAATCATTGAGATTTGGTGGCATGCAACTTACTTCGGAGACTTGCGGCAACCGAGCTCGTAGGTGCTGTGGAAGCTGCAATACATCTGGCCATCGCAGCAGTTGTGCTGCTGGATGAACGAGAGACTCCTCTGGAGACGCTTTCCCATCTTGGCGCCAATGCTGCCCTGGCCAAGTTGATAGGGCGGACGCGTCTGTTGCATGTCCAGATTGTGGCACGCCAGCTGCTGTGGGTGTTGCAGCGGAGGAGCAGGCGGCAAATGATGATGTTGTTGCGAGAGATGTGGCATTGCATGATTATGAGAATGCGGCTGATGCTGCTGCACATGACGCTGACAATAATGCGAGTTATTTGCCTGAATGTAAGGCTCCATTTGATTGAGACTCATGCAGCTGCGGCTAAGCAAATCGGGTGCTGGATATTCGCCATATCCATAGTCCAGGTGCAAATTGGGACGATGATGCCGTGCCGAGGAGTGTCTCATCAACATGGGAGTGGGCAGATGTCCATTGAGATGACCACGTTGCTGTTGCTGTTGTTGCTGCTGTTGATGTTGATGTTGCTGTTGCTGTTGCTCCTGTGGCTCGCTAATGAAGAAGATGATGATGCCTGAGATGGCAGCGGCAGCCGAGCAAATGTAATATCCGGCACGTCCATATTTTAGGGAGTAATCATTGAGGAACGAGGTAAGTGGCACACTTATCAGCACAGGAACCGACTGAACTCCACGTATGAAACCTAGAATCAGAGGAGAAAATGTTATCTAATTGCAGTCGAGTGTGCTCTATTTCTAGCTTTACTGCTTGCAGTTATATATTCATCATAAAATTGTGCTTATGGGAGGTTTTATTAGATTTGAACGATTATAAATGGGAACTTGAACTCTGTGTTCATTTGCACGTATAGATATGATGAATATATTAGTCATATCTTTACAAAGTAATGTATATCTCTGTACAAAACTAATGATGAATATACAGTCATATCTTTAAAATATAAAGTATATCTCTGTACAAAACCTACCCCAAGCCTTGGAAAAGTGCTTAAGTTTAATGCGTTCCAGCGCCAAAATCTTTAGCGAATATTGAAAGCCACCCAAGCCAATGCCATAGAGCCAACTGAGGATGCAGAGTCCCTTGTAGCCCATGACAAAGGACAGAAAGAGTATGGCCAGAGCAACAATGGCAATGAAGAGCTGCAAGAGGAAAACAATACATGAGAGTCACTTCGAGTGCTGCAAAGTGTTAATTGAACTCACCTGAGTAACGATTTTGGTATTGATCACAAAGTGTTTGATGACAAAACAGCGACGGAGCAGAGCACCGGCCAGGACAACACCCAATGCCATGGAGATGCCCAGGAAGGTTTGCAGCAGCACCAACTCCTGGACATCGGATCCCTCTTTGGCGGCATTTAGGGCCTGCAACAAGGCCATCTATTTGAGCCATAAATTTTGATAAGAACTGAACTTGGAACTTACCATGAGGAACATGGGCGTATAAATGCCAAATGCAGCTACGCTAGAGGTCATTAAAAGGATTTTAACTGTTACGGATTTCAGCGATGATATGTCCAAAAACAAATAACGAGTTGGTGATTCCACTTCATGGCTGAGCTTTGGTTTCTTTTCCCTCAACTAGACAGTGAAAAGGTAGCAATTTGTTAGTTTCATTTCATGTTTAAGTTGAGATTTGCGTTTGTGATTTACCTTTTTGCGTTGATTCTTCAAGTGTTGAATGGCCCGACGTTGAGGATGGTATAATGATGCCGGCCGATACATGAGGCCCATGAAAAAACTAAGTGCCGTTAGAGCGGCCACAATCTGTAGACCAAGGCGCCAGCCGGCCTTGCCGACGCCCTCCTTCAATATCACGGAGAATAAAGCAATGCCGACTCCCTCGCCGGACATGGCTACCATTTCGACGAATTGCCGCCGACGCTTAAAGTAATTGCCCAACATGACCGTCGAGGCTTCACGCACCATGGAAACCCCAATGCCAAACACGATGCCTGTCGGTTGAGAACACGGCATAAAACATATCAAATGGTTGCCAACTTCCGGACTCCCTCGTATTCATTATAAATATATATGTATATATATATAGTATATATATAATAAGTATACGCACCATAGCTGAACACAACCTGACCGAATTCCGTGGCAAATGATGTAAACAGAATTCCCAACGGCATCACAAGTCCCCCCACAATGGAGAGCATTCGAATGGAACGCTTGCGACACAAGGACACCACAAAAGGTATGGCCAGCATCGAAATGGACCAGCTTAAAGCGCCCAAGAGCTCTGCAAAGTGTATAGAATTTGTTTTCATTTCTAAAATAGGTAATATGAATTCGCAGAGCTTAAAAGTACTCCTGATACTTGAGCTTTTATATAAATTATAATTCGACTTTGCAGTTTGTCAAGTAATTGCTTTGGTAACGAATAAAAATACAACTTATTGTTTATCAGCTCATATTTTGAAACCACAGTTCAAATAATTTTAGAAAAAAATATATATATATATTTAATTTTGTTTATATTTGATAAGTTTAAGTTTATCATAACTATTACTTAAGTACCTGTATACAGAAAAATAATTACTAGTGTAAGTCATATTTTTCTTATTTTTTAATAAATCCAAAAAATAAATTAACCATTGTTATAAAACTTTAATCTTAAACATATATATATTGGAGAGTTATTTTACCTATGACTGAATTAAATTTAATATCATTTATTGTAAACTTCTGACGAAAATTTTAAACCAGAATCTAAACTATTGTAAGAAATTAAATTTGACTATCCGTCGTAATTCATTACTTTAATTAAAATCCTCTTTTAAAACGCACTTCAATTAGAAATTAAATGTTTTTTAGAATTTACGGTCAAATTTAGTGGCTCATTCCTTTGCAGATAGTTTTAATACCCTTTCGTAGGGTATTTAATTATCATTTAAGTCCCTTCGTACGCTAACGCCTGCACTCGCATTCCATATGCTGATAAGGATTATCGTACTCCAGTTGCACTCGCAGTTTAGAGTTGCAAATTGGAAGCTGGCTAAACAGTTGAATGCACTTACCAATGCCAGTTGTGTTATGCAAATGTTGCACAGCATAGAACAACAGTAAGCCATAGCTCAGTTGCAGGCCCGTGGTCAGGATGTGTACCAGAAAGGACACGCCACAGACGATCCAGCCCCAGCCTCCATCGGGATAGAAATACTGCAATAAGGCACATTACATGAGAACATTACAGTATGAGTTGCTCTGCGGTTTGACAAGCATTGTGGTGATTAAAGTCAAAGAATTACAAAATTATATACATATATTTTACAAATATTCAGGAAGCATTATTATAAAATAATTTATATTATTGCCAGAAAATGGACAGATTATTTTTGTTTTTAATGTTGAATTCGTAAAATCATTCATTTTTAATAATTTCTTTTTTTTTCAATTAAAATCATATTTAATAATGTAATTTAAATTTATTTGTTTTTCGAATTCTCTTTTGAGGTTTTTTAATATTTAAAATTACTTAATTCAGTTGGCTTTGTAAGACAAAACTAAGACAGACTAAAAAAGGGTTATTTATAATTTTAGAAGCATATTTTAAATATTAATCTAAATGTTACTTTAAGTAAATATTTTTTGTTTATTAGATATTTTTAATCATGTGATGTTAAATATTCAATATATCATTATTATATTTAAATATTGAAGACTATGATTAATTTGTTTAATAAATCAAGTGAGGATTTATGGAAATTGCAGGCATGTCAGACCCGCATTACATTTAAGCTCTTCAGCCATGCAGTTTGACAGCAACTGGGCTCACCTGTCGTATGCGCGTTGTGTCGACACCTGTGCGTCGCAGTGCGGGAATATTGCGATGCAACAAATGAAACTCACGATCAGCGAGAGCTGGAAATGCCGAATCCTCCTCATCCGCAATATGACTGGGATGATGGCCATCGAATCCTGTGGCAGCAAAACAATTGAAGGTGGATTCCATGTAGATTCAATATGTGTTCAATGAAAGTGCGTCAGGAAAAAGCTCATTACTCACCCAAGTAGCAGCCGCCATTGGGCATAAGTGGCTTCGGTGGTGCAGGGATGCTGCGCTGTTGTTGTTGCTGTTGGTGTTGGTACAAGTGTTGCTGCTGTTGCTGCTGTTGCTGGTGATACCAATTATCGCAGAGACAGAGCTGAGGGGCGTAGTGGGGCGTGGGATTGTACATGTAACAGCAGGCACTGGGATTGGCATTGAGATTGAGATTGGGATTGGCAGTGGCAGTGGCATTGTTGGGTGCATACCAGCGTGCTGGCTCCGGATGTTGTGGCAATGTTGCTGCTGCTGCTGCTGCGGTGCAATGGCGACTGCAGGGCGCGTGATGAACTTGCTGCTCAATCGTGGGCAACGTGGCATAGCTGCCAAAATTGTCACAATGCTGTCGCAGTGGAAAACGAACTGATGGATTTGGATTTAGATTTGAATTTGAATTCAAATTCAAATTTGTGGCATGACAGTGGCGACTTGACGGCGGCAGCTGCATTGTTGTTGCTGTTGCTATAGCAGCTGCTGCTGTTGTCATTTGAGACTGTTGCTGTTGTTGCTGTTGCTGTGGCTGTGGCTGTTGCTGTTGTGGCTGTTGTTGCTCAGCTGCTGGCAGATTGGAGAGACGCGGACAGGAGACCCACCAGGCCAGCGGTTGATTGTTAAAGCGGCACTCGGGGCACAAATAACGTGTCGTGCTGAGCGTGCTGCCACCAACAGTTGCTGCTGCCTGTTGTTTCAACTTAAGGCTGTCTGTTGTTGCAGTTGCAGCTGCTGCTGCTGCTTTGTTGTGGCCTTGTTGCGGATGTGTGTGTGCCAGTGACTGTGGATGCTCACAGCTTAAATTGTATCTTCGTCACAGCGCACATTTGTTGCACAGCACGGAGCTTCTATGCTTTGGCCGCACCAGACTTGAATATTGCCTCAGCTGCTCCTCTGCCCTCTGCTCCTCGGCCTCCTCCTGCTGCTGTTTGTGACTCCGACTCTGACTCTGATTCTGACTCTGATTCAGATTCTGACTGTGGCTTAGACTGACACAAGACTGTGGCAGTTGGGGGCAGCTGCCGTAGAGCGCTGATGAGGTATTCGATAGACGGCGATAGTATGGCAACTGATGCTCCATATCATTGCCACCATTCAGGGGCGTTGTCGTTGTTGTGGACGTGGGCGTGGCACGTTGGTAACGCAACGCAAAACGTGGCAAACAGAAGCTGCGGGCTGTGTCTCTATCACTGCAATTGCAATCGCATGTACACTGGATGACCATTGTTCAGTTTACAGCCTCAGTTGGTGTTGTGTAGTGCAGTGTTGTTATAGTTCTTATAGTTGTAGTAGTAGTAGTGGTTGTAATAGTTGTGCAGTGTTGTTCCACTTCATTCGTTTCGAGGTTGGGGTTGCGGTTTCTAGGCCAACGCCAACCAACTGCAGCCGGTTGAGGCCATCGCGGCCATTTTGGTGCACATGTGTCGTTGCCACGCTTTTCCTATTTTCCTATATTCCTATTTTACGAATTTACGATTTTACGGTTTTCCGCTTTTCCCCACACAATATATGGTACTTTGTGCTCGGCTTTTTTTGGCACTGCAAAAAATTGGGAACATGCACACACATTGCACCAATAAATAAATAAATCAAAATCAATTTGTTTGCATCACGCTCACAGGCAAACAACTAAACACACACACACACCCAGCACACACACACACTCGCACACTGTCACACAAACCATATGAAATGCATAATTTAATTTGCTGTTCAATTGCGTGTATTTCAATTTGCCTCCGAGTCATGCGGAACATGCAACATACGAGAGCAGAGAAAAATGTGCATAAATAAATTTAGGATGTGGTTACAGTTGAAAAGCCACTGGATTGGATTACTTAAAAGCCTCGCTTGTCAACGAATTGGATTTAAAACTTCGCGCTACTTTCTGGTTGAACTGAAAGCAATTTTAGTTGCAGCCACATGAAAAGTTTATGCAAATGGCAGCACAATTGATGTACATATACTGTTTTTATTATCAGCTAATATTTGCATACTTTAAGGCGCTTAGAGTGGAAATTTAAAGGGAAGTGCGAACATTTATTTAAAGTTAGGAAAGTATTTATAAGTGAATTGAAAGAACTCAAAAGACTTTTCGGTTAGTAAGTTATTTTTTTATGTCGAGCTTTATTATATTTAATTTCATCACATTAGTAATAAGTATATAATTTCTAACACATCTTCATAAATCATGTAAAGAAATATAAAAAAATATATAATGTTATATTATAGTTATACAATATTAATATAATATTTTAAGATATTTAATTAGTTTTGGCCTTAAAAACAAAATAAATGAATAGCCACAATCCTAAGAGGAACTCTCCTAGTTCTATTCCCTTGCAGCTGTGCCGAACGAAACAGTTTAATTCTGTTTTATATTCCCAGAATTGCGAGCTGTGATTTGTCCTTGGCGACCACTGTAGATGCTAACTCCCTCCTAATTGATCATACATATACACACAAATGGATGTCGCTACCCTCTAGTACTGCTAATAGCAGTCAAAAAGTGTGGTTGCTGATTTTCACCATGCAAAACGATGCAGTGAATTCAGCAACCATAAGTAATGATAATTTGCAACAAAATCGTTTCGTTCGAACAAATTAAGCAGTGATTACTGACATGTTGTGAATGTTGCTCAATTCAATGCTAATTGGTAATGCAGAAGATATCGAGTGGTGGCGGTAACCAATGGTGATAGGTGGTAACCAGTGAACTCACTAGTCTCTCACCAGTGAGTCGTACTTGAGGGTTGGGGCAATCACAGTCGCGTTCTCCCTCGTGTAATTGATGCTGTTCACACACACACACACACACATGCATGGTAACAACCGCGAGTTCTCTTAACTGATCACACACACACACATACTATTGTATGCAAACACACACGCAATCACTGCAACATTTTCCCATTGGGAACTCACACAGACACCTGCATAGATTTAACTTTAGCGAGCTCACAACTCACATACATACATAGGAGCCACAATGGTTACTAACTTAAGTGGAGTGTAATGTTTTCTTTCTCCGCCATTTGAACAGAGCTTAATTAAAATAATTGTAATTAGTAAGCCTTTATTTAAACTGATTTTAGCAATGCGATTTCTTAAACCTTTACAAATTAAATCTATTATCCTCTTCTTCTTTGAATTTCTCTGCCTTATAAATTTACCTTCTCTTATCACTGTCGACTAAATTTCGATTATTATTCCTGTAATGAAGTGTGCGTGTTAAATGAAGCGAATAATGCAGCATTTATTCACCTGGTGAAAAGATATTCATTCAGCTATGTTCACTGCGGAGTCAATCATCAATCATCAGTTATCAGTAATCACACACACACACACACACAAAAAGAGCATAACAAACTTTATCCTTGGCATAAGCATAAAGCTTCTTCATCTAACATCTAACGGGCTTGTCTAAAAATATAACTGTCAAATGAAGCACATCATTCAATTTACGCCATAACCGTTTGGGAATTACAAGTGCTAAATTGATTACCGTCAGCGGTTGCCCCAACCCTAGACCAAAGTTGTGGAAAAGATTTGCAAAAGCAGAAATCAATCATTGACTTAAAAGACTAAAGGATACCTCGTAGACAACTCAAAATGAAGCTAAAAAATTATATATTAATAGTCATTTGAATTTATTAAAAGAAGAAACAATAAAAGTCAGTTTACTGAATTACATTTTTAAATATTTACACCCTCACAGACTGATTTAAATGAGCAACACTCTGCTCGAAGCCAAGACAAATATTTATTCAAGTCCTTGCCACACAATCAATGAATTTCAAACACATTATAAAGTTATAGCAAATGTCCGTAGTGGCTTTAATTAAAATATTAAACAAATTCCAACTGCGGCGCAAACAAACAAGCAAACAACTTTGGAAACTTGAGATGAAAATACGAATTTAATCATTATTGGAACGAGTTTTGACTTTGAGAAATTGACCAACCGATTGCTGTGGACAGTTTGGCACTTTAGTTAGTTAACTTTCTGTGGCGATTTGAGTGCATTTAAAAATTAAAAATTTAAGTGAATGAAAATAAAATTCAATTGAACAATGAAACAATTTGGGTCAGAAATCGCATTGTCAATTACTTAGACAATATTGGGGAATGGCCATAAATAAAAATGGAATTGTTATCATGACAATTTCAAGATGAGGAAGGAGACAAAGTAAAAGCCCCAATGGAAGATGTAAATGTATCTTTTATATTTATTTTGGGCATCGATGTGGAATGTGTTGTCCTGCAACATGATTGATTTGTATTCTTATTTATGACTGTTCGTAGAGTCCACATTTTTATCGCTTCGATTAGCTCAGTGTCCTTGGAGCAGGCTATAAATTTGATAAATGATTTGGTGTTGGTCCCGGCTATAAAAAACAACTTGCATCCATCTGCATCGGAATGTGGGAAAGTGCAAGAACAGTCGAAGTAAACATGGCTACATACCGATGATGCTTTATCCTGTGCCCGACTATTCCACTTTTATGGTTTCACATAACGATTTAGTCGGCATCAGTAAAAGGAACTTTTTACAATGCACAACGGCGCATTTAAATTGATTGTAAGCACGAGCAGAAGGAATGGAAACAGATGAAGAGAAGGAGGAAGAAGACGAAGGCATGAGAAAAACAGGAAGCATCCAAGGAACTGGCAACATCAATCAAAACGCATTGTGCCGAAGCGCCAGAGCTAAGGATCCAACAGGGAGAACACCACAACACATTCCACATTCCAGCGAGGAGGACACCTTAAAACGAAGGCAAACTCTCAGCCCAATATACCCCACTACCTGTGGAAGCATAAAATTTAAGAATAGTCGTAGGAACAATCGCCAAGGTGCTTGCAAAAACACTAACAACCAATACATAAAGACTTCCTATTCTAGCCAAAACACTTCCTTTCCCAAGCGCAGTTCATATATGTATACGTATACATGTATGTATGTGTATGTGTGTGAACACAT
This sequence comes from Drosophila sp. st01m, assembly GCA_018901795.1. NCBI lineage: Eukaryota > Metazoa > Arthropoda > Insecta > Diptera > Drosophilidae > Drosophila > Drosophila sp. st01m. The sequence continues at coordinate 5,053,823 of JAEIFG010001638.1, forward strand.
ATTGCCTACACATGACGGTAAAATACCCGCACTCAATTCATAACCATAAAGCTAGAGAAGTGCTCGTGAGAAGAGCAGAAAGAACAGATGCGTTATGTAAACATTTACAGAAATAGATAATTGAAAAAATATAGAAAATTTGTCAAACAGGAAGAGAATATAATGAAAGCTTTCTTTCGAAACTTCTGTATTAAAGGATGATGCGTTGTAAAATCTATATCATATTAGTTGGAGGTGATCCTCAGATTTCTCATTAACTTCATCTTTAAACACCACAAAATATATTAATTAAAAATAAAATTATAATTTTTCCTATTGAGCTCTGACTGTTTGTACTTCACAAATATTTCGAAAGTTAAAAATACCAATATATTTAGTTGCTCTCACAACTTACGAGAACGATAATCGATATGTGACTCCAAAAAATCAAAATAAGGGAACAATACTGATAAATTTGATATTCCGCAAGGAAATCGGTACATTTTTTATATGGAATTTTTGCATAGAGAAAATTGACAGTAAAGTATGAAACATGTAATTTTCCAGATATGATGCAGAATCAAAATGGGGAAAATTAATAACAATGGCATTTTAATCAATTTGTATTTATTGAATTCTTTTAGATATTTAATGATTACATCAGAATCTAAGAGTGTATCCTAAAAAAATATAGTGCGCTTTTTGTCAATCCTTCTGTCGAATTATGAATTCAAAAAATTGTTAAGTGTCAGATAAACACAACTTAAGCTGAAAATATGGTAACACGGCTTATACCCTGCAGCCAAGAAATGGAACGAGCATAACAAATATTTTACAAACATCTTTCTTGTTGCTTTCCCCATTTTCTGTTGTTGTAATTTTTGGTTTTTCCATTATTTTCTGTTTGCTTGGCAGTCGAGTGTAAAACCGTTCACAGCTCGACGTTTCGCTTGCTGCTTGGTTGATGCTGTTGCTTGTTACTGTCCGCAGGCGGAGCTTAATGTCAGCTGAGCATTTCAATAATAATAATAATAATAATATCCTAGATATGCTTGTGGTCCGTGCCATATTTTGGCTTTCATGCGCCGTGCGGGTCAGAAGCTTTATGTCCTTTTAAAATGTTATATGTATTAAAATGTAAGCGTTGTGCAAATTCAAATAACTCAGAACGTAACTTTCAGTCGAGTGGGGGCGGGGCTCTTCGAGGGTTGACTTAACTGGTCATTGACTTTACCAACTTTATGATGCACTAAAATTAAATATACAACGTGCCGTATAAATATCGTACATGTTGCCCAACGTGTCTGAGCATGTGTGTGCTTGTCTGAGCTTGTATGCAGCACGCAAAAAAAGAACAACGTTTATTTGCCACACTTTCGGCCAGGCGCAGGCTGGCTCAGACTCAGGAGTGTTGCTCCTTTCTGCGGTGTCCCAGGCAGGTCCTGGTTCTTTGGCCAGTTCTCTGGTCAGCGCTGCTGATTAAACATTTTGCCCAAAAAAAAAACGGAATGAAGGAAACAAAACACACCCCTGACATAACTTTAAGCCACTAAATTTAATTCACACCCAGAATTTGCTTTAGTTGTTTTATTTTCTCGTGTTAAAATCCCCTTTTTTTATGAGCATTGGGTGAATTGTCGCCCTGTTGCCAGCTTCCGGGTGGGTAGATAATGGATATCATGTTGCCGCCGGGTTTACATTTTAGTTTTACAATTGGCGTTGCAATAAACATACGACAATACTCCGACTCTACGAGGTTGCCGGCTCTGCGAAATGCCCCTTCAAGAAAATAGCATAAAATGTGTGTTCCCGATTGCGAATTCAGCACAAATTCGTCAGGCACAAAGTCAGCGATTCGGAGGTAAATATGTTAAGCGTGTAAAGTGCAAAAGTCAATTATATACTCCGATAACTCAGCGTATTTTACTTTAACTAAATTGCAGCTGTTTTCCTAATTGAAGTCCTTTTCGTTGTAAATCCCTCCTTAAATTAATTTCATAAAGTTGTTGCTGAACTCAGCACTTTTCAACTGCTGGCGAAAACGTTTCCGGGAACATTCAATTATTTTTATAAGTTGACTTTTTATTTCGCTGCCTGCTGAAAGGATACAAGTTTTCAAATGCCAGTGTGTGTATGTTAAATTTTTGTGCATTCCCTTAGGGGAAAATAATTTCAAGAGAAACTGGCAACAGAACATATTAATACTTTTTCGTTTAGATTTGGGAGAGGTTGAAAAACTTGAAAGTGATTCAAGGATTTACTGAAAACTTTACAAGTTGAACAAAAATAAAAAAAAATTAACATGAAGAAGGAAGAAGGAATGTATTTGCCTTTTGTCCCCGAAGTTTTTGCATATTTTATCTGCAGCCTTCGAAGTTAACTGCGACTAATGGACTTATGTTTCCCCCATTTACAAATTGAGATTTACATGCACTTAAAATGTGTTTCTAATAAGCCTCCATCTCAATTCAAGTCCTCAAGAAATCAAATTAAATCCCGAGGTTATTCGCTTAAATGCCTCCCAAAATGTATGCAACATTATTTTGTACAACGTATTTGAAGATGGCTGCAAATACCCTTTGGATTATTTTTATCTCACTTGTTTATCAGTCGCTCGAAGTGCCATTAACCTTACTCAAAAATCCCATCAGAAGCATAATTAGGTTGCCTGCTGGGCTTGAACTACCGGCATCATCAGTTTCACCAGCTTCAGCAGATCCACCCGTCATACTTAATATTAATATTATTATAAATAAATTTAAAAAGTAAACATGCTTAGACCTCCAATATCCGGCATCCACACACAATTCTTTAAACAGTCAGCTTTTAAATTGGGTGGTGTAATTGGGGCAAGTGGGGTAAGTGGGGCAAGTGGAGCGGCAGCTTTGCGGCGGGCGTGAACCGCATTATAAAGCGAAAGCTAAGCCCTTCTCGGCTGAAAAATGACACTTCCGCAAAAAGGCGACGAACGGAAACCGAACGCAGCCATTAAGGAAGAGCCTAAAACAACCGAAATTACATGGAATAAGCAGAAAAAATTAAAAGAGAATAACAAATACTCTTGCTGAATTAAAACAAGTTTGGCTATAGACAGGTGAGAGTATCTATCACGAATGTTAACTCTAGAAAGTTAACTTTGAAGTAAATAACTTACATATATATATATATATATATATATATTACGAATAAGATTCCACGGGCAATTAATTCCCCTCTTAGATATAGTATATATCTTAGATATATTGTGTGAAGAATATGCAAAGAAATCACTCAAGAAATCTTGCCAAAGAAATGTGTAAGATATATGACTCTTTAAATACTGATTAAGAGAATTAAAGAATAAAAGGGAACCAAAGAAACTGCTACTATGGATAACTCCTATAAATGAACTCTTCCAATCATTTACTCAACTCAGAACAAGATCACTTACACCGTTATATTTATGCCAAAAGTGTTTCCAAATGTATTCCAATTAGTTACACAATGTCTGACAAAATGCCTATGCCCTGGGCAAGTGTATTACAAATTGAGCAACTGGACGCAACTAAATTGGGCTTGTGTTAGGGTTTGAGTTTTGGTCTTTTGGGTTTGAATTTGATTTCCTGACTTGCTGGCTGCTGTCTGATGCCTGAGGTTGACGGCTTGTTGGCTGCTTTATCAACATCGAAGAAGGCAGCTCTGGATATCGACACAAGCAATTTTATTATTGGTTTGCTTGTGCTTTTCCCCCAAAAATGTCTAAGGTAGCAACAGTAGCTCCAACTTCTCCCCCGTCTCGTCCAACACTGGCTTCCCCGCGGCAACGTCTTATCCTCTTTGTTTGGGACGACTCGGTGAATCGAATTAGCATGCAAAATCTTTTGTTTGACTAACAATGTGTCAAAGTGTGTGACGAGAGCGCGTTAGTCTTTGTCAAGCTGCTGCTCTTCCCCCACAATAACCCCTCCCCCCACCCCACATCACCTCTCACCCCATTTGGCAGTCTCTCTGGAGCCTTTAGGCCATTAGGCTGATAGAGTCCCAGCTTCAGCTTCAGCTTCAGCTCCAGGTCGACTGTCCCTTGAGGCAAAAGCACAGACCTGGCTGATGACACTGCTGGTCAACTAAATGGAAACCGCAACTGAGTTATTGTTATGGCCAATTAAATACGTCCAATTGGCCATAAAGCTCTAGCTGTTAAACTAATTCAATTAATGGTTCAGGTTAACCGCAGAATCCATTTAAAATAATAAATGTCCCTGGACATTTTATGTGTATGTATTTATTCTATTTAAAGTGTACCTGAAATTAATACAAATGAATGAGTAGTAGAAAAATAATTAACTATTCTCGTTTCTATGAGAATCTGACTTTCATTGTCCTAATTTCATAAATCGTTTATAGACCCATCTAGAAATATTTTAACAGATATTATCTACGTTAAACTCAGTCCCAAGTAATATTGGTTTACTTTTGGGAACAATAAGATATAATAAAGGAAATTATAAACATCTTAACAAGTTTAAGCTTCAAACCCTTTTGTTTAATTAATTTAATATTATCAAATCATTAAAATTTATTATATATGCTTTACGCATAGTTGGCATCACTTTCCATCTGTATCTCATGAATTTCAAATGACAAGAGAGCTAGAAATGTCCAAAACTTATTTGGCCATGATTAATGGCATCCATATATCAATGGTGGCATCTTATTAGGGTACATTTTTCAAAAAATATATTAGACATCTCATTAAAGCCGCATTAAATTGCAAATGTGTTTTATCCTCTTTCCGCTATCTTCATGCCATTTTAGCTAATTATTTATTCCTGGGGTCAGCTCTGTATTTGTCAACTCTATTCAATTGGGTCGCATTGTAAATGGAATGAGTTTAGGAATCGTGATGAAATGAGTCTGGGAAAGTTGTTCATCTTACGATATTGTTTGTCATCTATTCTAACTAACACTGGGGCTGTTTAATTAATGTTAGTTTGCTTTGATGATGTTGCTGCTGTCGATGTTGTCGACGTTGTCGATGTGGTTGTTGTTGCTTTAGTTGTTGTGTGTACATTGTGTTGACCTTTTAGCAAATGCAACTTGAACCACTGTAAAGGAAGGGGGACAACACCAAGTAAGTAAGTAGTCCAACAGCTTGTGCTAAATTAGCAAATGACATAGTCAACATGGCCAACATAGCAGCGTGCTCACATGCCCCATGCCGCATGCCGCATGCCACACAGCAAGGCCTGCTAACCCACAAAAGAACGTGCAATGCCGACACCATTTACAGCTGCTGCCCCTCAGCTTCTGTATCCGCTGTAACCATCGCCTCCATAGTACATAATATATATATATATACATTCCTGACGCCTTTGCGCTGACACAAAACATAATGCCGACGGGCAATGATCTTTTAAGCACGCAGCCCTCTGAATGGGACTCTGGGTGGTGCACACTTATTGCGGTGACTGTCTAGCGAAAGTGCCTCGAATGCGCGTAACAATGATGATTATATATACTCCTACTCTTACTCCTACACTGATAAACAACTGGTTGTAAAGTAAACATTTTGGCATAAGAACTAAGATTTTTTTAAAGTTAAAAAAAATACATTTGGGTTTTGAAAACTTTTCAATTAAGCGGAAGTTTTTATTATAAGCAAAAATGTGCTTAAAGAGTAAACTAAACAAATGCAGAAATTATTAAGAAGCTTTTTAAATTTATAATTATTTCCCATTGTTTGTTCATTTTGAAATATAAACCATTTTATGTTTGTTTTCCCAGAAATTTAGGGAATTTATTTAATAATATAAAATTTGGAAATTCAATTTTTAAATTTATGTTCTTGATTTTAGAAGTGTGACAGCGATTTTTTCCGTGTATCCGTACTCATACTCTATTTATACAAAGGCATCCTCTCCCAAGAATTGTGACAAAAATAAAAAGAAGCAAACAAACAAAGAGATAAACAAAGCAACTCTGACAGAGACGTTGACTTTAACGCGACTTGCATTAGGCGTAGTTAAAGTTAGTCCAGCCGTTGAAACCACCGCCCCACCGCACCACCTAACCACCTAGAAGAGCCCATAAAGGCACCGCTGATAGCTTCTTTATGATAGCTCCTTGGGTCCAACGACAGCTGATTGTGACACTCGTTGAACTCAAAATTATGCAAAGGCAGCACGAGAAATATTTTAAATTGAAATTCTGTTTATCGCACTGACGAAATCGCCCCACCGACCAAACCGACCAAACCGACCAAACCGACCAAACCCCAAATAAAAACTGACGACGACTTTTAGCACACACTGTGGCCTGATTGTGCTTGGTTTTGGGCTCGACTTTCCTGGCTTTGCCTCTGCTTTTCGGGGGTAATTCAATAAAGTGGAAAATGATGCTCATCGTCAACGTAATTTGCTTTCGTGGTCTGCACAAATCTACCAAGGAAGCCAAACTTACTACAGAAGCTAGTACTGTGCCCAGAGAGAGAGAGAGAGAGGGGGAATAAGAATGAGTCACTTCAGTGCAGTTAATCGGTTCTTCATATCACATCAAACAGTTGGCGGAATCGCTGAAAGTTGTCATCATCATCAGCAGTAACATCCTTATCCGTTGTGGCAAGCAGCTGCGCTTAGAGATGAACATTTCTTCAATTCGTGAGTGACAGGGCGCCCAACGTGTGTGAGAATGAAATTTATTTAGATATTTATATATAGATATATATTTATTTCAATTGAATGTAAAGCAAATAGAAGACTCTTTTTTAAATAAATATTATCCCTAAGATAATATTTTTCTCCTTTCAATACAATTCTTGCGTATTAGGCGCCCAACTTGCGTAGAAAGTATTTGACTCAGAGTATATCTTGAGTAAGCTACTTCTTTTTGCGTTTATATTATAAATTCTATACGGCTCGGCGCCCAACATACGCCGAATTACTCCGGCTTTAGAAATATGCGCCTATATGAATACTCAATATATTGAAATTCAATCATAAATGTTTCTTATCGACTGTGTGTAAGCTTTTCTAGCAATTACGGTTTAAGATGAGTATTTTTTTCTGTTGTGGCGCCCAACGTGTGCAACATTCTTATCACAACTTTCAGCCTGTCAACAAAATTTGCAAAACATGGCGAGTAAGCATTAAAAGATTAGTTGTGACTGCTTTGTTTTTGGAATTAGAACGCATCCGCAGCTTGAAAAGCGATTATTAGTAGCATTAACAGTTAGTAGGCGCATTCTCATCAACTGGCAAGTGATGAGGCTCGAATAACTATGGGATGTGGCGAGACCAAGTCAAAGGAACCAGGCAACAAAACCCGAACCGAACCGAACGCAAACCCAAACCGAAACTGAAACCGAAACCCAAACCATATCCAAACGAACTCAACCGAACTGAAGCAACTTACACAAAAGGCAACTGAGTGGCTGCGATGCTGATGATGAGGTGTGTGTGTGTGTGTGTGTGTATGTGTGTGTGTGTGTGGGGGACAATGGGGACAATGTGTGAGTGTGTGAGACGACCCCATTACGTGCCAAAGCACTAAAAACAAGCACAGCCTGCCACCACAGGGTGTTTCACGCTGTGAGTGTCGTGTGTCGTGTGTGTGTGTGTGTGTCTGTGTGTTTGTTGGCGCTCGTAAATTTTTGTCATATTTTCTCGTCTTTCACGTTCAAACTTTATTCCATGATTTTCTTGTTGTTATTGTTGTTGTTGTTATTGTTGTTGTTGTTGCAGCTCTTCTTGTTAATGCGCCTGACTTTGTTATGTTTTGTATTTTTTTAATTTTCATTTTCTTTATTCCTGTTTTCTTTGTACTTTTGTTTTTTGTATTCATTTTGTATTTTAGCAGCCCATTAAAAAATGCGGCCGCACGCACAGTTTGACATGCACTTTTAATCGATTACAAAGGAGAACGAGCAGCAGCAGCAGCAGCAACAACAACAAAGACAACAACAACAACAACAACAGCAACAATAACAACAACGCTGTGCTGACATTTTCTTGGCACACGATTTTCATATTTGCAAATATATATATATGTCATTTTTTTATTATGTTTTTTAACTTTTTATTTTACTTGGCACACATATGAAATGAGTCTTTTTACATGCTGTGTGTGTGTGTGTGTGTGTGTGTGTGCTGTGTTAATGCGCATTGCCTTTGGGGCCTTGTTATTGTTGTTGTAGTTGCTGCTGCCACTGTCGCTGCTGATGTCTGCGGTGTGATTAAAGTTTATTTTTGCTGCTTTAATTGAATAATAAATTAAGCGAATGTCGTGTGGTTTGTACCCCCTCTCCCCCCTCTCCCCCTGCTCAACCTCATACCGACACACACAAAGGCTCAAGACACAGGGAACGTATTGAGCTATCGAGAAAGTAACGGTAACTGCCAAAAAGCAACGAGCCTGACACATGTAAGTACACTGGACCATAACGGCCTCAACAAATGTAGTTAGAAAGATTAGTTGTCTATGTAACACACACGTGTCTTTCACTCTGTCTTTCTGTGTGTGTGTGGTATGGGTGTGTGTGTGTTTGTGTGTGCCAGGTCGTTAGAGTCAAGTATAACTGCACTAGCGCGTAATTAACATAAACATTACGTTACAGTTTAAATGGGATTTTGAGGGAGAATATATATGAAGAGAGTGTTCTACAACTTGTATTCTGGTATGTAATAAAATTCCCAACAAGGTAATCCAAACTCAAAAAGGGATCTAAAGCTACAAAATTGTCCTTAAAAAAGGTATTTATTTAGGAGAATTTTATTAATATTTAATATTTATGCATTCGATCTTTACTGGAACTTCTTTGAGTGTCCTTTATATCTGAGACCTAAAACAATTTTCTACTTACAAGAGATCCTTATTACAACGTCTTATGAACCTCATCTAAAATTCCTTTTAAATATAATCTTTTAAGTGATATACGAAAATATAAAAGAGTTCCCTTTTTGAAGTTCCCTAGTTAAATAAGCTATTAAGCCAACAACTCTTCAGCACATAATCAACAAAATCTTTTTAAATTGCCTACAGTAATATTCTACTTTGCATTTTTAAGCAATACCCAAATTTATTGGTATTTGTTTTTCACTCAAATATTCAATCCATGTACACAATTTACGGAAAATTGTAATATTTCCTATGGGATAAAAAACTTTTGCCTTTGTCTAGAATAAACTGCTATCACATGTGACGCAAGTAATCAAAATAACAAATATGCATGTATCTATGTATTTGTATAGTCGTAGCAATAATATTAAACATGGAAGCTCGCTTTATTCTGTATATTCGTTTGCATGTTTTAAGTTAAAACTTTTAACACGCTTTGTTAACTCCAAAAAAAAAAACCGGCCAGGAAAGAAAAAGGAAAATGTCGAGCCCAGAGATGGAATAACAGGTAACCGGTGAGCTCCAACAGGCAATAACAACAATCAACAGAAAGTGTAAACAAGCTATAATAATAACAACAAAATATAAAGAATAACAACAACTTTTAGCAAGAGGATGATTAAAAGAGATGCGCAAATTTATCAAAAAGCTAAAATAATTTCAAAGCATTTATGGTAACGAACCATTTGTGGAAAGGGAATGTGAAAAGAAACCTGAGAAGCAAATGAAAAAGCATTAGAAAAAATATGTATGAAATGTAATTTTTTCTGTTTCCGCTTTGGGCCAGGCCAAAAACATTTTGTCCGTAATGGAAACGTTTTAAGAGCATCTGTGTGAGGGATACGCTGAGTGGGGGTTGAAATCGGCGCATGGGGTGTCTGTCAGGGGGTAGGGAGGGGAGTGCTTAGTGCTGCACATTTACCAGATAACAGATACTCCAATAGATATACAAGACTTTGACTATGGCCACAATATATATGTATATACTATACATAAATGCATAAGCTGTTCAGAAGTTTAATCGGTTTATGCGACAGCTGAAAGTTATCGGAGGGGGATGACTGCAAAGTGTAAGGGATGTGCAAGAATGGCACGCACTAAATCATAAAGGAAACGATGTCATAGATGGCTCCTGTTGCTCCTTTAGAAACTCCAACTGAATCTCGAGCAGCAAGTGGCTGTCAATGCATTTTGGGCAGTGCTTAAGATAAGGTCTTTAGGTCTTCGCCATGGAAGCCTGAGTCAGTTAACTGTCGAAACTTTCTGGGGATTACGCACACAAAGAGAACGAGAGAGAGAGAAAGAAAGTCAACTTGAAACAGATAGCATAAATTGAAATTCTGAACCATTTGTGACATTTTAAAAGCAGTAGCTTAGTCTATAAATGAATAAGTCTAGTTCTATTCTTCTCGAAAATAGTTTATGACATTCCCAATACCGCAGAATTGAGTTTACTTGAAACTAAAGTGCCCATTGAACTTTAATTAAAGTTTAATATGTGCTAAATCTCAATTTTGCAGTCACAATCGACATCTTTTGGTAGTTCAACCAACTAAAACTGAACCAATTTTTCACATTTACATTTATATGATTTTTCGTATTTCGATTTTCAAATGCATGCCAATTCCAGTTTGAGCTGGGTCCAATCAATAATTCCTGCATTTCTCTATCGAATACCAGCATCGAAAGGAGTTTTACAATTTGCTTCTCTTTTCAAATTAAAGTCCGCAACTTGTTGACAACAAACAACAGAATCGACGCCTCGTTGCTAAGTTATTTTTCAACGGGTCTTGCGACACACACAACAGAATTCCTCACTTCATTCAAATATTCCATATATTTGAGATGTGTTTCACTCCCCAACCCCCTTCCTTTCCACCTCCCCCTTCTTGTAACCTTTACGGGCAAATATAATCGATGGGGAGTTGGCAAGAATTGAATTTGTCACAAAAATTGCCTGGAAATGTGAGCAATCAAATTGACAGGAGTAAGCATATTTGAATGGGTATGCTAGACTTTAAGATACCCAGTGGTATGTATAAAAATATGAGCTTATTATTTAATCTGGTTGTTTTCTTTAATAAGGCAACTTAATTACTTAAATATAACTTAAATGATAGAGCCGTATAAATTTTACTAAATCGATTGCCTAACTTAATTTTACACAGCGGTTTCTTAACAGTTACATAGCCAGACTTTAGCCGTGTATACCCCATATTGTGCCACTTGCTAGGCAGGGTATTTACAAATTTCGTATTGTGTTCTCGTATGCGTGTAAACAGATGAATTCAATGCTAAAGGGCTGGCCAATAAAGGTTACCAATATTACGCATGTGATCTCTACAAATTGCCAACAGAAAAAAAAAACAAAATCAAAATCAAAAACAAAAACAAAAACAAATACAGAAAGTTTAAAAGTGACACAACTGTTACAAAACAAGAGGTGCACTTGATAACTTGATTGATTTTTGGGAAAAAATTCCCTGAAATTCTCATTCAGTTTTCTGCTATTGCGCTGTTTGTACAGATGTCAAGTGTCAACAATGGAAAACAGTGAAAGCCACAAACAAAATCGAAAAATCAAGCAGTGCTATGCCAATTTCACACCCTGTTTGCAAAAGTCCCAACCCCCAAAACCAGAAACCAGAAGACAAACCAAACAAAATCAACAATTGAAATGTTAATCAACAGTGAGTGAATATTTCTTTTAACTTTGTTTTTAATTTGTTGATCTGTCAATGTGTCGCAATGAATGTGAGTTTCATAAATGAAGTACTGAAATTACAATTCACTCACACAAATAACAATAAATGCCATCAATAATAAAATGGCAATTACAATTTCGAATGAAATTGTACAAACATGGCCAAGAGGTGAGCACGGGACAAACCACGGGACAACTGTCATACACACATCATAGAAAAAGGTCACAAAAAATTGCATAGTTCAACAGTTCAACAGTTCAACAGAGCACATTGAATTACATTTGCAATTGTCGTTAAACTTGCAAATGCAATTTGCAGTTAGAGTTACAGATACAGATACACTTACGGATACAGATACACTTCAAGATACTGCAATATCAGTTACAGTTTGAGTGATGATGTTGAAGATGAATACGGAGTTGTAGCTGCAGTTACACTAATTGAGAATAAATTCAAATTTGCTGCATTGCGCTTTCTACAAAGTGATTTATTACACGTTTTCCTTGTTTATGATGATTTTGGTTCACTTTAATTACATTTGAATTAAGCAATTAACTTTTCATTTACTTCTGAATAAATTGAACTGAAATTTTTTACAAAATTCACTACAAAATAAAAGTATTACATTGTGTACACTTGATGATTGAGTTCAATAATTCAGCAGAGTCTCATATATTATCAAATTTATTAAATTTTAAATTCATTAATCACGATTTTTTCACGACTTTCATAATAGCTTTATCAGAATTTCAACAGGCATCAAAACTAGAAAATTTAATTTTTTACATCACTGACAATCTTTTGTACCCGATCCTAATTTGGAACCATGGCATTTATTTGAAAACTTCAAACTGCAATAACTTTGTCAAATATTAACCGATTTTGTTGCGGAATGTCAGTATTATCATTATTTGGCCTAAATTTTGATTTGGCATTAAAATTAGAAAATTAAACTTTTTCGATATCACTGTCAGTTTATTTGTACTCGATCCTGATACTGATCCTTGACATATAATGCAAAATTTCAAACACTCATAACTTTTTTATCATTATCATTATTTGGCCTGTATTCTGATTCTGCATCACCATCGGAAAATAAATTGTTTCACTTTAAAAAGGAAACATCCTTGCTTAGTTTTCTTTGTTTCTACTACTTAAGTCCAAGTCAGTTTAATCACAGTGCTCTCAAATTGATATCCTTGGCAACAGCTTCTTTTGTAATTATCTTCATTTTAAGTTGACCAGAAACTCAATGCTCAATGACCGTTGAGTGCAATTACGGATTTACATTAAGTATGTCTGGATAATTAATACGTCTCTCGTCTGATGAATTCGGCAATTGTTAAGCATTCAGTGTTTTGGCCACAAAGTGTCAGTTGGCCTAAGGACGCCTGCCCTTTGCAAATGACGCGAGTAAATTCAAATTTGATACGAATCCAATTTCAGTTAACAAATTGACAAATCATATTTTATGCTATCGCAGTTGACAGTCTGTTACAGGCTGTCAATCACAGTCCATCAGTTTTCTGCAAGTTTTCGTTTTCAGGGGCACATTTATAATGCAGCAGATGTGGTGCCACAAATTAATCCCGATAGAGAGACCATTTAGTTGCCACTTGAGCAAACATCGCATTGCAGCAGAGCAAATTTATTTATTTATTAATTTGATTATGCTGATTGCGGCAATTAAAATTGCAGCTGCAACATGCGGCATGCCACAATATTTGTCATGCAGCCTTTTTTTATTATTAATTTATGTGCTAATAGCAAAGATTCAAAAGTTATAAAGTTGAACAGCTTCAACGCACATTTAATCTAGTTGCGACGTGCCTCTCGCTCTCTCCAGCTGCCACAGGCCACATAGCACTTGCCACTTGCCACTTGCTACTTGCTACTTGCCACTTGCTACTTGCCACTCGCACTGTCTCGCCGAGTGATTCAGTGGCGCTTATGTTTAATGCATGCCACAGTCAGCGTGGCAGTTGTAAACGCAACCAGGCAACAACTGCGGACTGGTCTTAATCGTCGAGCCAGTCAAGCAAATGTTGAGACTGAGACCAAAGAGACCTGGAGACGACTACAAATGTGACTTCGCGGAGGGGGGTGACAGAGGGGCAGCGGGACAAGGAGGTAGCTAGGGATGTCGTCCTCGTACTTGGCTTTAATATTCAAATAGCAACCAGCCCAAAGCAATTGTAATAAACGCGGCAAATAATAAAAAAAAAAAAAAACAAAAAAATAAGAATCGAAGCAACAGACGAGATGGAAATGAAGATGGAGTTGTAGTTGTACTTGTAGTTGTAGTAAGAGATGGTAATGGAGATGGTACGTTGACAGCTGGAGCACGACACACACACACACATACACACGAATCGCACCGTTAAAGACGTTGTCCCGGGTTGTTGTCCCAGAGCGACGACGGTGGAGACTACAACGTCGCACAGCCGAAATTACACTGAAAACGTTTGTGAATCTGAACTCCAGACGAGGCACGCAAAGCCGAGCAGCGCCGGGCAGTCGCCGGCAGAGCCAAAACAGACAGACGAACAGACGTAGAGACAGACAGACGGAGAGACGGAGAGACAAAGAGACAGACAGGCAGACCGACAACGGGATCATATTAAACGAGCACCTTCAACAGCATATACCATATATACATATATCTCTATGGTAACCGAACGAAAAGTCACGAGTAGCGTCTGCAGCATCTGGCCGGCAGGGGGCGCCAGTGGCTTGACGGGGGGGGCAACGCAATTGTCCATGCAAAATAGCCAAATAGCCAGAGAAATGTATTTTTGGCTAACAGAGCGCCAGAGAGCGCAAGCTTCATTCACAAACTGAGGCCGAGAGACAGAGTGAGAGATTGAGTGCAGCTAAAAGAGAGAGAGAGAGAGAGAGAGAGGGAGCGAGAGAGAGAGGGAGCTTTTTCCAGGCAACTCTCACTGCGCATAGACCAAAAAAAGAAGAAAAAAGTAACAACTGCAAACGGAAAAACTGGAAAACTGTTAATGTAAAATGCCTTTCAACTCTCACGCAATGTCGGCAAGTCTTTGCCCATGTCTTTGCTTTCTTTCTAACCATCTAGCCATCTCTTTTACCTGCTCCCACAACATTCCAGCGAACTGAGAGCAGCCACAACAACAGCAACAACAGCAACTGTAATGTTTATGACGCTCCAAGATTTGCTAGCTAAGCTACAAACTGTAGTACAACTCACAGATACATCGAAAGACACTGGCGTACTCATAGATACACAGATACATATAGCAATAGAGTGTTTGACTTTGGGCTTATGATTTTTGACTTGTAATTGAAACTTCATGCATTATTAGTTTTGCGCTTCACATTAAAAAGACCTAAGCAATTCCATCTGGACTCCCTACCTGGTCCTTACCTTGTCCCTTCCCCTTTCCGCACCCACTATCTGCTGCTTCACTCTAAGTTGAAATAGCGCAGCCAACTGTTGATTTGGTATTTGAAATGCCTGTGGGAAAGCCGTTGCCCGTAGATATCCGCATATTCAAGCATTTCCCTTATCAGTTGTGGTTGAGTTTCGGGTCTGAGTTGAGTTAAGTTGAGTTTAGTTGTTTGTGGGTTTCTCAATTGAGTTGGGGTCTCTATTTGTGTGTCATGGACGATGTAGCTGCTTAATGAAGCGCTTTACTGGTCAATAGCCGCAGGCACCTGGCCAAAAAAGCTCTCCACTTAACAGCTACGGCCAAGACCGCTGGGGCACACGTTTTTGGCCTTAAGACTCCAACCGTTAACGCTACAAGTAATGTAATTGCTTTCACAATTCACAATTCAACAATGAAATGAAACAATGAAACGTTTGAGGCTTCAATTAGTTTATTTCACCTTAACAGACCGATTTCCATGAGAGACTTTATTTGACTACGATACTTGTTTTTAAATAAGTCAACATTTTAGGTAAATCACAAGTGCTTGCAAAACTGATCCTTAAAGGCTTTAAGGTAACTCAGAAATTAAACTTGATCTTAAGGCAAAAGTATTTAAGAAATTCAACTGCATTGCTCCACTGTAAAACTTGTTAATCTAAATTAAAGAAATTTTCCAAATATCAATATTAAATTATTCGATTATTCGAACTGAATAAATTCTAAATCTCTCCCAACAGTGTCGAAAATATTTTGAAAACTTAGCATTTTAATTTTACTGAAATCTTTAATGACATAGTCTACCAATTAATAAAAAATAGTAGTGATTTATCTGTAATAAATATCGATTATTCTAAAATTCGGAGAATATATGTACTTTAAGTTGCATTTTAAACACATATTCAAATATTTTGCCACAAAAACTGAAAACACATTGTTTATATTTTTGGTGTTCAGTAGATTTGTTTATTGCATTTCAGTTTTGAGTTTCGTATATTTATGTAATTAAGTTTTTTCATGTTCATTAATTAATTATTGAGAGAACAGTTTATCTTAGTTTTCTTTTATAGTTTAAATAGTATACAATTCTCTTAACTATACAATTAAAAATCAGTTATAAATATTTGAAATAAAAAAATAACAATATTAAATAGAAAAATCAAACATAAACAAAAACAATGCTTCTCGCTTTTAATATATGTATATCTTTATAGTAAGTATGTATGTAATGTATGTATATACTCGCATGTATGTTATATATGCATGTTTGTATATTGTTAATAATAGTTTTTCATTATAATGCATTTCATTGTAAAAACTTAACAAATGTTTTGCAAACTTTATCAATTTTCCATTCGTTTATGTTAATGAATTAATTTTGATGTATTTATTGCAAAGCGTTCGAATCTTTATTGTTTATTTTTTTTTAAATTTCTTTGTTAATCTTAGAAATAATCGTAAGTTGTAATTTAGTTATAGATACAATATATGCATTAGTTAATTATGCAATGTTTATTATGTATAATGCTTGCTGAGAGATATTTAAAATGTACAAGAGGCTTCACCTAATATGATATATGTATCGTAAATATGTATGTGTGTATTCCGACCCCCTTCCCTAGTCAACCCCTCGTCAATTCCACTCGTTTGTCCCTTTTAGAAGTTAGCAACTGCGTATATATATATATCATAACTCTGAGAAAAGAAAAACATTTTCAAATATGCCTGACGTGTAACTGGTTTTTATGCTCTAGCAAAAAAGGAAAATCTTTGCCAGAGATTTTTATAATTTTCCATGCAAATGTTACTAGCTGTCTGCTGTCTTTTTCCTCAATCCAAACTTCCTAACTTTCTCACTCCCTCGACCTGAAGTTGTCGATTTCAGGTTGAAAATAATTAAAATAAAGTTGAGTTCGCTTTGCTTTAGGTATATGTAATTTTCAAGTTATCAACTTGCAGCATATGATTGAGGTAAAAGAAAAAGAGGAAACGGGAGCGGGAGCGGGAACGGGAACGGTAACGAGACAGGGCAACTGTTGGGAAATTTATTTTTCTTAAGTTGCAGAAAGTTTACTTAATGTTTTCCGGGTCATGGCATCCAGTAAGCTCCATGGCATCATACCTATTAGCTGGAATTTTAACACGTGCCCTTAACAAGCGATTTGGCAGCGTTTGCCTGAATGAATTTTAAACAGTTGCCAACTTTTTATTAAGTATACGTATTTGGACTCTCCAAAGGAGGACTCTTTTCGCCCCATCGTGTGTTTCTTCCAATTAGGCAATTACAAAGCTTATAAGTTAAAAATAAAATGTAAAAAAGTCAAATCGTTTAAAGAGCACGCACTTGAGTTTGATATTTGGTATGGGGTCATCTAAAAATGGAAACTACAAAGTAGTGTAAGCAAAAAAAACAGTTGCCCTCTCTAAGTCGATGTTAGTACAATAAAACTGTCCTCACAGGCAGAATTACTTAAGGAGTCCCGACTTAAAACTGTTGATATTATGCGATGTATTATATACATAATTCTGTCTATTTTTATAAAATGGATCAATAAATTTTAAAACAATTATAAAACTTTTGTTGAATTTGTTTAAAATGCCAAAGCAGTGAGTGCCGATGCATTATTAATTTTAATAATACTAAATATAGCTCTATAGGTAATATGTTTGTCATGATATGGCCAAATAATGGGGAGTCTAAATGTATTAGATATTGCGTGTTATAGCCTATTTCCACTACAAAAAATAAGTGTATATATTTTCACTAAATTATACAAGTTTCTTAAAAGTTATTGAGAAACTAAATTTGTTTGAGAAAAGTAATATTTATAAAAAAAAGGTACGGGTTAATTAAGTAAAATAAATATTATTCTTTTTGTAGTGGAAAGATGGTATTTATAGCTTCAGTTAGTTATGAGTACTCTTACTCATATTCACTGGATTTTGATAGGTTTCTTCACTGAACTTTAATTTGTGATGAGTACTCATACTCATTTTCATACGTATGCGAAGATTATGATAGGTTTATAAATATTGCTTTGATGGGTTTTTGGTATTTATTTATTATTAAAAGCGAACCGTTTTAGAGAAACGCCTTCTTGGTGGCCTCCAGAGTGGTGCTGGTGGTGGTTGTGGTGCCAGTGCCGGTGTTATCCTTGTCCAGACTGGCGGTGGTGGACACCGCTATACTGGGCACCACAGGCAGCGTTCCCGATGTTGCCGCCGCTGTTGCCGTTGCCGTTGCTGTTGCCATTGCAGTGGCAGCTGCCGCCAATGTTACTGGTATTGTGGACGCCAATGGGGATGTGTTGTTGATGGTGTTGGTTATGTTGCTGGCTGCCAACTGTGTGGGGGAAACGTGGCTGAAATGTGGGCTTACCCATGGCCAGTGCCGGATTCAGATCCAACATGGTGCGTGGACTCATCGCAACGATGCTGGCACCCAAAGGACCTGTGAAGAGTTGAGCAACTATTTGGTTTTAGCGCAGTTTGTAGAGGACACAAAGAATGTACATAGCAAAGTAGATAGAGAGAGACAGAGAGAAAGAGGGAGAGAGAGAGAGAGAAAGACAGCGGAAGGAGAGAGAGAGAGAGAGAGAGAGAATAAAGGCATATTATTAATTTATATTCAATGGAGTTCAAAAACAAAACCAATTTCAATAAAAATGAATATTTCAAAATTCATAGAGTACGAGTAGACGCAACGCTATTAGTGTTGGTTAATACTGGGTGCACTTGGTACTACTCATTACAGTTTGGTGGGGGATAACGAACAGCATACAAACACACACACACACACACACACACACACGCACACTCCCATAGACAATTCGGCAGGCAGTGTGGACACATGGATAAGTATACATAGATATATATATATATACAGCGAAACACTTAATCTAATTAACAACTAACTAGCTTTAATCACACTCCAGTGTTGGTTAATTGGTTCGGAGTCATGCAGCATGCAGCATTGAAAACAATTAGCTACTTTTGGATACTTTCAGATACTTTTGGAGAGGGTTGCTGTACAAGTTTTTTTTTTGCAAAACTTTTCGAATCAACGCTGGATAATTTTTAGATGTGAAGGTTACGGTTTTTGGGTACGATTCGGCTTTTGAAGGTTACTACAAACTAGTATTAGTTTTTATTTAGTTTTTTGAAAATTTTGTTGTTAGGGGGGTTGGTTGGCAGCGCACCTAATTCTACAAAGAAATGCTTAGGTATCGTTTTAGGATTAAAGTAGAGTACAAGTACAGTTAGAGTTAGATATATAGAGAGAAAAATGGTTAACCAACACACCCGCCCAGCTTAATCCGTTATATTTTATTGCATAGCCTGAGAGAGAGCATGAGAGATGAGCGTTTTACGATAACGATAACGATAGCGATTACGATTGCGATTCAAGTGTTACATTATTCATTTCCTTCAATCATTTAGTTATTTTCATTTCATTTTCATTTTGATTTATATTTTGATTTTGGTTTCTTGAGTTTCTGTTTTGTCTTTTTGGTGCTTGCATTTGAACTGTGTTTTCTGTTTCGGTACTTTTGTTTTGGAATACAAATTACAAAATATGAACTGGTTCTATTATTTTTAGTCGAAACTGAAGGCCATATCTGAAATACAAAAGTTCAAGATAATAATACAAAGGTTCGTCAAAATGTACTTGTTTTTTTTTTTTGTTTGATAATGTTGTTGTTACGAACTATAAAAAAATTCAAATACATAATCAAGTACATAAAACTAGTTATATAAATTATCTGGAAATATTCTGAACGCTTAGGATTATAATAAGAATACATAAAATTATAAAATATACACACACGCAGACATCACACTCACACACAAAGATACACATCAATAGTCAGAGAAGATAGAATAGAGATAGGTATATGTATATATATATATATATATATTTGTAGAGTAGATGTATGTATTGTTTGTATAGATACTTTGGAACGAACATACGAACGAGCCAAAACTGATGAACAACATGTAAGTTTACGATGCGCAATATCAAAATATCAATATTATATAGAAGAAAACACGTAGAAAATGACAATATATATAGAATTGTAGTTATACGATCATATATAGTATATATATATATACGATAGATAGTAGTAGTGGGTGTTGGTAGTAGTAGAGTAGCAGACGCCGCCGAGTTTGGCACGTGTATTGTATCATATTATGGACTCCAAGTGGGCCAACGTACCACGATAAGGATCTCAATCCAGATTATTGCGAAAATATGATGTTGGTTTTTTTTATAATGATATAGCTTCCAGTTCCATCTCCACTTAAACGTTCTTCAGCTTGCTCTTTGCAATATTTATTTTTATGGGGATCTTCTTTGGGGAAGGGGTTCATTCGGATCTCTCATTCATTGGTTCTGGTTTTCGTGCTGATTTTTATTTTTATTTTGATATTGGTTCTTTTTTGTTTCGGCTTAGAGCAGCCTACTCTTTTTGCCATCTCGGGGTTTGCCAATCATTGTTGTATATTCATCTATTTACATAAGATTTGTGGATTTTTGGTTGGGTTTTTATCAAAAATTATAAATTTATTTTGAAGTAAAGTTTATGTAAAAATAAGTTTGAAATAGACTTAAAATACATATATATTTAATAAATACACCCCATACAGACATAACTTAGGGACAATGAATTTAATGTACAACTAAATTTCTTTAATTTTGATCCAAAAAAGTTAACTAAAAGCGTTTGATAAATAGAAGCTATTAATGGATAAAATGAATATTGATCGGAGATTTGTAAGCTCCAGGAGCTCAGTAGCTTTTGAAGCTCTTCAAGAGTATCTCCAACCCACAAATGTATGATGAAAAGGCTCTAAAGTTGAGCTGCGTTAAACAAAAGCTAAGCTTGAACATGAATCGAATGATTTGTGAATTGATGAATGCATTCATTGTAATTATATAGAATACATATATACATTTCTGGTCGAGGATTGCAACGCTCAATGAGCATACCCAAAATGAATTATAATTTGTACACAATTAATTAATCTAAATTAATTATTTTCAGTCAACTGAGAGAGCTTTTGAGCTTTTGTGTGCGCAGGCTGTTGCAATAATTTTGAAGCATTTGTTTCAAATAGATAACGCCTAGTACATAGGCCGGGTAATGGAACAGAGAGCACAGCAACTGCTAGATGATTGAGTTTAAGAACAGAACCCAACGAAGAATTCTCCATTGAGTATTAAGTGCAGTTGTGCAAGCATTGAGCTTTTGTGAATTGATTAAGAACTGATGACATTTCAGCTTACTTCAATCTTTTTGAATACTACATAGAAGCGTACGTTAGGTGTACCAGGTGTTCCCCAGTGAATGGGGAGTGTTGAAGCGCAGCTCATTTGTAAATTTAGTGCGGATGAATGTGAAACAAGGACGCAACCAAACACTCACCTGACTTGGGACTGACTAGATCCTTGGTTTTATTGTTCATGCGACGTGGTCCGGTGCCGCCAGAGCCCATTGGACCCGAATGTGGGCCAGAGCCTGGAGTGCCGCAGCCACTGACTCCACCGGGAGCACCTATGAATCGAGATAATATTCGATTAATATATATAATTAATAATAATTAACAGTAATTAATAATAATTAACAATAATTAATAATAATTAACAAGTAATTAATAATAATTAACCATAATTTAATAATAATTAACAACAATTGGTAATAATTAAACAATAATAATTTAATAATTAACCATAATAATTAATTAACAACATAAAAAATAATTAATAATAATTATAATAATTTATAATAATTAATAATCAAAATAACTCATAATAATTAATAATTAACAGTAATTAATAGTAATTAACCGTAATCAATAATAATTAGTAATAATTAACAATAATTAATAATAGTTAACAATAATAACAATAATGAAATGCGAGTTGGACTTACGTTCACCTGGCAGTCGCGCCTGTCGGGGCTGTTCGACGGGAAGCACTCGTCTACGCTTCTTTGGCAGTTTGGCCCGAGCCTGCGTATGTGAATAGTACATGGCAAAGTTGCTGACGATGACGGGCACTGGCAGTGCAATGGTTAGCACACCGGCAAGGGCACAAAGTGCACCGACAAACATGCCAATGTAGGTCTTGGGCGCCATATCGCCATACCCAACTGTGGTCATGGTGACCAGAGCCCACCACAGGCCCAGCGGTATGCTATTGAAGTCATTGTGCGGATTGGGCTGTATGCGCTCGGCATAATAAACGAGACTGGCAAAGATCACAATGCCCAGCACCAGGAAGAATACCAGCAGTGTCAATTCCTTAGCCGACGCCCGGAACGTCTGTATCAGGATCTTCAATCCGGACGAATGTCGCGTTAATTTGAACAGACGCATAATGCGGATGATCGAGAAGAACTCAAGGATGTCGGCATTCTCCAGATGCGATGCGAATCGCTGAAGCACTAGATCGATATAAAAGCTAAGCGTTGCTATATAATCTATGATGTTAACAGATGACTTTAAGAATTCACACTTGTTCGGTGATGAGATAAAGCGGACCTGTAATGCAAAATTTAATTAGCTTAGCACATTGTCAATGGTTTCCATAATGATCGTTTACTGCCTTAAAATATCTATCCAATATTTTCGGTACAAATTCAATGCGTTTCTGCATTTCTTTGATGTTTGGCCAATTTTGTTTACCTATTTATCATTAATTAGTATTTGCTAAATAAAAGTGTTGCTCCTTTTCTTTCTCAAATATTTTTCAGTATATAATTATTATCATTTTATTCCTCTTTTGATCCAGCTAATATCATTAAACTCTTTTAAACACATCTTCTTTTGAATTTTAGTTAGTCTTTCAGCTCTTTTCGAGTTGTCTACAATTTCACATCTCTTTCAAAAAGATATAATCTGACTTCCTCTTTCTCTCAGCTTCTTTGAACAAATCTTAAAATATATCTCTATATATCTGCCTATATCTTTTCCTATCTTAAGTCTAGCCTCTGTTGAAACTCACCAGTATCTCAAATGTAAACCAGGCATTGCATACACATTCAATGTAGAAGAAGGCGACATGTGCATTGGTCATCGACTTGTCCAAAAACCAGGCGGCGCTTCCATTGGCCGTTTTCACGGTTACATTGTGCACGATGGGCACTCGCATGTCCGGATGGGTTTTCAGGCAGAAGGACAATATCGAGATGCAAATGAAGAATACCGAAACAACGCCAATGG
Source organism: Drosophila sp. st01m (assembly GCA_018901795.1). Taxonomy (NCBI): domain Eukaryota; kingdom Metazoa; phylum Arthropoda; class Insecta; order Diptera; family Drosophilidae; genus Drosophila; species Drosophila sp. st01m. The sequence continues at coordinate 5,077,002 of JAEIFG010001638.1, forward strand.
TCTGTGAAACAAATGGGAAGAGTCTTAAGATATTCGCTATCAAGGATATAGAACTTACTTTGGCGGCATTGGAACTGTAAGGCTCATCGAATAGCGACCAAATGCGCGGTTTCATTTCCTGCCACCAGGATATGGTGCCTTTATAATAATCCTCCTCAAAGCCAAATTTACGCGCCAATTCCTCTTCGGACGGTTTTTCCGTATCCAGATCCAAGCGATCGAGTACGGCGAGGGTTTCCTGTGTGTCACGATGCTACAAATGCAACAAATAGAAAATATAAGTATTCTACAATAAATATATAATGAAGAAATTGGATACTCACCTGTGTATAGGTCATCCAGCAACAGGGTTCCACTTGATTGGAGTCAAGACCCCAAAATTCCAATTCCTCCTCAAACAGCGGACCACACACATCTGTGGGATAATGCAATTTACCGGTTCTGCGCGAGATGAACAAGAATTAACAAACTATATATGGAAGTGTGGGAAGCTGTGAATATTCACCTGTAATAGTTGAGCACTTGTGCGAATACACCCGGATGTCGATCGAAGAAGTATTCATTGAGTATGGGATCATAGTTGGCCAGAGCTTCGGTGAGTCGTGAGAGGCGTGTCGCCGGGATCTTTTTCAATGTGGCCTTGTATGTCTCATGCCTAATGCCACCCACATTGAGGACGACTCGGTTTTCCGAGTCCATGTTGATCAGATTCATGGCTGCATGCGTATAGTGTTGCATTCTTTTAGGTATATAAGTCATGATCACAGTAGAGAAAATAAGTATTAAAATGAATATCTAAACTGATCGGTAGATCAGTATCTATTGTATTGTTTTTCTTGTTGTTCTTGATGTTGATGTTGTTGTGGTGCACTATGTATCTCGTATCTTGCAATTGTGACATGTGAGTGTGTCAAATGGATTTGTGTCAGCCGCAAACCTGAATGTTTATCGTATTCCTTATCCACGATTAATTTTGCAGTTGTCGCGTGTCCCGCTCAATGGGTCACACACACAAACACACACACACGCACGCACACAGTCCCAATCCGTGTCCAGCTATAGGGCAACTGGTCACGCCCACTGATGTCACCCACTCTCTCTCAGTTTGACCTCCACCTCGCCTGCGAATTCGACTTCCACTCACTTGAACGTGCGTAGCGCGTTTGCACTTGAAATTTATCTAGATGTTAGCACGACGAAGGCATTTTGGGTGCTTTCGGGTGGCATTGAGGTACTCACTAGGTTGGGGTTTGGTTGGACCACATTGCGCTGAAAGTCAAATGGAAATGGAAAGGAGATTATTTGTGAGTGTATTCATGAGTGGATTCGTGAATACTGTGAGTGTATTCATGAGTGGATTCATGAATACTATGAGTCGATTTTTGAATACAATTCGCATGTTTCTTTTTAAATGTAGTTATCTAATTAAAGTAAAATGATATGGAGAAAATGTGTGATTGTTAAATATAAAGGGGGTTTTTTTAAAAATGTGGGTGTATTTATTAGGGGATTAAGTCGTTTTTAAATGTTTATTTTTTCTAAATGTTTTTATCTAAATTAAAGTAAAATGAAATGGAGAAAATGTGTAGTGGATTCGTAAATACTATGAGTGTATTCGTGAATACTATGAGTGTATTCATGAGTGGATTCATGCATACTATGAGTGTATTTTGAATACAATTAGCATGTTTCTTCTTATAATTTAGTTATCAAAATAAAAGTGAAATTGAATGGTGAAAAATTTGTTAGTGTATTCATGAGATGTTTCATGAATACTATGAATGTAATGAATGAATACACTTAATATGCAACTTCTTAAAATTTAGTTATCTAAATTAAAGTAAAATGAAATGGAGAGGAGACAATGTGTGAGTGGATTCGTGCATACTATGAGTGGATTCGTGAATACTATGAGTGTATTCATTATTACAATTAGTATGCAACTTCTTTAAAATCTAGTTATCTAAATTAAAGTGAGTACACTCGTCAGTGTATTCATGAAATCAATTAGTATATTCATTTGTCTGATATTTATTTTGAAAATGAAGAATATATTATGTGTACTTATGCAATTAAGCTGCCTAATCGATCGATCCAATCGATCAACACCACATATTCGAAACATAATTAAGTGCACCCGTAACCTTGTGCACAAACCATTAGAAAGTTGAATAATAGCATGAATACTCGTACAATATTATATCTTTAATCAATATTTTTTCTTTTTGGTTTGTATACAATTGAATGGCATATTCATATTTTATATCAGTTCAAATGAATCTCACACTTTCACACATCCTCAATTTATTGGGGAAAATAAATGGTTTATTGAACGATTTGTTATGAATACAAATATCTCATGTGTGGGGTATACATATAATTGAATACCCGATCCAACAGTCTCAGATGATTCACTTCAATGTGAATTCAATAGAAATCTAAAACTTTGATAGATGCTTCCTATTTCCCGATGATTCGATAACGATTCCAGGTGATTTTCCCGAGGTATACATACTACATAAGAAATAAAGGAAAAAACCAAAAGAGAACCACAACGAATACAAATAGAAATGTGAGTACTCGCAAGCATACACTCATACACTTAAGTAGCAATAATATTTGGTTCAATTGAAATGACCCATTAGCAGCTCGTGAAAAGCATCCCACGAATTGTTGTTATCTTTTGTTTTGTTTGGTTTTGGCCATCCAAATGACTAAATATAATCGCAGCTAAATACGAGTAGTAGGTAGTGGATATTTAGGGCTGTATAAATATACTATAAATAGGGGAATGAATATCATCGATAGCGTCATTAATTTGCCTTGGGGCCGCAACTGAAGCGGCCGCGAATAAAATCGCTGATTCGTGATTTGCACAAAATCCAAATATTTGTTCTTAAACAATATTTAGTTTTAACGCTGCATTGTTTACACGCCACGCACACAGGCTCAGGCACGCATTCGCCTGTTATTCGCACAAATACACTCACACTCACACTCATACTGGCACTCACTCACACCCACCACATGCGGCGAACGAATAACAAGCAACAGCCGTTTCATCGAATCGACTGTCTGTCTATCTGTCTGTTGGTCTGTCTGTCTGTCTGTCTGTCTGTCTGTGCTCTCTTTTGTCTATCGATTGCCGGCTGTCGAATCGCCTATCCTGGCTGTCGATATTCAATGTTTATTTGCAGCCGGACAGACCAACAGAATAATGAAAAACATGAGCTTTATAAACAAAACAAACAAATCGAAACACACGCCGAGGGCAGCCCCCAAAATTGTTGAGAGAATCGTTTAAAGTGTTAAGCGTAGAGTTGTGATTTAATATTTGCAATTTCACACTCAACTACAATTGGCATTAACATTAAAGATTCATGCGCAGTGCTTGTCAAACTGTCGCATCTTATTCGATTATTTATAAACCAATTCGGACGGTGCGTAGAAAACTTGCTAGCTTATTAATGTGAATGTATATGTACATACGACTATAAGCTATGTTTCCATAATTTATGCACTTTTAATGAGCATAGAAAACTTCAAACAGCGCACACACAGATACACACACACACACACACACACAACTTACACACACATATTTTAAATGAGTTTTCTGTTTTTCTGGCTTTCTGTTTGCTTTTTATACCAAATTTCCTTCCTTAACACACACCCACCACATCCTGCGGCACACACACAGGGATGAGAAGAAGGGGGGGGCAGGCAGTAGGTCAGGAGCGTTGTACCAGTAAAGTAGCATGTAGTAAGTGCGGCATGCCTCTAAGCGTTGTTACTTCTGCTGCTTCTTTCATTTTTCTCCCTTTTTTTGCTGCTCCGTTTTCTCTCGGTTTTTTGTTGTGGTATGAAGTCGTTGCTGCCTTCTGTTCACTTGGAGTACACACACATTGTAGGGTCGAATGTGTGTGTGTGTGTGTGTGTGTGTGGGTGTGTGTGTGGGAACAGGCGCACGCATCGATTTTTCCGTTTGGTGTAACACCAAAACTTCCTGATTGTTTTGTTGCCTCCTTGACTTTAAAATGAACAGACTTTTCATGCCGTCTTGACATAGATCAAACCTAACACATTCTATTACTATACACACATACACACGCACACATACTTAGAGGCATACGCACACTTACACCCACACACATACACACACGTAGTGGGGTCATTCCATTCTCACCTATTTGCTGGATTTTTGGATTTTGTGCGCGCTGCCAATAAACATAATCGTCGTATTCTTTTGTTGTTGTATGGTAACCAAAACGGAGGAGGATTGCAAACCGAAGGAGCAATAAATCAAGGCGATAACTTAAAAGGGGGAATAACGAAATGAAAAGCCTAGAACTACACTACACTTTTGTGCCGTTAACGTGCCCCGTCTCGATGTTGCTTCACGTTTTCACACGGCTCCCAATACGGTTCTTCTATTCGATATATTTCTTTATTTTTTGGGCTCAGCGCGTTCCGAACGGTCCGATGCGATTCAACAAACTGAAGAAACTCGCACACAAATCTGATGGAATTTTTCTTTACCATTTTCTCACATTGTTTGTGCTCTTCGTGTGCCTCTGTGCCGCATGCGCCTTGTGGCATTTGCCACATTTCTCTTTTTCGCTGTCATTCCGTTTTTGGCAATCGACTTTTGCCGCCCGAATGCAACACTGCGTATACGTGTTATTTCTTTTAAATTTAACTTGAACTATTATTATTATAGGAGTTCATTGTAAGTTCAAAAGTCTATGCTAAGAATTATGTACGTTTTTATATATCTGAAAATCTAATCTTAAATTGCTGCTTTATGTCTAAGATATAAATAAATTCTTGTTGAATAAGAAACGTTTTCAAAATCTTTTATGTTTAAGAAACATTACAAATTGGCAGTTCGTGCCAAAAATAATACAAGTTATTTATTTCCAATTTAAGCTTAAAGTTCTAACTCATTTAAAGACTTAATTTAAGGAACTTAATAAGTGGAATTCATTGCTGCGAATCACAGTGCGTATACGTGTTTCTATTTAAAATCTTAGACCAAAAATTCCAGTGTATGTTGAGGATATAAACATATTTTTATTGAGCAATGAATCATTACTATATATGTAGTTTATATTCGTTTAAAAAACGTTAGGAGTAACGTGACTTAAATCCTTCCTTTCAATTCCATCTTAATAAAATAAAAGCAATTTTTATTGAGGTTTTCCATTTTGGTCTATAGTTAGGCACATTTATTTTTCAATAAAATTAATTACAATGAATGTTTTCCTATTTTTTTTAATAGCGTAAATAAATTTATCTTAGCTCCCATTTCCTTTCTTAAATATTCACATCAACTCGATGATGAATGATCTGATGACCAAGCAAGTAAAGTTTAGTCTGACACAGACTGTGGAAACGTATGATTCGTAGAAAAAATTTATAATGTCTTTATTAAATATTTTCAGCGTTTCAAATAATATCCAAAAAATAGGAATTGAAGTACAGAGAGCCGAAATGAAATACAATTTGATAATCAATCAAGAAAAGTGGATGGATACAATAAAAATATATATTCGAATTAAGTAAATGAAATTGGCTAGGTGAGAAAATGAACTAATCGGAGAATGAAAATAGTCTAGACAGTCTGAATATATCTACGGTCTGTCTCTAAAACTAATCAATGTTTAGGCCTGTTGCTCCTCAGTTCCGGAGTCACTGGTGTGCCAGACGTGTCCCGTTTCCAGAGCTTGCAACTTTAGCATCTCCTTTTGACTGTCCTTGGCCTGCAGCAGAAATACACTTTGCTGCAACGGGGAAGTAAGAAACAACACGAGGAATAAGTTGAAGTACATATATTCAAATTATAGTTTGTGATTGCAGCTACTCACTTTGATCTCCTTGCTGGTAAGGACATCCATTTTGTCATAGATGATGGCATGCAGACCCAAATCCTTAAGCAGCTTGATGGTGTCTTTTGAGTTGTTGTCATCGCCCCAGCAGAAAAGGACGAGGCCACGTTCCTTAGCCAGATTCACCTAGAACGTCCGTTTACGTGAAAGTCCACAACGCTAGTTGTTCAGTTTACCTGACTGGGATCACGCAGCAAATCCTCGGTATGTGCCACAATTCCAAGCAGTTGCATGGCCACCGCATGCCACACGGCCGTCTCCATAGCATTGCCTCGCGGATCCATGTACTTCTGATACTTGGAGGTACTTCCGATCGTTAAGAACATGACCGGATAACGATTCTGTTTATAGCGCAACATGGTGCAGATGTCGGGATCAAAGCAGCTGAAAACAATACGTCGACTACCCGCTTTTCGTAGCACCACATCGAGAATACAATCAATATAGAGATTACGATCGACAACATGCTCAAACTCCTCCTCCATGGTGCCATCCTGCAGACGCTGTGACCACTTGATCTCAATATTGAAGCCAATATGCACATCGAGCGCATCAAGGACATCGGCCAGTTGGGGGGAACGGTTGATGTTCCAACAGGTCATCATTGTGAAAGGAGCGCGTCTCCCTCGACAACCCCTCGGCCGTGTGATACACTTTCAATTTCTTTAGCTGCTCGAGCGTCAATTCCCGCACAGGTAGGGCCAGAAAATCATGTTCCTGCATGCTACACTTGCTCTTTAGCGAGACGTAGATCATGAAATCATGATATACGACAGGCACTAGATCCTTGCTGAGCTGCACATCAAACTCAACCATGTCGGCGCCATGATCTGCGGCATACTTAAGCGAGGTAATTGTGTTCTCCCGTATGACAGCATCCTTGGCCTTAAAAATAATATACAAAAAGATATCCGATTAAATGGGATTATGCAATTCGAATGCAAACGAACGAGATTCATGTGCTTAAATAAAATTACAGTAAATTCTATTTATGCTATATCATATCAGTTAACCTATGATTTCTCTGCCAATCTGAAGAACTGATCTACAATCAACCTGGACACCTTGTCATCTTCTCACCTCCTGAATCATCAAAACTCAATTGAATATATGAATTTAGCTTCATTTTGACTTAAACGCATCTATAATATTTTTAAATATTTCGAAGTTATATCGATATTAAGAAGATATTTTAGAGAGACGAACCTTGAAGCTGGTACCGGATCCACGATGTCCCACATCGAGACCCGTCCACTTATTGTTCCAATACCGTGCATAACTCACACGCATATCCATGTGAGCACTGTGGGACGAAGGTTTCACAATTAGGTAACCGAGTCGCATCATTCCCAGTGGTCGATGACCCTTGGCACAGGTAATTGCCAGCTCCAGGTTGCCCTCGGAGCGCTTAAAGAGATTGGGCAGGACATAGTGGTAGCCCAAATGCAATGGAGGACCATCCTCCCTGGCCACCTTGGAGCTGTAACTGTATAGGTCGACCAGATAAGCTGTGTTTTCAAAATCCGCCACCGTCAGATGAAAGATAACTAAGTCAGTGGAACTGCAGGCCGTGCCAAACTGTTCCTGGGCATGCACCTCACACTCATTGGCGCTCAAGATAACCACCTCGCTGAAGGCAAAGGCAGATCCTTCGCCGCCATTCTCACGCGTATCGTGCGTGTCATTCGATAGTGAGTCCTCAAGAGGGGAGAGGGAGTGATCTCAGCAGCTCCATTGCTAGGTATAGTTAGATTCATGGGCGTCACCTTGACATGCACCAGTCGACGCTTCATGCGCTGCTTCCAAGTGAAGGGCGCATAGAAGAACTTTAACTGAACAAGCGTCTCTTTAGTCAGCCAACCACGATCCACTTTCTCCTTGCCATTGACATAGCCAAATGTGTCCTCACACTGTCCCGCAGGCTCATCCAACTCGGCGATGCGACGTGGCTGCAGTTGCACCTCCCAACGTCGCACCAAGAGCTGCTCCGAAGCAGCATCCACCCCACAGATCATATAACGATACTCGGTGGCACATTGTCTTGGTATATAAACCTGCGCTATCCACACGTTACCAGAACCCGAATCAGAACCATCTGGTGCATGCTGTGTCTCCTGTCTGCTCATGACAGCCGCCCCACTGTGCTGCCAATTTCCCAGTGCCTCACAGCTGCCAACAATCGCCAGCTGCTCGTTGGCTGCCACATCTTCATTCATTAGCACACGAAATGTCCACAGACGGTTGGCGGTAATGTCGCCATAAATGCGCTGGACAGCGGGCGTTGCGGGGCAGACAGAAGGTGCGGCCATGGCATCCTCCTCGCAATCGTGTGCAACCAGCCAGCGTTCCATTTTCGCTTATTTACTTGGTGATTTGCAATAAACTTTCACTTTGTTGTTTTTGCAGTTGTTGTTGCAAGGACAGGGCAAAGTTCTCACTGCCCTCGTTGTTCTTGTTGACGTTCGTCAAAAAATAATTTAAATAGCGACACAAAGAAAATTGGAAACTAAGGAGACAACAATAAGGGCGATGCCGAAGGTTTAGCAGATAATGCGATATCAAGAAGAAGTTGCCGTTGTAGTTGCTTGTTTTTGTTTCTTATATTCTTGTTGTTGTTCTTCTTTCTGGCTGCTGTCTGCTATCATCCGAGCAGCTGTTATTGTATTTGTATTATGAGCGCATGACGCTATATCCGTTGATGTGTGCAATGTTCCACTGATATTTTACAAGTTATTTACACACTAAGTATACGAACTTTTTGGCGAATTAGCGTTGTTAGCGCTTCATGTTATTTCTGGCAGTTTGCATGTAAAAATTACAGATATGGGCGAACATGGTGAAATAACAAGACGCGTTTCGTACAAGAGAAACGCAGACTTGCGAAAATACGTCACAGCTATAAATATAAATAATGTAGACAATAAATTCAAATACAAGTTATTACTGAAATAATAAAAAAAATTATTTATTGATGACAACACAAACTGATAAATGTATTTTTGTGACGTCACTGCAGTTTTAGTGAGACCTCGCTTATGTAGCTATTCGTGAGCTGCCAATTTAGGCGGCGTTGCCACATTATGGGCACTTCAGCATAGCAATCAGCTATTGAACGTATACATTGTTTTTATTTTGGCGGGATTATTTCGCACTTGTTTTTTGTTTTGTTATTTTTCGCTGCTCTGCTGAAGCCGATCTGGAAATGGATCAGTATCCCGACGAAAATGAAGAGTTCGAGCTTCAGTATCAGGATGAGCTGGAATTGCTGGAGGATATGCCGCATGAGTACGATGCATGCGACGATGGGCCCAGCACATCCCGTCAAGCGGCAGCTACACTCGACAGACAACAACAACAAATACAGGGAGCTGGAGCAATCAAAGATGTGTCACGTTTCTCGAATTCAACGCTAAGTTCCCCACAACTGTCACAGATCACGTTCGGAGCAAGTCAAAATGAACCAGGCGGAGGAGCAGCTGTGAACCGGCGACTATTTGGGACTCCCAAGGTTTCAAATGTGGGACGCAGTTGCTCCACACCTCTGCAGCGTATGCCGCCTATTCAGGAAGTGGCAAGTGACATGGGTGACAATGCAGCACCACTGTTAACTGCTGCTGCCGAACAGCTGCAGGAGTTGGAATTGCGTGGCACCAAAAAACGTCGCCTGGAACGGGATCTCTTTGGTGACATTGATGACCTGTATCACGAAAGCTATGAGGATCCCATGCTGAAGAAGGCGCGCACCGAGGAGCAACGCGACAACGAAGCCATCGAACGTATCCTAGAGCTGAGAAGAAAGCTGCGGGAGTCGAGTAAAACAGTTCGTCGTGATGAAGTGTCCCGGCTGAAGGCATTGCACGACTTCAAGATGAAGAATCTTTCATATGAGTTGCCCTCGTGGCCATTTCTCGCCCTGCAACGCAGCGATCTCGAGCGTCTCTATGTGCGATACCATTCCGAGGACTATGAGCGACGGCAGCTGGAGCAGCTCAGTGTACGGGGCAGTCAATTTGGAAGCCTCTTGGGCGAGGCCAAGCAACAGGTGTGGCAAGAAGCCAACGAACTGGTAAGTCATCAGTGATCTATTGCTATCAGCTCTTTCAATACCTTCTTTTCAGGTGCTGCGACGATTGGCGCCTGCCACACAGCCTGCGATTCCCCCGCCTGTCACTCCCAGTCCGGATACGGGACGTCTTTGGGTGGACAAATACAAGCCCCGTAAATACATTGATTTGTTATCCGATGAGATGACCAATCGCAGTCTCCTCTACTGGCTAAAGATGTGGGACAAAGTGGTCTTTGGCAAAGCATTCCACAGTAAGCAGGAACAACAGGCAGTGGCAACAGGTAGTGCTGGTTCTTCTGGCGGACAGCAACTCAATAGCTTCAACAAACGTACTGGGAAATTCGAATCCAATGGAGGCTGGCGACAGCGCAAGGCGCGTCAGGCACTAAACACCAATGTGGATGAGCTGGGCAGACCCATGCAAAAGGTGGCATTGCTTTGTGGTCCACCAGGTCTGGGCAAGACAACGTTGGCGCACACAATTGCCCGCCATGCAGGGTACAATGTGCGTGAGATTAATGCCTCGGATGATCGCAGTCCCGAGGCCTTTAAGCTGGCACTCGAGAATGGCACTCAAATGTCATCGGTGCTAAATCAGGACAAGCGGCCCAATTGCATTGTGCTGGGTAAGTGGACTCAACAGTCCAAGCAACTCCATTTCCAATTTCTTTGTCTCTTTCAGATGAAATTGATGGTGCACCACGTCAGTCCATTGAGTATCTAGTCAAGTTTGTCAGCGATGGAATATTTAGCAGGGTTAAGGCCAAGGGAGCCAAGGCGGAACACAATGTGCTGCGTCGTCCCATCATCTGCATTTGCAATGACATTTACGATCCCGCTCTGCGTCCGCTGCGTCCAATTGCGTTTGTGGTCAGCTTTCCGCCCATTGACCCAGCGCGTCTGGCCGAGAGGTGAGCTGCCAGTATCTATAAATAATTCCACAGTTGATTAACCTTATTCTTCCAGACTGCTGCAAATATCGCACAAGGAACACTTGAAGACAGACTTTGGTTCGCTTATTGCCCTGGCGGAGAAATCCGGTAACGATGTCCGCAGTTGCATCTCATCAATGCAGTTCTTTAAGTGAGTTATTTTTTAGTTTTTTAGTAGCTTTTTTTTATCATATTATTTTTTAATTTATTTTTATAGCGTTCAGAAACAAAGTTTGACCCTACAGGATGTTCTTAACAATAATCTTGGTCAAAAGGATCGACATCAAGGTCTGTTTGATGTTTGGGGAGCTGTTTTTAGAGTGAGTAGCAGATACAATAATCGTATATCCGTAGATTAATCCTCAGTCGATTTTCTTCCATTAGATCCAACGTCCCAAGAAGCAGCTGCAGCAAGGAAACAACGGCAATGGTGAAGAGACTCTTCAGGTGACCATGACGAACATGTCGGTGGGAACGCGAGTGCGCAATGTCCTCGACGTGGTGCACTCCAGTGGTGACTACGAGCGGTAAGTGAACTCCAAATGCAGCGCTTCAATATCTTATTATATTTATTTGCCTTTTTAGACTTGCACAAGGAGTATACGAGAATTACTTGCAGCAAAGAATGCCGGACCCGAACTTTACGGGCATCTGTGAGGCGTTGCAATGGTTCTGCTTCTCGGATATGTTGCAGCATCAGATCTCAAGGCAACAGAACTATAGTATATATCCATATTTGCAGTATGGCTTTGTGGTATGGCATTTGCTCTTTGCCACATTGGCTTGGCCGAAAATTGGATTTCCCACGCGTGGCTTTGAGGTAAGCAAAGGACAAAGTTGATGACAAGGATGAAGATGAGGATGAGGATGATGATTGCCTCGGGTCGCATCATTTCTTTTCATTTAGCATGTAAGCTGAAGATTTCTTTGAGGCAAGCTTATGTATTATGCAGTCCTCATTAGCTGAGGCAAACAGAGCTGGCGAGGGCCACAGAAAAGTGCATAATCAACACAATCAAGCCATGTAATTTCTTGTGCATTATGTGCCTCAAATGCAATCACAAGATTAATGAGAGTTCTCCATAGATTTCACACTGTTTACACTAACCCATGGTTCATAAACCACCACCATCTCTCACTCTTTCTCTTATACATTCTTTCTCACCACTTCTCTTCTCTTTAATTTCTCTTGCAGTTCAATCAGAAGTGCACGAACCAGCGCAACATTTTCCTGTCGCTGCGCAAAGGTGTCACCACATCGGCACAGGGCGTCGGTCAGGGCAACATTCTGCTGCTGGACACGGTACCACTGCTGAAACGCATATTATCGCCACAGTTACGTTCAGTTGCAGTGCAGCTGTTATCACAAAAGTGAGTGCATTATGAATGAATGATAAGATTGAGGATATAAGGTATAGCACTAAACTTATTTATAAATATGCTGTTATCCATTTTTAATCTCAACCTGTAATACTCGATCTAGATCACTTAAAAACCTGTCCATTACTCAATGTTCGACATGCCACAAGACAGTTAAATATAATATCTACTCAATAGCCTAGAGAATGGATGCTGATACCGCAGTATTTACCAGTTTAATAATAATATTTTAATGCCAAATAATTTCTCTATAATTCATAAGTATGATGCTTTCATTATACCAAATATTAATCTATCAAAACTGCTCATAAGAATAAAAACAACTTTTTTTCTATTACAGGGAACAATATGATCTGCGACACACCATACAAGTAATGGTCGATTTGGGTGTGACTTTTGTGCAAGTAAAATCCGCAGAAGGACATTATGTTTTTCAAACGGAACCCGATCTGGATACACTCTGTTCCTTTCCAGGTAGATACACAAGTTTCGGCCACCATAGTATTTAATAATCACTCCATTCTCTTTAGGATTTGCTGGTCTTACGCTGCCTTATTTCAGTCGCCAGTTAATCGCCCGTGAGGTAGATCTGGAGCGGATTCGGCGAGCGGCGCCCAAAGGCAGCGAAGTGGATGCAACAAAGAAAGCAGCAGCAGCAAAAACAGCAACAGGAGACGCCACAAAGAAGAAGGCAGCGTCACCGCGACTGCCAAATCATTTGCAAACATTGAAGCCAAAGCAAATTACGGACTTCAATGGACGCAATGCACCCAAGCAGCAGGTGCGTCCGTTGAGCATTCTCCATATTTCTATCAATTTGCATGCCTTGCATTTACTTAGCAGCAATTTTGTTGCAAATTTTTTGCTGTGGCCGCGGCTTATTGGAATTTCGCTTTGCTACAATTTGGGCGTATGCTTGAAGTTAGCTTGCCACAGTCTACATGCCACATGCCACCTGCCACAAGGAGCGAACTTATGCTTTTGTGTGCAAATCCTGTAAGAGCTAATAACCCATAAGGGGATTCATTGGGGTCGTAATGTGGGATCAAGCCAAACGAACATTTATTGCCACTCTCAAACGAATGCGACAACAAAAAACGACAGCAATGTCCTTTACTCAGGGGGTTGTTTCGCAGGTCCTGACACTTTATATAAAGCTTTATTATTATTATTCGGCATTTGTTTATTTTTTATTTCATTGTAGAAAATGCTCTTACCAAGTTCATATATATATTATTCAGTTAATTCAACTAATTTCATTGTCCTTTTCGCACAGCTCACCAAGGACTTTTTTGGTCGCGTTACACATAAAACAACAGGCACATCTTCCAATGAGGAGGGTAAGTAATTTGCTGAAAGTCTTTTAAATTGTTTAATTCAATATTTTTTTTGTTGTTCTTCTTAGCTAAAACGGATGCAATTGTCAAGAGTCCTATATGGTATCGCTATAAGGAAGGCTACAACAATGCCGTGCGCAAGGATGTTCATCTAAATGAGCTGCTTTAAAAAGTAATTGAGTTAGATATTGTTGTTATTTAAACTAAGTTTATATTTATAATTTTACATAAAACTTGCTGGTGTCCGACATTGCCCGTATTTTCATAATAAGAATATTTATTTATTAAGAATAGAAGAGAAGCATACCATTAGGACTCAATATTATTCCATAGATATGAGATTTTGGGGAAATATGAGTTAAAATTTAAATGAATTCTAGTTTTTCTTAGACTAAGAGTTATTTTGAGTTGGCAAAAGCTTGGACAGAAAAATCTTCATAAATAATTTGTTTAATTAATAATTTATTATAGCTTATAGCTAAGAATCAATAGCTGAAGAATCAACTGTTTCTTCTTTCATTCTCTCCATTAATCTGCGAGATATTCTGAGATCTATGCCATTCACTGAATCAAATCTCATTTCTGTGCCCCAAGTCTGAAGTTTACACATGAGTCCGCTTATCGCATCCGTTGGGCAATCGCCAGCTGTGAGTGTTGTTTTTGTTGTTGTTCTCGTTGTTGTGGTTGTTGCCGTCTTTGAGATTGATATTGATGGTTGCTCGGAACTCGCTCACTTACTCAGTTGCTGTGTTGTGTGATGCTGTGTTGTTGAGTCTGTCAAATGTCAATGTTGAAGTTTTTGTTGAGTTCGATGTTGTTGCTGCTCGGATGGTTGGGTGGCAGCAACATTGAGGCTCGCTATGTGCCACGTGAGTTGCAGCAATTTAAGTTGCAGTAGAGGTTGCCACATCTAATTGCATTTCATTGCAGATATTTGCAATTTGGCACCGCCATATGCCGATGGTATTTGCACCATTGAGATCGAGGGCTTCTATTATAATCCTGCCACATCGAAATGCCAGATGTACACCATTGGGGCATGCCACGTGACTCCTGGCCAGAGTTTTGGCAGGGAAGAGGACTGTATCGACACGTGCATCCGTGGCCAGCGTCGTCATCCGGATTACTATAGAAATGAATGAACCGAATCCGATGATCGAATAAACGAACGAAATTAAAAACAGTTTACTGTTTACAGTTCTGTGTCTACTATAAATTAAACTGCGTCTAATCAAATTTAAATTCTTGATTGTGTCAATAGAAATCATTGCCCCAACCGACGTGTGACGTAACTATTTATTTCCACTTGAGATTGGAATGAAGATTGGGATTGAAGTGAGACTTCTTAAGTGATGGACATGGGGAAACGTGTTTTTGAATTTTCCTGTGTATGGCATGTTCGCAGATTAATTGATTCGATTACTTAGTTAAACGTTGAACAGAGCTTGCGTCAACTTGTTAATACCCTTACCAATTACGGATAGATTTAATCGATCAACCAGAACTATTCACATAATAGACGTTTGAAATATGGTGGGAATAAATAAATATTATAAAATATTAATAGGTATTAGTCATAAATAGATCATTTTTATTAAATAGCTTGCAAATTATTTCAAAATGTTTTTTAATTGTAAAAAATACAAAATTATTAGAGCACTTTAGAGAGAGCATATTTTTTTTCATAGATGATTTTATAATAAATAGCAATATTAAATTGTATTTGAACTTAGCTGTGAATAATAAAAATTTCAATATATATATTTCAATATTTAATTTTTAAATAGAATATATGGAATGCGAGCTTAAAACCGAAATTATGTATATATATTTTGTCTGTTAAATAAAATCTTATAAATACGAAATATTTGGGAACTTACACTAGGAATCATTAATAATAGTTATCTTTTTATAATATTTTAAAACAAAATAAGTCAGTTACTATATTAAAAATGCAATTGACTTTAAAAATTTAGATAGGATAGTTTGGGACAGGGTATTTTAGGTACGTGTGTGAAGGATTCTGTGTGGACAACCCTGAATTACAGTACGGCCCACTGATACAGGCGTACGCCAGTTAAAGCCGGAATGTGAAGGAACGTTTTCCCAGTGGAGATTGTTGAATGCACTTTACATTACATATTATCATGTCATGAGGCAGCGATACCAGACGTGTGTAAGTGTATGTGTTATCAGTGAACAGCAGCGTCAGCGTCAGCGTCAGCGTTGACAGCGGCTATTGGCAGAGTTTAGCCTGATTACGATTGTGTGTTTGGCTTTTGTTCGAGGTTTCAAGTCGAGTTTTCGACATCTCAAAAAGCAGAGCAAAAACTTAGCCAGTGACCAAAGATTCATAAATTCGGATTTACGATTTGAATATATATGAAGTAGAATAGATTTTGGGCCCGGTCAGTTAATCTACAACTGTGCCAAAAGGTTCGTCTTGTCAAATTGTGGAATTTTTGGGCTGGTCTACGTACTTTGCTGAACTTTTGGCGAGTATAAAGAACTCATAAATTCAAACTGAAGCATACAGAAGACGGACAGCAGCAGACATATCAACAGATCGGTATATACTATATACTATATACATATACATATATACATCAATCTGCATCATTAAGTGCATATATATGGCAAGAAGCTGCGCATTTTTACTCAACCTCGTCGCAACAATTGTCGACAGTGATTCTATGGAAATACAGACGATATCTGTGACAGCCACAGTGCAAAGCTGAATATAGCCTCGAGCAGTCTGTATAAAAGACAAAGGATCAAGCACGAGATCAATCAAGCCATCAATCAGTCAATCCTCCATTCAGCCAGATAGTATTTTGTTTAGTTAAAATGAGTCGAGCAATTCAAACCTTAATGATGTGGTTGATCACGCTGCTGGCTTTAAATCCGGATAGGACTCTGATTGCGGCAAAGACACGTAAGTTCGCAGAAATATTAATATGATATATGTAAATCAAGATATATGTTTATCTCTCAGGTGATCTATGCCAGGTGCAGCCCAGCACGAGCAGCCTGTGTGTGCCGTTCACACTTGGGATCTATTTTGATGCGGAGACACAGCACTGTCTTTTCATGGGTTGCAGCACGAAGCGGCTCTTTGGTTCCCTCGAGGATTGCGAGAAGATTTGCAATAATAAGCGACATGTCAATCGACGCAACAATGTGTCCAACAAGGTCAATCAAACAACGAATTGAATGTTAAATCGAATTAAATTAATTTAGTTTTTAGTCTGTTATCGATATTAGTTATTATTTATCACTTATCGGGTTATTGTCATCGTTAATCGGCTTAAATATCACGACAGTTGTACTCGCACTCAGCCTTGCTATCGAATCGATTCCCATTGCCACCGCAGCCGCCATAGATGAACTCCTCGCAACGACGCTGGAGGGGATTATAGGCATAGCTCTCGATCTGGCCAAAACACCTGCCACTGATCATCGGCTGCAGGCACATTTTAACTGAAACAGAGCAGCACATATGTATACATATATTTACAACTTGGTTGCATTTCCCCTTTAACTTACCACGTTTGGAGGCACCACTTCCTTCCCCGACCACTAGCAGTAGGAGGAGCAGCCATTGCCAAGGCATTTTCTTATATCTGTTTACTTTATATCTGATGAACCGCCGCGTTCTTTGGCCAACAACTCACTGAACAGGCTGTCAATTGTTATTTGTTATTTTTCAAATGTCTCTCTTGCCGATCTTGCCAAGATACAGCATTGACCAAGTTAACTACAAAGCGCTCTCAGCTATCGGCCACATCGACTGTCATCTCACCTCACATTCACACTGTTCTTTCTGTTGTTGCTATACTTTTTAAGATCATAAATTAATTTTATATAGTTACTTTATCGTAGATTAGATTCATCATTGTTAATTCTGCTTGACCAATTAATTCCAAAGTTTAAGCTTCATTTTGGAATGGTTAATATTTCAATTACACTAAATTTAGAAAGATTTTTACTTATCTCTGTTCATTTATATTTAGTAGGGCATGAATTTAAATAATAATTAAAAACTTTTGATTTTGAAGGCAATACGTTTCCAATCTATATTCATTTGACTTTGAAGAATGTATTAATTTTAAAGACTAAATATTTTCCGAATCGAATATTGCAGTAGATTTTCTTAACATTTTTAAAACATTCTCTAGCAATTTACTAATATGCCTAACTTTCCTGAAGATGCCATGCAGTTAAACTTAACTTAAGCTTTATTAGCATAAATTTGACATATAAAAGTAAGATATTCATCGAATATATACATTTTGTTTCCTTGAATATGTGAGTTATAAAAAACCAGTTTTCCTTTTTTCCTCTGAATTGGGAATAATGAAAAAATCATTTGATATTTGAATAGAAATAATCACAGAATATATATATTTTTTTTATAAACTTGAGACTGTAAAGAATCAATGTGCCTTCATTTTTCAATGATACCCTACACGCAAAGTGTTCATAACAAACGGCGTCGGGCGCGTCGACGTCGGCATCGACATCGGTGTTCCCAGGAATGACGTAAAAACTGTGCAGTGGCAACAAAAACATGTTCCGCATATCAATGACAACAACAGCAAGAATAACAACAACGGCTACACCAACGAAAGCAACAACACCAGCTTCAAAGGCAACAAATTAAAGTTGATTTTGCTGGGGTATTTCCAATACAAGTGCAAAAAAACAAAGATCTACATGCTGTTGTTGTTGTAGTTGCTGTTGGAGCTCAATTGAGCGAGCTTTCGATTTCAACTGAAGTTGTTTACATACATAGTTTGCACATGCTAATCGAGATACAGATACATTTGCAGTTTGTAGATATAAAGATAGATTTGGGAAGTTTTGGCCGAATTATGCACACTGAAAGCGCCAGGGGAATCTTTGAGTTAGTCCAACTAATTGAATGAACTAATAAGTGTTGAGTGTATTCACTAGCAGTTTTGGGTGTGCACTCGTTGGGTATTCATTCACTTAACTGGGGACTATGGCTAATTTAGTAATTAATACACACACAGAAGTCGGACACAGGCACAGAAGGGGACACGGGCACAATTAATGTGTCTCGCCTGGGCAGCATTTCAATTATTTCAAGCAAATTAAACAGTTAACTGAATTGTCACCACACACATTGCACCCACACACACACCCTTACACACTGTCACACACACTTACTTGGTATTTTGGCCATTCAATCAGCCAAATTTGCAAGTCTCCCATTCGCATTGGGGAATGTTCAGCTAATGAATAAATAGCACGACTGTTAGGTTGCACTCATAGTACGACTAATCATCTACATCATCATCTTCGTTAAGTGATAATTCAATTTGACACCTGCTAACGTTTTTGCCCAGTCTTGGCTACATCTTTTGGGCCCTTATAATGTTCGTCTAATTATCACTTGGCCTGCATCGTCCTGTGATTTGCCAACGCTTACCAATTCCTAATGCAATTTTAATGAGTCTGCAAAGTTCAGCACATGGCTTCGTTTAAGTACTCATACTTATTCATACTTACATTCATGCCTTTATACACAGTATTGTCTGTAATAGCCTCATTTATTATGCAAATCATTACAAGACAATGCAGTTCCAAATGCTGATAAATAACTGACAATTGATATTAGCAACGAA
Organism: Drosophila sp. st01m; assembly: GCA_018901795.1. NCBI lineage: Eukaryota > Metazoa > Arthropoda > Insecta > Diptera > Drosophilidae > Drosophila > Drosophila sp. st01m. The sequence continues at coordinate 5,096,256 of JAEIFG010001638.1, forward strand.
ATGAGTGTACTGAATAAATATTTGATTACATAAATTAACCGAATAATACAAATATACCATATAGAGGAAAACAGTACGTTAAATGTTCCATTCAGTGTTATAAATGGTGCAAAATAAATTAATGAAAACGGATTTAGTTGACTAGATAAAAATTATGATAAATTAAGTTAAGCTGTAGTAAAGTTAACTGTGTATATACCCTGTAAAACGGATCAAAGTGAAGGTAAATTAAAAAAATATGATGAGTGTAAATAAATACAAATAATTGTTAAATCAATTAAGTTAATAGTAAGCACTAATTTATAAATCACATTTTTATAGATAAAGAATATTATTCTTTTAAAATTTTATTAGTGATCATTTAACGTAACTGATTGCAGGGTATACAGAAGTTGACCTTGCATAATAATTTTAAAACAAGCTTTGATGAGCTGACTGTACAATTCACATATGATGCTGAATACACATATATTGGTGTAAAGGTCTGAATTTATATATATGTATAAAGGCAAATCTGATAATTAAGCTCGCTCGCGCTAAACGAGTCGTATGCGCAATTTGCGTTAAACGCCTCGCTTAACAACAAACATACACACACACACACACACACTTGTGCGGTATTTATTTTTTCCTATCTTTTTGAGCAAAGCTCGTTAGACAAAAACATAGAGAGATTCAGTTGTTGCTTGCAGTTAATAACGCACAGTTATCAGCGATCACATTGAGAATGAAGAAGATGACCCAATTACAAATATTGTGGCATGCCGCAATTCTTTTGCTCTGTCTCACACAGCTGACGCAGGCGTTGACCACGCCCACACCCAAGCCCAAAGCCCTAGTACAGGCAACACTAGCGACCAGCACAACCACAGTAAAGCCCAAGCAACAAACTCCACAGCAACCACAAAAGAAACAAGGTGAATTAAAAGAGTAGATCAATTTTCATGTTAACATTACAAATTATTTTAATTCCTTACAGATGCCAAATGTCTTCAGCCTTTGGAAGTCGGTCCCTGTCGCATGAATCTGGAGCGTTATTATTACAATAAGGATAAGAATATCTGTGAATCATTCAAATTCGGTGGCTGCAAGGGCAACGATAACAAATGGGGCTTCAAGCAGACCTGTGAGGAGGCATGCCTCATCAGGAAATAGCTCAAGTTTCAATTGATTTGAATTTGAATTGATCCAGCCATTATTTAAAAATATTATTGTTGCCTATAAATGACTAGAAATCTAACTAATTGCGTCTTATTCTAAGTTACAAATTTGCAACGAAATCTATGAATAAAATTAAATAGTTTGTTTACGTGACTCAAACGCAAAATTCAATTTGTTTACATAAATTAAATCATTAGAAAAAGTCTCAATAAATATTTGTATGTTAATTTTCGGGAATTCTGACTGAATTATAAAGTATGGCTAAATAGGTTTAGTTGTGTAAAGAAAACGTGTTTTAAGACTTCAACTTATCAAATTATTTATCAATTGGATAATAGCCATTTTATCTGATTTTTATATTCATTAATTCCGTCAAATTCTTACCGATTTTCCTGCTAAATGTAATTTTTTTTAGTAATTTATCCTTTACATTGATTCTGTATTAAAATTGGAAAATTACATTTTATTTGTTATAACTGTCAATTTATTCAGCACCTGATTCTTACCTTGACCCTTGACACTTTATCTAAAACGCCGAACTGACATAACTTTGTCAAATCTTAACCGATTTTCTTGCGGATTGTACATTTTTAAATTATTTATGCTATATTTCAATTCTGTATTAAAACTGGAAAATAAAATATTTTGCCATTTTGCGATTCAGATGCTGACCTTGACAATTTTTAGCTGTCATATATCAAATTTGAAAGTTGTCCTATCTCGGTACATAAGAAAAGATTTTTTCTGAAAACACGGGATATGCCCAAAAATACAAAGTTTATTTAATTAATCTACGCCTTTCAAGTATTATATTTACTTTATGAGGGGTTTCCCATCTTTTCATTGTGCATTTTTAATTTAAGGTAAACAAAGCAACAACAATTCATGGAAGTCATTAAGCTAAATTACAGCCAAATAAAGATACTGATCGTCATGTCTAAGTTTCGTGATAGTTTTTCATAAAACCAATTCAAATTGAATTGGGGAAGTATTTGCAGCTGTGCGGAAATGATTAAGAAGCTGATTTAGCCGAGTTAATGTATATCTACTTATCATAATGCATAGCGTTATTAATGGGGATCGTTGAACTGATACTGAGGCATTGGACGTCAGAAAGTGTCAACGAGGCGACGCTGTGATTTACAAGCGCCGGCGAATGAGTCGAGCAAATACAAAACCCACAAAACTGACAGAAATGATAAAAAATATCAACAACAAGAAATAAAAACATTAATGAAACTATGGATACGTGAGGTTTGGACTCATTTGGAGGTAGGGCAATTGTTTGAGGTATTTAAGCCTGGTTAAGTGTCAGAGCTGAAATCATTCGCATTGTAGAAACTAAACCGAAATGAGCTACAAATCTTGCTTGATTGCTCTCAGTGTGCTGAGCTGTATCCTGAGCGTTCTGGGCGCTGCAGTGGATCAATCTGAGCTGCCATCCAAGTCCGAATTGGTGGTGGAGAAACAGGAGGATGGTCAACAGCCTGCGGTGCTCATCGATGTGAATGACGTGCCGGAGCAATGTCATCAGCCCAAGGAGACGGGACGCTGCTTTGCACTCTTCTATCGCTATGCCTACAATCTGGACACTCAATCCTGCGAAGAGTTCATCTATGGCGGCTGTGCCGGCAACAGCAACAACTTTGATACCAAGGAACAGTGCGAACAGATCTGTCTGACCAAAGCAATCACAGCAACTACAGCAACTACAGCAGCACCTTCCGAATCCGCACCTGAATCTGTGACTGAGCAAAGCACCGAACTGACTACGGAACAACAGAAGCCACAATCCACAGATAGCACCACTCGGTCCACATCGACTTAGTGGGAAGTTCCGACCAATTAGTATATAAGTACATATATATTATTAAAACAAACTCTTGTTATTGTGAAGTGCAAATACTCTCACTATATTATATATTTACCTATGTATTTTATAATGTCTGTACTTAGTACCAGGAGCGGATTGGGAGTGATTCGGGTCCTTATAACTCAGGGTTATCTGCAGTACAATCCAACAGCTGAAAGAATAAACATTGCTAAGTATTTATCCGAATAACGATATTCCAAAATATTTAAATATCATTTCATATTTTTATTTTGTTTCTATAATATAAAAAATATTTCAAACTGAAACGGACCTTATTTTAGCGAAAAATTAAGTGAATTCTAAACGTAATCTTCATTAATAATTATAATGGCTTGTAGTGTAGAATTATTTTGTAATAAAGTTTTGTTCTATATTGAATTTTGAAAATGCAATTGTTTCCCGTTTGCAAATGTTGTGATAAGAATATTTATTTCAGCGCACCGAATAGGCACATTTGTGTATAATCCGCTCCTGTTCATTCCTGTGTATTTGCGGTATAAAATAGATTTCGCATACGTTTGTTAATGAACTTTAACTTGAATTTGACACTTATACAAGCGCAGATTTACACACATACACTGATAACGTAGGTAAGTACGTGTAGCCGTAGTGTGGTATAAAGCTTGGTGTACCATAGTCTAATCCAGCTAGTCTCTCAACAGTGACCGTAAGATATAGTAGAAATTTAAAAAAATGAAATTCACAACAGTTTTAATTGTGATCTGCGCCTTGTTTGGGCTTTCCCTGGGTCTTAAGAACAGTAAGCATAAGGATAATAACCTAAATTGTGAGTAAATCTTATTTATACTAATTGTGATCTCATCTTTAGACTTCTGTGGTCTTCCCCCTGCTGTCGATGGTAATGGAGTGGTAAAGTGCCTTGCATCCAGAACTAGTTTCAGCTATTATCCTGCTGAGAACGCATGCAAAAGCTTCGAATATGGAGGATGCGGTGGCAATGGCAATCGTTTTAACACTGAGCAGGAATGCTTGGACAGTTGCAAGGAATAAATTCAAATATGCATGTAATCCCTTTCTGATCAAAATAAAATGCCGAATATTCTAAATTTTACAAACCTGCCCATTTTGAATCCGCTCCTGTTAATCTTTGTTTATTTATTAAATCAACTAGATTTTGTAGGCATCTGTTCATGAACTTTAACTTGAATTAGACGCTACTCTCACACACACAATCACACATTGATAACGTATCTGAGTTTCATTTATGGAGGATGCGATGGCAATGGCAATCAATTTGATACCGAGCAGGAATGTTTGATAAAGTGCAAGGAATATATTGCAATATATATATAACTGATCACTTTTCGATAAGAATCAATTAATAAACTGCTGATTAATCGTTTTCACCGTCGTGTTTAATCCGCTCCTGTTCATTTACTTCTACATATTGAACAGAATCTCTTTGATCGAAATAAAGTAATTAAATTGAAGAAATATATTGCTACTTGACTCTGACATGTTCTCGATTATTAAAGTGATTTAAAAAAGGCGAAGCGAAGGGAAAATAAGCGATAGTCAAGATTGAAAATTCTCAGTTTGAGAGTTTGTGAAATGAATTATGTTTGCTAGCGACTAGGTTTCAGTTATTTAATCAAATTTTGATAGCCTGAGATCTCAACACAGCAAATTATGTTGAAATTTAATTTGTTGCGTCATTTAATAATGTGCATATATGAAAGAAAATGCTAGTAAATTGTTTAAATATGTGTATATCTTTTTATATATATATTGCGAAAATAATATACATATAGATGCAAATGCAAATAAGTTAAGAGAATAATCACATGATCTTCTTAAGTCATTTTAAATCCTAAGCCCTTACTTAAAACAATTATTGCTTTTTAATGTCTCTATAAATTAGTTGCTTAACTAATTAAGTGAACCCATAGTTCACTTTGATGCTATTGAAATAAATAATATATTATTAGGATTATGTAAATATCTTGTCTACTTTTTTAAGGAACAATCTCAGACTGCAGTCATAAATCTGACAAAAATATAAATATTGCTGACGCGTTGACTTTTATCACAAATATGGTTTATTGTTAACTTTTCTATGTGCAATATAGCAATTAAGAGTTTACTTTGAGAACTGAACAGTCTAGAATGTATTTAAAATAGCTTGACTTATAGATACCCTGAGTGTTGGACTAAATAAATATCTAAAAAGTGTATGCTGTATGTACAAAAAAGGGTATAGTAGTTTAAGTTTGAAAGGCACTTTAAAGTGTAATTAATAGCCAATATAAAGTGAACAATTACATAAAATCAAGCATATTCACCAGCTGCAACAAATAGCCTCAGACTTACAGGGTATATTAATATATATAAGTACCTGTCTTGGGGATAAAGAGTATTTAAACTAAAATTCGAACTAGTTAGAAGTTAGTGAACATTTAAAATTGGTTGCTTTAAGTTATCTTTTCGATTCATAGAAGAAAGAAAATTTACAATGAAATTGTATTTGTTATTTGTGTTACTTTCTACATTTGTAGTCAGTTCCTTGGCTCTGAAAAATGGTATACAATACTATATTCGAATATTACTTAGATAAGTTAATTTAATAACCATTATCTACAGAGGTTTGCGGTGAACAAATTGAATATATAGGCGCTGCAAGACCCTATATTACACGCTGGTCCTACGATGTGGAATCCAATCAATGCATTCTCTTTGGATATGCCGGAGTCACTGGCATAAATAATATCTTTGATTCTAAAGAAGAATGTATCGATATCTGCGTGGAGACATTTTCACTATATGAATAAAACTTAACAAAACATGCAAATAATTTCAAATTTATAGTGACCTGTGTAACACTCTAATTAAATTAAGTGGAAACGTTAAATTTATGATTATATGCGGTCTGAAGTGTTAAAGAGCAGAACAAATGTACTTTTATTTGAAATAAATATATTTTGAAGTAAATGGCTAAGAGTCGTCACTACAGTTTCTTAATTTTAACGATGAAGATAGTCCTATTTAAACTTTTTGTGGTGCTTTCTGTATTTGCTGCCACTTCTCTGGCCCTTAAAAATCGTATGTAATTATCTAAGTAATACGATGTCTAAAGTATTCCCATATTTACATTCTGCAGCAATATGCGGTGAGAAACATTCAAAAAACGGTGTCGAGAGTCCCAATCATAATATCATGGTCTGTTTGGCATACTTTCCACGATGGTCCTATAATGCTGAGGAAAACAAATGCGTGGAGTTTGTCTATGGAGGATGCGGTGGAAATAAGAATCAGTTTGGAAGCCAACAACAGTGTGAGGCAACATGCCTAGAATAAATAATTATATCTATTGTAATAAAACAGATATCTTTCAAATTTTCATTTTATTAATATCGAGATTAAAGAATTGAAAAACAAATAAAAATATTTTATCTTTTAGTCTTTTTATGTCCACTTTTCATTAGGGATATCATTTTCATAATCTTTGCCACATTCATCTCTGTTATTCATGAGAAACCAGATATAAACTCCAAAATAAAACTAGATATTCATATTTTATTACGTTCTCATGAGTTTTTTTCTTTTTCAATTCCATTGTTGATCTGTCTATCTGACTATTCCATTAAAATGAAAGCGAATAATTATTTTAAACGACATTATACTCAAAGTAAGAAAATGCTAAAAATAAGCTTTTTAGTGGTTGCAAAGTTGTATATATATGATTATATACGGCTTGTCATATGTATTATATAACATAATTGAAAGAATTGTTTTCCATATAAATACACCTTATTCTGGTTAAGAAATATAACTTTAGTTATGGAATTATTGGTGTGCTTTTCGCTATTGTAGCCTCATCTCTGGCTTTAAAAAATCGTATGTATTTGAATATGGAATATTTTTGAAATAATCGTAGTATAATTTTAAACATTTTCTGTAGCGGAATGCGGTCAACCGCATTCAGCACAGGGAATTACTATTCATGTCTGTTTGGCATATATGCCCAGATGGACTTATAATGCAGATACCAAGGAATGTGTGAATTTCATCTATGGAGGATGTGGAGGTAATGACAATCAATTTTATACCAAAGAGATTTGCGAGACAACATGCTTGGAATAAATACTTTATGTATTTGACACCAAGAATACTTGTAAATTAATCTCACAAAAATTAAAATATAAAATATTTTCGCAACGTGTGTTTTTTCGAAAAATGTCTGTTCGTATATTTCTATGATCTAGAGCAAATTAATTTGACAAGCTGAATGAATGAATATATATATATTTTTAAAGGAATACGAAATGAGGTTTGTAAATAGACTCCAAGTTTAGATTTTTGAGAATTGATTGCTAAATATTGTTACAAATATTTACTAAATATTATATGAGTTTAAAGCTTCGAAACTTGTTGTTGTCTGTAGGTCTCGTGGGCCTCGAAATGTGATAAGACAGCCAACCAAACTCGATGCATTTACATATTTCATTGTGTACTTGTTTTCTAGACAACTCAGTTTAGATTTGACATTGCTCGATTTAGGTTCTCCGAGTGAGAGTAAACAACTAAATAAATAATATAGAAGAGAAACAATATTAATATGAAGTTTATTTTGTTGTTTCTGACTATCATTGCCTGCGCTGTCAGTTCCTTTGCACTCAAAAATGGTCTGTAATCGAATTACTATAAATATACAATCTGAAGATTATTTAGTGAATCTCTAAACTTGTGTCTTTAGATGTGTGCGGATTGCCTCATTCTCTGAACGGCGATGGACGTATATCCTGTGAGGCATATATTCCCAGTTGGAGTTACAATCCAGTTGACAAAGAATGTGTTAAGTTCATCTTTGGAGGCTGCGGCGGTAATCGCAATCGATTTGATTCCAAAGAGATTTGCGAGAGAACATGCTTGGAATAAATACAATTTTGAATTAATAAATGAAATATGAATCACCAAAAAATCTTAAAGAAAAACTATTTTAAAATAAATACATTAATGTAAATTGGGAAATTTATTTTCTATTTGTTACTGACTGAGTTGGAAAATACTGATAATCACTATCGTACCAAAAAAAATCTCGATACAACATGTTTTTAATAAATACTAAATGGAATTCATAAAATAAAAGAGAACTTATAAACTTAAATTGTTATATATGAGTAGTGATATTATTAAATATTTAAAGATCGCATTATAGGAGAACAGTTTCACATCACGCATGATTACTGTAATTTATTGCCTCTCACTCGTAATAAAGCAAAGTACATTTATATTTAAATACTAAAGCTGAGAGTTCCGTTGACCTAATATAGTTGCAGATTTATCGAAAGATGAAGAACGTTTTTAAGCAAATCTTCTTGGTATTCATCTGCCTTGACTTGGTTCACACTAAAACTAATCCTCAAGGTAGGTTACAAAATTATTCTCTATAAGGAATTCTCCATTTCTTACTATAACTTTTGCCTTTACACGAAGACTGCCAATTACCGCCCCATGTTGATGATAAGCGTAACTGTCATGGAAGATTCGTGCGTTGGTCGTATTTTGAAAATATTAATCAGTGTAAGCATTTCAGTTTCAGTGGATGTCGTGGAAATAGAAATAATTTCAAAACTGAACAAATTTGCGAGAGATTATGTTTAAAAAAGAAAAAGAAAACGAAATGTTAAACAAACTTAAAATTCTAAAAAATAAATGAAATTATGTTATTATTTGATTTCATGTGCTTATCATCAAGTTAACAGATGGAGTAACTTTTGCGACAGCTAGTTAGATTCTGTATTCATTATCTATATACATAGTACATCATCTATATTAAAGCTGCTATCTGTATGGACTTTCTATTGTGACCTATTGCAACTTGCAGCTAAATTGTCGCTTGACACAGCTGTTCTGCTGTTTCACAGATAAGCACCGGTTGATCAGTTTCCTGGAACTATATGTAGTGGGCTTTAAATAGCATCGAGTTCTTGAGTTAATGTTGCAGTTGCAGTTGCAATAATGTGGTGCAAGTATCTGTTGATTGTGGCAATTGGCCTGTTGTTGTGTCACTCCAGCCAACAAGCCAAACCAGGTGAGTTTTCATTGACTGACTGATTGATTGACTATAAGAACGATTAACGCAGTAGATGACTGATTTACTTATTGATAATTTGCTGGTGGATAGTATTTTTTAATAATTAGTTGATTGATTCCTTGAAAGGAAGGTGCAAGACAATTTGATTGATAGCGCGATTGTCAGATTGATTGACTGATTGATTGAACGATCAACGATCAGTACCTGATATTATTTGATATTAATATTGTTTGCCACAGCAAAATGCAGCGAACAGCACTCGATGTCGGGCATGCCCCAAGACTCCGCCGCCTGCATGGCCTTTATGCCCAGCTGGAGCTACGATGCCGCAAAGAATACTTGTGTGGAGTTCATTTACGGCGGTTGTGGCGGCAATCAAAATCAATTCGGCAGTCGTGATGAGTGTGAGAAGGCCTGCAAGGACTAAGTGGGACAAGGGAACCACTTCAAACCGGCTTTAAAGGTGTTGGCAATACTCAAAATACAAACAAAATACAAAAGCAAATAATCATATATATTTAAGAAACAAAAAAAAAATAAATAAAAAACCGGCACACTTGATTTGTTAAATACAAATTTCACTACATTTTCAAGGTTTGTTGATATTGCAAAGAGAGCTCGCAGTGACCCTGGTCAGCTGAGTCCAGATAAGACACAGCCGGTTTCTGCCTATAAAACGGGCACAACCAGCCGTCAATCTGATCAGTTTCAATAATCGCAGCGTTTAGATCAGAGTTGAATACTTTTTTAGAAGTTATTTTTACCAGTTTTTAAAGATGAAATACTTTGCTGTTATATTGCTGCTTTGCACGCTGTTGGGAGCCACACTTGCCACACTCAAGAATCGTAAGTTAACGAGCACACCTCGCGGTCGCAGCATTTTCTAATGCTGGCCCCTCTCTCTTTCTCTATCTCTCTTGAAATTTAGCTGCTTGTGGTGAGGAATTCGGCAAGATCGGAACTTGTCGGGGGCAATTGAATAAGTGGACCTATCGTCGGGACACCAATGAGTGCGTGAACTTCAACTATGGTGGTTGCAACGGCAACAACAACCTCTTCGATTCGAAGAAACTGTGCGAAAGTTCTTGCAAAGTCTAGTCAAATGTAATTCTTGCTCGATTTTTAAGTGTTAAATAAACCAATTCTCAATTTAATTTCGTAATATGATCATTTATTGTTTTTAATAAACTTGTTAAACTGGTATTAACTGTTTTAATTAGATATAATCATCTTGGCTTTACTTAATCAGTGTGTGTATTTTACTTTCGTTCTGTTCATGATAATCTTTTACTCATGTTTCTGCAGAGTCTGTGAGATAATCTACTTAGTTTTTAATATTTGTATTTATTATTATTGTTGTTCTTTATTTTTCTAGGCTGTTTATTGTTTTCTTAGCTGGGTGAACATACATATATACTATAATATTTTTGTTCCTTATCATTTTTCTTGTTTTTATACGCATTAACTTAATAATTGAATATATGTAATTATATTCATTTGAAAGATCGCTGTCAGCTGAAATCTCAACACTAATTGAATTTTTGTGTTTGTCCAGAATAGTTATTTAATCAATAAATATATTTAGCGCTCGGTTATGCGATGAAACTTATTGCGATTTGTAAAACTAACTTAAGTAAAGTGCAATTTCTACATTAAAATATATATAAAAGTTTATTAATGTTGTTATTCTTGAAGTGAGAGAAACTAATTGAATAAAATGTGAATATAAAGTAGTTATGAATAGTTATTTGAAAATGCATGGCATAAACATTATGATTATTGTGTTAGGTTATGAAATGTATTTTTTATATTTTCACTGAAACTTGTGAATCTCTCAGCTCTTTCTCTCTTAGCTGACACTCTCTCCTCTTTCCACTCTCCACTCTTCTCGCTTCCCATTTCTCTCTCTCTCTCCTTCTCTGTTGTTTTCTCTGTCTCTCAGTGTTGTTGATTATCAGCTGACCGTCTGTCTAACTAATTATAATCTATGATTTATTTCCGATGTGAGTTTTATTGTGTGTGTGTGTGTTTTGCTTAGTTTATACTAAATATGGTTTATATGTATGCATATGCAGATTAATTTTATGATCTAAGGTTAATAAATTGTATTTGTTATTAAACGAATTGCACATGTTGCATGCCCCAATTTACTCGCTCTTTGTGCTCAATACGTTGCCATTAAGCGTTGCAGTTGCAGGCGGCGAATCCTGACGCACTGCAGCCGCCGACAGTTGCAGTTGTTGTTGTAGTTGTTGTTGCTGAGTGGGCGTGGTCGGTGGCGACAATGCAGCATGATGTTGCAGCGTTGTTGTTGCTGCTGTTGCTGCTGCTGCTGCTGCTGTTGCTGCTGCTGTTGTTGGTGATGATGATAGGCTGCCGCAGACTCGGCCAAGTCGAGCAGCGCTGCTGATGTGGAACTTGTGGCAGAAGGCAAAGAGGCAACTCCTCCTGCTCCCAAACCATTCATAGTGCTGGCCGTCATGTCCTGAGCCTCGTGCTTCAAGCGCATAGAATTATTGTTATGATGGTTGCTGTTGTTGTTGTGATTGACAGCATGTCCCAGCGCCGGATGATGGGCAAAGGAGAGCGGTGGCAAGTGCAGGCCGGGGAATGCCAAACCCGCCGCAGCTGCTGCATGCAACGACTGCAACAGCGCTGCCGAATGCTCCTGCGCCTTGCGTCGCAACTCGGCCACAGAATTCGAGCGTGGATCGTGTGCACCGCCTGATCCAACTGAACCAACTGAACCACCTGAACCACCTGCCCCACCAGACTTGGGTGACTCCGGCGAGCTGGCTGCCGAGCTGCTGCTAACCGGAACACTCAATGGCGCCAACACCGAGGCCGAGGATGTTGGTGGCATTGGTGGCGGCTTCAGGGAGCAACATGAGCACAGACTCTGGAAGGGCGACACACCTGTAAGTGAATTACCAAAAATTGTCATCAATTTCCGTTGATATTTGATTTTGATGCATTATCTCAGTTGGAAGCAGCTGGCCAAAATAATTCAATAAGCAATTGCTTTTTGTTTTTTTTTTTTGATTGACAGACCATCTATAGAGATTATGCCATTAGTCCCCCAACCCATTCGCAGATCCACTCACCTTTCAGTCCCGGGAACAGCGGCTGGTGTGAGAACTGTGCCGCCAGATGAGGTGGCAAGAAAAGCGGTGGATGATTGGCGCTGCGTTGTGCCGCCGCTGCGGCCGCTGCTGCAGCCACCGCGCTCTGCTCGCTGAGCACGGGACGAAAGCCGCAATTGCTGCAATCACAAAGAAGCAGAGTAAACATATTAAAGTAAATTATTAATCAAACGCGAAGATGATATACTACACAGATATAAAAATCAAAAGTTTGACAATCTTTTAATTTTGATACATTCTTCATTTATTTGTTAGAGCATTTTTTAAATCATTTTCAGTGCTCTAGCTTCGATTTTGAGCAGATCCTTATATTTTACAAAATAAGAAGACAACTACTAAAGAAATCATCAAAAAATATTCAAATTCGACACATTTGTATAAGGTCTTAACTGGAAGGATTAAATTCTGTTGCACTGTTCTGAATACATTTTTAGTTTTTAGAGTGACCAGATCAACCATGGAGTCGTTAAAATTTGTGTGATAAATAATAGTTGTTTACTTAAATTGTTCCCAATTCATTTCACTGTCCGTCTTCGGCAATGGCTTCTTTAACTGTTTCACAGTCTTGAATAAACTTTTAGTTTTCGAGTGACCTGGTCAACATGGAGTCGTTAAATTGTGTGATTAATAATAGTTGTTTACTTAAATTGTTCCCAAATTCATTCTACTCTCTGTCTTCTGCAATGAAAAACACTTGTCTTCATCTTTCTGGCATTTTTCAACTTTCTTTCCCAACAAATTCCCTTTATTAGCATGATTCATGGCATTAGGGTGACCAAAGCAGGCAATGGGAAAGTGCTGACCGTATTTTCCTCTCTCTTTCTCGTTCTTCTACATGCAAAATTCATCCACAGGCTGATGATGAAACTATATCGTTCACTATATCACAAACACTCAACGCACACAAACAAAAAACAACAAGCAAATAGAGTTTTAATTAACGCTTAATTGAAATAAATTAAAACATTTTTATGCGTAATTGCATTATTATTAATAAACCTAAATATGTTGCATATGATGCGACTGTTGTCCATGTTGTTGTTGTTGTTGTTGTTGTTGTTTTGTTGTTGTTCCCGTTCCCATTTGAATTGAATGAAATATAACGCTTAGTTCAAATTCCAACACCCTCCATTTGGCTCTCCAGTTAATGCAATTTAAAAATTTTAATTGATAAGCGAGCTAAACAACACAAACAACTGAATGATATAGATAAATTATTTGCCTCACATAATCCATTAATAAAATTATTATCATTTTTATTGGACATAATTGTTGGCATTATTTTCAGCCTCCCATTTTAGAAACCAAATTTCAATTTCCATTTTTTTCCATTTGCGTAAAGCTCTTTAGCTTTTTTTGGCCCCCTTTCTATGGGGCAGGATGCAAATGTGTCTAAAATTTAATAATTCTTAGTGCGGCCTAACTCGACGGGAAGGCACACAAATCTCTGAATGCTAATCGAGTTGCGTTGTGGCCAAAACGAGGGCCAACAACTGAATGTCGCGACCACAGCCATTTGGGCCACAGTCGTCGCGGCTGTCGCTTTTAATTCTTTTCACTTTTTTCCCTCTAACGAAGCTCTCTTCTTTTTTCCCCATGTAAAAACTTGACGTTTTCGGCTTTATCCTGCCCGTACTTCCATTACGTTCTTGTCCTGCTCCTGTGACTGTTCTGATTTTTGAGATTTTGGCCGCTTTTCGCGTTCCGTTTTTTACTGGGGGAAAGTATGAGAGCTGAGGGTCACTATTTTGGCCGCTTGAAACAGAATTTTGTATGCGGCGAATGCGTAATTTTTCTGGCTTTTCCTCAGTTATTTATTTTATTATTTTTTACATTTTCCATTCTGTTATAAAGTTCATAAAATTTTTAAGAATTGTAAGCTGTTTTTTACAATGATTGAAAGGACATTAGATAAGTTAGATAAGAGTTGAGGTCAAGCGAAAATGGGGATGAAAGATGTACTGAAATTTAGTAAAGTTCAAAATAAAGTTCAAATAGAATGGAATTGTAATCTATTAAGACTTCATTTTTCAAATTTTAAACTCATTGAAATGTTATAATTTTTAGTAAAACTCTTTGTTAAAAATTAGAATGACAAAGACAGCATATTATCAATATGGTTTTGAGATAGATATAAAAATGTATTCTTTTTAAAAGGGAATATCGAAGAAAAGTACTGAGAAAAATTAAATAATGTTTTCCTATTTATTTTTTATTAACAAAATATACATTTAATAGAAATCTAATAGTGCTTTCGATTATTTCCCTTTATCTACTATATAGCATAAGAAATTCTCCTATAACAGAGCTGGTTTTATACCGAAGCTGAAATTTTATTTTCTTCTCTGTTTGTGGATTAGTTTTATATGCAGACATTGCAGCCAATTAGGCCGAAGCAAAAGCAAAAGTCCAAGCTGAACTGCCAGTGAGAGAGAGAGAGAGAGAGAGAGACAGAGAGAAGAGAGAGGAAGAGAGTGTGTAAATATGCACAGTCTGCAGTAGTTGCAGTTTCGTTGACTGTCTCAGTCGAGCTGCCAACTCGTTGCGAAAATGCAGGTAAACTTAAATGTTTGCGTATAATTAAGCACTCATCCTTTGGTCGTAATTAAATTTTGCATGTGCACATCCAACAGCTGCCTTCTATATACGTATGTATGTATATATATATATGCATATATATGTCTATGCCATGCCTGAGACTGGCGAAAATTGGCAAGAACATCGCTTGGCCGCAGGGTCCTGTCCATGCTGTTTGACAGAGCCGTCTGCCTCCTCACACAGTGCCCCGCCCACTTGACAGTCGCCGCCTTAATTGCAACACTCAACAAACGTGCCCAGTCAGACTCTCGCTGCTCTCGCACTCCTAATTAAGACATTCAGCAGCTCGAGTGTTGTCGTTGAGCTCGTTAGTTAGTACATAACTTTTGCTCTGGGCCAATAGAGTCAGGACAAAGTGTGTGTGGGGCTGGGAAGGGGGAAAGGGGAGTGGGGGGGTTGGAGTGATAACTGTGGCAATGTTTGTCAATGTCAGACTCACCTTAGCGGCACGAGCAAGTTTTCTTTAAATTTTCGCACTTTTCAAAGATTGCCGTTTGCCAAGGATAAAGTTTTTCCCAACTTGGCTTAATGAATTTTTACACATGTTGCCTGGTGTTCTCTCTCCCCTCTCCACCTTCTTTCATCCGGGCTTCGCATAATTTTTCTGGCAAACATTTTAATGCTTTACGCAATTCTAACAAATTAAACTCGAGCAATCAACACCTCAATGGCTTAGCTTCTCCCAGTCTTCCAGTTCTCCAACCTCTCAACCTCTTTCTCTCTGCACACATTCGAGTCAAACTCAATTTCCGCAAAATGTTTGCGCTCGCTAAAGATTCTTTTTTCTCGTATACCCTGTATACGTATTCTTAAAAGGGTGGTTTGAAATTTAAGCAAATGATTAGCGAAAATAGTCGGATGCATCTTTTACCTCTATATAATTTAATTTTACAAATATTGGTATGTTAAATTATATTCGGCTGTCAGCTTAGTAATTATGAGATAGTCATTGTTATGTTATCAAAGTGTATATTTTTAAAATTTTCTAATAATAATGTCATTTAAGGAGATAAAAATCAAATTTTAATAATACATCTCTTTTAGTATTTTGGCTCAATATTCCACAAATTTCATTGCAATATAAAAAGTAAATAAGTGTCTCAAAAACTTGGAAATACAAATTTAGAATAAGATAGAAAATTCCTTTGAAATAATTTGTTTTTCCATTTACATTTTCTAAAAGAGGTATGAGATATGACTAAAACAGGGAATTATTTTAGTCTGGAACCGCTTATTTTAGAAGCTACCTTTGACTACAATTATTTTCCACTTCCGACCCAAGCAGTCAAAATCAACAACGCCAGAGCGAACATTATGAACATTATGAACATTATATGCTTATTATATTAGGCAGCCCAAAGTTGTTGTTGCTGTTGGGGGGAGTAAAGACTCTGTCCCGCCCACCACCAACCATCCCTTCACCCCCTTGGGGGTAGTTGTTGTTGTGCGCGAGGAAGCGGCTTATTTTAATTGCATGATGAATATTAAAATATTTGCCTAATTTATTATTCAAGCATTCGTGCGCGCAAACATCAACGAGTCGAGTATAGGTAAATAAGTATGTGTATTAAGCATATACATGCAGATATATAGTATACTAAGTATATACTAATAAATGAGTATTAAAGTATATGGGTAAGTTGGGTACACCATTTGGTTTTTGGTCTCTGTTGAGGCATGCGGCTGTTTACATGCTTAAGCAGCTCAAAATGTTGCATGCCTCCACCTCTGTTTCCACTCAACACACACTCACACACACACATACACGCCTACTTCCAATTACGTATTTAGTTATTTGTGCATAAAATATTTGGACAAGTTTTGACTAACACTTTCGGGTTAAGTAGTTTGCAATGCACTGGCATTTAATTAAACTAATTTCCTGGATCCGAGCATCGGCAAACATTTTAATTTTGAGCTCTTCTACAACTCTAAAATTACCAGTCTCACTTAAAATTGTTCTACTTTCTACAGAGAACTACTGAATTAATTTAAACGCAACTGAGAAAAGGTGTTTCAGTTCAAAGAATTGTAAATTAATCGTATAATCGTTACATTGACTTTTAATTAATTATAGAATTATAATTTATTTACTATACATAGGTAATCAATCAAGTGAATATCAATCCACCGAAGGTGAGTACTAAGTTTATTTATAGTGAACTCAAGTTCAAATTGCAATAAAACTTAAAAATTATTCAAGTTTACTCAAGATCTGTTTAAACTGATTTAAAGCTATTTCATGTTAATTGTTAATGCAAATTTTCGATTGTAAAGAGAATAAAAAATTTATAAATTAAATTGAGTTTCTACAGCTGCCAGGTGAAGTTTTGTTTTTATTGTTTCATTTATAGGTCATTATTACAGGTACATTAAAGTCGGCGCTATATATAACTCGTATAATAATTTATTTATAGCTGTAGTTAATAAATACTTTATATTGAAAATGAATAATAATTCATTGGTAAACTGACTCGCTGGCTGAATATTTGATTTCAAACATTTTTAAGGTTTACTTTCGTTACCCTTAGTCTATATATAGGGATTACAATCGAGTTTCAATAACTAGAGACCTATAATTTGGTAAAATAACATAAAAGTGTTTTGTCTTTATATCTTGAAAATTTCATTTGAATATCTATGCAAATTAGATTGTTAAGAATTATATAAATACCTAATTATTTTTGGCAAGCTGACGTCAGCATGAAAAAAATGTATACTCAGTTCCATTCGGTTGGAACCGTGAGTTTTTGCATAAAATATACAAGAGTCGCAAACAGAATTCTGCAGAATATAATAAATAAATATATTTGGAGATAGCTTTGTAAGTGCATGTCTAATGCGATGATAAATGCTTGCGATGAAACGCTCGAATTGAGATGCTCGAGATAGAATAAAGCCGATGATGGAGGCAAAAACAAAAAGGATATCCGGTTAAAGGCATTTGAATGACAATAAGAAAACTTATCAAACGATATCAAAGTGCTGAGTGCAAACAATTGGCATTAGCATATAGTAAAAGTCGGAATTGATTTGGTCAACCGTTACAGCAACAACAGCAACAAGGAGAAAAACAATAAAAAATGGGCAATGATTTCAGATGAAAACAGTTGTCCTTCCACCCAGTGGGTTGTCCTTTCCCCCTCAATCACTTGGCTTCTCAGCTACTGCTATTGCTCCTGCTGCTGTGCCATTATATCCTGATCCACTTCCTGATCCTTGATGTTGTTGTTTTTTATTGTGGTGTGACGCTTTGTTGTTGTCTGTGCGCGTTGACATGTGAGCTAAGAGAATCGAGGCCAAGTTTGAGTTTTGGCCGCCCGTCGCCTTTTTGCTGGCTGATGAGACCGCCCATTGATAACCGGCACACTCCTCACTCCATCCCATCCCACACCACCTACCCCGCACCCATATCATTCTCACAATGTGGTGGCAAAAAAAAATAAAGCATAACAAACTGTGGTGGCTGCCGCCTTTTGTTGGGTGTGGCATATGGTTACATTGGCATCACAACAAAACACGAAACACCCTCATTTACGCCCAATTAAATTCTCAAGTTGCTTTTTATGAACTTCGCTCAAGTATTTCGCAATTGCAATGTTTGTACAACAACTGAGTAGACGAGATTTATAAAATTTTTGTGCCTTCAATTTATATAGCTATAATTACTAGAAACTTTGATTCCCATTATTTTATTTCATTGAAAAATACTTCATTAAAATTATGCAGGGAAACTTTGAATTAAAGAGTATTTCCTAAAAATACTACATATATTTATAGTATAATTACAATATATTATATTAATTTATATTAAATTATTAGAAGTTCTAGTGGAAGTAAATAAAAGTTCATTTCAAATAAGAAACTATTCTAACACATTGATGAAACTAATTCAGTATATGGTTAAGGTAAAAGTAGAATAAAGAAAGCAATATGATATAATATATCTTCAGTTCGATTTGACAAAAGTATATAAATTTAGAAAACGTGTACTTCTCAACTACTGAATCTATGCTTTAGGTAGTAATGGTATTAATTATATATTTAAATGAATTGTGAAAAGTTTTATAGTTTCATATAATGGAATTATTTTCAAATGAACTTCACAAAAAGATGAGTAATAAATAAAAATATACCCTGCTAGTCGTACACAAAATAATCTAACTGACTGAGCCCCAAATCGATTATCCAGCTGATTTATCTATAGACTATAGTCTATAGTCGATTCTAATAGGTATTGAAAGCTAAAGACAATGTTGCAGTTATTCAAGCGCTGTTCCGTTCGTGATTAGAAGCTGGGAGTCCTTAGCACGTGTCGTTCCTATCGACGTAGCATCATTAGGAATCGGGAACGAAATGAGAACTGAATGATGGACGAGGGAAGGGGAGGGGGGACACTCTTAATGTTTCCGCTGGTGCGCACGACATCCGTTGACCGGATGTGTGCCAATGGAATTTAAACGTTTTTATCCAAAACATTAACTGAATCGTCTTCCGCTGCGCACGCCTGCTCAATAGTCCGTGGCCGTGTCCGGGTCCGGGTCCGGGTCTGGGCACCACAGGAGTTGCCAGACTTGCCACATACATTTATACACCCAAACCCATCTAATAACATTACTGCTCTCATTGTGGTCATTACAACTCCCTCATTTACCTTCTTCCCCTGCCTTGTAGTCTTTCTTCTATTCAGTCTTTCCTTTTCTCGTAATCAATTGCTAATTTAGTCATCGCCGCCAAATTCTTTAAGGGTTGACAGTTGTCCTGCTCGAAATATGCTTTCCCTTTCCCTGATGTGTACATCCCTCCCCTCCTCCGGCGGCTGCTCAGATTTGTAAATATTTGCTCGGAAAATTGTTCTTTGGGGGTGGCAATTTGCGATGTTATGTTTTCATTCTATTCGTTCTGTTTTTTCCTGCCAGTTGTTTTTCGGTTTCATTCGCATTGTTGTTGTCAAATTGACGACAAAATGCGACACTTGCCATAAATTTATTGTTTGTTGCTTGTTGCCTAATGCCATTGTAAGTGGAGGCTTAATGACACGCCGGCAATTAGCAGATCATTCACTTTTAATCGCTCTCGCTTTCAACACACACTTCCATTTAGGAAAGCACAGTTAAGGGGATGACATGTTTGTATAAATGGGAGTGTGCCACATGCAATGGATATGATTTCCCATATAAGCAATAATATTAATTATATAATATTGCTTTACTCAAGAAAGCACTGACAAAAATAACTTTAAAAAATTATATATTTTTTCTTCAGTGAATCTTTCTTACATTACTTTTATCTAATTATATTTATATTTTATTATTTTTTCGTCTCATTCCATATAAATACTTTAATTGCTGTGCATTCCTCCCATCAGAACAAAATCAATAATGTTTTCATAAAAAGGTTTCTTGCTTATATCTTATTTTATTTTCTGTACAGCATTTATGATTTATGTAACACCTAATAAAATTATAATAAAATTGGAAAAATATTATTTAAGTGATTTCTTATGAAATTCAAATTTTTCAATATAAATTTTAAACAACAAAGACAAAACTAGCAACTATAATGTGAGATCTTTAGAAGTTCATACCTGTCTTCATTCAAATCTTAAAAATTCTTTAAATCAATGACATTCAAGTTTTTATTCTCCAAAGAACTTTACAATTTGTATCTGTCAATTGTAAGATTAAAGATTAAATTGTACAAATTTGACCCATTTTTATTATTAATTATAAATGTTTGTTTGTAATTTTAATTCAAATTCATATTTATTTTTTGGAACTATAATTTAATGAATATGGGTATTTAAAATATCATCCCCTCCACTATCAAGAATCTTCATTAAGATAAGAAGTTTTAAGAACTAGAAAGATTATGCCAAGTTAAAGCACTATCAAAATCTTTTGGATTTTTTGAACTTATCAGCAATTTCTAAGTCTTTCTTCTTAATTATAAAAATACCCAGATATAGTTGTACATTTTTAGGAACTTTGTACTTACGTATCGTTGGCAACGCTGCCGGCACCGAAGCTGCCAAAGATGTGGCTACCAAAGGCCGCTGCAGCGGCTGAATGGGGCAGCTGGGCGGCATGTGGTGTTGTTGGTGTTGGAGTGGACGAGGCCGAGTTGTTGGATGACGCCGCCATGCGGGAGCCCGTGGTCAACGATATGGGACCGCCCACCTCAATGGGTGAGTCCGTGTTGCGGGAATTGGAGGGACTGCAGGGTCCCAAGCCGCCGGCCAGAGGCGTATGCTCGCGCATGCCCGGCGAGGGGGAACCGGCGCTGATAGAGCCCAGAGATTGGGAGGCGGAGTGCGGTGTGGCAGTCAACTGAGTGGAGGACAGTGGTCGCTCATTGTCGCTGGAATCCAGATGATGGGCACCGGGGGGACTGCGTGAATGCTGCTGTTCCATGGGTCCATTTGCCAGGGGACTGTGCGAACGCTGTCGTGGCGGCAACTCATCCATATCGTCATCGATCTCGCCGGTAATGTCTGGCGAGGATTCGCGTGAATCATGCAGCTAAATGAGCGAAAGTTGAAGAAATAATTGCAGTTGTTATATTTAATATTAATTCTTTAATAAATGTGAACAAATTTAAATAGTTTTACGATATACTTTACTTATATAAATAATCAGGAAAATATCGGAAAATAACTTATTAATTAACATTTTATACTTGAATAATGCCGTGGCAATTTAGAGACCATTTGAAGCTTTTGAAATAGGATAAAGGTATGGAAAATCAAATATTTTAAATGCATTTTGTATTTTGATGCAGAATCAATTAAAATGTTAAATTATGAGAAAATTGAAAATCGGTTAAGATTTGGCAAAGAAAATTGGACAGTGAAGACTACAAAAATCAAATATTTGTTAATTATATTTTAATGCAGAATCAATAAAGAGCCCAAATAATGATCAACATGGTATTCCGCATGAAAATCTGATTTCATTTAACAAAGTTATGACAGTTCTTAAATTATATATCTATAATATTGTTAAATTTGAGGTATGGATAAAATAAACAGAATTCTAACATTCCTTCCTCAACTGTTAACAACAAGCTGTTAATCTTACTGATAATAATAATAATTCCAATTAAATTTGAATATGTTTATGCAGAAAAAGAAGTTGTTATTATTTCTCACCTTATCCAATGAGCTGCTGCTTTCGCCATTTTCCCGCTTGCGTTGCTCATCCTTTAGACGCTCCGCTTTGCGCCACTTGGCGCGTCTATTTTGGAACCAGACCTGCAAGGAATGGGAGGAGAAGAAGCTGAGTTATAAAGTTAGGAAATCGCCGAAGTACTGTTATTTATGCAGTCCTGACTTGGCTGCCAGCCAATTGAAAATTGAAAAACTTTCCATACACACACACGTGCGCTTTGGGGCAGAAGTGGAAACAATAAACGAAATTTTCCACCTCAGAAACTTTAACAATTTGCTGTCCCACCTCTCTCTCTCTCACTCAGTTCTCCCTCTCTCGTTATTGTGCCATCTAAGACATAAACAAACAAAATCTGATTTTCAATTTTGCGCAGGCACACAAAACAAATTTGGCCTGTAATCAGCGCCTAAATTGGTAAGAGACGTGGTGGGGAATGAGGGAGACAGACACACACATGCCAGTATAGTAAGTGGGAGTGAGAGAGAGTGAGGGAGAGCGGGGGGAGGAAGAGGAACAGCATCTTCACTAATGAGCTTCAATCAAGACAATGCCCAGGCATCTTTCACATCTTCTTCACATCCTTTTTTGCCTGTTTGCTTATGCGCGCGTGTTTCCTTTTTGGCTGCTGTTCCTCATTGTTGTTGCTTTTAGTTCCGGTTACGCTGATTCCATGCTTAGAGCGCCTCCTAATGGGATTTCCAAATGGGGGCGCCATCTTGAAACTCTCGCTCTCTCTGTCTCTCTCTCTCTCTCACTCTTAACTTCTCGGGTGTGTGTGTGTGTGTGTAAGTAAATTTCCTAATCAAAATTCAAATTAGACATTGTGCAAAAGTTCGCATTGTTGTAATCATAACGCAACATAAAACAATTTCAACATTTTGCGCCTCGAGGCGCCTTTCCCCCCTCTCCCTCTCCCCCTGCCGCTGTCTCTGCCTCTGCGCCTTGGCCGCCATGTTGGCAATATCCAGACACAATGCTCAACCCCCAACTTAACCAAACACTAACCGTATTCAGCTCCAGCTTTGCTGAACAATAAATTGCGCACAATCCAACCCCCAAATGGCAGCCAATTCCACCCCCCTTCCCCCCTCTGCCACTTTCTACCAACCCCTGCTCAGACATGGGCGTCTCTAACCCCCAAGCAACAGCAGCAGAAAAAACTTGTTGTTGGATATATATTTTTTGGTGGTGACGCCCACCAGTTACTTAATACAATATTTATGCCATAAGCACATTACCAATAAAATATGGCTGGGTAAACTTTTTCCAAGTGCAGGCACCACCTCCCCCTCCCCTCCCCTCCCCTCAGGGGGCAACAGAGACAGGTATATAGCTTTAGCGTAAGCGAGACAGACAGTGTAGCTCAGTTGTTGCCGTTGCCTCGACTCTCGTTGTTATTATGACAAAAATTGAATAATGAAAAACAATTGTGTGCTTCTGCCTTGACTTTTCCAACCAATTTTCCCTCTACAAGTATTTTTATTTATATATATCTATATATGTAAAGTATATATGTGTGTTCTCTGCTTCAATAATAATTTCATGCACAATTTTGCTTTGTTTTATTGCAGCTTCCCCCTCTGCCCATTTACCAGTCTGCCCTATTCACTTGACTTGTAACGTGTTTCTTTATTTATTCAATTCGCTTGGTTTAGTTTCTTGATTGCTTGTCGAAGCTCATCTGAAGAATCTGAGGCAACTGAGACAACTGAGACAGCTCAAGGCCGTAGGGGATGCAGAGGGGTGGGGTGAGGACTTTTGAGTTTCTGGCTTTTGGCAAATTCATTTACAACGTTGCTAATTCATTTTGTTTTTGCATATTTAATTGACGTTCGAAATATGTATATTTTTATTTTATGTTCTATTTTTGTATTTTCTGTAAATTGCATTTTGTTGATTTGCAGAAATCAATGCATACTTTTAGGAGCTGTCCTTAAATTGTAAGTTTATCTGACTTATATTTGAATCGAATGAGGATTACTTAAGATTACCATGACTTGCAAGTAATTTTATTAAATATTTAAGTTAACTTTTTAAAGAATTTTCTTGTCAGCATAACAGATAGAAATCTTAGTTAAACTTGACTCTTCATTAATCCCACAATTACTTTATTATTTTAAATTAATTATAATTAAAGATTTCGTTAACTAATTTTGTTAAGGACTAAATTTTGTGTTGAAAATTGAATTTAAAGTTTGAGAATACCAAAAATGATAAGGGTATATACATTTTAGAAATATTTTAGTATATAAAGCTATACAATTTACATAAATGCTGGAACAATCTAGAAATTCAGAGAGCTATCGAAATTATTAAATAAACTCGGTTTATAAATTCAGGATTAACAGTGAGCATTATTACTATAGAATACAAATCTGTTTCAATCAGAGAACAGCAACTAATTACAAAATATTGGTTAGTCAACTATGCTCTATTTACTTCAGACAAATTGGAGAAACTACAATACTAACAACCCCCAAAATAAATATAGGAAATCTTTTCAGCACGTTTTTAATCGGTTGAAAACTCCTATATCAAATTATAGGGTCCCATACAGTTTTAGGAAATCTATAACAATTCTCATATTCGCCTCAACTCACATGTCGCAGTATATAAGTAAACCCATTTGAGAGCACCTCTCCCTATCGAGGACATTGTCCCTCAGGAGTCCTACTTCATATAATTTATTTACCGTTGTCAAAGAGCCAATGCGGAAAGGGGAATGGGAAAAGAAACGCCTCAAGGCGGCAAAAGTGCTCATAATTTCGATAACAATGGGAATTGGACATAAGGTAAACATTGTAAGGACTTGTAACTGTTATCCTGATTCCTGGTCTCATCCAAAAATTTGCGGTTACAAGTTACAGAAAGCGATTTGCGATGAAAAGGAAAAGCAAACAAGCAAACAGCGGTAAATAAAACAAAGTTGCAACACAATGTGGCAACAATGCGCACCGCACTGTGAAGGAATAAGGTAAACACCACCCAGCAGGACGAATTTGCGGCCGGGTAATTACGGCAAGTGCGCACCATTAGCTTCCGCAAACAGTGGCACTCCGGGAACGAGAATGAGAATGAGAATGAGAACGAACATGATGTGGACGATGATGAGGCAGCTCAAGTGGAATGAATGAACAGATGTGTTAATATCAAACGCATTTCGTGAACCCTTTGCAACAATTCAACAGCCGCAGTCGAACAATCATTGGGCTACCGCAACAGCAACACCCGCTTTCACCCCTCTTCACCCCCTGTCACCCCCTTTCACCCTTCTTCAGCCCTCGAACACCATTCATTGCCGGCGGGCAAGCATATGCAGCATACGAGTCCTGGGCCATCAACTTGGATCAGCATTAAAGGATTATTGAAGCAAATGCAATTATTTGACAGGCACCGCCAACCCCTTTGGCCATCGTCTTGAGAAGTGGCTACAGCGGTTGGGTGGTTGGGTGGTACCGCTGGTACGCCTGATTTAGCTCGAGTGCCCGACTAGTTTCTCATACTCCCTCAATTCCCATGCTCTGTGATTATAATAAATTATCAATTATTGGTATTATATGTGTGCTCGAATTTCTCTGCATTTCGACGGGGAGGTTGTCGCCCCCTTTTGTGGGCGTTGTGGGTGTGGCCAGAGCGGCATTGTCATGCTACAGACATAATTCTAAACGAATTATATGTGAAATACTTCTGTAATGCGAAACGAGGTAATAATCGCTATGTGACGAGGGATCCCTGAGCAGGTTCATAAATATTTTGTTTCAAATGAATATTAATGTTTTTATTTTGAATTGTAATAGAGATTGAATATGAGACTGAATTTTGTTAAGGGTGCGACTTGCGATTTAATTATAGTTTCTGAATTATATCTAATCTTTGGAATCGATCTCAATGTGTTGCTCAAAACGAATAAAGAGCAATATATAAAAATTATATATGTGTTATTATATTATACATTATTTTTATTTTTCTGAGTCTTATTAGATATCGAATATGATGGCGAAATTATAGTATATTAAGTAAAATAATAATATTGATAATATTTATTCATCAATATAAAATTGATTTGATCTTTATGCGTTTATTCAGAATATGAATTTACAATAAAAAATGAATATTGAGTTAAAACAGAGATTGTGTAAAAAAATAAGTAAAAATTCTAACATAAATATATATTTTTTCCAATTGTTATATATTTTAATAATAAATTGTAAGAGATTTAATTTAAGCTGAGACTTGCAATATTGAAGTTAATCCTTCATAAAGTATTTGTGTCATTTATAATTAAAATAAAATATTTTTAGTAAACGCTTTGTGTTGGGTACACTATTATACAGTAAACATATATTTTAACATGTTTTAAAGATTCTTTAAAATTGTTTTTTTAAAAAACTTCTTCATTCGCTTTCAATTTACATATAGACAAATTATTCAATTTCATTCACAATTTCCTTTGACTTGTATACTCAATAATTATAAACAGTTGGCACTTGGCATTGTGCATTTTGTGGTTGCACACTCAAATTAATGGACTTTTCACAAATTTGTGGTTCCGTTTGGCAACCTGAGCATGCAAATTGAGTCAAAGGCAGAGAGAGAGAGGCAGGTAGAGAGAGAGAGCGAGAAAACTACACTTGTTTGTGAAAATTGTTATCATTAGCAATGACAATTTGTGACACTGTGCGGGGGGCAATTAGCGAATCTACTTCCACAATTGAAGAAGCACAGCTGAGAAATCTCTCTCTCTCTTTTCTCTCTCGCTCTCTCTCTCTGTCTCTCGCTCTCTCTATCTCTTAAGATGTGGGTGGCAGACACTCGAGCACGTTGCCCACGCGACAAGTTGCAAGATTGAGACTGAGCAAATTATGTGACAGAATAAACTTAATGAGGATGCAACGCTAACTAGACACGTTGCCACCGCATCACTGCACCACCGCACCACTGAGCTAACGGTCGACCCACACAGGTGGCTATTAAAAACACTTTGGTGGCGTTAGGCGATGACAATGACGCACTCAGTTATTTCCGGCACAATTAACGTGCAACACAAGCACAAACCACATCCACTTGCCACTTGCTATTTGCCACTTGCCACTTGCCACAGCATCCCTGACTCTCTGAGTGGCATGTTCCCAGGCGCAACCTGATACTTTGAATTAAATTTGTAACAAAATTTATATGTCAAATGTCCAACAATGGGACACTTGTCCCAAACACGTGTACTTGTCAGCCTAACACAATTATAAGGCACCACCAAAAAAAAAAATAAACACCTTATTGGATACAAACCGAAACCACCCGCCTGTCAAATATCTGACTTCTGTCCGAGTTTTGAGCTGCAACTGCTCTTTAAATATCCCAACATAAATAAGTAAAAATCGTATATTTTTAGCTGGGAAAAACAATTGGACAGACAAAGAGGGAGAGGAACAGAGAGAAAAGTAAAGAGAATCGAATCGAATCGAGTCGAGTATTTTGGACCAGGCTTAGTCTGGGATTTCGATAATGGAATGAATGCCAAATATTTTGATGAGGGTGCATTTTCAGCATTTTCGGCGACCACATTTTGACACATTTTTATCCCGATGCCGAGAAAAAAGCGGAAATAAATTTTATAATAAAATTTATTATGTACTACGTTTGATTCCCGACTGACGCTTTTCCCCCTTCCACTTTCCCGTCCCCCCCTCTTCATCCTAACATCGCTCATTTGCCGCTCACTTGGACTTGGATGTTGGATGTTGGTTCTGTTTGGTAACCTGATATGTTTTTCACTGTCAATTTTTGATGTTCGGCGTCTGTCGCGACGCATTTCATTTATTTAATGCGTATCCCAGAGAGATAGAGTGAGAGAGAGATAGAGTGAGAGTGAGAGTGAGAGAGAGCAGCTGACGTTTAAGCCAGGTTGAGTCTAGACAGGCACACAGATTTTTGGTACCAACAAGTTGGCTGCTTGACAAAGACAAAGTGCTTTGAAGTTAAGAGATATTGATTGATAAATTAGCCAAAAATACGCATCGATTTGAAAGAAGAATAAATAAAGAGACTATTGGATTTAAGCTGAATTTACATTGAAATAGAATTTTAAAAATAATCAGGACTTTGAGCAGTAATTTTAGAAATATGGGATAAAACAACAGATATAATCAACCTACATATAAGAAGCCATTACTTATTAAAAATTCAATATTCTTTATGAAATCCTTATAAAATATTTGAGAGTGTATCCCAAATTATAATATAATTAAACAAACCCTTTATACACATTTTATATAATTGGTTTGACTTTATTATTAATTTTTCACTAGTACTTTAAATCTATAAATCAAATATATGATATCAAAATATATACTAAAAACTAAAGTATTCTTTGCTCGACAATGTTGTAAGTTATTTATTCGCCTACTCAGCACACTTTTGAACACTGCGCTTTTCAACACTGCAGCCTTGCCTTTTAAGCCGAGGCTTTTGTACAGTTTTCTTTTGTGGCATGTGAAAATGGAGAACTAAAAAGCCACTTATTGTAGCTTTCTTATCAGGGCAATATGAAAACTCGCTTCTAACTGTATATTGAAAAATAAATTCGATTTATTACGAATAATGGCCCGGCAAGTACACCAACAATTTGGCCAGAAACATCCCAAGTTGCCAGCTTCCATAAGAACTTTGCATATTTGCTTCATTCAAAATGTATACAGAATATTTTTAAAGGCAGTTATTGCATTAGGTTGTACATGACCCCAAAGCTAACTCTCTTCCTGTCTCTCTCCCTTTCTAAGACATGCATATGCATTATTAATAGAGAGAGAGAGACTGCAAGGGTTGGGGTAGCTTTGATCAGGCTGCGTGACCGGACTAGGGTTGCCAACGTTCTTGCTATTCTTGTGAAATATGATACAATTTATGAACAAAATTATATTTTACTTTTAACCTTTTTTTTTCTGTTTTTGGGCTTTTTCATATTTTGCATAATTTTAAAGGGTTGACCCCAGTGAGAAAGAGAAAATCACAGTTTCAAGTTAGATTTACAGTCACTGCTATAAGTCCCACTCACCTGAACTCGTGCCTCAGTTAAGTTGATTTTCATGGCCAGATCCTCGCGTGTAAATACATCCGGATAATGGGTCTGGGCAAAGGCCGTTTCCAACTCCTCCAGCTGTCATTTTTATTTTTTTGTTTGCCAATCATTAAAAATTTACAGTTACTCTCTTAGTTTTCCACCATTTTCTTTTCTCTTTACTTCCTTACCTGTTGCAGTGTAAAAGTTGTGCGATTTCGTCGTTGCTTACGCCGCACAAAAGTCTCATCGTGTATGGCTGGATGATACGAGTAACTGGTATCTGTAGAGGTAGAGGTAGAAAGAGGAAGAGATGACAGGTAAGTCAGGGAATTAGCTATACCAAGGTGTTTGCATTAGCCAGCATAATTAAGATAGTTGCAGCTCCATCTATCTATCTCTATTGGTGTTGGTGCATAAACTGAGACAGCATAAGCGCCAATAAGCTGACTACTGTCTGACTGAGAGCACAACTAGACTATTACATGTTTACAATTTCGAAAGTACAACTAAAAGTTAGGTAAATAAAATTATATAGCTTAAAATATCACATAATATACATTGAGCTTGTAGTAATTTATATTTGTCCAACTTATGATATATGCGTACCTCAATTAGCAACTCAAACGCTTGCTAATGCTAATATTTGGTCATTGACCTCATTGAACTCAGACACTATAAGAGCTGGAGCTATGAAATTTGGTATACGTAAGCGAAATAACCTAAGACAAGCAAATTTAGCTTAAAACAAATTTAGTTTTATCTGCAAATAGCGCAAAAAATCAAAAATGTGATTGCACATATATTATGAAGGCTTGAAGCTGAAAGTTGGTACACGACAGTAAAGCTATGTTATTTATCAATGCACAAAATTTGACAACTTTACCAGAGCTGTAACACTCACAAAGTTTGCTTTAAGTTCAACAACTCGTTACTTGAACTCATCAATATGCCAGTTAGATGTTGTCGGAGTGTGAGACTGACTTTGAGAGTCTGGCAACCTCCGTTCGGTGGCTGGACGTGACTTTTTGCTGAAAGCCAGCTGTTGCCAAAATTGCAAAATTGCAGGCTAATTGAATTTTGTAGCAGCAGCGCCATTTTGTATGCTACAAAATATTTTATAACTGCCTTTGAGTGTAGGCAAAAGCCAAAGACAGCAAGAGAGGGAGAAAGAGACAGAGAAGAAGAGGGAGTAAGTGAGAGTTGGCTTGTGGCATGTTGACAGCCGCACTTGACCTAAGTATAACAGAGAGAGAGAGAGAGAATGCCAGGAACAGGCTAAGTATGAAATGAAAGCTCAAATTGAGGCCAACAATTTTCGGACTTTTCATTGTGTTGTTGTTCGTGTTTTTTTGGTGTTGTTGTTGTTGCGTTCGTTGAGCCTTTTTGCCTTGTTGTAAAATTAATTTTCAATTTGATTTTAAATAAATAATTAGTTAGCAAATTGCAAAATTTAATTTGAATTTCTTGCTCTACTCTGCTGTCGCACTTAAGCTCGCTTCCTCTGCAGCAACATCAGCAGTCGAGCCACCCCCATGGCAGGCAGGCAGGCAGGTAGCTACACCCCCATGTTCCCCAGACTTTTGTGTTAACTTTTTCCTTCTTTGCTTTTCTGTTGGGAGGCTGCTTAATCCGATTAGCTGAAAATGTTGTTAGTAGTAGTCCGAATAAAGCCCGTCGACGCCCATTTGCGCCATGTTGAAGGTCGAGTGCTGGTATTGTTGGCCCTGGCTCTGGCCCTAGTCTCAGCTCTTCCATCCCTGGGGAGTACATATAATGCGCACTAATGTTGTTTGCTCTCAAAACTTGGCGTTGGCTTATCAAAGTGTCGCTATGCAGGCGACGCATTTAAGTCTCGATTAATATTTGATTATGAAAATAATTAGAAATGTGCAGGTTGAGCATTAAGTTGCACTTGCCACATGCCACTTGCCACTGCTAATGAAGCCAGATAGATTTGCAAGCTATTCAAAAAGTGCCTGGCTAATCAAATAGTCAATGAGTCGAGTACGTTTTCGTTTTCCTGGCTTTTTTGGGCAAACGTTGCTAATCAAATTTTTTGTTGCCAATAATTGCTTAAAATGCAAATGGACGCCTTGCAGCCTGCGGCATCTGGCATGCGGCATGTGGCATGTGGCAAGGCCTGCTGCCTGCTTTTGAGGCCAAAAAGCAAACGGCAATGGCAACGGCAATTAGCACAATTAGGTTGCCAGTGCAAATCCCCAAAGCGTTCACCAGGCTCAATGCTCCTTCCCCCTCTCACTCTCTCTCTCTCTCTCTCCAACCTCCCCTCCAGCTAGTCACTCTTTGCTTCCAATAAGAATTTCATGCTGAAAGCATCGACCTATGTGTTAGTCCAAACATCAAATGTCAGTCAGGCAACAACAACAACAACAAAAACGACAACAACAACTCAACTAACCGCACTTGTCAGGAAGACAGGATTAACAAATCCTTGTTGGCAAATTGATTCAAAAAGTACGCAGAAGGCAACAGAGACAGCAAATACAGGCAGCCAATGAATAAGATTGACAGTCCAATCAAATGCACGACTAATAATATACCCTGTACAGCAATGCAAATGCTACTTAAAAATTGAAGACTGACATATTATGAATGTATTGTAAATCGCTGAAGAATTGTCGGAAAAAGTCATGTTCAATAACTTGTCCGTATAATACAAGTCTGATCTATAAAAAACAATAACTGATTCTAATAAAATTAAACATATGAAAGCATCGTTAGAATTAAGTTCTCTATTATAACTTGAAATAATATCTGTAAAAGATTTAGAACACATTTTTTAATCTATAATTAATTGAAGCAAGATTATTAAATTATCTAATTCTTTACTAATATTTACTACAGATACGAGAAGTACATGATTTCAAATTTTATTATTTCAATCTTCAACATTATATGGTTAGGTTTTAATATTAAATTCATTATATCATAAATAAATAGTTAGACATTTTAAGATTCAGATCCAATAAGCACTTTACTTAAATAATATCCGTTAAACTTAAATATTGATATGGGATTCATTTATCCGTAAAGCTTCAGTTTTATTATGCAGTTTCAGAATAATAATTATAAAGAATTAATCAATTTTCATTAACACGAAACTCAAAATTTGCATGTTTCTTTACAATTTACAGGGCATAACAAGACCTCTTTATTTCTATGTTGCTCTCACCCTTACTCACAAGCTACTCGCTCTCGCTCTCACACCCTCTCCCTCTCTCTCTCTCTGTCTCACCCTCTCTGTTTCTGTCTCTGTCTGTTGCCTCGCTCGTTAGCTGTGCCGGTAATGGGAGATAATTCAATTTTTAAACATTTGGCATAACAAGCGAAACCATCATTAAGGGATTTTCGGTCCTGACTGTTGAGTCCTTGCAATCAGCTACCCCTCGGTATCTTTGTATCTTTGAATCTCTTCGAATGAAGCTGTCGTTGTAGCTGTATCTCTAGCTTTGGCAGTAGCTTTAGTTGTACATATGTATCTCACAGTGTTCTTGTATCCGTAAGATACTTGTCTGCAACTTTTGTCTGTCTGTTTCTGCCACTTGATTGGCATGCAGCTTGACTTGACTTTGGCTATGTGTTTTGTATCTATGAGCTACACACATACACTGAGTGAAAATCTATTTTCATTCGATTGTGTGTGTGTGTGAGAGAGAGAGAGCAAACGTTTCTACTTGCGTAATCTCAGATAAATTAACATTTATTATAGTTTTTGCCTGCAAATGAGTTTGAGTTCTTGGCCCAGTTTCTGTTTCTCAACCTTGCAAATTGCTTGCGACACTTTTCATCTGACTTTTCCAACAGAATTTTTCCTTGATTTCCCCAATTCCCAATGCATAAGGCCGTCGCACAGCCCTTTTGAGATTCCTGTCTCCCTCCCGTAGTGCCATGGTCTCAATTTCAGTTCTCCACTCTCCATTCTCAGTTCGCAGTACGCAGTTCTCAGTTCTCAACGACATCGCACGCGCTCAAAATTTTAAATTAGTTTAGCAATTGAGAAGCGTTCCTCGGTGTCGAGTGGTGGAATCACGAGAATCACGAATTACGAATCACGAAACGAAACTAAATTGAATTAGGAATGCAAATTTTTGAGCTTTCTGATTTGTTTAAAGTGTCGCAGTTGATACCTCAGCTATTTGATATACTTATGGTATTTATATATATAAATATATGTTAGTAAACTCGGCAATAGATAGAACTTGACATAAATTGAATTGAGGTTTCTTTTTGATGTAACTCGGTAATAGACAAGTCTCTCTTAAGCTACATTTAAGTTCATAAGATCTGGTTTATATGAATTGAAATTTAAGATTTCATATTCTACATAAATATGAGCGAATAACGGATGGTGCAAAATTAGTAATGTATTGTTGTTTTTTTTTAATTTTTTTTTTTTTTTTTTTTTTTTTTTTTTGGGCTAATTGTGAAAAATAAACGTTTTTTTTGTCATTTACATTATTCGTTTAATATTTATGTGAGCTCAAACAAGATCGTGGAATCACTTTTGTTCCCCACTATTAATTTATTTAATTATTTGTTAAAATCTGTATTATATTTAAAATATTCGTACATGTATGTATATATTTATCAATCGACTTGAGTAGAGACTCTTTTAAAATATTAATATATAAGTTTTCTCTATCTTAAATCTTAGTTTCATCGAATTTGTTCTTTTTAAATGATTAATTAAAAAAAACAATATATTAATCTTATATTATTATTAAATTTTGTGAGAATTCCATAAGTTCAAAATGAACCTCGGTCTCGTCATATTTAATAAACGCTTTAAGCACCGATTAACATTTGTAATTTGCAACAGATTTTGGCAATTCAACTCATTAGAAGTACTCGGCATAGAATTAAGGTGTAGTATTAGCCAAAGTATCTCATAAATTGCATTAGTGACACCTTAGTTCAACTGAAGCCGAGTTGCCCTTGACAAACGGATATCAAAAGCGACAGTTGAATTTGTTAGCTAATAAGCCACAAATTTGCGTTGCTTGTTGCCTCATCATGAGCATAAGTTGCAAGTATCTTAAGCAACATATATATATGTGTAACTGTATCTGCAACTGTAGGTAGCTGTAGCTGTAGCTGTATCTATATCTCCAACTGTATCTGTAGCTGTCTGTCTTGTTGTGTCGTGTCTTGTCATATTGAATAAGTCAACGTCGTGTTTGGCAAATGGAATTTGCACCTTCTGGGCAGCTGATTAGGGGCAGGACGTGAGGTAAATTCGGTACGTGCAGGTTGCTCATGCATTATAGATACAAGATAGATACACAATCGTCTCCTTCCTGCTCTCTTCCCCCTCTCCTTGTTTGCGTAATGCGCCTGTAAGTCCTCGGCTAATCCCATTACACTGTAGCTTCGCTCCGGCATCCAAAAACTAAACTAAACTTCAGTTAAATGCACTGCAATTTTCTGCTCTTGTCGGCGCCTTTAAAGTTTGATTGCCTTCCACCCAAAAGCGAGAAACGAAACGAAAACATTAAGAAGATTATAATCGATTAGTGCTTTTTCGGCGGCAGGTGGCACCTTTGATTTCGATAAATGCCGCAGCTGACGAAATCGGTTATCGCTGGTTATTAAATCGTATCCCGCGACACTTTCGCACATTCCAAACTCGAGCTGAAAAATTTGCATGCCAAAGTAATAATTGCATGATTCGCAATCCGAAATCCGAAACTCGAAATCCAAAAACCAAACCCAACAAATTCCCCCTCACTCCTCCCCTCGCCCACTTCTTGGGCACTTGGCGGCGTTGCCACTCCTTTGACTCTGGCTCTGAATATCGATTGAGTTGCCGCCTCGCTACAATTTTTATTTATTTTTTTTTTTCAGTTTTTTTTTATTCAATTATAGTTATATGGCCACGATGGGTAGCTTCTCTCTCAACGGTCGGTCTATCTGTAACTGCTCACAAAGGCAAAGTTTATTATCGTGGATTTGAGGGAGGGGAATAGGAAATCGAATTTCTCTGTGGTTTTCTTTCGACATTTCGACGAATGGCGTTTAATGGAATTTTTATGCGTTTGCCATTCCGCGCATTGTCAGTAAGTGAGTGTCCTAACTGACTGAATGATTCACTCACTCACTCACTCAGTCACTCACTCACTATTAGAGCGCTGAGAGTTATGACAAAAAATATTTGAAGCACTTTTAGAGAGTGCAATCAATGCCTGGAAGGTAACTGAAGTGCATAACTGAATTGCACTTGTGTTTCACCATTCCATTCCATTCGTTCCAGCAAAAAGCTCTGCATGCAAGGATTATACGGCTTTGAAAAATAAATTTGTATCTTTTGACTGAAGAATTTCAATAAAATTATATGGATAAATAAAGTTGGTCCTACTTTATAAATGAATGTGTTTTTTCTATGCCTTTTCAATTGATAAAAGATGATATTAACAAAGCATCTGTGAAAAATAAAAGGTTTCAATGTATTTCATTCAATTCGTTTCATATGCGGCAAAGCTGGACAGTAATAAAACATAATATTAAATTTTGACATGAGTAAAATTTGATGCAGAATCAATATTGAGGCCAAATAATGATCAAAATGGTATTCCGCATGGAAATCGGTTAAGTTTTGACAAAGTTATGACAGTTTGAAATTGTTGAAAAAGTGTTAAGGGGTAGATATGGAAAAATGGACAGTGAAGACAAAAAATGAAATATTTTAAATTCATTATATATTAATGCAAAATCAAAAAAGAGGTCAAATAATGATTAAAATGATATTCCGCATGGAAATCGGTTTAGTTTTAGTAAAATTATGTCAGTTTGAAGCCTATGAATCTTTCGTTAGTAAGTCGAACTTTTCGATGTAATTTATTTGCAGAAAGAATTTTGATACCTGGCATTAAATACTCAATTGCATTATATTTCAATAAAGTTTTAATTTATTTGCTATAGCTGTAGATATATTCCTGAGAGGAAATATTAAAATAGTTATGTATTTAAGATACTTTATCCTCAGACTTGTTCTCAAGTTCTCAGAGTAATCGATTTCATGAGTTCATTCATTGAACTTGCGAATATTTAATTAGAACCGAAAGTGACTCTCACCCTCCGTTAATTCTCACTGTCAAGCTCCTTCGCAATCTCTCTTTCACTCGCTCTCCTCTCTCTTTCTTACTGTATCTCTCTTTATGTGTATGTCTCTGTCTTCCTCGCTTTGCTATTGGCACTTGTGCACACATTTACCCTCTGACCGATGCGGCACAAAACTTCTGCGCATAATTCATGCAACAAACCCTCGACATGTGCGTCCATGAAATCCGATATGCGACACAATCCCATTCCCATTCCATGCCAACGTATTGAACCCCTCGTGTGTTGCACGTATAGCGTGCCACTAATAGAATAATTCGTTAATGTAACTACAAGATACAAAGTGCGAGCACAATATAATCCGTTGTCGACGATACGATTATCATTGGCTTTTTATCTAAAATGTAATTCCGTGTCTATTGAGAGTTGAGCTACTGCACTTTTGTCAGCCTTTAGCGAAGCGGAGCTGAGCATCTGTTAGCGCTGTTATCGGCATGTATCTTGCAGATACAATTAGGCATTTGTACTTCATACTCACATGGATGCGTGGCGGCAAACGGATAGTCCAGTGTGGGCAGGCGAGGGGGATGCGGTCCGCATGGATGCAGGGCGGGCGGGCATTGATAGCAAAACATTCCTCTGCCCGCAGCTGCAGGACCGAGCTGCAACAAGATAGAAGAAAAAAAAAATAATCAAGATACAATGTTACAGATACATACATTGATGATTTCGAAAATTGGTTAAAGATTGTCAGTAATTTTGATTAATTTACTTGCCAATCACGTACGAATATTGAGGCTTGGGGCGCACTTATAATTTGAATGCAATTCAATTGACAACGACTGCGACTGCGACGCCAACTGCGACGTCGACTGCAACTGCAACGCAATGCGGGCCGACTTGGCGTCGCCTTTAATGTTGTCATATGCACCTCAAACTCAATTCGATTCAATTAAAGACAATTACAGCCTTATGACAAATAATCTACAATCGATTTGTGTTTCATTTCTTGCCTGACTCTGCTCTCTCCCCCTCTCTCTCTCGCTCGCTCTCTTCTCTCTTCTCCTTTGCATTTCCCAGTGCAGTTCGCTGTCTGCATACAATTAAATTGTCCTCAAACGAATCAATTGATTTAAATTAATTGCATTTGCCGCAAAAGAGTCGCAGCATTCACTCAATTACTCATTCAGTTTATCATTGCGTCAGTCAGTCAGTCTGTCAGTCTGTCAATCTCTCAATCTGTTAGTTTGCTAGTTTGCCTGATGAACTGACTTCAGTTATGAGTGCAATTGCCGCCCAGTTGGCGCCTTTGCATGTTTAGTTCTTAATTAGACCAAGAATTTCTCATCTCTTGGAAAAAACGTTACTCTTCAAAAATGTCAAAGGTCAAGGGGAAAATGTCGAGAGTAAGCAGTCGACCATAAGAAAGTGGAAATTAATATGGGAAAGTTGAGAGAGATTCCTTTATAACGAATGTAAATGATACTTGTGTGAACCACTCACTGAAGATCTGTTTGAAATGCTCGTTGATAACCTTATGATTGTTATGAAGAACTTTTAAAGTTCTTAATAATGAAAACAAATTTGAGATGCGTAATAAATAAATATAACATAGTTAAAGAAGAATGAAGTACTGTAGTGAACATTTCAATTGAAAATAAAAATCCTTCTTAAATATAATTTTCTTTTAAATAAGCGAAAATGAGAAAAATTTAATTCCGGGTATATAATCTGCAGATTACTTGAGGAATGAATTTATTACTAAGGACCAAATCTTTAATTTGGTATCCTTGTTTTTTTAATATCATATAAATAAATATTTGCAGTGCAAAAAATAAGACCGTATTTGGAAGGGAATTCCTATATTCTAAAGAAAATATGGGATTAAATATGTGCAAATAAGAAAAATAAAGAATTGGACTACTAGATGTAATTTTGAAATCAATCTTTCATATTCATATGCATATCTTTCATAGCTATTCTAAAATGTCTCTCCAACAAACTTTACCAAATTCAACGAGCTCGCTTATATATTTCCCTGCTAAAATTTCTAGCATAAGCTGTTTAATTACCATGCTCTTAATAAATATGTCAGATCCCTGCAAATCTCAAAGTTCCCCAACTCTAACAAACTATTGAAAATCCTCTCTGCAAATAGAGCTCTATATAACAGTCCCATTAAAATTTCAAAAATCAATTTCAGAAATAGCATTTTGATTTGATTTACATTTAACACCCCGGGGTCAGTCAACATATCCCTGAATATATAGATTTATATATATGTATATGTATGTATATGCAGGTAATATGCATGGCTGGGACCCTTAGGGCCACACTATTAAGCCCGAAATGTGTTGTCGGATGTGAGAGTGAGTTGTCGGCCAGGAACACAGTGCCCGCAAAATGTGCATGGACCGATGTACGGCTATTTAATACGCCCAAATAATTCAGCATAAATTATTCAGTGGAAATTAATTCACTAACAACAACAGTGTATAACAGTTAGAGGGTAACGGTAACTGCGAACGACGGTTGTCGGCTAACGGCAAACGACAAACGGCACCTACCATCTCCCACCGCCAGGGGGGCGCCACTAAAACTTTACACTGCTGGGAGTCTGGGAGAAACTGAGTCGGTGGCCGCATGTGCAACATTAGACACGAAATGGCAATTTTCCATTTGGCAAATGAGTTTTGCGGCCGACGGACTCCAAATATAACAATTATGCAAAATTACAAATTCTCACAATTCTAATGGAATGCTCTGGTCAGGTTGTTAGCCGGAAAATGGAGAAATGGGAGCTGGGATTCTGATCCTGGCCCATGGACTGCAGATGATGTCATGGCTGACTAAATGGAAATTTATTGGCGCCACATTGTACGCGGCTCGGGGACACAGCTGGAGCAGAGGATGAAGCATAGAATGAGGGGAATCACCGAGAATTTCCGCCTCATTCGCATACGCGTCCTCCTGATGCCGTTAAATTATTTTGCGTGTGTAAATTTGGCGGAAATAGTCTGTAACATGATATGCTAACACTTGTGGTCCACAACGGGGCAGCAACGTGTGGCAGGTGGCATGCCACAACCCCACAGAGTGAGGGAGACAGCGACAGAGCGTCGTGTGCAGGCCATAAATAAAATTCAGAAAGTTTTTTAACAAATTTACTCAAATAAATTAAAATGGCGCAAGGAAGCGGCAACAAAATGTTGTTGTATTCATGAGTTCTGAATGGATTTGTTCACAACGCACCCTGAGTCCATATGAATATATATTATATATATATATATATATGTGTGTGTGTGTGTGTGCGAACTACCATCAGCTGTAATGTGCCATGTAGCAGTATGCACACAATTAATTTTAATTGCAATTGAAATTGAAATATAACTAGAATTTGCGAGCACAGGAAATTGCGAGTCCAACAGTCTAATATGAAAGCAAACATTCTGTAATTCTATTCCCAAATGTTTTACACAAACTTTATCATAAATTGATGGGAGTCATGTACACATGTACTTTAATCTACACAAGTATTCATCTATTAAAAAAGCACAAGTTTGTGTATAGTAAATTAATTGACTTTTTCAAGTTGTTCAAATGAGATTGCAGAATTTGTATATAGTATAAAAGAGGACCAAAATAGCAGCTCTGACTGTATATGATTTTTACTTAAACAAATAAGAAATCGATCTCAGGAACTTCACCTGTTCTAAAAGAATTTCTTGAATCTGATTAATTTAAAACTATATTCCTAGCTTTATATAAAATTGTAGGTGCATTACAATTAAAGAACAATTTATAGCTCATTTTAGAAATATATATTAGAAGACATAACAGTCTGAAAGCTGAACAAGTTTACTTATCTTAGAAAAATTTTACATTCATATCGAAATTATAAAATTCACTTAACGCTTCAGACTTAATAAAGAATTTTATAGAACAGCTTTTCCCATTTCTGTAAATTTTTCCATTTAATTTATCGTATGTAGAGTATTTTAACTTTCACTATTCAAATTGTTTCTTAATAAGCATAGAAAATTGAGTGAAACGCTTTAAACTTAAACTAATTTTAGACAATAGATTTCTCAGTCTTTGTTTGTAATTGCTTCAATTCAAAGTGACACCTTTTTGAGCTATCATGAAATTGTTGGCCATAGTTTTTCTGGTTCTAGGCATGTTTTATTTAAACTTGGAAGCAAAAGGTTCATAAATTTACTTTACCTATATTATATTAATTTAAATCTCTTTCTTTTAAAGATTACAACTGCAAGATGCCAAGTATTTTAAGTGGGAATTGTTCGGCTCGATTTGAACGCTGGAGTTTTTCTGTGGCCGAAAGCAAATGTGAGTTTATAAAGGTTGGTGGATGCCACATGACGCTGAATCAATTCAGGACTAAGAAGATCTGCGAAAGAAAATGTATTCGCCTAAAAAGAACATCTTTGGGGAAAAATGTCAAACAAAGTGATGAAACTAAAGAAGAAGGCGAACAGCAGAAATAGAGAGTTGTAAATCTTAACTTATAATTTGCTGCGACTTTTAAAGGTAAATTCAATTAGAGTAGAGAAAACTGTGACGCTCTCTAATTTAAATAAGTGACGCTTATTTACTTACTTATTGCATATATGTATTAAAAGAACGCTCTATAAATTCATTGAAAATATCTTGAACTTTCATAGCATTCCTTTAATTTATAAGACACTTTTTAGACTGTCTGAAGTTTATAATAATATTGCACGAAAAGTTGGTCTTATCAATGTTGTGTCAAAAGTCTTACTGCTAACTTTGCAATACATATAAATCTGAATATATTTTCTAAGAACAATTTAAAGCTAATATTATAATATCTTTTAAGTGGTGTAAAAATTCGAGTATCTCTTGAATGCAAATGAGGAAAAGCCGTAAACTGTTGCCTGCTTTTGGGCTGGCTAAGTAATTAAGACACAACTGTTGTTGCAACACACGCACACACGCACATTGCTGCACTTGCGACAGTCGCTGACAGCGGCAAGCCAAATGCAATTATCCAATTGGCTTTTGGGCCTAGGCCCAGACAATGCAACACGCTTGCCACGTTGCCACACGGCGAGTGCAACACGCGAAATTCAATTAGCTGTGCACTAAACAGCGCAACGATTTCGATGAGGCCATGTGGCAAGAGAGGAGGAGCAGCATTAGAGGAGCTGCCACAGCTGGAGGTGCAACACTGGGCAAATCTGTGTGCTAAGCTCGGACTCGACATTACAATCGGACCAGTCTTTGTTGTCACTGCCATGTGTGTGTCTGTGTGTGTGTATGTGTGTGTGTGTGTGTGTTTGTGGCATGGGTGCGCACTCTGTTGCAAGCTAGTTTCTGCCACGAGCCGTCGCCAAAACGGGAAATTCAATCAGAGCTGTAGGATTAGCTCGACGCTGCCTCCTCTGTCTGCCACCAATTGCATTAGGGAAACTGCAGTCGAGTCTCTTGTTTGTTCATTGTCTGCCCCTCAGTTGTTGTTGTTGCTGTTGTTGTTGTTGTTGTTGCCACATCCACACAGCGTTAATGGAATTATAAATTTAACAAATTTTTGTGCATTTTTTTATACATTTTGTTTATTTTTTTTTATGTTTATTTGTTGTGTGCGCTTTTTATGCCAATTCATTTGGAGTTGTTGCCCCTTTTTTCTGTCTCCTTTTCTCACTATACTTGTTTCTCTCTCTCTCTATCTCGCTCCCTCTGTCTCGCTGGGTGTCGCTGCTGCTGATTGACTTGTGTTTCATTTTAATTTGGTTAATTCAAATTAATCAAGCGAACACGACAACTTTTTATCGCTCGACGAGTGCATTTGTTTTTTATACCCGTACCACATAATTAAATGGGGTATATTACAATTAATATACTTTTTATTTAAGTTAATTGTTTATTAGAAAAAATTCATAGTTATCCTTCCAAAGCTTTCTGCTTCTTGAAAACAATTTAAAATGGTAAATCCAAATATATTATTATGTATAATATAAATAATATATTTGTATATAATAATTGTTTTCAGTTAATCAGTATATATATCGGAAGGATTTAAACCAGCTCTTAAGCAGATAACTTATAACTAGATCATTAATTGTACTGCTGAATTAATTCAAACAAAATAGTTTTTTTTCGATTTTAATATAAAACACAATCTGTTTTGTATTTTAATGAAAATATTTTGAAAATTTCCCATACAAATATTTGTACTACTAATGAGAAAATGTTTTTAGAAACTATTTATAGAGTAAA
The DNA here is from genome assembly GCA_018901795.1 of Drosophila sp. st01m. NCBI lineage: Eukaryota > Metazoa > Arthropoda > Insecta > Diptera > Drosophilidae > Drosophila > Drosophila sp. st01m. The sequence goes on from JAEIFG010001638.1 coordinate 5,138,647, forward strand.
TAAATTTTTAAATAGCGCATAATATGTTTATATTAATTTGAAGATAAGGTTAAAGGCAAGTCGGGAATTAATTGTTCCTTTTTTAATTTAAACAAAGTACGAGTATATCCAAGTCGAGCATTGGCAAGGCATTCTGGACAAAGTGCATTGGTCGACATGAATATGCATACTTTGTCTCCTCCAGCCCCAGTTTCAGTGCCAGCTGCAGCCCTGGACAATTGGACAGCTGGACAGATGGACAGATGGATGGCATTTGTCGCAGACGCATTTCCACTTTGTTGTTTGCTTAATTAATGCAATTGCTCTTTTTTGTTGTTGTTGTTATTTTTGTAGCATTATTAATTTATATTTATATTACTTTTACTGTTGCTGTTGCATAATGCACATCAGACATCGCTGCTGCAAATTGCATTACATTTTGATGCGTTTTAATTAATTTTGAGTTAATTTTTATTATTTTTTCAGTTGCATTTTTTTATTGGTTGTTTTGTATTTCTTTTTATTGCAGTTGTTTCATTTCTCAGAGACTCCGATAGAATCTCAGAAAATCAGCTGATCGGCTACAGATGCAATTGGAAAGTTATAAATTGAACTATAAATTAAATGATCGTAATTGAGAGAATAATCTATATCTTCTTGTAATGTTCTATTGTATTTATTATTTGTATATTTATTTATTGTTGTATAATTTGTCTAAACTCATCCAAAATCTGTTCGCCAATTTAATATTAAATATTTAGAAATTTTCAAAATGTATTTCATCATATTTATAAGTTTATTATGTATTTATTTTCCTTGATTGAAATATTAATCCAAGACTTAATAGTACGAAATTTTAATTTCAGTTTTCAGCTCTTCAAAATACTTTTCCATTGACTAATTTTTAACCAGTAAATTAATACTACATATTTAAAAATACTAAATAAATACATATTTTTTTCCTTCCTATTTGTGGGACTTATTAAATGTCGAGAGATCTTTAAAACATATCTCACGGATCATTTTAATCTGTAGATTTCATTATAACTAAGAACTTGACTAAACCTACTTTTTAAAAAGCTGACATGCTTTTAAGCTTTCAATAAAATGACCTGCATTCTACATTCTACAGTCTACAGCTGACAACTAATATCCACCGACTAGATGCTCCACTAAAGCAACCACCAAACCACCAAGGTCATAGTCATAGGCCATAACGTCACTCCAATCCGCTCTATGATGCAATAATGGATTTATCGGGACTACAAAATCTCAGTGAATCGCGACTAAACTACAAACAACAACAACAACAACAGCAACAACAAAGAGAGACACGTCAAATTTTAGCAGCTGGCACAATTCGTATTGCAGACGGCAAACGGTCGGCGTGGAGAATTGGAGAATGTGTAGGAGAATGAGAGAATCATCATCAGTATTATCATTATCAACATCAGCATCAGCATCATCATCATCATTATCATTCGCATCCATTGGCCAGAGTTGTATCCACGTGCGAATTGCCTCATCCCGCTTGCATTAGAGCCACTTAAACGCATTTGCAAAATTGCCTGCCACCCACACAACAACAACAACTACAACAACAACAACAACAACAGCAGCAGCAACAACAACAACATCACTACAACAACCACTACAACAACTGCAGTGTTTTGTGTTTTTTTCAGGCTATTCCTAAAAGCGCGATAATTTTCTAGCGCACAGAGGTGTGTGGGAGAATCTGTGTGTGTGTGTGTGTGTGTGTGTGTGGGAGGTGTGTTCGGCTATAGTATTTCAGTGGTGGAATGGTGTGTGGAGCCACACACCGCTGGCTGATGAGGTTATCACTTTGCGAAAAAGTAAAGTGCATCCGTTTTTCGAATTGTCCGTCCGCATAATCAAACTAAACTGGTCCAGAGTCCATGTCACATTTTCCATGTTCTATGTTCCATGTTCCATGTTACATGTTCTATGTGCTCTTGTCGGTCTGTCCACGTCTCCATGTCTGTTATGATGATTGCAGTTTTCGGCTGTGTTTTGTTGCTGTTACATTAAGCGCATTTGATTGCGTCAATTGGCTCGCGCCTAGACTCAAATCAAAGGAAAACAAAACACATTGAATACAAAATAAAAACAAAAAATATAAATCCAAGTGGCGTTGATTTAGAAAAGTTTGCTGCACCACAAAATATCCTAAACAAATCTATACAACAAACAAATATTATACTTTCGAACTTCTGTAAAATTAACCTATTTCTATTGCTGAGATATTTTGATGCTGTAAATAAGTAATATATCATATTTCTGTCACTTTTATATAGATCAGCAGCATGGATATATTTGTGTTTCAAGACTACATATTTCTATACAAGGTTTTCTTAATCATAGTAAATAAACCTAATTTTACTTCTTCTCCTTACAAGTATAATATTTATTTAAAACTATGGACAAATGTCTACCTAACTTATATAGAGAAAATCTACTTTTAAAATTTAAATGCAATTTTTTTTAATCAGCAAAGGTAATTAATTTCTTGGTGATTTTGTTCTTAGTAAATTTGATAAGATTTGATAAAAAAAAGGTAATTAATTGATTGATTTAATGCAAATATACAACAAAAAAGGTTTGTTTTACCTTTACAAACATAATTATAATTAAGGAGTATCTTAAAATACAAAATTTAAAGCATCTTTCAGATTGATTTGCTCTACAGAATATATGTATATACATTCGTTCTATACAATGTCTATCTTTATATGTTAAAATTGCCAATCAATTAATTGTTCAGTTATTTTAAAACCATGAAGCATTAAAAAGTCAATGGAAAACGAAATTTTCCAGACGATCATTTCGCTAAAAGTGGTTGAAAAGTACTTTCCTAAGTGAGCTTTCTCTTTTTTCTTATCTTTCCCGCTACGACAGCCCATTTGCTAATGGCCATATTGACAGGGTATCGAAATAAAAATCAGCACCATCTAGGGAATCTCTGGCAACGAAAATACCACTAAATTGAATTATGCGCCCGGCTCAGCAGCTGCCATTCCACCTTCCGACCGCCCGCTGCAGTTGCGCCGACTGCGATCCGTGTCCAAGTGTCGCCAATTGTGCAACACGAGGCAAGAGGGTGTTGGAGGGGCGAGGGGGGGAGGCACTGTGGCATTAGGCAGCGGGCAGCGGGTGACATTTGACGAAAGCCAACCCTTCAATTTGAATACGTCTTCGGGGCGCCCGCATATATAGGAGGTCTACATATATACCACATATAAATATATATACCATATACATATTCTCATACATTTCCATGTAGACTCATAATATTTCACTCTTGACAATTGCGTGTTTTGTTTTATTATAAATATTTTGATTGAATTTTCTGTTTAATTAAAGCAAATTGCTTTTTGTATGCATCTGCCAAAGGGGAAACATGCATCTCGTTGTTGTTGCTGTTGTTCTCGTTGTTGTTGTTGCTGTTGTTGTCTTGGCCCGGGGGTCTTTCAGTTGTTTAACAGACAATTTGAGAGTCTCTTGGGAAAATTATTAATCATAGAAAATCTGAATAAATGAAATGACAAGCATAAGTTTCCAAATGCGTCTTTTATTATTCCCAATTCTTTCAAACATTATTGAGAGATTCTTAAAATTATTTGTGATCAGTTTTCTTTCAAAAACTTAAACTACTATCGAAACCTTATTAAATTCATTTTTCTATGAATCGAAGATCAGTTTTGCATTATTAACGCTATCATATTCTCAAAAGTTTTTTTTTAAACAGCATTTCATTTCCTTACATTACTTATAAGTAGTCAAATAAATATAAATATATATATTTAGTTTTCTTAATTTACATTTTTTTATCTACGTGTATTATACATACATTTATTTTATTCAATTCTTCCACCTAATATATTTATATTTTCAAAAATTAAAGCATATTTCATTCTTTTGAAGCAACATACTTTTTTCAAATGCTATCAAACAATTAGATCTAATTTCATTTCATCAAAATATTTATATTTATATTTATTGGTTGCTTTCTTTATCGGCGGTTGACCAACCGCAGCAGTTGCCCCAGTTCAAATTCAAATTCAAATTCGAAAAAATGTTTTCAATTTCGATAGTCAATTCAATCAAGCAATCAATAAACATGGCAACTAACCTCCAAACTATGCCCAATAGCCATTTGTACGATAATTCTATTTGCTAATTTAAATATGCCAAATTGTATTTTATTTCTATGCGCAGACAGACAGAGACAGGGAGTGAGAGAGAGTGAGACAGAGAAATATCAACTTATGCATAGCAATTTCAATTCCCATTCCCGATTTCGCTCTATGCAAACCTCATTCCCTAATTGAGTTGAACAAAATGAAAACTGAATCGAAACTTGACGCTGACAACAAAATGAAGTGAAAAGTAACCGTCAACCGTCAACCGTGTTGACCCCAACCCTCTCTCTCTCTCTCTTTCTCTCTCAACTGGCACCCACTCAATTGGGGCAGAGTTGGAGATTCGAGTCGGAGCTGCATTCGAAGGCAATTAAATTGCGGTTGATCAATTCAATTTGATGTCATTATTTTATCTCTTTTTATCTCCTATTTTTCAGTAGCGAATTGAGGTACCACCCAGACTTTAATTTGTTGGCGCATTTCGGATTCGTTTGGCAAATTATTGGCCATTGATTTTATGCTCCAATCGAAACTCCTTTCAGCACGTGGTTGGAGTCCGAAAAAAAAAAAAAAAATACAAAAATAAAGAATTCATCTTCATGGAGACTGTGTACTTTGGAATGATAACCGCAGTGCTCGGCACTCTTTTTAATTACCATCAATTATTCAAACTGCATTTGGAATGATCAACTTTGGGGTCTGTTCTCAATTAAACCGAGTGTTGAACTGAAATTTCCTTTCAATCTGTCTGCTCCTGTCTCTTCTGCAATCTTCTCATTCCACACAGGATTTCATTCCTTTTTTGTTTTTTGTCTGAAGTGTTCACAAATTTTGTGCGATTTCTCACAGGAAAGGCATCAACACAAACACTTTTGGTGTGCCTCCTTCTCGAGTGGAGGCACTTAAGCAATTCACACACACACTCATACACACTCACAGCATATATATGTGTGTGTGTGTGTCTTCAAGTACACTCGTATAAGATTTTTATCACATTTCAACTCATTAAGAAATTTTTAATGCAAATTAAAAGCGTCTAAATAAATTATACGCAAAATGTTTGTGCCTTGAATAGAATTGAATTGAAAGACATTTGGAGCTGACAAAATTTGATAAGCTTAGAATTGAAGCTTCATCTTTTCTTATCTCAGTTTCACAAGGATCTCTAAGAATATAATGCTTTTAAAATTCTTTGCAGCAAGTTTCTTTAATAGGGAGTATAAAAAACGTGGATGCTAAGGAAAAAAATATTATATAGTAAGAATTTATTGCAGCTTCCATCTATTTTGAAACTCTTGAGCTTTATTTTAGAACTTGGATTATATATTTTTAAAACCATTTTTATTATACCTATTGAGTTTTTATAAATCTAAATTATTAATAATTCTATTTTCAGCTCTTAACTTTAAATATAAATATGAAATCTTTATTCCAAAAAAATGAAAGTCCAAAAGATATGTACATTTTTTTTTTTTTGAACTCGATCTTTCATCAGTACTGAAAATGCTCCCTTAAAACCAACCCCTAAAACCACTTTTACCTAAAAAACCTATGCAAGAACTTAAAATAGAAAACGAATTTTAGCTGTATTTTCCGTTAACTATAGTTTCTATTCCCCCTATCTTCTCTTAAGTATTCTAAAGAAATTATGTTCCACATATAATTTTATGTTTTGAAAACATGTCTATTTCTATTTTCTATTTCTATTCCCCCTATCTTCTCTTAAGTATTCTAAAGAAATTATGTTCCACATATAATTTTATGTTTTGAAAACATGTCCAGTGAACAACAATTACTATTATCCTTTTCTTTCTTTATGTATTCCAACGAAACTATGGTCTATATATCTTATATTTTAAATCGAAACAAGTACAGTTGGCAATACTGTAAAAAGGACATTCCCAAATTCGATTTCTCTTACTAAACGCCTTCAACTGATGCCCATTTTCTCTAACGAGTAGTTTCTTCTGTAAACTTACCTTATTACCGTCCGTGAAAATTTTGGCAGTAATTCTTCAGGCGTGTCGAAGAAAGAAAATCCTTGCGTGAGCTTTGGTTGAAGGCTGTTTTTTTGGTTTTATTTTTTTCAGACAACTTCTTGAAAGTCGGCAACAAAGGAAAACTTTTGATAGAGTCTAAAGAGCGTTTCAAAGCCCTTGACAGTTGAAAATTGAAAGAGTTTGAGGTACTGTTATTTAGCAGGTGTGAACTTTAACGGCAAAAGTAAGTAAAACTTTCAAGTCACACTCAATCAAATCTCTAATTTAGCACAAAAGTTTCAAGTTTAATACTCGCACTCACACTCAAACATATGTACGCACACACGTGACTTGATTTGACTTGAGCTTGGATTTTTTGTGGATGTTATTGTTGTGGATTTTAATGGAGTTCTTTTAGTTAGCGTCTGTCTCTCTCGCTCTCGCTCTCACGTTACACCGCAGCCACAAATTGCAATTTGTTTATCGTCGTCTGTTATTGTCACGTAGAATTGCATGGGCTGTTATACTGTTATATTGTTATACTGTTCAACTGTGGCTCAACTATGGGAATTGCTCAGTACCGAACGCGTGCAACGGTTGCTTGCGAATGATCTAACTGCCGACGCAGAGGCTGCGACGTTGTTTCTGTTACTGTTACTGCCGCTGCTGTCGCTGTCGCTGTCGCTGTCGCTGTCGGCGTCGCTGCCGTTGGCAACGCATCGTCTAAAGATGGCCGCAACGGGGGTTGGGTTGACTTCGTTTTGCGCTCGTGCCTCGGCTAGTCTCGTACTGTGTGTGTGTGCGTGTGTGTTTTGACCCCCTAAGCGCCGCCTTTGCATATTTCCCTCTATTTATTTTTGCGCACGCGCTGCGCAGCGTCGACAGCAACGTCAGCTGTCAGCCAGCCAAAGCAGCGCTGCTATTGCTGTGCTGCTCGCACATTGCACCGCTCGCTTGCACAGCATGTAAGACAATTTTCTCATTTTTCCAGCAGGCCAGCAAGTTTTCTTCTACGCGCATTTTCATTGTGAAATTGAATTTTCGGCATGGGAACGTCCAGGACGTCAACGTTGACGGCGACGGCGACGGCGACGGCGACGGCAGCGACGATGCCAGCGACTGACTTCTAATTTCTCCACACGGCATGGAGGCTACTTTATTTTATTACACTCTGTTTGTGTATGCAGGCGCGTGTGGGAGAGAGTAAGCAATAGCTGGTGTGTTTCACTCACGGAGCCAGCCTTAAATTGGATTTTCATCGTTATGCTTGCTGTTAAGTGAGCGCGGGGACGAATGGAGTGCAGTGTGTGGGAGAGTGAGAGAGTGAGTGAGTGAGCGAGAGAGCGAGAGAGTGTGGGAGGTGGTGTGTGTGAGTGGGAGCTTTTATCCATTGTGCTTTGGGTGGTCCGTTATGCTGTTGCTGTTGTTGTTGTTGTTGCTTTGGCCCTGCTAAAAGCGATTACTCACCGTTGGAATTTATTTGGCATATCATTTTTGACAACTCAATTTATTTTTATTAATTTGCAGCTGAGCAGCGACGCAGACGCCAAAGCCGACGCTGGCAGCGCTCATCCTTCTCTCTCTCTCTCTCTCACACACACTCTCTATATGCCTTGCACATTTTAAGTGAATTTCAGTTAATTTATTATCATGCATTATTGCCTTTGTTGTGTTCTCACTCTCTCTCTCTCTCTTTCTCCCACTACCACAACTACTACCACGCTCTCCTGTTCTCGCTGCCTCCTTTTCTTTCTCTCTCTCTCTCTCTCTCTATAGGCTATTCTGTCTCTTTCTCTAGGCTATTCCCTGATCCATTTATTATTGTTTGCGATTGGGTCGTTGTCCACAATTACGAAATGAATTTGCAGCCTCTTCTTTCTTCTCCCTCTCCATTTCTCTCTCCCTCCTTCTCTATTATTCTCCCCGACTGTCTCCCTGTTGGCGTTTTGGGCATTTTGCTTATCAGAAACTATTTTCGCTTGCTTTCTCTTTCTCCTGCCACATGAACTGTGACTCCCATGACTTCTTGCAATTCTTCAACCCACTCTCTCCTCCTGCTTTCTTCTTCTTCCTCTTTGGGGGCCGCCTGTCAGCCACACAAATTGGCGCGCTGATTTATGAGTTTGTCTATTGTAAGTTTTCTTCACATTTTCCTCCCGCCTCTCCTCCCCCTTCCCAACCCTTTTTCCAACCCCTTTTCATCCCCTGTGTGTTTTGGTTCCTGCCATTAGTTTGTATTTTAGTTCTATTAGTATTTCATTTCATTTTGCTTTGTTTTACTTTATTTCATTTCATATCGTTTTATTGCCAGCTTCATTTTTCTTTAGCTTCTTTTCTGGGTTTTAGTGGAATTACCTGCTTAATAATAAATGTGCTCGGCCTTTCTTCTCCCTTTCTTCTCGCTATCTCCATCTCTGTTACTCTTATTTGCCTTATTTTCGCATTCTTGACTGCCTTGTGCAATTGCAGTTGCATTTTGGCCAGGCTTTCGTGGTTGAGGGGTAAAAATGAAGGGGGGTCTTGACATTTGCCTTTCGAGCCGAGAGATTTTCTTGGTTGTGTCAAAAAAAATGTTACTACATCTTGCATATTAATTCAGCTGGGAATATGTGCATTCCAATTGGATTTGCCCAACTTTGCAAGACTGTCTACAAAAGAACTTAAACGAGTTGCTGTCTTTTAACCTATTTCATTGTATCTATCTATAAATCTTACGATTTTTATCCATTCTACTCTTGGCTTTCTATACGTGGCTTTTAATTTACTGTCTAGAATTTTGTAAAAACAACTTATTATTAAATAATAATTTTTTTACAATTATTCCTCATTTCTCTTCTAAAATTTAAGTATATTATTAAGTATATTATATTGTTATCCTGTTACTAATTTTATATTAAGTGTTATACAACACTAGTAATCACAGGAGAAACTTAAATATTTTTCTGTTATAATCATTTCTATATAATCATTATCAATTTCTACTATCTTAAATATTTCCCTACTTGATTCCATTAATTTTAATCTCTTGTTACTTTGATTTCCATGTTTCTTCTATTCCACTTCTTGACATAATTGATTTTTTTCTTTGCCTAAATTTTCTTCATCATTAATTTCAAACATAAAAAGAAAATCCGTCAAAATACATTTATAAATAGAAATAGAAAACATGGTGACCATTTCCGTCCCAATTCGCTTGTAGCTGCGGAACGAAACGGAATGGGAACACTGCGCAGTCGGCAAATACCGTTTATTAAGCGGAAAATGTGAATGATGTTGGAGCGAAAGAAGAATGGGAAGAATGGGAAGAGAGGTAGAGAGAAGAGAGAATAAGGACGCGTCTCTTAGCACTCAGTTTGTTTCATTTTCCATTTTCCATTTCCACTTGCACTTTGTGCGGAACTCTGGGTGAAATTTATGTAATTTATATGGGCACTTGACTGTCTAAATTGCCCGCGGAGAGAAGCTTGCCACATGCCCCCCCCCGTGCCCCGTGCTGCGTGCTCCGTTCTCCGTGCCACAAGCTTTGCTGCCACTTTTTATATCATCTACTTAGCCTTAATGGCAAATAATTAATTTCGTGCTTCCGCGTTTCGTGTCGCAGTCCTGAACGAAGTGATGGGTCGAGGGGTTGGAAGTGGGGTGGTAGTTGCGTGAGGGGTACCGGAATGTGGGGGGAAAATTGCACGTGACTTGCCACGCCCAGCCGCCCATTGACCAGCGACGCCCCCAACGAACATTTTCAATTTACAAATTGCTTATTTTTCGAAAACCAAATTGTGAGTGCCTTGGACTTGGCCGAGAGCTGGCAGCGACGCTGGCAGAGGCAGAGACGGAGGCAGAGGCTGTAGTCCGAAATTGTTTCGACCGGTGCAAAGCTTAAGCTGTTAAAAAAAAAACAAGAAAATCTTGTAGAAAAACAACAATTTATTTCAAAATAACAATAATTGAAAACTTAGAATAAATTTTTAATTCCAAAATGAAAACACATTTTTTTTAAAATATAAGCCAAATATATAATAAATAGTTTATAATTTACATGAAAACTTAACAAAAACTGAATAAAAAACTGTTAAAATTTTAATTTTTTAAGTTAGTTAAAATTGAACTAATCTTAAACTTATTTACTTAATATAAATTCATTTAAAAACATAACCAGTAGATTTAAAAACAGCTTATAAATTTAAAAGCAAGTTTAATAAAATGATATTTTTGTATTTATTATAATTCTTTTACTTTTAAGGGACACACAGTCTAATATTCTACTATTTATCATGCTTGGAAATTCCAAAATAATTAAATAAGTTTAAATTTGTAAGATCCAAAATCAGCAATTAAATGTTCATAATTTTCATAATATTTATATCAAATGGTATTTTAAATGGTATTCTCGTTAAGGAAATGATTCATATTTTTCTAGCTTGATGCCATAAAAAAATAGAGAATAAATTATAACTTTTCAGATGGCTTATTTGTTCGATATTTAACCCTTTGTAACCCCTTTGACCCCCCTTGTCACATCCCTGACTGAAGTCGAGACAAGTGGCAAGCAACTAGCAGTTAATGCATTTTACGTGCCGCCCTGGCTAGGACTGGCTAAAACCAGGGCTGAGTCTAAGGGAGCACCTCTCTTCCTGCCGCTTCTTCTTCATATATTTCTGCTCTTCTGCTTCTTCTGCCTGCTTCAGCCTTCTCAATTACGGTTATAAATTTAGCCCAAGCCAAAATGGCGCAACTGAAAATGAATAGCCTGCCTGCAAGAGCTTTTCCTACCCTTCCCACTCCCCCGCCCGCTTTCTATCCCCCTTCCCCTCCCCCCACTGCTCTCACACGCTCTGCGCAAAATGTTATTAACTTCTTTTAGCCAAGTTGAGCCAAATTACATTGCGGTTGCCACTCAGCAGTCGCTTTTATTGAGCCTGTCATTAGGCCAGCACCGCCCACTTTAAGGGGCGTCGTATAGGGGTTGGGGGCTGCAACTTTATTTATGGCGCGACATTTCAGTGGAATTCGAGGCATGAAAATAAATTTATTGGCGCCATCAAATTGTTTTTGGAGCTCCAATGATGTTTACGCCTCTATTGAGACGTACCTCGATTCTCTACCCCTCCCCTGACTTCAACCCCTCTCCTCACACCCTGTCAACACTACGTGGTCCATTTTCAAAGCCCGTGTCGTTGGCCACTTGGCCTTTTTTTATGGCCAAACGCATAATTTTGTTGAGAGCTCATCTCTCTCTCTCTCTCTCACACACACACAGATTCTCTCACCCATTCTCCATCTCTGTCTATGGAGCACTTACTTTCTCGGCCGCCATTTTTTCGCCGCCTGAATGGCCGACGTATAAAACGCATAATAAAATAAATGACTAAACAGAATTACGATAAAGCGCTAAAGGATAAAGTGGAAGATGTAGAGGGAGAAGCAGAAGGAGAAGTTCGGGAAGAAACAGCATGTAAAGCGGCAATTGGAGAGCGCGAAACTTGATGTATTTTTGTGTTTATTTCAGAACATCAAGTTATAAATTGCCAAGTTTAATAGGCCAATGAAATTTTTAGCAGATCCAAAAAGGATGATTCCATTTGAAATGGAGACTTTTAAAGGTGGAAAGGTATTGAGTATTAGCGGAAACAATTTTATCATATTGAAAACTCTATATTATTGACAACGAAAAAAACTTTTTCATCATATTTGCCATAATAAAAGATTATAAAGGAACTTCATACATTTTGGTTGCAAAATTTAACCAAGTATATTTTTAAACATATTGGACAATTTTCAAGAGGTAACTCTTTTCTACTGTTATACATTTTGTTATAACAGAAAATAAAAGTGCTTCTAACATTTTGATATCAAAATTTCTATATTCTAGGCAACTTTATAACATTCTAAATTGTTTTTTGTTTTTTGTTTTCTCTTTTATATCCAGCAGATGAAATTGACGCTTGATTAAAAATAAATTGCTTAATAAACATTAATCTTTCAATTAATGTGAACTCTGGGCATTTACATTTAAAGGAACTTTATTCCAATTTAAGAATATTGCTAAGAAATATTTACTTTTGAATAAATAAATAATGAAAGATACATTCACTATGATTTATTTATAATGTTAAATTATTTATTGAAAATGTTAGATATTGAAATATATTATTGAAAAAATCAAAACGAAATTATTTATAAATTTACCTGAAAGTGTATTATAAAATAGGTTAATTATCAGTAAAGAAAAGTTTGAAAGCTTTCATTTATAGCGCAGATTCTACGATCTCCATATAATTTTAACATACTCAGTGACTGATCTACCTTCTCCCTCCCACTCTCTTTTAGTCTATCTTATCTGTCCCTTTCTCTCTGTCTCTATGTTTCTCTGTTAATTTCATTTCGTTCATTTGGCCCACAAAATCAATTAAAAGCGCAATTAATTTGTTTGACAGCTAAAGAAAACAGACGCAAGAGTTTTGACTGAGAGCTTTCTGTGTGGTGAGGGAGAGGGAGAGGGAAGAGAGCGGCAAACAAATTAAATGGCGTATATACATAGACAAATGAAGCGCACGAACGAAGAGCGAATAAAGAGCAACAACAACAATTGCAATGGCAACAACAATAAAGAGACAAAAGCTCAGCCGGCTGAGGCAGCTGACTCGTAATAATAAAAGTAATTTAATTTTAATGAAATTGTTAATACGAAAACAATTTCATTTTGTAAAAAGTTTCACAGCAGCAGCAGAGAGGAGAGAGTGTGACCGAACGAGAGGAGAGAGAGAGAGAGCGAAAGAGGGAGGTGGGGGCGTGGCAGGCAGCGGAAATTGCTCGTGACAATGAGTGAGTGCAAAGGAATACAAAAACATACACACACAAACACAAACACAAACAAACAGAAGAAACAATAAACAAAATCGTGCGAAAAAGAGAAAACCAAAGCTTACGGCAGCAGCAGCAGCAACAGCAAAGGAAACAGAATAAAACCAAACCAAAAACGAAGCACAGCAAATGCCGTCGGAAGAGCAGCAACAACAAATAAAAAACAACAACGCCAACAACAACGGCAACTGCAAAGCAAAAACGGAAGCAGGAGAAAATACGAGAAATGAAATGCTGATGCGAAGATTTAATAAATGAAATTGGTGTGTGATTAAAAACACAAAAACCAAACGAAATCCATCTAATCAACTTTTGCTGCCGCCATCGTCCTGTTTCACCTCACCCCCCCACCCCTGCGTTTCCACTGAACGACGATAACTTACAGTTGCCGAAAGCGAAGGCGACTGCGACAGCGACGGAGACAGCGACAGCAGCTGTAGCAGCGCAATGCGGCGGCAGTGGCAGCTCTGTGGGTGGCAATCTTGGAACGCCTCTTTTACTAGTGTTCCCCGCCTTACAAATACAGGGAAATTATCACAGAAATGGGGATCCCATCAGCGAAGATCTTGTCAAGAAAACAGAAACTTACCAACAAAAATGTAAAAATATTCAGATAAATTTTCATTCAATTTGTTGATTATTTTTTATACATTTTTTTAAAATTTATTTTAAGTTTAACAATTAAATTCCATAACCAAGTGCTCGTAAAAATGTTCCCATTTTTAAAATTTCCCTACAACATGCCAGACTCCTCCCCTATTTATGTTCATAAAATGGCTGTGACGCTGCATCTCGCTTACACTTCAACGCTTGGTGTATAAGTGCGAACGAGAAATAGCATGGAAAATATAAGGAAATTATTAGCAGTGAGCAAACGCTGCTGGGTAATTTTTAGTTGGGCATATTGTTAGCATAGCTCAGCACCAAGCAAAGCGTGTACAACAACCTAAAGAAAGCTTCGTCAATTGGTTTGTGCACACGCTGCAACAACTGATATTGATGGTAAAAAGCTTCGCTTTGTCTAACTTATATTTAAGTACTTAAATAAATTAACTGGCTACTAACGTCACAATTTTCTAGTTAAAACAAGTAATAATTGAGCGGTTAACCAAGTTCGTAGACCGTTAATTAAAAATCTTTATGGTTTTCCGAATTTTTGTTTTTTATCGAGTTGTCTATAATGGAAATGGGTATATTAATAAATGTTCCGAATACTTTTAGATTCGATCAGTTCTAAATTTGAACTTGACCTATTTTACTGTTTACTGATATACATACATTTGCGTGCTTGTATTAATTGGTTTAAACAAACTAACACATTGCTAGTCGCTGTGCTTAGTTTTAAATGTAATTAATATGCAAGATTTACTTTGTTCCACTTGATTTGACTGTGAAAACTCCCGCCCAGCTTCCACAACAACCACAACTATCCGTCACAGTTGCTCACATACTCTCTTTAATTTGTATCTCTCTTCCAACGTCTCTTTAGTGCTGCTGCTACAAAACAGATGCGCTAAGCTTCTCTTGACCTATTGCAAAGCGGATTTGAGAAGATTTGTTATTTAAATCACAAATGCTGGGTTCACTCTGTATAAGCATAGATTCTAAAATCCACATATGTACATTGTCTATTAAACGAACTTTTCGTTGACCCGCGAGCGAGCTTCCACTCTTTCGGTTTGTCTGCTGGTTTACTATTGCTTGAACGACTTTGTCACTGCGCTCAGCACTCAGTTTGTTTCTCGCTTTCGCAGCGTTCGCTTCGTTAAATTGGAACCGAACGGACGGACGCAACGTCGCGACGTCGTGTGCTCGTTTTGTTGCTATTGCTATTGCTTTTAGTCGTCCGATCTTAGCGCCTATCGCGCTGTGTGCTCAATTTCTTGTGCCGTGTATTAAAACTTCGAAAAAAACCACTTAAATCCATATGTGCAATTATTTAACATAAACGTAAATGATAAACAACACATTCATAACGATATTATGTCAAAGCGTATCAATTAAATCTCAAATAAATCATTGAATGCTAAAAAATGCACTTGTCAGCCTCGCGTTGCATGCGAACATGAGATTAAAATGGAGCGCGTGAGAGAGAGTTGGAGAGGAAAAGAGGGAGAGCGCACGGTCATTTGACATTTTAGTTTGTCGTCGTTGAACAAAAACAACAACAAAGCACGTTGTTCAATTTATAGTGGAAAATTAATAAATTAAACCTTTTTGTTGTTGATATTCCTAGTATTGCCGCTTAATGCATTAATTAATTGGAAAAGCGTATTAAAAATCGTCAGCAATTTGAATTCTTTGAAGCGTCTTCTATCTCTCTCTTTCTCTCTGTTGTACACATGACGCATGCGACATTTGCTTTGCATACGCTAAACCGTTTGTTGTTTTTGCAACTTTAATTTCAATCAAAGCTTTTACAACTACATACACTCAGTCAAAAAGTTTCTATAACAATTAAAAAGAATCTTCTCAACTTTTATTTTAATTAATATATAAAAACAAAGAAAAAAATTTAATCAGCGTAAACTATTTAAATAGTTAAAATAAGTTTTAAGTTTATCTATAAACTTTCTCGACTGACTGTTTGTGTCTCTCTCGCTTCCACTCATTAGAATAGCTGCCCACGCAGCTGTGGACTTTAAAAATTTTGCGTCGCATTTTCCTTGCAAAAGTTTTTCCATTTTAGCTCCACAGCTGCTTTTCTTCTTCTTCCTTCTACGGTTCTGTTGTTGTTGTGTAGTTTTCTGTGTTTGCCACTCACATTTTTTTTGTTTCCAATTTGCTTCGTTTCTGTCTCGTTTGTTATTTGTGCTGCCCGCGCGCTTCTATTTTTAGCAACAACATTATTGTTGTTGTTGTTGCTGTTGCTGTTGCTGCCTTTGCCCGTCAAGTTAACTACGCTACGCTGGCGTCGCGTCGGCAGCACGAGCGCACAGAAAAAAAAAAACGAATGCAGACAGAGACCAACTATGCGAGAGCGAGAGAACGTGGTGCTCAGGTGATAAGAAAACAGGCTGATCAAGAGAGCCAGAGAGCGTGAAGAAGAGAGAGAGAGAGAGAGAGAGAGCAAGGCGGTGTTTACGACTCTCCGCAACTTGTAGCTCTTGTCTTTTGCAGTTGCTGAGTTAAGTTGCTAAGCTTATTTAACATACACACACTTAAACAACAAACTTCAAATTAATAAGAAAAGAACCCGAAATCAGCAAACAAGAACAACAACAAAAAATATATATTGCATTGCGACAAAGTTCCAAGTGCAGCGACGTTGACGCTGCGTCGCCTGCATGTGTGCCTTAATTTTGTGCTTCCTGTGGAGAGCAGACAACAACAAGCAACAGCAATAAAAAATATAAAATCAACAAGTGGAAGCACCAGCAACAATAACAGCAACAACTTTCTTTAAAAGCCGGCTGCGCAGTGAAAAGAAGAGCGTCGCAAAGGAACACTGAGAGAGACAGAGAGAGAGAGAGAGAGCGTCCAACAGCAACAACAAACGTTTCACTAAGTTTCTTTGGATTTTTCAACAGCTTGTCAAAATGTGAGTATTAATATGCAATTATTGTTTACTGCTGCATGATTTATTATTTTACAAGTACACGCACACAAGCACGTACTGATACATATGTACATATACATGTGTAAATATAAGATTTTATTTATGGACTACGCCTACGATTTGTGCGATTGCACAATCGAGTGGAAAGTTGACAAGGCTATCGCCATTTTGAGCGCCCTTAAGCTGCGCCTCTTTATAAGTATGTGTGTGTATATGTGTGCTTGCCCTTGTGCCTGCATTGAATAATCAATGAAGAAACGCTCAAAATCAAACTCAAAGCTCAGTTTGAGCCCTTGCTGCTCTTCTGCTTCTATTTCTCCTTGGCATTGTTGTTGTATTTGCATTACTTGCATATTCATTTCTATCGTACTTCGCAGAGACAAAGACAGCGCGTTGTGTATGTCGTTCTTGTTGTTTGCTATTTATTTTTAGACTTTTGTCATAAAGTTTAGCAAACAACAACTGCGGAAAAAATAAAATAAAATAAAATAGCTGACAATTTGTGCCATAAAATTATTCGAGTATTCTGCGACGCGTCGTTTTACAACTGCGCAGCTTTTTAACTAGCAACAACAACTAACAAGAATATGAGGAAGACGAAGAAGAAGCGCAGCAGGGAACAACAACTGTAACTGTAAACTATCGAATGCTTTTGTTAAATGAAAAAAAAGAATGCAAAGAACGAAAGAGAGGAAGACGAAGTCAAACATATGACAAACACACTAACTGGAAGGTTTTTTTTTGGAATGAATCTGGGAAGTCCTTCGTATATTCCATAAGCGGCCTTTCTTGATTTCCAACTGATTTAATTTGGTCAAAACGAAGTTGATTTGTATGCAGCATTGATTTGTAATTTGAATTTAATGTATTTTCATGTGACATTAATATTTGTTTATACCCTGTAATATAAAAGGTTGTTAGAATTGGGTATACTTGCTTTGCTGTATGAATATAATAAATTTACTTCTGAAGCACTCTTCATCTTCTTGGTATTTTTAAAAAGTTTTTATATGGAATCTAAGAAACAATATTAATTTAGTGTTTGTTATTCCATCAATTATTGACAACAGGGAATCTTGTAGTCGATTACTCACACCTAAAGTACTATTCTTCTTTGGCTGTAATACAATTTTTTATATAAGAAAACGAAACAAAGAATTATTTAGTATTCCTTATGCTGGTCGTTTATTAAAAACAGGGTATTATCTAGTCAGAAACTCACTACTTCCACACTCTTCTTCTCCTTGGCTATTTATAAACATTTGCATATGGGGAAGATAAGCGAAATGCGAACAATTTCCCCAAATACCGAATGAAACATGTAAATATAGTTTTTTGTTAAATTAGAAATTGTGGCAACAACCTAAATATTATAGTTAGAGCTGTAACTTGTTATATATGACGTCACGTTGCTTGCCATAAGACATGGGCCATATCGAAGTAGAGATAATTAGTATTCTTCGAGCAGGTTTGTTGCCATCAGTCAAGTTAAGAGTTTCATTAGGTTAGTTTCGGAGGCTTCTGACAATTGAAGATTTGTTGGCCAAGACGCGCCCCTTTTTTTTTGGGTATTGCCAAATCATCTTTTCTTTCAATCGTCTCCTTCTTCACCTGCCCATTAAATTTAGTTGCGCTTGTGTAAGCCGCATATCAAATTCATGCCGAATTGGCAACTTTTTTCTTTCTCTTCTCTTATTCGTACCATCTCGCGGCCGCAGTGCTGCTGACGCCGCTGCTTGTTTACGTTTACAACTTGCAGGTCGCCTTTCAAAATTGTTCTTCATCTGTGACACGGCTGTTCGCCCATAGAAAGACACGCCAAAGAAGATAGTGAAAGAGAGGGAGAGCGGCCAAATCGAAGCTGTAAACAAAATGTCAAACCTTGCACTGTGGAATGTGGTGAGATCTTGAGAGCGACCAATAACAACAAGAGAGCGTCAAATATTTAAAAGAGCGTTTGAAAGAGAGCATTCACCATGCTGTGCTCTTGTTGCATATAAACAGCTGTTGGGTTTTTAGGCAAGAAATAATTGTTTATTACTAAACTTTATGTCACTGAGTTTTGCAAATAATTCATGTCTCTAGCAGCTTAATATATTTAAATAAATTTTACATTAAAAAAAGTTTAATTTACTGCAATTTTTTAAATTATAATAAAATTGCTTTTCGTTGTCTACAAGAGAATTGCGCTCTTTTACGTTTGACAACGTGCCCATCAAAGCTTTTGCTGAATAAGCTCGCGTGTCTCGGAAGCTCGTTTATCTGTGCGGACAATTTAAGCTTTGTCTCGATATTCAGCAACAGCTAACGGAAAATTGAAAAAGCTCGTAATCAATTGATGGAATTATGTATTTATATCAGCGATAAGGAGGAATCAAAATATAGAAACTTACACATGTTTTATATATTTGTTACTTAACAGTTTTTTTTTTTTTAACTATTGTTTGTATATAATCAGTATTATATAAAAACTAAATTTTGCTTGGTATTTTCTACATTGACAACATTTTCATACATTTTCTAGCAGCTTATTATCTAATTTTATGACAGAGATATTTGTGAATATAAAAGAGTAAAATGAAATTAACAATAGCGGCAACATATCTTGTGTTGTTGTAATTATCGTCGTCGCCCAAATAACCTTTCGATTACGTCAATTAAATAAAATATGTATAATATAATTACATCGGCTTATCAATGTCGCCAATGCCGCTAAATGCAAACATACAATAATAACAATAATATCGAAAATTATCAGAGTCATATCTTTCCGACCCACAATTGTACGATCATCTACCCAACCCGAAATGCACTTAACCGAACCTAAACCCGAGCTCGGAGCCCGACCAAGTGTACGGCGTGTGCTTCAGAGCCGTAATACTCGAAAAGCTTTGCGTGCAGTTCCATTTGCAAATGCCCAAATGAAAAAATGTCTAAATAAATAATACTTTCTGATGTATTTATTAGAATCACGTCCTACAACAGCGGCGACTTTATAAGCTGATAAAGACCAAGTGCGAGGGCTGAGTAAATAATTTCTCTTAATAATAATTAAAAAAAAGTTAATAAGTATTAAACTTAAATAATATATAGTTTGTCAGATCTGAAAAGAAAATGCTCATTTATTAATCTAGGTAATTGAAAAGATAAAATAAATAATATCGATCACTTAGGCGAAATGATCGTAAGTGGAAAAAAACGAGTTTATCAACAAAATTCAAATGATTATGATTTCCTTTGATTGTCATATTTACAATATTATTAAGAACTCGTTTATATTTTTTTTTATCAACAACAAATCTTTCTTATATTCCGTAATTAGAATTAATTATATAATTAAATATTTTTTGTATATAGCAAAAAATACAAAAAATTATTTGAAAACATTTCCTACATTCTATGATTTTTCAACACTGTATGAGCAACCCTCGCGGTTGCCAATTGCTTGGTTTTTCAACAACTCGCTTTGTTTACATGCGCGGTAATATTGTTTATAATAAATAAATCACTTTTCTAAATGCCAGGCACAAAAAACACGCTTTTGTAATTAAGGCAAAAAAAAAAATATTTAAAAAAAGAATTAAATAAAGTAAAGGCAAAAGCCAAAAGCAAAATGCAAAAGAATCTACACTCGACGACAATTGGCTGTGACGAAATTGTATATTAAAGTATATATGTATATCAAATATAGTACAGCAATTGATATGATTTATGGGCGTGACGATAATAAATCAGTCTATTAAATTATTGAGAATGCAATCGAAATTGTTGGTAGCGATATTCACGAGTTAATTTGAGAAAAATGTAGCAAACTGCAGTTAAATAATAGGAAACGTTAAGTGTTCAACGTTGCGTATGCGTGATCTGTTTATGAATAGCAAGAACATGTCATGTTTAGAAAGTAATAACCGAGTTTTCAGATAAACTATATATGTATTAGAGATAATTGTATTATTTTTCGAGTTTGGAATGCGTATACGTGATAGCTTTATTAAAAGAGTTGCGAATAGGATCAAGTATACGTCAAATTGAACTTGGTATTGTATACATTTTACTTTAGATTTCTTGAAAAATTCTCCCATGTTTCCTCCCTTGGGAACGCGTTGAATGCGTACACACAATTAAGATATTTGCCTCACATCCTCTAAATTACGGGCATGTCAAGCGAAATGCTCTGATCCCCAAGCGACTCATAAATATGCATGGAGTAGGAAATCTCCAAACAGGTTGACTACAGGTTGCCCACAATGCCTGGAAGTGTATACCCGTGCCGGCATACCATATCGAGGGTATGCTTGACTTCTGATTGAGTCTATAACAAAAGGAAATAAGTATTTGTTGAATTTTAAAGGATTAAACTACTTATCAACTGCTATTTATTTATTTGATTTTTATATTTATTCTAAATTAAATTAAAATATAAATGAATTGTTTAACAAATTGTAAGTTAATAAATATATACAAATATTTATGTATTATTATTGCTACTTAAACGCAAAAGTATGCTTTAAAAATGATTGTACAAAATCTTGAATATTTGGTAGATTTGAAGAAATAACACTTGAAAGATATTTTAGTTTGTTAGTATAAGTTGAAATATTTTTATGTATTGTTCCTTTTATATTTTATATTGCATATAATATTTCATTTTATTTAATTTTAAATGCGATTAATAAACTAACGACAAATCATTGTTGGATATTTTAATTAATGTATTAAAAAGTCATTTGTTGATTGTTTTTTATTTTGATTGGTAGGGTTTTTCTTGGTGTAATATACTTAAAATTTGCAATTTCTTTAATTTAATTTAACGAATTTTACGATAATTAAAATTAAAATCTTGATAATTTATTTGAGTATAGAATTTAATTTATTTGTTTAAACTGGCCATTATATTATTTTGATTTAAATTGTAGGGTGTTCCTTGGTGTAATATTCAGCTTATAAATATACTATATATATATATAAATAAGATTATCGTATCAATATTGATGTTATCGAATGTGTCGTTAATTGTTTAGAAGCTTCGGGGCACGGGTATTATAAAGTCAGTTGAGTTGCAGCTGGAGTTCCATACTTGTTATAGATGTTGTTGTTGTTGCTGTTGTTGTTGTAGCATGCTAGCGAGCAATTAGATCGCAGTTGTTGTTGTTGCAACCATTCTATTAAAACCGAATCGAACTCAACGCACGAATCACAGCAAAGACGCAAAGGCGTCAACAAGTCACAAAATGTCTGTGTACTGAACTGATCGCATGTGTGTGTGTGTGTGCGTGTGTGTATGTCTCTGTCAACTGGTTTCAGCCAAATTCCGAGTTTTAATTTAAACGACGTACAAACGACAACAACAACAATAACCACAATAACAATAGCAACAACAACAATGTTGATGATGGCGACGTCGACGTCGACGTCGCTGTCTCGGCAACGCTTCTGGGGGTTCACTTCGATAACAACTGCGTCAGCGGCGACTGGCGACACTGCGACGTCAACGTCGAATTCAACTACTATCGATATCGGTCGTCGTTGTTATTCAACTCGCTCTCTCTCTCAGTTCTCGAGCGTCGCTCATTCAATGCGGTACACAAAAAACGTCGTCGCAAAAGAAACCAAATAATTAAACAACCAGAAAATATACAAATCTATCGCTCAGATACATTTCGAGTCGCCAAATTTAATTCGGAACTCTTGTCGCGTTCTCTGACGATCTTCCAGACGCGTTTCTCAATTAATTTTTTAACGGTTTAAACGGTTACACTTAATTACAAGTTGTCATTGTGGTTTGTTGTTCATTAAGTGTGCAAATTGTTTTGGCCAAGTCCAAGTGCAAAAGAGTCATTGGAGTCGCCAACAAAGACCAACAAAGTATTTGAGCATCTGCACAACGCCTCAAAGGTAATGTCCATATTGAGTGAACAGTTCCAGTTTATCCGTGTCCCAGGCGTGCAATTTTCCGCAGTTTTTGCCAGTCGACTTCATGTCCAAATTGGTGTTTGAATTAAATCGCGAATCCGGCTCCCGTTGGACGTTGATGGAGGCCACCAACAGAAGCCGCCAGCTGTCAACTTTTCAACGCATTCGCATTCATAATCAAAATCATTAGACACGCTTCTAGCTGTGTGGTCACAAATCCAGATTCAGTCACAGATACAGATACAGATTCAATTCAAACTCATCCAGATCGAGGATCGAAGATCGAAGTCGGTTTCTGTTTCGGTTTCTATTTCTGGTTCTGTTTCCTGCCCCGATAAATGATAAATGTTGACGGGAAAGTGCTCTACATGTTGCTTTTGATGGCATTTTGATGGGCTGTTTAATTTCTAATGCTTATGACGGAAATGCCACATGACTATCGATGTGTCTGTGTGTGTGTGTGTTTGTGTGTATCGTGTGTGCAAAACTATAAACAAATGAAATGAGTTAAAGCGTGTTAACTAGCGCTATACATAATGGAAAGTTGAAATCGCTCTATTTGGCAAATACAGAGAATGTCAGAGAGATAGTAATAATAAAGGGGGAAAGAGATGGAGAACATTTCGAATTCTCGTATCTATGACGCATGTTTAAACTGGCTTTAAAGTTCTCGTTTGGCTATGAAAATGATAGCCAGGGAAAGCCTTTCTAATCGCCTATATACTCAGTGTGACTTTGCCTTGTTTTTGTTTTGGATTAATTCCTTATTTTTCTGCTTTTATCCCGCTTGAATCTAGAAATTCATTAGGAACTTTCTGTTCTGACTTTTCTTATTTTTTCACTATTTCAGATTCTTCAGTCTTTTCAAAAATATCAAAATATTAAAATATCAAAAATCAAAACCAAGATCCAGATATTAAATATTTTATAAAATAATTTAATAAAATTTAAATGCTAAATGAATAAAGAAGTAAAACCATAAAATCTGTTTCTTATTTTATTTATTTTTCAAAGTTATCGGAGTTTAGTGTTACAGGAATTTGTATATCATTATTTTAATAACATTTATGCGTCTTTCTATAATATTTCTATATTTATTCTTTGTAATTTTTTTAGAGACTTAATTATTAAACAGGCTTTACATTTTTAATTTATTCGTCGCTTTCTTCGTGTAAAGCGCACGGAAGACCTCAGCTTTTCTTACAGTTGCTTTAATTCTACCTATATTCAAAGTCATCTTCAGCTAGAGACAACGACACTTGCTAGACTTGATTAACTGACCGCAACCTTGGAATTCCATTGCCATCCATTACCTTACATGCGAACATATGAAAAGAGAGCTATATAAATATATAATAAATAGAGAGAGAGAGAGAGGGAGATTGAGGCATAACAACCCCTTGAACCGCTTCAAACCCAATCCAATTCCGCACTCGTTTCTTTTCAATTCCCCTCGATTTTTTTGTTTTTTTTTTTTAACTGTTTTTAACGACTTTTGCCGTTTGTCCCGCTGTGCGAAGGTTTTAATTGATCGAACGTGCGCTTCATGCCAATTGCCAATGAGTCGAATTTTCGCCATGAAAATGACATAGATAGAAGCAGAGAGACAAATACAGGGAGCGAGAGGGTAAGGAATTTAGCAAATTGAGCAAATCGAAACGAATTGAATGCGACCAACTAACTAACCAACTAGTTAGTACAGGCTGTCTTTTAAGCGTTATCAGTCGATCAGTTGCCTTCGCGGGACACTGCAATCGATCGATCAGTGAACGTGTCACCGAGACTAATGAGTATGTTTGTAATACCCAACGATAAACAACGATTTTGGCAACCGTCTAACGACTTCGATCAAAACTTTATTCCCGATTGACGACATTGAAAACGCTTCGCAAAAACGCGTAAACATAAATTAACAATGATTCAAGCGTAATTAGTCGGAGGGTCAATCGGGAATTCTGCCAATAAGTCACGAATTTTACGGCATTTCTTTACACTTTTCGTTAGTACAAAAAAAATATACATACAATAAATATATATACTTAAAAGTAGACGTCATGATCAACTTATGTTTCTAACTGTCACACAGAGAAACAATGGAAAATGCTGTAGTCGATTCTGCTCGACTGTAAGATACCCAGTACCTTATTTACAGAACATTATTCGGTCTTTAAAATTAATAGTGTCTTTTTAAACTGTGATAATTAATAGACGTAAAAAAAACTTTATTTTAAGACCTTTCTTCTAAAGTAAATAGAGCCAAAAAGTCTTAAAAATAAAGAAGATATTGTTTACAAAACTGTCAAATTTTCATTTAGTTTTATTATATCTAAGACATTTTTTTCAATTTTTGAAGTAGTTTTTTTCCTTTAATGTTCTCCCTTCACATTTGAAATTTTTTTAAATTTTTAAATAGACGGACATGTTTAAGTCGATAAAAAATATATATACTTTATAGGATCGAAGATGCCACATACCACAAACTTATTTGCCTCTTTTACTATTTTGGTTACAGGGTCTGAAAATCCAGCTAATTCTTGTTTTCATTTAATGTTTGTGATGTGATGTGAGTACAGTTTGAGTGTATTCGAGCTGAGTTGACAGACAGTGAGTCGGACACTTGACAATTATTGAAACCTATAATTATAGCATAACATTCTATATTGAGTAAAGCACACAAATCGAGATACACGCTCCCGTTATGGTCTCTACATAACTTTCAATTGATGTCTCAATTCAATCAGCTTGAGGAGAAAGATAGCGACAGAGAGAGAGAGTGAGAGAGAAAGAAAGAAATTCAGAGGGAGGGAAAGAGAGCAGAGTTTTACCCCACACACTTCAGATACAACGAGTAGACTCGACTAACCGCTTAATTATGTTTAAATGATTCGAATGAGCTGCATTTTTGGCATGCCACATTCATGTCTCCGTGCGCGTGTGTGTGTGTGTGTTGAACATGTGTGTGTGCATGTGTGTTTATCTTGTCGCCAACTTGTTGACTGACAGCTGTGGCAGTTGTGGCATACAAATCATGCATGTTGCATGCATTTAGATGTCTTGTGGCATTTTGTTTGCTGTCTCTTTTGATTAGCAAATGATGATCATCATTATCGTCATCATCATTATCATCATATGGATGATAATTGCAATCAGGAAGCTGAAATATGTCAATTGGGAAGTAGAAAGAGGAACCGAGGAGAAACTAGAGAATTTGCAATACAATTTTTGGATAATTCAAAATTGATCATTTAGTTTGCCTTATAAAGCGTAGAATCATGGATTGGAAGAATGCTTTAAACGTTTGGACAATTGTTTTTTGTTGATCTGTTCAGGAAATGTGCTAAGAAATGTTTATTATTTAATAAAAATTAATAGTTTTCTAGCAATATTTATTTATTTTCCTTCCTTATTTTAGTAAAGTTTGGATCTTAGGAATGTAGTTTGTATTTTGGCAAGAAAATTAAGTAAGCGATCAATGAAAATATCTTTAAGATACTTATAGATATAGAATTTTTATTAAACTTAACACTTAAGTGCCGAAATACACGCTTTTTGTTTCAATGGTTTTTGTTTTGTAAATTACTTTGTTCCAACTTATGTCCTCCAACTGTAGTTAAATCATTGTGTGCAATGTAATCTTGGTTGTGATCTTTTCACGTATTCGCAAATGATTACTAATTACTGAGTTCCTTGTTTGAAATATTTAGTTTATTTCCTCAGTTAATCGATTTGCTTAGACACTCAACAACAGTCTGATCGTTTATGAATCATTCGTAGCAATCGCTTAAATCTCAATTGCTTACTCATTAAACAAATGTTTTCCTCCATATTTGTATATTTAGATTACTTTTAATTGGCTAGCGATACAAAATGAAAGATCAGTTGGCAGATCATTTGAAGAAACTGTGCTTTAATGACATAGACACTTAACGGAACGGAGAACTTGTAAATATCTCTTTCAATCACAAAATAGAATACTTAAATTTCCAGCTAAACAGATCGCGATCACGATCCCAGCAGGTTCTTCAATTTGTAGACACTGTTAATCTCGACACGCCTGACAAAACTACCCAATATGGATGGCGACACACAGGTCAACAATATGTACATATTTATTTCTATATATATAACTGAACACGATGATTTCGGGGCTGTTTATTTGTGCGCTTATCAGTGGCATGAATGAACTCACGATCGATTGATGTTAATACCCTCGATTGGGTTGCGTTGACATTCCAAGGCGCCTTCTATATTTTATTGATGGCCAGAGCAGGGTAAAAAAAAGGGGGAAAGTATTATATATACATATTTATTTATTTTTTTTTCGTTTTTAATGTTTTCATAATAATAATTAAAGTTAAGAACCTGTTTCGATCGCGTCCATGGCGTTTAAAACGTGCCCAGAGTTGCCACACACACTCGAATCATTTAAATGACAATAAACGTATATAAAATCATTTAAAATATTATGTATACGCCAGCCGGTCCGTGTTTATTATTTATGTGCTCAAGATGAAAACAAATTGCACGCGTAATTGCGCTTAAGTGGCCCAAACAGACTCACCCTCCTCTACCCTTGTCCCTGTCCCTGTCCCTGTCTCTGCCTCACTGTCAGAAAAGATCACGAGCACATATTGGGCATATTTATTGAGAAACCATGCCAACTGTCGGGACGGACATTTCCAATATTATTTTGAGTGGACTGTCAATTGTTCTATAAATAAAGTAGCAATATCGACGCTTTTGTGTCAATTGTTTCAATTTGTTATTTCTTCTCGTCTATTGTTTGTTTGTTTACTTTTTCCTTACCCCCTCGTTTGGTCTATCAAAAAAGTTCTCCCGTTTTTTTTGCGCCCAATTACGCGCTGTAATTGCCCGTATTTCTGGGGAAAGGGGCATCCCCAATGCCATTTGCCATTGTTTTTATATTTTATGGAGTGTTATGTGTGTATGAGAGTGCGAAAGTGAGTGTATAAATTGCTTGGCATACAAATCGACCATTATTTCGTTGTGCGATCATAAAAATGCTAATTAACATTTAATACAATCGTTTTGCAAAATTGATGGATAATTTCTTTGGCAAATACATTTGATAATAAGTAGATGATTGTTAAATAAATATATGTCAACAAGTTGAAGATCAACACTGATCGTCAGAGATCGAGTTAACTTAATTCACATACCCACACTCACAAATAAACCTGACTAACGATCTGCTTGCATAGATAATTCTGTTTATTTTATACTAGTCATCAGTACGATCATTGATCATTTGCAATGACTTGTATTGATTTGTGATCACCGTAGATCTTTTAGATCACAGTCGTTAAGCTGTTGACAAGACGAGATCAATGCTATAATTTACACTACATAAAAGGTCTTTTATTTTTATTGCAAGCTACACTTCAATTCTCCAACTGATCTTCAGTTTGTCAAGTGGCAAGTTTTAATGTTTCTACACCTACGTGAGTCTAATTTAAGTCGAGAGCTTATTTTAAATGAATATTTTAACACAAAGTTGGCCTAGCGATCCTCAAGACTAGTCTATAGACTCCAGGTGTTCTCCATTTGATCTTCACTTTGCCACTTGTGGATCATATCTATTTTGCGTGTTGTCTGTAGCAGCTTTTTCTTCATCTTCTTCCTCGACACTCTTAGTCTAACCAAACTGATGAATCTCTTGGTCCCCCGCTCTGGATTTTGTTGCGATCTTCACAACGTTTTTTCAATTTCCAGCCCACTCGGGGTTTCTTCGGCATCCACAGTCGTAAAACCTGATTGCTAATCGTTTATACGTTTATAGCCCACCTCATGTGCCGTGTTTAGTTTTTGGTATATTTTTAGCTTTTCGTTTCATTTGAATTGAATTATTGTCTAAACGTAGCCAAAAACAACATCACAAAATAAACAACAGACACAGAAATATGTCAAGAGTTGTCTGTGCCAGTTTCTCCGGTGCGTTCTTGGCACTTCGACTCATTTTCTTATTCATATTAACAGAAATAACACACGCAAAACGAGAAACTAGATATGACAAATTTGAAACAATCAAAAATAAATAAATGAAATATACAAAAAAAAAACTAGCACTGTTATCGATGAGGAATTAAGGCGTGACTGTCGTTTAGGGGAGATAGTCTAGCGGCTCCTCAGGCAATAGATACATTCAAAAAGCCGCTAAGTCATGTAATATTTGTTTGGCTATGAATACCCTGTAAGATTCGGGGTATTAGTTTGTTAGTTTAATATTAAGTACACTTTTAGATGATCACCAAATTATAAAACATGAACTATTTTTTTTATAAATAGAAATAATAATTTTCTAAAACTATTGCAAAAAAAAAAAAAGCATTTCAAAATATAGACAACTTAATTTTTGTGCTAGCGATTATCAAGTAGTTCAACTCGATCATTTTTTTTTTAAATTAATTGTCTAGAAAATGAGTAATTAACCTTTTTTCAAATACCAAATTAACTATTACTTTTTTTTTTTTAGTCAATATATATTTATTTTTGGTGAATTTGTATTCCATTATAACATTCGATTAAAGCTTGGCTTTACACCACTTATATGAAGTATATCCTTGTTAATAACATTACCTCGTAAAACAACTTAAGACTGCTGAATACACTTATAGATTGAAAATGCAAATGAGGTATATTTAAGTCTATACAACTGGCTTTTTAGGGTATTACTTTTATTTACAGCGCCTGACTATAAGTAAATTTTATATTTTGGGGGGCAACTGAAGACTGTTGCTAATTAGTGTGGGACGACATTTAGCATGTCTAAAGCGATGGTGTTTGTTTTCGATTTGGGTTGGGTTCAGGTTCGATAAACGGGGAGGGAGAAGGAAAAGAAGAGGGGAAAGTCAACTGAATGAAAAGCAATTGAATAGCATTGCGAGACGTTGATTGAAGGCAGCTTAATTAACAACTCTTATATTCCATAAATCTGACCGGTTGATAAGAAATAAAACATTTAGTTTTCGAAATGCCTAAAACATGAACTGTTATCAGTAACAATTCTTAAAAATTCCTGTATAACTCCAACTAATCGTTCCCATGACAACTTCATAAATTAAAGGTTTGATACCAACCAAATTTAGCTAGGTTTTGACTGATTCATAATAACTGTGACATTGACTAAGAAATTTCGAATATTTTTAAAACTAAACTAATAATATATAATTATTTTTGATTCTGATTATGTATGTAGGGTAAACATAATAAATTACACACACTTTTCATACTAAAGTAATGCTAAAATGGAAGTTTTGTTAATATGTACATTATTTATAGTCTGTGACTTGTGTGGTTAAGATATTTCGAACATCATCTTTTTTTAACTAAATTTTGTTACTTTATTCTTTATTCCTGCTATGTAGTTTTACTGATTTTGATCATATTTATATGAAATAATAAACCCAACGGACTTTTAATCAAATTCTAAGCTTTACTAATTATTTTTTTCATTGTCTTTTATTTTTTAGGGCTTTGTTTAGTCAACTGAGTGAATTCCACGTGGCGGCAGTTCCAAAAGAAAGCCGCCTGGATGCGTTTTTGCTTTGATCGGCTGTGTTTCGCCACCAAGCGACCAGCCAACAATCCGCAAAGCACAAATGAGCCGTGTGGCAGCAACAATTGCGGCAACAGCACCACAGCAACCACAACTGCACCATCCCCAGCACCACCACAACAAATAATACAACAACCAAATGTTACTGTTTATGCGGAATATCAAAAATTGCAACCGGCGATAATCAGACAAGACGTCACTGAGGCCAAGCCACCAGACATAATTCTAACAGAGAGCAAGCGAGAACAGACACAGATAGAGATAGAGACAGAAACAGAGACAGTGAGAGATATAGAATTGTCAGCGGCATCGAAAGAGCAACAAAAAGAGGACGTAGTAGACGGAGAAAGAGCAAAAGAAAGAGAAGGAGAAGCAGAGCAATCTCATTCCCCCAAACGCTTCCATTTTCATTCTCATCCATTGCCGTTAGCCGTATTGCGTCGATTCCGACGTCACAGCAGCGCCGAAGATCGACAGCGAACGTATTCGAATGCGAATGCGAATGCGAGTTCGAAATTAAATACGTATACGAATTTGCGAAAAGCGATCAGCATGCAGCAGGAACCGAATGCCAACTATCAGTTTCAGCCCGACCTCGGTCTGGTGAACATCGTCAATAACAACAATAACAATAATTTTGGACAGCACAACAACAGTAATTTAAACCACAACAATAATCTAAGCAACAACAACAACAACAACGGTGGCTTTGTAACGCTGCCAGCAGCCAATTCCATTGGTCTGTTGGGATTGGAGCACACATCGGCGGGTCTAAGATTAATTCCCGCCCCGGCGCCACCTTGCCACTCGGATGTGTTGACGCACACCTTGATATACGGCACACCGCCATCGGGGACACCACAGCAATTGCACACGGATCCGCGCAGTCTATTGCATCAACAGGAATTGCAGCTGCAGCAGCGTTACCAGCAACTGCAACAGTTGCAGGCACAAACGCAGGGTGTCTATACGGCAACGGGGAGTCCCGTTCCCGTGTTGTATCAGCCAGCACAGTTTAGTCAACCGGTGGCCATCCCAGGCGCCTGTCATTCACCCACCCAACAGCAACAGTTGCTACTGCCAGCTCCCCATCAACAACAACAGCAGCAGCATCAGCAGCAACAACAGCCGCCAAACTCATTGGCATTATCACAGCAAATGCAGGGATTACGCATTTCCGGCTGCACGGGGCCGGGCAACAGTTCGGCCACGTCCTCACCAGTGGGCATGGTCGATCCAACGCTAATGTTGAGCAATAATACTTATGTGGCAGCCACGCAGCAGGAGGAGCGATTTATTCAGATCATTCAGGCCAAGGAGCTCAAGATACAGGAAATGCAACGTGCTCTACAATTCAAGGATAATGAAATTGCCGAGCTGCGATCACATTTGGATAAATTTCAGAGTGTATTTCCCTTTAGTCGGGGTAGTGCAGCTGGTTCCGGCTCCGGTTCCGCTTCAACGAGCAGCGCAAATGGTGGTCCGAATAGTGCAACAGGTGCAACCCGCAAATCTGGGCAGACATTTCAACGGCAACGTGCCCAGGGCATCTCCGCCGAGCCTCAAAGTGAATCCTCTGTTCTGCTCGAGAATGTCAGCTTCTCCAAATACGAAAAGGATGAACGGTGAGTCGCAATTACAAGTTTTTTTTGGACTCTCCATTGATTTCGTGTTGTTATTAATTGAATAAGAAATTTTGTTGTGATGCGGCATGTTACGAAAAAAGCAGTGCATATTTGAATATTTTAAAAAGTGTGCAGTGATTTTGAAAATATTAAAAAATTATATCAATTAAAAACTGTGGGAAATTATACAATTTTTTCACAATATCAATTTTAATCAGTGGAAACCAAATAAATTACAGTAAATCAGATCAAATTTAAAAAGAAATATATATAATTTTAACCAAAATATTTTCTTGATTCCTAAAGTACAGTATATAATTAATATTTTTGACATTAGACTATTTTAATTATTCCAATATAACCTTTTTTATGTTAAATGTACTCGTTTTTCAATCATGTTATTTTCCACTCAATTGCTAAGTAAAAAAAGTTTATTTCCTAGTCGTATTTAATGTAATACTTAAATTTGGTAGGTTACTGATTACGGCGAGTGAAAGATCAGCGCGTCTCAGAGCTAGCGCTAGATAACCGTCGCATTATGACTATTTTTACTTATTGTATATATAGCTCTCGAATATATATAACAGTATATATATATAGAAATGCTGATATTGATCATCATGAGGTCAGCGTAACGATCTTAATCAATATCAGCAGCGTCTTTCGAGTGCCCCAAAATGCGTTTATTAAAATTTCTGCTGACAGTTGCGGGTTCATAGTACCTCCTTTTGGGACCCACAAATAATATCAATGGCCTTGGCCAGTGTCATATAAATTTCTATATAGACAGTGCCAAAAAATTATTTTATTTCGTCATGTTTATAATTTTTCAACTTTTTCATTTTACAAAATTTGAACGAAAAGTAAAGATGAATAACATAAAGTGCCACCAAATGCGATCCAAGTAAAATAAAATTTGTAAATATATATTTTAAACTGAAAAGATTGGTGAAATGAGGATTTAATTGATGCAGAGAAGTGTAAACACTTGGTAATTGCCCAAAAAATATTATCATTATGTAGACAAATTTTATGTTTTGATTTATGCATCACATAAAAATGAAAAGATCAATCTTTTGCTCATCACAGAACTGAGATCTCATCGTTAATCTTTTGGGTAGCAAAGTTCATTGTCTAGTGGTAATACCCTATCCAAGGCTATAAAAGAATCGGCGTGGGTGGATTCGCATTTTTTATAGCCGATCTGAACTGATCTGTCGGGTTTATGCTTTTCACACTTGCCGCTTGTCTGGAGCAGCGAGTATTGTTGATCTTTGTGGTCATCTGTTTCCTCCGCTTGTTTGCCTTCTCTCTTCTCTTTGAGCTCTTGTTTGCTGTGGAAACATAAAAAACATAAATATTTATTTATTCTTTGCAATGTTTCCTTTTCTGCCCCATCGCCAGTGGCATTCAAGCAAATCATTTGGAGGCGACACGCGCGCTCAATTGGCTGCCAATGATGCCTCGATATATATTTATTGTATATATATGAATATGTTTGTATATAGATCGCCAGACTACGAAATAAGCCAGCGGAAAATTGTTGAAATTATTTTAAGTTTCCACTTAAAACGTTTGGTATGCCATTGATTTGTTTGAAGGGATTAAAGAGGCTTTAAATTCTAAATAAATCAAATAAATAAAGTTTCAGAATTTCGTTAATACTTTAAACAAATTCGTAATTAACGTTTAAGTTAATTTCTGGATTATCAATATTGTCAACAGTATGATCATGATGAAATTTGTTAACATATATGTACGTTATCTAGTAGAACTTTTTTTAAATTTAAATGCTTAATCTTGAGTTATTTATAATTGAAATTTTGAAGTGAAGTGAAAGGAATTTGTTAAATGAGATTATAGAGCATTTAGTTTAAAAATAAAAATATTTTCTATCTACAATTTTATTTGATTGTGTTTTTTAATTATTTCTTTAAATAAATATTAATATTAAATATTTAATATTTTTTAATTATAAATTATTAATGATGTGTCTTATAAAATTGAATAATAATTTTAATTATTCTTGAATATATTTAAATATTTCATCATAACTATTTGCAATTGAAAAGACACAATTGCAATCTAATTAATTCCCCAATTTGTCGATTGGAACTACAATTGCATTGAGTACTCGCAATTGAAGACTGAATAATTCGTATTTATTAAGTGTGGAATATTTAAATGCATTTGCATTCCATTATTATTGTGGCGTGTGTTTTTTTGACAAATCTGCATATGGCATTAAATAATGCTGCAAATTTGTTAGCTCAACGCAATTTATGCGGCAAGTTGTGCGTTGCAAGCTGCAAGTCGTTGACACAATCACTGAAAATCGCGGCAAAATGAAAATCCGACTGCGAATGCGTTGTCAACAATTCAGCCTTTTTAATGGTCTAAACCCGATGCGGCAGGAGGGGGCGGCAGACAGAGTCCAGCACTTTATCTATGACTTAAATCTATGCCACAGTTGCTGCCACAGCCGATGGCAACGCGTGTGTGCAACAGGACATTTTTTGACACTTGCATGGCATAAATCAAAAGCGCCGTAGGCACAAGCGTTCCACATGTGGCAGACACACATACGTGTAGTTGCAAGTCTTGCGAGTGGACAAGCTCTGGCTCCACTTGAAGCTCAAAGTGGAGTCTCTTTGGGGGCCATTTACACGCCGTAAATGCCCCATAGTGGCTTTCAGCGGGGCCATCTAATAAATAATGCCAGCAAATTGTGCGAAATTGTGTCGAGACCCGCGATCCGAGTGACAGCGGGTCGCCAGAGAACTTGCTACAATGCCTAAGTCTAAAAAGCAACTTAAGAGACAGCCAAACTAATTGCCTGACTAACTTGGCCAACTTAAATGCAATGCAAACAGAAATTAAGTCAAGTTCACTTGACTAAAACTAAATCATTTAAATCAATGTCAGTTTCAAAACTGCTCATCAATTTGAAATGCTCATCAATCAGATTCATTTTAATTTGATTTTTTCTTAACTTATAATTGGATTTGTGTATATCCAACTTAATGGCATAATTCCATATCGGCTAAAACCTACAGTTGAATAATAATTAAAAGTACAGTATTTCTGTCATTGCATTTTGTGATCAATTAAAATGTTTATGACATATATTTCAACTGATCTTTATCTGGATTATAGAATCAAGTGCAATTTTCTATGTCCTAAATTAATGAACCATTAACTTAGATTCAATAGGTTTTTAATTACAAAGTCCAACCAGTTAATACGATACAATTTCATTTGTTGCGTGGAATAATATTTGGAATATTATTAAGCAATTTATAGCGTTCTTATTTAAGCTCCCTGTAGGTATGCTACAGCAATTAATTATACTTTAAATTTGGGTGGAATTCAAAACTTGTAAAATGTAAGTTAGTGTATTAGAGTATTTGTAAATTAAAAATTTCTACAACGAACCTGACACAACTTGAAAACATTAGTTAGATGTTAGAAGTTAAATGTAAATTTTTGTTTAAATGTGATAATAAAGGAAAAGTCGAATATATAAATTAAATTTAAAAATATATAATATGCAAGCAAAAATACAAAATGGATATGACAAATTAAAATTGAATTTTTTCATCTTTAAATAGATTTTTTGTATAGTTTTTTGCTTATCTTTTAATTTATTTATTTTTAATTATTTATACATATTTTTTTTGGGTTTTTTATAATTTGATTTTTATATTTATTTTTATTATTTGATTTTTTTTTATATTAATTTTTTTAAATTGGTTTTTTTTTTTTATATATTTATTTTTTTTATAAATATTTGGTGCAAATCAACATTCCTCTGCTCATTTTATCATTCCTCGTTTATCTGCCAACAAATCTTTATGTATATGACACATTGCATATCCATTGATCAATGCGTTTATGGCTCTTTCGACGGTCTCAGCTGGCCAAGTTAGAGTTCAGTTGGCCCAAAGTTGTCACTTTGCTTTTAGCTGTCGCTAATAACCACATTGCACTTTCAATTGCAACCAAGACGCATAATGAAATCAAAAGTGAAACCAAGACCAAAAGCTAAAGTCGAATAAATTCTGAACGCACCCGCAATTCTCGCGATCTGCGAACTGCGATCTTTGTAGACCCCAAAGGGGTCTTGGCTCAGTTAAATAGGTGCAGCTCGACTCAATGGCGTCTGCTGCAGGTGGTCAGAGGGGAATTGAGAGGCAGGGAAGGGGAAGTGGGAGGAGTGGCGCCTTGGCACACATAAAATCAAATTTACGCACAAATATAGTCATATAAATGGTTATAGCTTCCGACAGACAACTGGAACGCTGCCAGGCTGCCTTGCTGCTCCGTAGGTCTAATTGAAGCTATTAATTGTTTCGACTTGCCTGCGGTGGCATGACCAGAAAGTGGCACCCTGCCACCATGATGGAATGGCAGCTTGGTACCCAAATTGTTGCATCGCTGCATCGTTGCACCGTGGGCACCACAAATTACACACCACATGCATTTAGTGCGTGGTGGGGCAGCAGTGATAATTAACGCATAACAAATGCCTCAGTTTTGACAGCGGTTAATGTCTAAAACGATACCCTGTAAATTTGATTTTCAATGTATGAAATGTATATGAAACTAATTACAAATTCAAATAAAGATTTTTCACTCTTAGTTAAATCTAATTGGTTTAAAGAATATTTTTCAATTTAAAAATTGAAAAACTTAACTTTTCTCCAGCACTGTCCACTTCTCTCCTTACTTTCCCCTTGACGCTTCTTCAAAAACTTTAAACTGTCGTAACTTTGTCAAATCTTAACCGATTTTCTTACGTTTTATCATTATTTGGCATATAATAAGACTCTGCGTCCAAATTAGAAAACTAATTTTTTTTCCATCAGTGATATTTTCAATATTCTTTAAAAAATAAGCGATAGGTTTAAAAAAATGTCAAAATGTGGATGAATTTTTTTTATTTACTACTTTAAGCAATTTATAAATTTTAATTTATATTTGTCATATTTTGCATAATTTATATGAATTAGATTACAAGGTTTTCTCCATTTGATACATAAATTCCAAATTAGTTTCTATTATCCTATTTTGATCATAACATAAACTGAATCTTTCATTCCCATATATAATATCAGTTAACTTGAAGTTTTAGCTACCCTTAGTTTAGCAGCTTGTATGGCCAGGGTATACTAAATGCAACTTGTGGCGTTGGAATAGCGCCGCGGGTGTTGCACCAACCGCAATGCCGCACGCACCACATGGAACGCTCTAAGTCGAACCCGTTTTGACGTGTCCAAAAAACTAACAGTTCATTCGGGGCGTTGAAATCTAATACGCAGTTTTCTTTCGCAAAAAATAACCAAAAAATATATATATAAA
The DNA here is from genome assembly GCA_018901795.1 of Drosophila sp. st01m. Lineage (NCBI taxonomy): Eukaryota > Metazoa > Arthropoda > Insecta > Diptera > Drosophilidae > Drosophila > Drosophila sp. st01m. The sequence goes on from JAEIFG010001638.1 coordinate 5,175,663, forward strand.
AAAAGATACTTAAAATCAAACGATGCTTGCAGCATGCGAAATTAAATTGGTCGCTTCCTGGGCCTCAGTTTCAATTACAATTTCAACTTTACCACCAACTGCAACTTCTACTATGCCTGTTTTATGTTTTTTTTTAAGCTGTGCGTATCGGGTAGCTTGTCTCTATTTTTATTAATTTTTTATTTAAAATTCGAAATTTTAATTGTAAGTGTTGGGTGCTAAAAATATGCGAGTAGCTGCCAAACAGGCAACGTAAGTGGGGCAGGTGGTTGGATTGCTAATATCCCAACTCTACTACACTGATAAAAATAAATGGCTAATATTAAGATTTTATTCTCAAAGCTAAGAATTTGGTGTTAATAAATAGATATTTATCTCAGAGCTAAGAATTTTATTTTAATAGATAGTCAACTCAATGAAGGCTTTGCGGTTGTTATTTTTTTAATGCGATTTTTGGTGTCTTCTGGCTGTGAGGTTCGAACCCGCGTTTGTTTCCAAAACTGAAGCGGTGACTCTAACCACATTCTCTATTCTTTTTAAACAATTTTAATAATTTATTTTTCAATTTTTATTTTTATATAAGAACTGCGATATTTTAGACTTATAATCTTAGTATTCTCGTATTCTTAGTTGGCTTATTTCAAGAACATAATATACAAGTCCAATGTTTTGGCTTTTATATAACTTTTTTTATCAGTGTATGTCGTAAGTACGAGTACAGAGACTCATCATTGTCGTCATCTGATTGGCAATGGAGATTGCGCATACGCAACGTTGCCAGAGTTAACAAATTGTCTGGTTACTCTTTTGGCACCCCACCGACGACAGGCGACGTTACGCCCCGAATTGGCTTGTGGAGTTGGCTTTAATTAATCGGCCAAGTCGACAGCTACGGTTGGTCGCTTGCTTGTCAAATTCGCCGACAGATAAAGTCATTTGACATTTACAGGCATTGGCAACATGGCCTCTCGCTCTCGCATTTATTTCGCCCTCTCCCTCTTACATGTTCACCCAGTCAAAGCATACAATTTTCGAATTTGTATTAATTTTATATCGCTGGAGCATAATAATTTCATATTTACTTTATTTTACTTGATTTTTGTTGTATCTTTGGACAACGACATGTTGCATGCTGCTTGTAAGCCAAACTGGCGAGTCAGATAAAAAACGATTTATATGTGTCAGCCATAAAATTATTTGGCCTTTTGCCTTTGTCGAAGTTCTTGTTAAGTCCACAAATAATCGACTCATGGCTCATTTTAGTGCCTAGCCATTGACAGTTTGCTACCATTTTCAGTATCTGTAACTAATTTGTTGTATCGCAAACTATAAATAAGTACAATTATATATATATATATATCAGTCTATGTCTATATTTACCAACATATAATTTGATTGCAGCTCCCGTGAACTTATCAAAGCGGCCATTTTGGATAATGATTTCATGAAGAACTTGGACTTGGCACAGATACGTGAAATAGTCGATTGCATGTACCCTGTTAAATATCCAGCCAAGAATCTAATCATCAAGGAAGGAGATGTTGGCAGCATTGTTTATGTTATGGAAGGTGAGTCATAAATTCATATAAATTGACATTATAAAGTTTATCGATTTGTATGACTTTCAAAAATATTGAAAATTCGTAACTCAAATGCGTAATCTACGGATAATTGTAATATGTTTTCAATAAGCTACCATTAATTTTAAAACAATCCCTAGCCCTCGGTATTTAAGTTTAAATATTTATTATTTTTTGGTGAAATTTTTTGTTTATATTATTATCTAGTGTTTTTAGTCCGATCCTGTACGAGATTGATATAAAAGATCTTAAGACCAGGACTTGAACTTTTTATAAATTTTCTGGACATTTTATTATATACATCGCCTTTTGATAATTTATCAATTATGATATTTAAATTTATTATTCTTTACAATTTCTTATTTTTTTTAATATCTAATGTCAAGCAGTCTTTAACTATTTTTTCGATGTTTAGTATGCAACACTTTTCTTCAGGTGATCTTTCTGCACTTTTCTGTTCATCCTAAAAGCATGCAATGAAAAGCTTAGCAGTTTGAATGGAAGTTGCATTTCTTAGTCACTTTCCCTCCACTTCTGCCTCTTTTCTCTTGGTTTAGCTGCGTCTGTGTCGCCCACGTTTAGTTGTTGCAGTTCCGTCTGCTGATCGTGCAACTCGTTGTGGCAGATAAGTAGCGCCTACTTCTGCTGCTGCTGCTGCTGATGTTGCACGTGCCCCAAAGACACTGAGTTGTGGTTTTCGCTTTGACTTCGACTGCGACTTGGATTCTTTGGTTGTGAACCCCAGCAATGTGGTTTGGGTCGTGGTCACACCCACACAACCAAATGTCAGACAGCTGCTCCCAACTTAAAGTTTTACGATTTTCCTTTCATATTGTTAATATACTTTTCTGTTTCTTTGTATCTCTCTCTCTCTCCCTCTCTGTTCGTGTTCTGGGTGCGCTTGGGTCTAATTGTTGTTTTAAATATTTGCACGACGAAGCATTTGGTTTTATTTAGTTGGGAATTTGAGTTTAGCCTTTGCTTCGTGTTAATTTAGTGGCCGACTTAATTTACATTTTAATTACTTCTAATTGCATTATGAACTCGAAGTCTCTATAATTACCATAAACACTACCATGAAGTGGGAATTATTAACCTGACTGAGTTGTGCGCTTCCTCATTAAGACGGAACCAGATGATGATCATGCAACCGTCGACAGTTGCTTCCTTAATCTGTGCAACCTCCGCACTTGAAAGCCGGCTGCATAAACTTGTAGTACTCGTAACCCGGTACGATGAAGTTGAGCCAAAAAAATCGAAGAAAAAACAACAGATGTCATGGTGCAGCTGTTGCAGGCAACAAACCAATACATTCACACCTCACACAGATATGCGAGAGATCAATAGAGATGGAGAAAGAGAGAGAGGGAGTTGATTTGAGCAACAGATGTGCAAAAACTGTAAGAGTCGGTCATGTGAGCGTATCAAATACCCTTCATTGTATGTATAGTAATACAAGTATGAATGAATATGAATATGATAACCCAATACCGAGTACTCATGACCAAATCTGTTAAGTGAGCTTTATATTGAGGCGATAAGGAAAGTACGTGAACGTGTACTTATACGTACGTAAAACATTCCGATAAGGAATTCGTTTACTGAAATCAATTCTTACTGATTAGTTATATTAAAGGCCGCCGTCATGTTTGTGACTGTCTCTGTTAAAGCATCACGAATAATAATAATACCAAATGATTGGTAAACACTCGTAAATATTAAATATAAAAGCTCTCTGGCTTCCGACCAACAATAAAGTTTTGACATGTGGTCAGTCGTTCAGGTATGTGAAGTGTTATAATAACTGCATAGAAATGGTAGCTACTAAATTAAATGCATTTCATAATATATAAGCTATGGTAACGACTTTACTTTGCTTATATAGATGTCAAATAATATCAACGTTCATATTTTGACATGAAATGTTTAAAAATTCATTTTTGCTTTAAAATAATTTATTTGAATAACTTATATATTGTATAAGTTTTTATTTAATAATTTTCCTACTTATGCGAGTATACTTGAAAAATTGTGTATATCGCTTAACAGACATGAATCAGTTACAATTTTCACAGCTGTTGTCCTACTCTTAATTTTAGGTGATCAACAAGGCGACCTTGCCTTGTCTACCTAACGCACTTGATTTCGTTTACACTTTACCTGCACACACACGCATGCGTGCGTATGTGTATGTGTGTATGCTCTCATGTGCACATGTTTTTTTGTTGTTGCCCAGAATCCTCTCTCACCCGCATACAACGAATCATGCTCAGCTGTGCTGATTTCTCTCCCACATTCAAAGTCACGCTCTCGCAGTCGCAGTCGCTCTTTCTCTCTGCTCACCACTCAGAGGCTGTTTGAATCATAACAGAAAATCATTCGTTAAACAGGCAGCGTAGCGAGTGGACGTGAGAGGCGCATGCGCGCTTGGCCTGCAATTACAATAACAATTGTAATAACACTCGGTTCGTGTTCGCTCGTGAGTCGTGAGCTCGTGTTTGTGTCGACTGCAGTTTTTGTTTTTGCATATTGTGTGTATGTTGAACACGCTTCGTCGCGCGTGTAATATTACAGCAACAACAAGAGCAGCGGGCAAAAGTAAAAGAATAGAAATAAATACTTATGATTAATACACACTATTGTTGCTGTGCATACACACACACACACACACAGACCGATAAATACAATGCTTTTTGCGCTATTTAAAACAAGACAATTACATAAACACACAAACATTTTTCGTGCCTTTTGTGTTGTGCTTCGCATTCCCTCCATCATTCGTTCTTCCCTCTCGTTCTAGTTGAGATAACAATAATATTTCCCATGTGTGTTTACAAAACCAAACCAAATCGAAACCCGGCTATAAACCAGAAATTATGTTGAAAACCCAACAACAACGACATGTAATGCGGTTTCTTCGAATTGCTTTTGGCCCGAAGAATTCTTAAAAAGAAACAAATGTAAAATAGTAAAAAACAAAAAGCAAAAGTGAAAGTGTATTTTGTGCTCGTCGTATTTAAAAGCAAATCAAACAAAACTGCCGCCCACTTCGTGGGCGTGTCATAGATCTCGTAAATTGAGACAGTGTGGAACGGGAACGGGAATTGAACAAAGTTACAGTACATTTGTTGTTGGTGTGGTTGTTGTTGTTGTGTCGATTGTACGAAAAGATCACTTGAAGAATTCCGGTTTTGTGGTTTTCCCCGTCTTCTCGTTCTCCCCTCGCCTTGTAATTCGCGCATTTTGTCGGTCATTGGTCCGAAAAAGTGTAGACAAAAAACAAAATACTTATAAATTACTCGAATAAAGGTCTAAACTGAAATGCCAAATGTCGAGCTGAAATAAAGTCCAAGAAAATAAGAAACCCGTAACTTGACAAACACTAAAAATGGAATAATGGAAATATACAATAAATAATTCGAGACATAACATATAATTTACTGAGTACAGTGTACTTACTGATTATGGCCAGAATCGTGCAAGAATGTAAAGCGTGTGCAGAGAAGACAATCAGAATCTGCGAAATAAAAAAGACATTTTTGCAGAAAGGTTTTTATAAGATGTAGAAAACGTGGGCAGCATTTCTTATGGAGATCAAAAGCTACAAAAAATATCAACATTAAATTAGAAAACTAGAAATCGTGCGAAAGTCAAAGACAATCAAAGCCCCAACCCAACATAGAAGAATTCAAAAGAAGAAAATAAAACAAAAAAGAGCTATGGTAGATAAAAACAATAACAAAGTGTGTTAATGTCGCGCATTTTGTTCCCATTTGACTTCTTCAGTTCACTTGACTTTATCCACAGCTCATTTGTCTCAAGTGATCGTTTAACGACTGGAGGGAAACACTAGAAATCCGGTCTACAGGGTCGCCGGGGGCACTCTCACTTTTCCAGTAGCTCTCGGCCATACAAGTTCCGTCCATCGTTAAGCTTTCTGAACTGTGACTCTGCGACAGCTTTTCTGCATTTTTTTTTTCCTATCGAAATGATTAAGTAACATTTGGAATGCTCGAACAGGTTGATCAAGCAGTATATATACATAGTATATTGGGGAAATGAGCTGATCATTTGAAAATTAACAGCAATTTGACTTGAGGCCAACTTGTAAATGTGTTTATGGTAATTATCATGTTTCCTTCAATATGAACCTTACTTACAACTTGTCCAAGCTGAATTCGATCTGCGGTGGTTTTTATGCATAGCTTGGGAAATACCTACGAAGGGAAAAAATGTGCAATCTTATCAGTAATTATAGATGGGGGTTTTCTTACCGATTTCCAAGTAATAAAATAATCTTCAAATTTCATCGAACACATTAATTTTGTATGTTAAATGTTGTTGGGATACTGAAAATAGTAAATTTTCTGGTGATGAAAAATTAGAAACACCTGATAATAAATAATTAATATTAAATAAGATTTATTAACGCGGAGATACATATAGAAATTTAATTGATTTTCGCTTTTACAAAATGGAAATCACGAGCTCAATGTCAAGTGTGCTTTCATTTAGCGACAATTTTGCGAAAGTGAAAATGGGAACAAGCAAACACTTCGATTACTCATTAAAATATCCACACCTTAAAGTTATATGATCTCTGCTTTTTTCTTTTATCGAAAATTGTATCAAGTTTATTAAATGACACTAATAAAATCACGCATAATTAAGGCACGAGGAAACTATTACAAATTATAAACATTATCTAAGATAGGAGCGATTGTTAATGATGTCGAATACTCGTTTTTTTCAAAGATTCAATCTTCTTTTTCAATTCATTGTTAAAATCTGCTAATTTTGTTCACAATGTTGTTGCTAATGAGCTCACGGTGATTCTTGTTTGACTACAATCTAAATTATATGCAATCGACTACAGATCCTAAGCCCGTCAATCAATTTGAACTTTCTTTATAAGCATAGACCGACTCACAGTAGAAGAATAAGACGAAGAAAAAGAAGAGGAACAAGCAGCTATAAATATTTATTATTAAAATTTACAATGCGAAAAAGAATCAACAAAAATAACAAATAAAATGCGGTCAGGTTTTTTTTAAAAAATATGCATAGTGACTAAGTCAATGGAATTTTTAATGTCAGACAGTGACATGTCTTGAATGGGAAAGAGAGGGGAAATAAAATGAGATGAAGAAGAAGAGGAAGACGAAGCAGCAGTAATAATGGTATTGTATGTCATGCAAAACCCAAAACCATATCCAAGTGATCACATTATAAAATCTCTTGCCCTTGGCATATAAGCCAACTGCCTGTGACTAACTCTAGTTTAATTGAGGCTGTCTTGGGCGTCTGACACCGACATCGCCACCGTTACCGTTACATTTTTATATATAGCCATGGCAAGAGCAAAACAGTTGAAAGCTAAAAGTCAAAACGGCTTTTTGCAAATTCTTGTCTCAATGCGATTGTATTCAAATCAGAGCCAAAAGAGCTCGACACCGACACTCTATGTCCGAGTCTGAGTCCGAGTCCGAGTTCGAGAGAGCGATCAGCTTAGCCAACTTGTTGACCTTGCCCAGCAGTTCCATTAAAGCCAACACAATACATTCAGTTAGCATTGCAAAATCTTTTGGCCAGCTGCAGTTGCTTGTTGCCTATACTCTATACCCTGTAAAGATCCGGTGAAATGAAACTTGAGAGAACTATATCAACTTGGTTGTTATATCTACATTTCATTGCCTAAAATCCAGTTTCTTTTTTAAAGATCTTTCAATTTGGAAACAATTTGGAACTCTTAGTGCAGCCAGGGTATTTAATCTTCGTCAAATCGATCTCAACTTTGTCTATTTCTGCTTTTTGTTGATTCTTTCTGAAGTTGTTCAACTTTGCATGACGGATTTCCGCATTGAATCGAAGACCAACTGAGGCCGCCAAACTCTTTGAACTCTGCACCTCGTTGTCGTTGCCGATGTTGCCGATGTCGGTACCTTTCAATTTGCCAACTTGTTTTCCCTTGTCTTGTGTTGTTTGGTTATTTTTTTTGTAAGTACACAAAAAATTTCCATTGATTTGAAAGCTGTTTATAGAGGGAAATTGGCATCGGCAGCTGTCGCTTGTCTCCCGTTATCAGTTTAAAGCTGCAGCACGAGGTTATTCATGTCTAACTACTACAACTAAAACTAGAACTCAATGTGCAAACCGAATGATACCTAATTGATAAGCATGTCAAGCATTTTCATTCTCACATTCACACTCAAATCGCCAATTTATTTTGGGACATGTTACGCAAACAATCATTTCAATTTACTGATCGTTGTGTTGTTACTGTGAATGGACTCGCAATTTTATTCGATTGGAGGTTGAATACTTAAATTGATTGTCTCATTTGTTTGTTTATTTTTCTAAAGACTTGCCCTAAATGACAACAATATTGTCTTGTTTTTGAGACTTTTATTTTAAAAGGAAGTGATCTTCATTCATTCAGATTGCTTAAGTAATTCAAGCTAATAGTTGTGGGATCATAGCTTATTTAATTTACGTTTACTTAGAGCTATACTTTAGCCTACAAAGAAAATAGTATAATTTATTATCTGTTTCTGTTTTTTACAATGCAATCATTGACAACTACTTCTCGACGTTACGCCCTACTTTTCACTAAAGTGTTTATTGTTTAAGTTTATTATAACATTGACTTTCTGTTTTTTATATTTAAAGATCTATAAATAGATCATATACAAAATATTTTATGGGAATAGCGCTCAAAGAGTTTTATAGACATTTAATTTATATTTAATGATGTTTAAATTAAGGCATTAACATGACTTCATGAACTTCATTATTGCTCCACATTTCTGTAGGGTGATTATGAATTGATCATCAACAAAGGGATCATTAGGGCTAAGTTTTTTTTAAAAGACCTCGTTTGACCTTTTAAGCTCTCATTAGGAATTTTACTGTCTTGATTGCTCAGCAACTCAAGCAACTTCTTCTTTTGATAATTTAAATATCTAGTTTGAAAAGTGATCACAATTGATCAATAGGTCTTCAAAGGCTTCACTTGATCTGTCTACAGTTTTAGCGATCATCTAATAATCATTATTTAAATATACCCAGCTAACAATGTAAAGCTTTTTAAGTAATTACATTGGCAGTCTTTGATTAATCAGTCACGCTTCAATCGTCGATCACTTGTTACTTGCATATTGAAAGACGAACATCTGTCATCAAAGTTAGGTCTCTTTTTTCTTCACCAATCCCCAACTCTATAATTAGATTTTGCCTATGACTCAATGCTGACATTATTATGATTGATCAGTGATCAGTCATGCTCCACTTTACGATCAGCTGGTTTGTTAATAATAATTAGCCAGGTCACTCTGTGTCATACGTCATTTGAAAAGTTTCCTCAATTTTTTACAACTCGCTTTGAGACATATTTATTTTAACAGCTTGCACTCGGACAACACGATTCATTCATTCACACACTCATTCAAATTGGCAACAAAATATAATTGTTATTAATTCATTAGGGTTTTTTTTGTTGTGAAAACTTAGACAGAATTCACTAAACATATTGAGGTGCAAACAGTGCCTGCTAAATATTTAAGCAGCTGGTTGGTCGAGCTTTAGATTTTGGGAGTTTAACTCAGAGTTCGAGGTTTTTACAAAAGAAAACAACAATCGCTACGTGAGGCAAGAAAGTTTACAACATCGACAGCAGCAGCAATAACAATAACAATAACAGTAACAACAAATCGCTGTGGCAATACAAATAATAGATAACCAAATACAATTAGGTATTGCTGTGACGGCTTCCCTCTGACTCGTCAAAATTCCACACGCGAATTTCATGGAAGGGTTATGCAAAAGCCAACAACAAATGAATAAAATAAAGACAAGCCGCCGTCGACTTTTAGCCAACCAAACAAATCACGTCAACAACAACACAACACAGTTTGTCATCGTCACTGGCCGGTGAAATCTGCAGGCCAAAAGTGAAAAATAAAGTAGAGGAAAAATAAAAACCCGAAATGAAAATTAAACATTATCCGGGCAAAGCTGTCGATGCGAGTCTCTCACTGGAGAGCAACAACACGATGGGCGCGATCTATGAAGCCAACTGGCTTCAGGCCCATCATCAGCATCAATCCTCGCCAGCTTCAACGCCAACTCCAGACACACAGACTCCCAACCACAACAACATTAACAACATTAACAACATCAACAACAGACTGAATCGTCAGCCTAGCAATGTTGGAAGTAGCTTTCTCCTGGACGGCATCTCAGCCCTGAGCAAATATCAGATGACACTGGAGAACATACGACAGTTGGAGCAGCAGCAACAATTCAAGGATAAGCATATTGTGAAGAGTATCAAGGAGTTGAATGGTTATCGACCCTCGGCATTGCAGCATCACAAGCAACAGTTGCACAACGGTTGGGTGGATGAGAACCAGGAGATGGATGATCTTAAATTAAATTCAACTCAAACGGAAGTTGCAGCCGTTAATCATTATGTGCTGGATCCCACAGAACGACCGCGTGTGCCACGCCCACGACAGCAGGTGTCGGTGAAGCCGCCCTCGTTGCGACGCTCACAGACGATGTTGCAGCCACATCCGCCACCCAGTTATGTGACGTTGCGTGCCACAAATATCAAACCCGCCACGTTGAGCAAACAAACAGTAAGCAACAATTGCTCCTCCGCCTACTCTAGTTTCTCCAGCGCCGTTGAGGATCAGCGTACGGATCGCGTCATCTGCCAGCAGCCGCAGCGTCTGATGCCTCCGCCCACAGAGCCACCACCATCGCCACCCAGAAGCAAACGCTCCTCTAAGCCACTGAGCAGATCACAGACAAGTGTTCAACGTTATGCCACAATACGCATGCCACATCACTCCACTTCCTTTTGTCGAACCTCCACATTGAGGGAGGCGCCGTCTCCTCCATCCGTGCGTCGTCACAGTCTGGAGCAGGCGCTGCAGGGATTGCAGCTGGAGGAGGAGCTGGTGCAGGGGCAGGGGAAGCTGCAACGTCATGTGTCGCCCGCTGTCAGCAGCGATGGCAGCTCAAAGGATCTCAATGGCGAGGGCTTCTGTATACCAAGGCCACGTCTCATTGTCCCGGTGCACACATATGCCAGGCGTCGCAGGACAGGGAATCTCAAGGAACAGTCTTCCACAGCACAGGAGGAGGAGGAAGTTATCAGTGGTAATGGTAAGACTAGGAGAAAATGAAACACGACATTTTCAAAACTGAAGAAAACTGAAAATCTATTTTTTTTATTCGAAACGATCATTGATCTTTTGTTTAAGTTGATCTCTGATTTGCCATTTGATTAAAGAACACTTAATCAACCAACAATATTATGAAGAATTTAGCTATTGAAAACTTAGCAATTTGTTTGTTAGTAATTTGCTTATTCGCTGATCTTCAATCAAAGTTTTCCCACTCCGCTCTTCTTTCTGTTTTGAAACGTTTTCTCATTTCTCTGATCTTCCATCTGATTAACAATTCCTTCAAACATCAAATCCTCTTATGGAAAAATATTAAGAAATACCGCCTACATTTTATTTGATCTGGTATTTAATTGAAACGCGTATCAACTTTTTCTAAGGTCATCAATTAAAAGTTCTATCAATTATTGCTTATAAGAGAAATTATGAAAATCGTAAGATCAAAAAAAAAACGTGTGATCTTTCAACTCTTCTTGCTTTTCTTTGATCTGTGATTGAATTCCATAATAATTTGTTGTCAGGCGATCAATCCAACTATTGTAAATATTGACAAAAAACTTTCTAAGGGAGAAACATTGATAATGATGACTGATCTCAAATTCTATTCTTCGAATAAAGACCATAAGAATTGGTAGCAAAGCGATCAATTAATCTGTCAATCTTACTAAAAACGTATGTTATGTGGAACTATAGAAAATAATCTCTACTCCCCCGGCAGATTGAAAACTATTACAATTGTTTGTTAAAAATATATATATGGTATATGTGATTCCGAGTCGATTAACAATTTCCATGTCAAATTTTTATTATTCTTCCCTTTTCAATCTCCTTTGTTTTTTAATTGTGGAATCAATTGTTTGTTCTATCGAAATTCAACCAATTAAATTTGAATTTATGCATCTCTTTTTCTAGATGGACGAGTGGAGGTTTCTCGCGAAGGCAAATATCTGTCAACGCTATCGGGAGCGAAAGTTCTTGGCGAATTGGCGATACTCTACAATTGTCAGAGGACGGCGACAATCACCGCGATCAGTGAATGCAATTTGTGGGCGATTGAACGTCAATGTTTCCAGACGATCATGATGCGAACTGGACTCATAAGACAGGCGGAATATACGGACTTCCTCAAGAGGTAAGGGGCATTGATATGCAATGCTATGTCGGATAAGGTATTTTCCTTTTCTCCAATTAAGTTAACTGGTTCCTTAATGAGTTGCTTGTCATTTGCACTTAATTATATCAATTCCAAAGTAGTTTCAACATAAGTGGCAAAAATATAAATCGCTTAACTTAAGGATATAATTTTATTTCTTTTTTTTTTTTTGTGTAGTTGAGTTGAGTTGATTTGACTTGATTTGATTTGATTTGGATTTTTTGTTGTTGTTGTTGTTTTTGTGGCACACAACTTTCTCCATCAAATGGGCAGACAGCCTCAGACTACGATCTTGTCTTCGTCATGGTCATGGGCGTCTATCATATACTATACTATATGTCTATAGCGCAATGACGTGCAATGCTCAAAGATGGAAAGACTGTAAGATGGACAGACTCTCGACTATTTCGATCGATTGTGCGGCCAACGAACGCATAGAAATTTTCTTTCTTTCCATCAAATGCACAACCAGTTTATGCCACACCACATTGCACCACCGCCAAAACGACGAGGCAGCCACCGCCAACAGTTGGCGCCGTGAGTGACCGACAAATTAATCGCATTTAATTGATCGTGTACAGGGAAGCGAATAGCGCCTTTAAAATTATACTATTTTGATACTCGTAGCACTCTCCTCCTCTGTCTCTCCTCTTGTTTTTATGACTATCATTAATGAAACCCCATTCGACATTATTTAAAGCATAAAAATGTAAAAATAACAACACATTACGGCAACTGAAAATGAAAGTGCAACCAAATGAAGACTTAGAGAAGATGTCGGGTTAAGCGCAAGTCGAGGAAGATTGAGGAATGGGGCGTTAAAAGGTTCCTCCTTCTATTGGTTTGCTCATAAAATGACTCCCATTTCATTTCAAGATCTTATTCTAACCAACAAAAGCATTAAAGTTGCCGTGAATGGGCAGTAAAACATTGCCACCTTCTTTAAAATGGGCTTTAGACTTATTCCAAATGCGTTTGAAGAGTGTCTTCTATCTTGAAAGGCGACAGTTTTATTTTATTATCTCCAGCTTTTAGTTAAGCGCGTCGTCTTTATGACGTTTTTAGTTAGCAAAGTTCATTATACTCTCTAAGAAGGGCTTTGTTCATTCGACATTATTTATTATTTTATTTTAGTTCTGGCACTATATCTGAAACTATGTATATTAATTTAAAAATTACATAAAAATGCTGTTTATTTTTTTATTTAATTCAATCATAATTTTAACTCGTCAATTTTTACTTTAAATGAGCATCTGATATATTTTCATATCTTTGTCTTTCCAAACCTTGTCAAAATATATGTTACCTATTGATTTTAATAAATATACTTCCTTTTTTGAGAAAAATATGTTTTAAAATTTAAAATTTTTACATATTACCGTGAAAATTTGCTTTTGTTATCGATCTCTTTATTGGTGTCCTGATAATGTTAACCTAAAGATGAAAATCCCTAATTAAATGTAATAAATCATAAATGTCAGTCAGTCAGATAAGTCAAAAGTTCTGTCATATGCAATTCTTATATTATTCACTTTTCCTGTAATTCCAGTGTGCCCATATTCAAGGACTTGCCAGAGGATACACTTATCAAAATCTCTGATGTGCTGGAAGAGACGCATTATCAACGTGGCGACTACATTGTTCGCCAAGGAGCACGTGGCGACACCTTCTTTATCATATCCAAGGGCAAGGTCCGTGTGACGATCAAGCAACAGGATACGCAGGAGGAGAAATTCATACGTATGCTGGGCAAGGGTGACTTTTTCGGCGAGAAGGCGTTGCAGGGGTAAGTAGATAATGCACTCATAAATATATATAATTTATATAGGCTCATTAATGATTTATTTTCCACCTTTAGTGATGACCTGCGCACTGCGAATATTATTTGTGAGTCTCCTGAGGGTGTCAGCTGTTTGGTCATCGATCGGGAGACCTTCAATCAGCTAATCTCAAGTTTGGACGAGATCAAACATCGCTATGACGATGATGCCATGGAACGCAGAAAGTAAGTTTATAGTTTATAGATACACTAAAAACATTTTCCTTTCAATTTTATTAAATTGCTCAGTGTTTTTTTTTTAATAAATAATTGAAATAATAATGACATTATTAATTCCCTCAGGATCAACGAGGAATTCCGGGACATCAATCTGACAGATCTGCGTGTTATTGCCACATTGGGAGTGGGCGGCTTTGGACGTGTGGAACTGGTGCAAACCAATGGAGATAGCTCACGATCCTTTGCGCTCAAGCAGATGAAGAAATCGCAGATTGTGGAGACGCGCCAGCAACAGCACATAATGTCCGAAAAGGAGATCATGGGCGAGGCCAATTGTCAGTTTATTGTGAAGTTATTCAAGACCTTTAAGGACAAGAAATATCTCTACATGCTGATGGAGAGTTGTTTGGGCGGTGAGCTCTGGACAATATTGCGGGATAAGGGCAACTTTGATGATGCCACCACAAGATTCTACACAGCTTGTGTTGTGGAGGCCTTTGATTATCTGCACTCGCGCAACATTATCTACAGAGATTTGAAGCCGGAGAATCTGCTGCTCGACGAGAAGGGCTATGTGAAACTGGTGGACTTTGGTTTCGCCAAGAAACTGCAATCGGGCAGAAAGACGTGGACATTCTGCGGCACGCCCGAGTATGTGGCACCCGAGGTGATATTGAATCGTGGCCATGACATAAGTGCTGACTATTGGTCTCTGGGCGTTCTCATGTTTGAGCTGCTTACAGGTAAGTGTATCTAAAACTATACGATATTCACTTTTAATTTTTATTGTTTCTCTAATTTTTTACCAGCTTTATTTTTAAACTATATATTTATTTTTAATAAAGTTTATTAACAAACTGTTTCTCTTGCAGGCACACCTCCGTTCACGGGCTCGGATCCTATGCGTACCTATAACATAATACTTAAGGGCATCGATGCCATCGAATTTCCCCGTAATATAACACGTAATGCCAGCAATTTGATCAAGAAACTATGTCGCGATAATCCCGCCGAGCGTTTGGGTTATCAACGAGGTGGCATTAGCGAAATACAGAAGCACAAGTAAGTCTAGAATTTATTCCAAATCTATTGTAAATTACTTAAATATTTTCAATTTGTTATATGTAGATGGTTCGATGGATTCTATTGGTGGGGCCTGCAGAATCGTTCTTTGGAGCCACCGATAAAACCGTCGGTGAAGAGCGTTGTGGATACGACAAACTTTGATGATTATCCGCCCGATCCAGAGGGACCGCCACCAGATGATGTCAGCGGTTGGGATAAGGATTTTTAGTGTAGAATTACGGCAAAGATTTGACACTGCTCTCTAGCTACAACTTAAATGGAGGATGTTCGATGAGTTCGAGAATTTTAAAAATGATTCTCAACTAGTACGCCATTTTGTACGCCAAAGCAATAGTCAGGGTCTGGCTTAGAAATTGTTGAAGAAGCTGCAGATGAGATGACCCCCACGCAATGTAACAGTCAGTCGCAATGGCTACGGTTCTATTTACTCGTAGAGAGTCCCCATATCATAAAGAACAGCTCAAGAATGCAGCTTATTGTCACAGATCTGATCATCATGATGATAACATGTGCAACATTATGAATTTATTAACGAGTTTATGTTTATAACTATAACTATAACTATAACTGTAACTATATATATATATTACTATTATTATGTAACGTTTTGAGAAATACTTTCTAGTTGATTGGAAAATTGATATAAATTGTAAGTAGGTTCGTTCGTCTGGCAATGAGGCAAAGCCGTTGCAGCTCTGTTCTCTTCCATGTGTAAATTGTTTTCTAACTATGTAAAATTACAATATTAATTGTTAATGTACCAAGTGCAAACATACACAAACACACACACACACCTCACATAAATCGCACACACACATACACATATAAATCGGGTTGCCTTATAGTTTTTAAGCTGATTTTTATGCAATTACATGACCAGACCTTCATATTCATAATATTTCTTCTCCCTCCTCCTTCTTTTTTTACACTGTCATGATGTTAATGTGGATCTATCATAATTATCCCTCTGTCATTAGCATTAGCCATCATTTTCTATATTATATGTATATGTAAATGAATAAAAAACGCCTTTTTAATTGTCTATGTTAAGTAAACTGAGTTAGAATTTAAATAAATAACAAATTTATGCGCCTTAAATAAATGTTTATTTATTTCAATGGAAATTACTGGCACCGTGGGTTAATTATTATCATTGATGTGCTAATGACGTCACGCGTCACATACTGCAGTTCATTCGCTTGGAGCTGAAGCATTGAGTAAACGATCAAAAATACCAGGCGCAGAGAAACTGCAGGAAGCTCTCTCTTTGCTTACAGCAGAACTGCACTGAAATTACACACACACACACAACTACATAATTGCAATCCGCACGTGTGCGAGCATTGACACTCTCACTCTCGCTCTCTATGTTAATAAGTGCCTACATTCTAATTGGTCACTTGCTTATAAGTTTCTCTTGCTGTGGATTCTGTTCGCCTGGTATTTCAACGGGCAGAAATTAAGAAACTGGAGCTTTGGAAGGTTATTTTTGTTGTTGTTAAAGCAATTTAGAGTCAAATCTAAGATGTGCCTTTATCAGATCTATCATTTAATTTCGCCTTGGGGAAAAAAAGTTGATTATTTATTTCTTCGAAGAAACCGTAAATGAATTTAAATAATAAATTGTTATATTCTTAATATTTATTTAAAGATTGTTTTTTTATTAAAATAACACGTTTAATTAAAATTTTAAAATTAGTGAAACTTATATTTTAAATAATATTACGGTTTGACTACGTTAGTTGATACATTTATAATTATGTATTTGTAATATAAAACTTAAGCCCATCCCAAAAAAAATAGACAACTCAAATTTATTTGATTTGTTTGATATTTCAATTAAAAGAATGCACCTTTTGTGGAAGACAACTTAACGCTGTTTTCAGGGTGTCTTAAAGTCTTCCATGCTCTGAAGCTGTAAACTGCAACTTCCGCTCAACTCAATTTTGCGCTTCCTACATTGAAACACTTGAGTTTAGTACCAAAAAACTTGGACGAAACACACGTTTTGACTCAATCGGATGCAGTTCTTCAAAACGAGAAAACAAATTAAATGAAATGAAAGAAAAGTAAAGAAAATGGCAAAATGCAGAATATAATTAAAAACAAAACTCGGCTACGTGCGCAACGAGACTTTAACAAAAATCCGAAAAAGCAGAGAAAGCTGAGAAAAATCTGCCAAAGTGATACGATTCACTTTATAGAGAACATTCAATGTGGTTACTTCAAGCGCGTCTGGCAGTTGGAACTCAAATAAAAAGTGCTTCAACTCAAAATATTATAATAATAAAGTGATTTGATTTGGGAGAACGTAAAGAAAATATATTTAAATCAAACATATTTTTTAATGAACCGACTTGAAAAATTTCAAAATTAAAACTCGAAACATGCTTAGCTGGAGTTTACTGTGGCTGCTGCTAGCTCTGGGCATTACCTTGGCCTTTGGACTACGCCTGGAGAATCAAACGCAAGAGCAGGTGAAGCAGCAGGTGATTGGTGAGTATACAGATTGCATATTAAAAGTTGGAATATTTAACAATTTATAATGTGACATTAGCTTGCAAGCAGCCCAAGGCGCCGGGTTTATGCCGCGGAAAACAATTGCGTTATGCCTACAACAAGGAGACGGGCAACTGCGAAAGCTTCTATTACACGGGTTGTGCCTCAACGGATAACAATTTTCTGACCTACGAGGAATGCCGACGCGATTGCATGCAACGCGGACGCTACTAACTTAGTTTAAGGTTTAACATTTTGTTTCATCTAATTTATATGTTAATGGAATCCGAGTGACGTTCAAATATATTGTAACACATGTAAATATACATTAAAATATATTACAATATATTTAAGACTTGCGGGACTTGCGCTTGCGTGGCTGTGATTGCTGCTGTGATTTTCCCTGTGATAGAAACAGAGCTCGCCAGCTGAGAATGAACAACAGCAGCAAGGCAAGCAGCACAGCCATACTGTCCAATGAATGGTAAATAAACCAGTTGAGGTCTATGCCCGGCGATTGCAGTAGCTCGGCAGCTAAAAGTCCATGTTGCATCACATGCTCCACACTCCAAATCGCCGTCTCCAGAGGCGAACGCTCGCGTTGATTAAAAACCTGCGATATCTTTGAAGCGCGATCAGCATAACTGAAATAATAAATAATTTCTAATTAACTGTTTGATACAGAATTAATTTAGAGGCCAAATAATGATCAAAATGGTATACCACATAAAAATCGGTTAAGTTTTAGCAAAGTTATGTCAGTTTAACATTTTTGAAAGTGTTTCCTGTATATTTTCCTAGTTCCTATGCCGTATTTTGGACGCCTCACCTGGGATCGCTGAGCTGTTGCAGCTTCTCTTGCACGGATTCCACATTGATCTCTTCATATTCCAGCTTCAAGCCGATGCCACGTCCTTGGGCCGCAATGGCATTCAGAAACTGATCACCATAAAGAGGTGTCATCAGCAGAGGCTTGCCACAGTGCAGGGCCTCGGTGAGTCCCAGTAATCCGGCGTGTGCCCAGAACAACTTGACCTGAGGTTGACCTAGGAGTTAAAGTAGAGTCACATTAAAAAAGATTCTTAATTGGATTGAATTCACACTTACAGAGCAATGCCAGCTGTGGTGCCCATTTGACAAATAGAAATTTGCTGGCATCCACATCTGGAACTTCATCCGTCTCCCATTTCCAAATGACATTCAGTGGTTGCTTCGCTAGCACCTTTACCATGGCCTGCATTTTATCCACATCCATGCTGGAGGCACGCACCATAGAGCCCCAGCTAATGAAGATGACGCCCTGCTTGGATTTTTGAAGGAACTCGACTATCTTCGGGGGCAACTGCTTCTTGGCAGCGTCAGTGATGTGCATGCCGCCCACCTCGAGGAACTGTGGTGTGATTGGACGACTGCCCAGATGGGAATAGTGCTGGTTGCCCATTATGAAGGCGGTTTGGGTACGCGCCACTTCATCCACATCGATTTCGATACCCAGATAATGCTTAATCAACGCTCTATCCGCCCGATTTGTATGCACCTTGTACAGTAGCTTCAGAAGCTTCGCCTGCACAAAGTTGAGAAGACGTTCACTCCAGTTCAAGGGATGGGCGAAGCCCACAAACTCCGACTGGATATAGGCGGGCGTATCTGGCAGATCGATGCGATCATAGAAGTAGGGCATCAAGGCGCAGGTGCTCACACCAATGATCGGCAGATGGAGCAGCTTGGCAATCGCCAGCTGACAGTCAGTGCTAAAGTATTCGGTCAACAAAAGATCGTAGGGCTTCTCCTGGTGTCGTTTGAGTACAGTCCTCACATGTCCGCTGGCATAGAGAGTTCCACACGTGGTCTGTCCCTCGGTGAACAGACTGTAGTATGACTTGAGCAGGGCAATTAACGATCGCGTCGGTGTATGCTCCGACAGTGGCACCACATTGATGGTGCTGCTGGTTTGATCCTCGTCTGCAGCTGCGGTCAAGAGTTCCTCATAGTTTACCAACTGCGCAGCAAGTGGATTTCTCACATAGGAGATTACGGTTACGTCATGACCACGTTGCGCCAATTCACTAAGTAACGGTTGCACCACCTTAAAGTGACTGAATCCAAAGTGCGGGAACACGGCCAGAATATTGCCAGCGGAGGCGCCGCCAATTAACATCGACACCGCCAAACAAAGGCCAATTAATAAAGTCGTCCGATGATATTGCGTCGTCATGGTTTAACGTTCCTCGAACGAGTGAGAATTTGTTCATCAATTCCAACATGATGATTACTTAACGCCTAGCTTGATAAGCGTATCGGTTTGTTTGTGGTTTGCTTTGGTTGCTCTGTTGCCCAGCGTCCGTCTGTGCGATGTTTGTGATTAAATTACAAGTGCAAAACAACTGTCAATTACAGTCTAGTACAAGTACTTGCCAGAGATAGAAAGAGAGCGTGAGTAATAAAACAAGCCGTTTATTGAACGTCTGGCAGCCTTGAACAGATCCTCAATATTTTTAGAAATAATAATGATCTTTTTGTAGACTTCTTGTTATAATCCCCGCCCACCGAGGAACTTCTATTAATTATTCACCTTTGTTTTAATTAGTTTCCAAATTGAGTATTCGAACAATCAATTGTTGGTTAAATGTATTTAAAATGTGGCAACACCGCAATGCTTGATCAGAAAGATTGCATACTTTTAGGATCGTCATTTTATGTTAGGTTGCATAGCTGTTAAGTTACAGCAACTCTAACTTGGTAGCACATCACCAATTTGTAAAAATTTATGCTGCGCGCGTTTCTAGATTGTAATACTGTTAAGTGAGGAGCACATTTCGCACGAGGAGTAATAACGTGGTCCCGAATGTTATCACAAGATGGCGCCGCGTTGCTATGTAAAATGTTTAGTTATTGCAAAATTGCACAATGCAAAAAAACTTTGCAATAAATAAACAATTTGACGAAAATTCGAAATTGGATAATAATATTATTATTTTATCTAGATTGTGAATAGATCATAGTAATATTACAAACATTGTGCTAAAATAATTATTTTCTGCCTTTGAACACATTCAAATTTGTTTATATGCATTAAATTGGAAAAACATAAAATTTCTAAAATGCTTCAAGATTTTACCAAATTCTGATTTCTGCCCCATTTCTAAACTACGTCACAGCTTTATTGATTACTCTGCAATACCCTCTGGTACCTAAATTGTTTCGAATTATTGTTCAACACTCAACAAAGCAAAAGCCTTGAGATTATTGAGTACACGAAATTGAATTTGAAATACGCCCCACATATATAATGGACAGTAGTAAGCGTTAATTGAACCTCAAGCGATGAACCAACGATAAATGATAATAATTGTAATTGACTGACAAAATGCATCTACAGCTGCCACCCAAAATGGACAAGTGCACTTTGCAACTGATGAGCGAGGGAGGAGAGTAGGAAATCTGCAAAAGATACAGATTAAAGACTCTTCAATGAAGTGGTTTCCAAATGGGAAAACCAATTGCCATAGATGACAACTCTGCAGACTGAGAAGTGGAAAAGTGGGTAAGTGAGTGGGGGAATTGAGAGTGTGTTTGATAGTTGTGATAATTGTGGGCGTTGTCAACGACCCACTTCCCAGGGCGACGCCGATTGGGCCACAACACACAACAACAAAGAAGATAAGAGCGCCAAACAACTGTTAAACACACTCCTAAGTGTTTTTTCACGATAAAAAAGAGTGTGTGTGTGTGTAGAATTGTATATAAGCAATCAGAGCAATTAAAAGTGAACAGGCCCAGTCTACAGACCCGAGTCCCCAGTCCCCAGTCCCTAGTCTCTGGTCTCTGAGTGCTCCATGTCGATAAGTTTCGTGGTGGCCCATGGGAAAAATTATTCCAACTGCTGCCTGTTGACTGGTACTCGGTAGTTTTCCTGACGCCCCCTATAAATACACTCTTAGATTCTAATCAATGAAATCACAAAATGAAATTAATCGAAATAGAAACATTTGAAATGTACACACGTTCTTTAATTTGCTTCTCACATCTGGAATTCATTTAATGATATTGTGTACAAACATTTGAAACGTGGTGCAAGGTCTTCTTGACAGACGGCAACTGATTAAAACTCTTTAAATATTGATGGCTTTTAAAGCCGATGATCATTTAGATTTATTACGTTGTAACATAAATGAAATTTTATTTTAATAGTCATGAGTTATAATAAATCTGCTGAATTTCTTATAAATAATATTATAGAAGTATATACTTACAATCTTAAACTCTATCGGGCCTAATCCGGCTACAAACATTTTTTATTTAAATTGTTTTCATTCATAGGAGTATCATTTGCCAATATTTCAACTTTGTGCTTATTTGGATAAAAAATTAGACTCTGTTTTAGCTATTCAAATTGTTCTCTTCTTGGTTTGGACTTAATGTTTGTTAAACTTTGAGTAATCTAAAGTAATGCACATTATAAAGAATAGAGACAAAATGACAACGTTTACTGGGCTTAATTGTTTTTCACTTTCCTACAATAAAATAAAGTGTAGAGTAAACAACAATGGAGAATATATTAAAATTTTCGGACTTTGTAAGTTTATTTTAAATGCGCTTAGATATAGAAACTTTTTTATTTGAAGGACCTCTGAACTGTTGTTTTTTTTTGTATATATTTTATTTTAATAAATTTCTTATTATATATCATTGAAATGCTCGAAATCGTGACTCCGTTGACTTAATTTTTAATTCCTTCACTGACGCCATAAAATGTTTATATTGTTTGCTCGAAGTTCGTTCAGTTTGAGATTTAATGGATTCGCATTTGATGTCGGTGGTTGTTGTTCTCGTTGTTGTTCTTCTAATGATTCTTGGCCTCATCGTTGTCCTTGTTTAATGTGTCGTCTCGCTGCAGGACTTAATTAGTGCGCTGTTTGTGCAGATTTCGACATTTTGCAGTTATGATCCAATTTGCCGGGTTTAAGGACACATACGCTGCTCATTTGTTTGCTCATTTGTCTGGCTGTTTGCATTGATTGTCGCCTGCTTGGTTGCTAGCTCCACAAACGTCCAAGCACATCGATGACCAGGATTAGCAGGACATAAAGGACACCACACGCAGGACACACTATGGACAACATGTGTGCGCAGCAGGCAAACAGCTGAGTTATAGAGCTGGAGATGGGAGATGAAAGGAGGGAGCTAGACAGAGTGTGATCTAATTAAAGCCTGGACAAAGGCATATATATATATACCATATATATGTATATAATACCTCCCTGTGGCTATCGAACTCGTGCCGTTGGACAATGAGGATTTTGACGGGTAGCCAAACCCAGTTGCTGAGTGGACGAGTGTCAAAAGATAACAGCACAAAGTTCTCGAGTGGATTGGCTGCAGTTCAGTACTGAGTACTCAGTACTCACCACTCACTTCTCTCTTCTTCTTTCTCTTTTATTCAATTCAGTTGGAGCCCCAGTTTCCTGCTAGTCCACTCCACTCGGAATTCTTAAGAGCCACACACGCTACTTGAATTGATTTTACCTTTGCAAATAATAATAATAATGATAATGTCTTCGATGTCTCAGTTGCAACATTTTCAATTACTGCTAGTCAGGGATTTAACTATACTATATTCATATTTCGCATATATAGTATGCTGATAGCTTATCAAGCACACCTGTAATAGTCTCAACAAGAACTTGAATATGTAATGCGCTTACAACTAGCCTACTGATAGGTTCTTGTTTGACAACATATACTTGAGACCTATCAGAATACTTATTATCTACTAACTCTACTCCAAATAAGGGAAGTGGGGGATTATTTCCAAAATTGATAAGTTCTAAGTTATTCTTGGTCGAGTGCATCATTTAATTCTATCGAAGCTTAAACAGCTAGACAGCATAGAGACTATGTACTTTTTAGCTAAGACAGACAATAAACTGGTAACAATATGGTAATAATATATTTAATTAAATGTTACAACTTAAGTATTAAATAATAATATAGATTAAAAAAATATGAAGAGTTTTTACCATTATACTTAAATTTTCTGCTTCAACTCAACGATTTTACGAAATATCCCTTTTCCCATTCTTTAAAAAAGATAGAAAGACAAGTTTTTTAGGATTAAATTTCTAGTAAGCAATTTTAGTTATTTAAATGTCACACCTATGTTAAATTAATTTACACTATTACAGATATTGACTTATTTAATATCACATACCAAAAGAGAGAAAGAGAGTGAGAGAAAATATAATCTCTTTAGTACAGTTTTTAAAATGATAAGTTTTTGGTGTTTCAGAGAATTTTCACAGTTTTATTTTGGCTCTGTATTCGATTAAGTTTTGATTGGTTAGAATAAGAAAGCATTTATTGGTGCCTTAAAGATTTCAAATCCCGGAATTTCAATCAAAAAGAACTAATAAGTTGAATGTGCAGATAGTTTTGTAGAAAATAAATTAACGTCAATAATAAATAACAATAATACGGTAAGAAATAAATTGTTGAAAGTTCCTTACGAATTCGACTTAAAGTTAACACAAAAAATTATTTGAATAAAAAAAAACACCTGTAAAAATCAATTGAAATATGTTTCAAAATATATAAACTACTAAATAAAATGCTTAAATATATGAAAGAATGTTTCACCTGCTCTGCCGAGCTTCCTGTATTATTTTTTACCGCTTTCCTTCCCTGACAAGGTCATTTGCACTTTAGTCTGAATGTTTTTGAAGGTGCCAGAAAGTTGATTCGTTGATTCGTTTATTCGTTTATTCGTGCGCCTACAATTCATGGGAATCTCGACAATGGTTCAACATTTGTGCTGTGTTGTGTTGTGTACACTGTACAGAGGGCATGACTTGATATTGCTTTTGTGAGGCGCGTGCTGCCTGGAGGACACTCAACGGATCGGATCGGATCGAGGATGGACTCAATGTAAACACAGTGTAAGAACTGGGCAGAAAGGAGTCGCGGGACACGCGTAGAGTCTAAAGCCAAAACTTGAGGCATGTTTTACACGTGAATTTGCGATGACAAAAAGGCCAATAAACCGGCAGAGTGGAAAAAGAAGGGAAGGGGAAGTGGAAGTGGAAAGGGGAATGGGAAATGGAAATGGGATTGGAAATGGGAATGGGGGGCAAAGTGAAGGTGAAGCGCATAAAAATTGGCATAAAGCGACTGTGGCACATGGAAATGGGCTAAGAAGTCGTTGTCTTGCTCAGGGTTGTTACTGTAGCTGTATCTGTATCTTTAGCTGTATCTTTAGCTGCAGTTGTAGCTGTATCTGTAGCTGTAGCTGTTGTCCTTCCTCCTCCACGCGACGTGGTTTATGATCGTTGCGGATTCGTGGAAAACATTCAATTGATACGAAATTGCTGCAATATAAATGCATTGCTGCCGATCGAGACGAGGAGTTGTGGGAGAAGCAGGAGGTGAAGGTGGAGGAGTGGCAGGTATCTCGACTCATAAATGTGGCAATAAAACGATTTCACTCTCTCTCTCTCTCTCACTCTCTCTCTCTCTCACTCTCTCTCTCACTCGTTGTCTCTTTGTCGCACTTAGTGGGAAAAAAATGGCAGCCAGGGACACGCGTTTTAGGTCTGTGCAACAACAGAAGTGGCAGCAAACAGCAATTTGTTGCCAGCATTGTTATTGAGACAAAGTCACTGATTTTCAAGCGAGCCAGTGCCAGAGAAGAATTCTCTTCCTCTCTTTCTCTCTCTCTCTATCTCTGCAGAACTGAGAACTCGAAGGCATCGCTCATCGCGCACAATGATGTTGCAATTATTGAACCTTCTGTATTTTCAAATTTCCATCATTAATAACACAGGCGGAGGCCAAGGTGAAGGCGAACATGAACACGACAACGATAATGTTGAGTTCTCTATATATACATATATGTATATACCATATATATATATATATATATATGAGCATGATGTTGGCAGTCGGAGGACGCTGTGACCATTAGCGAGTTTCGGCGGAATACGCGTGAATTCGTTTTGTCTAACAATGCGACGACTCACTGAGCGCATCAATTGAAGGGAATGGTAGAGAGCATTTTCAGGAATGTCAAAACGCCGCAGGTAACACCCTATAAATGTTACCAACTCTCTCTCTCTCTCTCTCACTAGCCAGCACACCCATTAACGGTCCCAGCAAGGAGCCGAGCCTGAACATAAAGATCACCTATAATTATTCATCTTGGGTGGGGAGCGACGGCGGGAACGAACAGCACAGCAGAGAACTCTCCTTACCATATCCATAAGCAAGTCCAAGGCAATGATCTCGCCTTGGGACCGCTCACTGTGTTTGTCAACGCAGATGCTAATCACAACATTAGTCCCGTGCAGATTCCACTTCAGATCAGATCAGATCAGATCAGAGAATCACAAACACTGAGACAACTGACAACTGACAACTGGCAACTGAGATTCGTTGCGCTCGCCTGGCAAAAACCCATCGTTTCTGGCTGCTCGGGCTAACCTCGTGCCCCCTCTGGCGTATCCGTAACTCAAGGATATCCGTAATTGCATTTGGATATACTATATAGGTACGTTTAAGTATCTGTCTTGAGTTTCCGGCTTCGATGAAGCTGTCCAGCTATTTGCCAAATAGATAATTATTTGTGACTATTTAGCAGCAGGTTATCCACCTGGATATATATATCTGTTGGCATTTACAATTTAATATCCGACTGAGCACCTGAAGGTGACAAGCGTCACATCTCAAATGTTGGGTTAACCAACTAACGAAGTTCGATTAGTTGCACATTAGACAAGATGCATCGATTAGCTCAAGTACTTTAACTCAAGGATGTGCAAGAAATGTTAATTGAATTGTAATAAAACTTGATCTGATTTGTAAATAAATATGCCCTGAAGAGAAAGAAGTAAAGTGAGCACAGATTTATTTACTTATTTAAATTATTTACATTTACATTGAAAATAATTAAATTTATTAATATTAAATAGAACTATATACAATTGTATAATTCATATCATATCTGAATTTAAGGAGTAAAGAAGTGAAAGATTTTATATACGATAAAGTAATCTGTATTAATATTTAGTAAAAGTAATATTTATATAGAAATTATTCGCATAGTAGTAAGAAATAAGATCTGAAATTCACTGTTAAATAAACTGGAATTTACATCCCTTTATTTTGTTTCTTACATTTGATACTTGAGCAGATTATAGTATTTAAAAAAAGTCAATTTAATTAGTCATTTGTTTCCCTACTTAGTAAAGGACAATACCTTAAAAAAAGGAAATAATTTTATTATTATATAACTTAGAAAGAGTAGAAGATTATATTATTTATTTAAGCTAGGTTCTTTAAAGAACAAACAAGTCAAAGAAAAATCGATGTAAATAAATTAACTTTAGATTACAATTCAAATTAAAATTTTAAATAAACTTTTAACGAAGAATGTAAATAAAATCGGTGTAATTTAAATTACTTTAAATTATAATTTGATTAATATTGGGTTAAATAACCATTAATAAAGACAACTACAAACTAAATCTATTCAGCGAAATATCGACAAAATATTCTTAACCACGAAAAAAGTACAATTAAGTAAGTTAGTATATTTTGAATGGAGATTGTCAACTAGAAAATTAATAAAGAAAAAGAAACACAAATTAAAACTGGCATATATTAATAGAAATTCTAGAAAACTATTCTTGCGGGAGTTCAGAAAGGCCATCAGTAAAGATCATTGGTAAATCGATTATTTGGAATTTCTGTAGGTTTGGAAAACAAAACCTCAGCTCCTAGGGGGAACTTTATCAGCACTTGTGCTGCAGTCGAAAGTGTCCCCAATGTTTTTAGTATTTTGGAAACTCAAGTCCTGGTACGAGTGTTTACGAGTGTTTTGGCCGAAGTGCTGTTGTCAAAACGAAACCAAACAATCGTCATGTGACAAGAGTGTGCGGTGTTCAGTAGGAAATCAACGGGAAACCACTCGAGTATCAGATCCAAAAGGCAACTACTGTTTAAATGCAATCGAGATAGGTTCCTCGAACTGAATGGACATTGGCTCTAAGTGGGAGTAGGAACAAGTGAGTTTGACTTTGAGTAGATGCATAAAAGTGCAACAAGAAGTGGCATGCAACACACTCACACACACACACACACACACACAGTTGAAGTGCAATTGCAACGGGAAACTGTTGGTAAGACCACCCAAGTGTAGTTTAAATAAATAGTTCCAAGTTCAATTTTGATTGCAATCAATTGCAATTCTATGATAATTTTTAACAGCAACAGGCAGTCACTGTTGCATGCCACTTGTGGCAAGGAGGAGCAGCTCCAACAAGACGAAGAAAATTCAACTGCAACAATTAGTCAGTCTCAAGGCGTATTTAAATATGTAAACAAAGTGCAACAGAGTTTTCAGAATTGTTATCGACAAAGGATTCGGCATCGGGTTGCAAGTTGCGGGGGCAGGGCAGGGGCAAGGGAAGGAGCTGCAACGAGGAGTGGGAGTTACTTTTGTAGAACATTAGATAATTTATGGATAGCGCCGCACTGTAAACATACCAAATGACCGTATAATGTAATCGGAGCAAACGCAGTCGCTCCTCGACTCGACTCGGATCGGTCAAAACTAAGTACTTGACACTACACAGAGCCGTGTTCGTGTTCATTGCGGTACACTGAACGGTTCGGTAGAGTGTAAAGTCTAAAGTGTAAGTGTAAAGTGGCGCTGAAGGATCTGGTGGGTCGCACATGTTTGCAGTCATAAATCAGTGAATGTTATGGCTGACTTCGCTTGTCTCTCATGTCATTTGGAAAACGCATTTTCACACTTTTCGTCGCCCCGTAATTTGAATACTTTACAAGCCTTCACTGGAATACTCAACGAACTCTCAAATTGTTCAGTTTCAGTTCGTTCAGTTGAGGATTATTAATTACACACTTGGATTGGATTTCTGTGAGCTGTGAGCAGTCGCTGATTAGAGCTGTAAACGATATGCCCTCGGGGTTCCAAATATACACTATATACCATATATTGTGTCTATGGTATGTGAATAGGTTGACGGGGCAAGACAACTATCAATGGGTGGGCGGTATCATTAATAGCGCTTTAATTAGACAGCTTCAGGTTCAATAGATCGACGGCTCAACGGGTGTCAATATCTTGTTTTTATTATTATTTCTGCTTTTTTGATCTTTAAAGTAAATTGAAAAGTTCAATGAGACGCAGAGTTGAAATCAATTAGGCCTCCAATGCAGGAATTCATTAATCACAGCGTCGTTTATTTTGATTGGACAACTCTTTGTGTCCGCCATTTGCCGCCCTCGGGCCAGCGACGCCATATTGCTAAATCACAAAGGCAAATAAAACATAAAAAAAGTGAAATAATAATAATAAAATGAAGAAGGAGAAATATAACGAAACTGTTAAGAAAATACGAAAATCAACAGCCGGCGAAATATGAAAGCAACGCGACTTTATGACAAACGCGGCGGCTAAAATCAAAGTCACTGAAATCATAAAGGTGTTTGTTGTTGTTGTTGTTGCTGTTGTTGTTGCTGTTTTTCCCCCGTGAGTTCTCTTTTTTGGTCGCTTTTTATTAGATTTGGTTTCAACGCGATTTTGCGACATTTCTGTCGCAATTGTTGTAGCTGTTGTTGCTGCTGCCCGTGCGCTTATCAGCTTGACTCGATTTTATGACACACACAAAGATACACGGCCAGACGACTGAGAGAGAGAGCGCGATAAGCTGTCGCGGGGGCGGTCGGAGAGGAGCGCTAATGTGACCAGTAATTGTCGCTGCCCAGCCGAGGATCAATCTAATTATTTTGCCAAATAAATACAACCCTTTTCCACGGACCAACAACTAAACCCTTTCACAATTCGCCACAGCCAGCAACTACAAGATACAATATCTAGCTTAAAGCAACAGCAATGCACACAGCATTAGAGCGAGACAGAGCGAGAGAGAGAGAAAGAGAGAGTGGTGAGACGGATTAATCCCAGCTCGCGATTCCTTTCGGGCCATTTTCCAGGTATCCCTCGAATAGGCAAGGAGTAAAAGTGCGTCGCGCCCACCACAAAACGCACACAATGAGAGCGATATCACATTTTAGGGTTAGGCTGAAATACCATCCCTCCCTCTCTCTCCCTTCAAACGGCTACCTGGCAACCCTGTTTAATTACTAGGGTAAAGGGTACACCCCTTTTAGTATAGTCAGTTTCTGCCTGCCTCATTTTGGCAATGTTTTGGTTTCTGGTCGTCACTGGTTATGTCCTTGGTCACATTTATGATTCCGCGCCGATATATGGTATTTGTATATTATATTGCCGTAGCTCGGAGTCCGGAGTCCGTGTACAAGTCGCGGGCGTGACGCGTTTATGGTGTGTTTAGATACATTTCGCAAGCAATGCAAATCGCAACAATGCACAAAATGCACCCGTCTAACCTTGACTTTTACTTCTGGCCATCCCTTTACAATAATACTTACCATCTACCATTTACCATATACCATATAGCGCATATTTACCTAATTACAAAAGTGCACATTGGTCTCGCGTCTCAAGGCCTGAAACAATTTTCTGCACTTTTATTTTCACAACTTTTTGTGCAGTCTTCAGTTTTCAGTTATCATCTCTGCATTTTCCGCGTACTTTCCTTTTTATTTTTGAAATTCGCGCTTGAGTTTCGCCTTGAAAATTTTCTGAAAAGTCTACGAAATTTACTGAAAATAAGTATTTGAACGACAATATTTGAGTTGAATGACTTAATAAGTTAAAACAATTGAAGAAATTACTAAATTACTTCTTGTTAATTAGTTAAAAAGTTTAGGGAAATTACTGCATATAATTATTTAAAAGCCAACATCTCTTAAGTTTTTAAAATTTAATTTTTAGTACCTTTTATAGCTTGACTAACTTTTACACATTTTAAATGGGGTGTTCGAAATAAAAAAATAAATATAAACTTATTCGAAAAGACTGAATAATCCAGTTTCAGTTAATTTTTAGGTCTATAGAAATGTTGTTATATTTAAGTCTATTCAGTTAAGATGAGATGTTTACATTAATTTATAAATTTATTATTGCATTCAGAAATTATTAAATTTACTCTAATACAACAATTTTTGTTTAGAATTTAATGGAATATTATATTTCCTTTTGGATTAAATTTTCCATATTAATTCGAAAACTGATATAATAATTTTTTAAGGTGTTATTTTCATTATTTAATAGTGAAGCAATAAATATAACAAAGTTAGATTAAATAATAAGAAATGTATATAGTTAAAATTTACAGCTTTTCAAAAAATTGTTTTTCACCGAGATCGATTTTTGAGATCTAATAATAAAGATAAATAGTTCCAGATTCAAAGAACTGCTGGAAGGTCACTCTAGAAACATTTAGAGCCTAATATAGCTAAAGCCGAGCACAAAATCGTTGTAATTGAAGCACAAAAAAATTTGTTTTAAGGTGAAAAATTCGGATTCGAAAAAAATCTCGACACAGGAAAAATGTCTGGACATTAGCATTTTTGGGCCGCGATTTGCAGTGGAAAACCAGATAAGACAATGTGACTTTGCACTAAAAAATCTAATTTTTTTCGTCGAAATGTAAAAAAACAAAGTGAAATCATAAATGAGGCACAAAAAAATATTGTCAACAATTGCTGAATTGCTAAAAACCAGGTCAGGCCACGGCCCAAAAGGGAGGGTCAACTTCTGCGAAGTGCAAACAGATTTTTATGGTGCAAACAAAAAAAAAAAACAGAAGAAAAAACATCGAGGAAGAGGAAGAGATGTAGTAAGTTGTCCACATTTCGTTGACTTTTATGATGACTTTGTTTTTTGCTGCTCTCGTTGTTATATTTTTTACGCTCCAAATTTTGTGCGGCACAAAGGTCGAGCCAGGTCGAGCTACTAATGTCGATCAGGGCACGGAGATCTGGACGGTTTTTATGGTTTTATGGCCTAATTGAATGCGCAGCGATGACTTCTTTATTGGTGCAGGCAGTTAGCACTTATCCTTGGCCAGTTTCTTCAGGTCTAGGCTCACTTTTTATGATGACCCGGTCTGTTTCCGTTTCCGCATGCATCTCTCTCTCGCTCTCTTGCTGTCTCACTCCGTCTGTATGCAAATACATGTGTGTGTTTGCCAAGTTAATCCTTTATGCATGTGTCGACTGTTAGAATAGCAGGAAGTTGACAGTTGCTGTCATATATCATATGTTGGGAATTATTCGGTCTGTGTCTTTCATGTGTCGCACTCGCACTCTCACTCTGACTCATCCTCTGTCCGTCTGCCCCGTCCGCTCGTCTGTCCTCTGTTTGTGTTTTTATCTATTTATTTATTTATTTGTTTTTGTACACTTATGACATGATGTTAATTACTGCGCGTGGATTTGGAATGGGCAGCGGAAAGGCGGCAATGGGAAACACTTTGAAATGGAAAAGTTCGCCGACTGTTTGCCAAGTGTCAACACGTCGCTCTTGTTGCAAGTTCTTGTAGTTGCCAGTTGCCAAACCGGCCAAGAAAGCTGCCAGACACAAAGCAGAACAACAAACACTCACACGCGTCGTGGAAATTTTCGTGGCCAGGATATTTGATTTAGCCGGTTGACTTTACCAATTTCCCAATTTTTGTCCCCTTGTTGTTTTTAAGAATTGGGAAAATTGACGGTAAATTGTTGTGTAAATATTTTGTAATTGGCTTTCGTCGGCACGGTAGTGACTTTACCATTTAGTCCCCGGGAAAAGTCAAAAACTCTGGAAGAAAAGTGTGCCTTTAAGCTGATCCAAGTCGCAGTCGCTAGTCCTGGACTTAGTCGGTGTTCGGTGTTCGGTGTTTGGTTTTTTTTTTGGGTAAAACCCTGTGACAATGGGTATGTTTAATTAATGGATTTACAGTCACCAAATTTGGTAATGTGCGGTAAAACCAACCGATGTAATCCCTGTGGGAAACTTGAGATCTCGAGCTAACATATGAAATGACAAAGAAAACATGGCAAGAAGTTGAAATCTTAAAAGGAAGTTGAAGAATCTAATTCAAAAATATTAAGTAAATAAGTAGCTTTCCGAATTGTTCGTTAATTGAAGTATTCTACATATTCCAAATAAATAAAAGACTTAAAAGACAAAAAAAATGCATTGAATACCAGACTTTGATTTTAAAACTAAAGATTCTTGGGGAAAGCATCTTAGAATAGACCGTAAATTACCATTTAAAATTTTTTTGGGATCATACAAATCAATGCACTCTAATGTATCTGTAAATACATTTTGTTTTTTTTTATCTCTACAGTGTATATGTACTTGAGTTTCAAATCAAAAGAACACGTTTCTTGCCATTGTAAATCCAAACCCTATCTGCCAGTATATATGCATTGATATCAACATACTCGTATATTTTTTATAACACTATATTGGATTATAAAGCGAGCACAAACTGCCTAATGATAAGCAAAAAAAAAAAGAAAACCGTAATTTTCTCAACTTGTTTTCAATTCTAAGAAACAAATCGCTTTTGATAAGCCAAAAACGGTGAGGAATAATATAATTTAGTTTAATTGTTGTAAAAATCAAAAGAGAAATATAAAAATTGATAATAGCGTTTTCAAATTGTGTTTGTTAAATATATATAATTTTAATTTGTTTGTTTACATTAATTATTTAAATTAAATGAAACCTTACGTTGCCCATTGAAAATTGGTCGTAATGAGTTTCCCATTTGAAATGCATCAAGCAAACTGCTTAAACAATCAGCTAACCAATAACAGCTAATAGAATTGCTAGTTTATGGATTCCATACTCGGCACAAGTAGGGAAAATCATTACTATTTCAATTTTCCAACAGTTCGTCGCTGAAGATTAACGATTTCATGCTAAATTATGATTATATAATGCGGAAAATTATTGTAATGCATTGGCTGTAATACATTAATTTGCCATTGAAAATTGCTACACTATAAGAAAATATTTAGAAATTGATGGAAAAAATGAGTAAGTGATGTAGATTAATCATTTAAAAAAGAATTTAAAAGTTCAAAGAATTTGAGTAAAATTTTAATCATAACTGAACAAACATTTAGATATAACAATAAGTTTTGATGTAGCCTTTTAAAGTGCATTAAAGTTTGTCCAGTTTGTAACAGTTTTAGAATTTCTGCCCTTAAATTTAAACAATTTATGTATATTAATTTAAGTGTAGATATGTAAAGTTAAATCAAATGTCAAATTATCATAAATGATGTGATGGAAAATGATAAAAGGTAAATGGGAAAATGAAGCAGCACCGAAAAATGAATTTTCCCAACATTCGCTTTGATGAGGCTAATTGAATTTTCTGCTGAAAGTGTAAAACGGGAAACGGGAACGGAAAACGCGAAACGTTAAACGGGAAACGTGGGAGGCAGCCAAAAAAGTTATTTTCTGATTTGTATGGCAAATTAAAGTTTAAATGAAAACGAATCAGGCAGAAATATATACACACACACATAGCCAAACACTGACAAAAGGGCAACAACAGGGACAATAGATTACAATATCCTGGGGCGAGGCAAAGAGCAGCACGAGCAACAGCGGCAGCGGCAGCAAGCAGGCACACAAGCCCAGCTGGCCGGTGGGATGCGGGTGCTAGCCAGCCAGCAGCAGCAGCAGCGACAGCAGCAGCAGCGGCAGCAACAACGGCTGCCGACAACGGCGTCCGACCATCAGCTCAACGGTTTCCGCTTGTTTACTGCCAGTGAGCAGCGAGCAGAGCGAGAGACGATGCCCGGCCCGAGCGAGCAACGAAGCCAAACACGCGCACAGAGCAACAACAGCAACAGCGAAATCAACAACAACAACAGTAACAACTACATCAACTGAATAGCAGACGAAGAAGAAATGAACAAAAATAACAACAACCAAATAAATACTGTATACGGCAGCCGTTGGGAGTTGAAGTCAGCCAATGGGAACGCTGCGCAGGGCAGCAGGTAGGCGTGTACGTATCTGCCATTTCCAAATAAATTCAACCCCGACAACAACAGCTACAGCAACAGCAACAGCAACAACAACAGCTAGAGCAACAACTATGCAAAGGCAGCTGCTGTTGGTTCGCTTCAAAACCGGTCGACGACGCCGCAGTTGCATTCAGTTATTAACGAGCGCTACTCACAGCTACAGCAACGGCAGCAGCAGCAGCAGCCACAGCAGCAAAAAGCAGCAGCAGCCACAGCAGAAGTCACTTCACTCAACACACACACACGCACACACACACACGAAGAGCGCAAGCAAGCCAGAGAGTGAGAGAGAGTGCACAGTTAATATACGCACACACACACACACACACACAACGTCACCATTTGGACTCACTTTACATTTTCACAAGTTTGAGTCGGAGAGCGCAGCAGACAAGCAACATTCAGTTTGAGTTGAGACGTTGTCGTGGGCACGTCGCAGCAAAGAGAAGAGCGCACAATATCAACAACAGCTACAACTACAAAACAGCAGAAAAGACGTAAAGTTATAGAGACAACAAGTGAATTAAAACTGCAAACGTTTAGTGCAAGTGACAGTGCAAAATTCAAACAGTTATAGAAAGAACCAAAAAGAAAAAGAACAGCAGAGAATATGTCTTCTACTTCCGCCTCGCCCATCAGCAACATAACAGTGGACGACGAGCTTAACATAAGCAGAGAACAAGGTAAGCACAAAAAAAAAAAAAATAACAAACACACAAAGAGCCGACGGCAAAGCAGATCGCGAGTTTTAAGTCGCGTTACTTTTAACAGCGTTGCTTGCAAATGTTTAATTTAAAGCGTACTTGTTTAAAACATACATTTAATTAATTTCTTGTCTTCTTTTCGTTAGATTTTGTTGAGGAGGATTTCATAGTTATCAAGGAAGAGCGCGAGAGCAGCTTGTCGCCCATGTTGACGCCACCGCACACGCCCACCGAGGAGCCGCTGCGTCGTGTTGGCAGCACTGCCACCGCCGTCGCCGAGGAGACGGTGGCAACACAGCTGCACATGCGGCACATGGCGCACTATCAACAGCAACAACAGCAGCAGCAGCAGCAGCAACAGCAGCAACATCGTCTCTGGCTGCAGATGCCACATCAGCAACATCCACATGGCCACTATCCGGTTTATGCCACTGCTGGCAATGCTGATCCTGTGGCTGTGCATCAACAGGCATTGCTGATGAACCAATGGATACGCAATGCTGCCATCTACCAGCAACAGCAGCAGCAACAACAG
Organism: Drosophila sp. st01m; assembly: GCA_018901795.1. NCBI lineage: Eukaryota > Metazoa > Arthropoda > Insecta > Diptera > Drosophilidae > Drosophila > Drosophila sp. st01m. Next base: position 5,211,390 of record JAEIFG010001638.1, read on the forward strand.
GCGGCAGCCGCAGCAGCAGCACAGGGACATCATCATCATCATGCGCATTCGCATTCGCATCCGCATCATCATGGACATCATCATGTGCATCCGGCAACACATGGTCATCCCCATGTGCGTCCCTATCCCGCCGGACTGCATAATCTTCATGCCGCCGCTCGCCATTTTGGCGTCCTGCCCAATCTGAAGCTGAGCGGTGCGGCAGGAGCAGGAGTCGGTGCAGCTGGTGCCGCTGGGGCAACTGGCAGCAGTCGGCCCAAGAAGCAATTCATCTGCAAGTACTGCAATCGCCAGTTCACCAAGTCCTACAATCTGCTTATTCACGAGCGAACGCACACGGATGAGCGTCCCTATTCCTGTGACATCTGTGGCAAGGCCTTCAGGCGTCAGGATCATCTGCGGGATCATCGTTACATTCACTCGAAGGAGAAGCCCTTCAAGTGCAACGACTGCGGCAAGGGATTCTGCCAATCGCGTACTCTGGCCGTGCACAAGGTCACCCACCTGGAGGAGGGTCCCCACAAGTGCAACATCTGCAATCGCAGCTTCAATCAGCGTGCCAATCTCAAGAGTCATCTGCAGAGCCACAGCGAATCGGCAACCACCGCAGCAACAGCAGCAGCTGCAACAGCTGCACCACCACAAGCACCACGAACAGTGGTGGCACCACCTCCACAATTGGTCAGTCCGGTGGATCTGTCGTCATCTGGGGCAACAGAGCGACCCAAACGTGCCCTTGGCTTCACCATTGATGAGATCATGAGCAGATAGACCAAGAGAATTTCAAATGCAATTTATTGGTTTTATGTTCAGGATGCAATCACATCCAGAATGCTGAGCACCGCCAGGCATGGGAAGTGTCTGGCCTGGAGAAGGAATCATCTCAGCAGCAGCAAACAGATCGATCGATCGATCGATCGCTCGATCGACTCCAGATCGAAGGGATCGCCGCAGTCCCAAGCAAGTTCATCACGAATCAAGGGAACAGAGTCACAAAACTAGCCAAATCGATGCTATATAAGCCTCAAATTATATAGCTAACTGATTTGAGCTACAACTGAATAATGAATGCCAAAGTAAAACAAAAAGAATATAACTGTAAAATAAAGTATTGCGAACAATTCCAAAATATGGCACGAAAGAAGCTGAAGAAGACATCGCAACAGAGAGAGAGAGTGAGAGAGAGGGAGAGTTCTTCAGCCACAAGCTAACTGTAAAACTTTAGTTTAAACATAATAAATTAAATAATTTACTTAAAGCAAATCGTATGTACCTTATAGCTATAGCTAGCCGGATTCTTCAGTTTGTAATTTGTTATTATACGAGTACACCAATACCAAGATTCCCATAGAAACCTCAGACCTATATCGGTTATACAAAGACTGTATTATTTATGCATAACAATAATTTATTTTATGTTAATCAATAAATATCTATACGTATAAATATCTATATGTATATCAATCAATCGATTCGTTAACTTTAGTTAAGTGTTATAAACTTTTTCATAAGACAATTTAGTTATGATTATTATAAAATTATAGTTCTATACTTTTATTTATCTAGGCTGACTAAGCACAAAGACATTGCGATCTCATTATCGTAGTTATGCATGTAGATAGTATGTATATAGTCTGTAGCATATGAATAAGATAACAAATGAAAGATATTGCATTATAGTAAATATATATACATATATATAAAAATACAAATTGCGCAATTGCAAAAACTGAAAATCATTTTATTGCTTTTACTTAATTTTTTGGTCAAGTCATGACGAGTGGGAGAAAGAAAGGTAAGTGGGTACTTATAGATACGAATCTGGATCTTACTGATCGGGTTTTTTGCGAAGAAGTTATGCCATCTTAGATGAGTTGAAGTTGGCATAATACTATATACATTCATTAAGCAGTCAAAGACTCTTCAAATAACTCATAAAGAACAATAATATATGTGTATATGTTATATAATTTCAAATTTACTTTAAAAATGCATATTTATGAGAAGCTAATTCTCTCCTAGAATCAAAACCATAGCAGGAAGAATCGAATTAATTCAAATATGATAAAGGACTAGACAAAACAAATCTTAAAGTATACAGAATTACCAAATTTTGTAGATCCCGAAATATTGAAGTAAATTAAGAAATTGATTAATTATGAAATAAACAACAGGTTTTAAAAAAAATTGCGTGTTAATTGTTTGATTGGATTGACATTGAAATCTCATTTTTCTTGATTTATTTATGACTCCCTTTACCCCCTTTATCTATACATATAACCCATACAAGTTGAGGTCCGATAATAATATGCAAATATAAAAATAATTATATTTATATTTTTTTTTACTTATTTTGTTTTAGAGATTAAACGCATATTTCTATAAATATGCTATTAATTTGCTGTGCACCACTTTTCGATAGCTTTATCGTCTGACGTTAATAAAAATTCCCTAAACGCTTTTTGTGGCAACCTTAACAATATTTCCTACTTTGAAACATTTGAAAATTGTATTAGGCATATGCATAACTCAAATCGCTTCATATTTTAGATGTTTCTATTAATTTGCAAGATTCCAATTAAGCTGATCGGTGGCTCTAAAAGGCAACTCGTCCACATTTTAAACTGTCGCAATGTTTAATTTATGGAAACTCTTGAATTTGATGTTCGCATTTTTGTTTATGTTACGAGTATTGTATACGATATCTGTCAATATGTTTGCTGTGTTGTTCAGGGTGTGGTCGACTCGATGTTCTCTAGAAATCGATGGGGGGAATTGGCACAGTGGTTAGGAACGTGCCAAATGTCCAAATATCAAGACAATTGTCTATTGTTGGCACTCTGGGTTCCTTTTCTGGATCAACCATTGAACTATTGGATATTTCTTAGCCATTAGCACGCGCAGTACCAGGAATTGTCCTATAATCTGAAGTCAAGATTGCGATCTATTCTTTTAATTAAGGTTGAGTTTGTACCTTTTCTCTTCTTACTTTTGGTAAAGTTGCTCGCATGCCACATGGAGAAAGGACTCTTTATTTTCCTGTTTTTTGATTGGTTCAGCTGCCAGCTCATTTGCTGCCTCAATTTTGTCAGTTGACACTGCCATTATGGCCATGTACAATTGATTTTAGGCCAACTAACTGCACTCAACTATCAACTGTCCCGTGTTGATTTCCCAACTGTCAACTGTTGCAAAATGGAATGGTATTTGGATGTTGGTAGGGACATTGATGTCTACATCGCATGAGCATCAGCATCAGCATCAGCATCCGCAACAGCCTCAGCATCAGCTGTGGCGTCCTAGGTGGCAAGTAACCGGGGACGCGCCCTCCTGCCACGCCTGCCACATACCGGATAACCCGTGGATCTGTGATTTTGGCCAGTGGCCAACGGATTTGGCCAGAGAGCCTTAGAGTCTTATCTGCTGGTCAACCATAGAACTTGTTGCTGTGTTTGGCAAACAGTTCGCCGCAGGATGCGCATTGTGGCAAGGCAACAAACTGTGGCAAGGTTCATGTACGCATTCGACACACATTGTCCACAAACAGGGCCATAATTGCACGAATCCGCACTGCGTACAACCAAAATATTTTGTGAAAGTCACAGCGGGTGGCAAGCACATACAGATAGATAGACTGACAGACTGACGGACAGACAGGGACTACTCTCAGCCAGAGTTCTGTTGCTGTTCGCAGTTTGATGGATATATTGTCGCCTTCAGTTGCAGTTGCCAACGGGGTTTTGTCTCCGTGTCGTTTTTAGGCCACAATTAAACGCATCGGTTCCGCAACTAGGGTGGCATCTATCCATCTATCTGTATATATATATGTATCTATTTTTTGTGTGTTGCTGCCACTGCCCCTTACCCATGCCCTGTCCCTGTCCCTGATTAAGCAGCAGGCATTGGTCCAACGTCTGCCAAAAGTGAGCCATTTGTTGCACCCCTCAGTGTCTCCTCGGGCTGCCCTCGAGGGTTGCACTTTAATGACATGTAGTATGTGTGCTACGTGCTACGTGTTGCCTCTAACAATTGGCCACATTCCGGGGCACGTTTCGCACTCCAAGTGGCCTTGCAACAGACCACCCAGTACTCGTGTAATGAAGTTGCCTCTTGGCTCAATTTGTGCGGCAATTAAAACGTTGCAAATCGATTTGCCGCCATTCAATAAACGACAGCATTCGCAATAGACGCCATTTTGTGGCCATGTTGCACATAGACAGGCGACAGAGAGTGTTGTTGCCACAAGTGATCACAATCATGAGTTGGAGAGAGAGAGAGAGAGAGATGATCATGCTGCTGACGATGACAGCACTCCTCATACCATCTCAATTTCAATTTCAATCGCAGCCTCAACCTCAACCTCAACATGTTGCCTCAAGTGGGCCAAGCCCAAAACTTGTCTCCGATAATTGTAGATTGTCTACGCTGTCAGCTCGTGGAGTACTCGCTTTTTTTGATCAGCCGACGCCTTTTGCAATGACAAGCACACAACAGATGCCACATGCCACTTACCACTTGCCACCAACCCTTTGCCATCCCCTCAAGTCATTTAACCTATTATTAATTAACATCAACTCTTCAATGGCGCAACTCTGAAAATTCACAGATTATTTTATTTGACTTAACTTTAATTGCAAATTTATATTGTTACATATACAAACATTTTAGTTACTTAAATTAACCAATAGCTTATAAGTTGTAAGTACCTCACTAATTAAAAAAAATAATTACTTATATAAATGCAGTTTATGTTCAATAGTATTTTATTTATTTGCTACATTGTGATAATAATGACTACTAATAGTATAATGAAGAAGTAGTAAAATTAAATAGTTGATTTTAATTAAATATAATTGTCAACTTAAAAATAGCAGTTAAATATGGTTTTTAATATAATCATATTGTTGATATAAGAAATAAATTCTTAGAATATTGATAAAATAATAAGTGTGGTTGAATTTATTTAATTTAAAAATAGCGATGAAAATAAAATACATAGATTATATTACAAAATTATAACTATTATCAATGGAAGGTTATTATCAGTTTCGATAGTAAATTTTATATGATATGTTATATAAGTATTAACGTATATTTAAACCAGAATTATATTAGGAATATAAGTTTAAAAAAAAAATGTTATATCAATTTCTAAACTTATATTTTTCTAGAACTAATTTTATAAATAGGCTAGTATAAACTGAGTAATATTCTTTAGAGTTTCCAATTTCATTACTTACATTATTAATGCAGATAAAATTAATTTTTGTGTCATTTATTTTATTCATTCTGTTCGATACTTCGATCTTCATTTTGATCTATTTTAATATGTAATAGATACCGACTTTTTTAAGCTCTAAGTAAAACATAATCTCTTGAATTTGCTAATGTTTATATTTAGTATAATTTTTATATTTAAATTTTTTTTTCAACAGCTTTTAGTTAAAGTTAAATAAGTAAATTCATTAAAATAATATAATAAATAAATCATTTAACAAAAGGAGTGTGCTTAAAGTTTTCTCAGTTCAATAGCTGTTAATTCAGTTGAATATGCTAAATTGATAGTACCCCTATTACTGTGTGCTGTACAATTTTCTTAGAATTTACCACAAACCTTTAGATGCACTTTATAGATTTCCCGATTTCCACATTTCCGCACGGTAGTTGGAAATGTCACAAGGCGACATTGTTGTCATTCCCTAATTGCATTACACGCGTTCTTACTTAGCAGACAAGCCCCAGACACACAATCATATAAATAAATAGACAGACAGACAGACGGACAGTGAGATACGTAGTATGAGATACTTGTGAAAAGTATCTGTAACTCACTTTGGTTACTGCTCTCGAATGTCTCGCTGGGTGTTCCAGGTGGCATTTTATTGTTGTTCCCTTCCCCCGTTTCGAAACCGAAGCCGAAACCGAAATCGAAATCGAACCCAATCACAGTTCCAATCCTGTTGCTGTATATCTATTATTTTGACACTTTTGTTTTGCCTAAAAAGGTGTTTTTAAATACATATAAATAACTTAACTTGGGCAAGTGAGCAACCCGGACAATGCACAACACAATACACTTGGAATTGGTCTAACAATTTAATCGCTAGACGTAGTAACCTTATCGATAGGGCTCAATCGGTGCGTCGGGGCATTAATTGACACCTAGACCTTAAAGCCTTAAATCCGATAGTTACCCTGACACTCTGGACTCTCTGTCAATTAGTTGCTGAATTTATCGCCAGACACAAATCAGTTTTTTTTTTTTCTTAGTTTTTGGGTTGGTTGAGAATTTGTTACCCGAAAACGTTGCAGCTAAAAGAGCGATCAATTTTTATTGTAAACTAACTAGGGAGGTCTCACTTCTCTTCTCTGTTCCTCTGCCGGCTCTTCTTCGCCCCTCCCCCTACCCCTACCCCTGCACTCTAATACTAGTCGTATCGTGTGTAAGCCAAGCACTTATTGAGAACTTAATTGAATTACCCAGTCAAGAAACGAGGGACCCGCACCTTGTCCCCAAGGCGTTCTATGTCTTTGTCTGTCCGTGGTCTGTCTGTCTGTCTGTCTGTCTGTCTGTCTGACTGTCTATCTGTCTGTCTGTTGTTGTGGTCCAGCAAAAGACAAAAACAAGCAGCGATAAAGATGAAACGTTCCAGGTTCAGACTTAGTACCAGCCTCATCGTCCATGGTGCAACTTCGACTTGGACTTTAACTGGAGACTGGGAAAAGGAGTTGGAGATGGAGTTGGAGAAGAGTTCTCTTTAGTTTGTCTGTCTTGAGGCAAGAACTCTTTTGTTTGTATCGCTTTTCACTTGTGTATTTCTTTTATTTTCATCGCTGTTTTATTTTTATTCCCATTCCGATTCCGATTCCCATCCTCTGTTCTCTGTTCTCTGTTCTTTGACATTTTAATGCGCCCGTTGGCGTTGACGCCTGACGCTGATGGTGGTCACTTTTGAGCTGGGCACACTTGAAAATGGTGTGATAGCAATAATCCGATATAAATAAGACATTATAAGCGATCTCGCGCTCGAGCGAGAGAGAGAGAAAACGGACAATCGACAATGGCGAGACTTGGACAATAAACACAAAATTTATTCATTTGTTGTATGGATTACAAGGAACTCACAATCCATGGGCGACGACATGTGGCGCTTCTTGCCCAAAGAAAAGACAAGAAAAGAAAAGAAATGAACAGAAATCGAATATAAAATCAAATAAAAATCATAAGCTTTTGCCGAGCTTAACTTGAAAAACGAATAAGAAATCCGAACTGGCATATGACGTATTTTATGTGATTCATTTGGACCCACCGCAGACGCATCCTCTCATCAGTCAAACTCGAGAAACAAGTCGAGGAAAAAGAAAAAATTAAAAGTGAAAACAATGGAAATGGCAATGGGATCACAATTCTTCAGTCTCCCCCCATCTCTCTCTCTCTCGCTTTTTAGCTCTGATGATCGATTGATTTCATCGATTATGGCACAACAGTCCAGAGAGTGAGTTGGAGTCCAAGTCCGATTCCGATTCCGATTCCAAGCTGCATTTTCAATCCTCAATCCCAGGGTTTCCAGAGTTTCCAGTCTGTCTGCTGTTTATGTGTTATGTGTTTGTTGTTTGTTTATTTGTTGGCATCTCCTACACACACAACACATGATCAATTACAAGCTGTGCCTGCTCTTTCCCCCACCTCCCCGCTCTTCTCCAGCTGCTGCCCACGCTCCAAGCGGTTTCATGTCTGCGGCACAGCTTCTTTCACTTATTATTAAAAGTAACAAATTATTTTCAATTGATTTACACGCTGCCTCAGCTCAACTCAGCTCAGCGAGCAGTTGAAAAGCCCAAACAACACCCGTAACTGACCCCCTGTTCCTCTCTTCCCTTGCCCATTCCCCGCCTGTTGATTAACCACTCACTGGGAACATTTAATGTGTAATAACGATTTGTATCTGGGTACAAAGTAGTTATGTTGAAATTCCTTGGGCCAATGCCTGACGATCATTAATCATAAGAATGTGAATCTTTCTTTTCTTTCAGCTCGGCTCGCACACCTACAACAGCAATAACAACACGAGAGGGGAAGAGAGAGAGCGGGAGAGAGAGAGAGACGCCGGGTCCGGGTTCGAGTTCGAGTCCGGGTCTCAGGCCTGGGTCTTGAGGTTTGCCGAACAATGATCATGCGCTATGCCAAACGATATTTCATGCTCATAAACGGTTAGCGGTCTTTGGATGTACTACATCAGGTTCCCCCCAACATATCTGATGCACTGAGACAAAATTATGGTGCGTATCTATTCATAGATTCAGATTACGCGTTTACAATTAATTTTATGGGACTTTCCTTTCTAAGTTCTAACAAATTCATTACAAATTCTGTTGTCATTATTATTTATTTCTGTGTTTTATTTTTTTATTCACTTTAAGTTTTAAACAAGACATATGTTTTATTAAATATTAATTTTAAAATAAATAAATAAATATAATATTATTACATTTTTATTAATATACGAGTTTCTTTTATTAATTTATGTTCTTTATAGTTCTTCTCATTTTATACCTCCATATAACCAGAAGAACCTACTAAAATGTACTTCATCAAGTAAGTATACATTTATGTAAAACTTCTTAAATTATTTGAATTAAGACACATTTTAAGGTTTTCCACAAGCGATGTTATAACACTTCTATAGTGTTTTGAATAACTAATTGTTGTTTTAAATATTTTTTTAAAAATATTAAAGAATAAATTTGCTAATTATATTAAATGAAAATGTCATTCAATGATTTTCGCAGTGTAACTATATCTATGCACCGATTTAACGCCCCGACATTTACATATGTCTGTGGTGTGTGCCCATCACCCCCACATTCGCCCCACTGTACTGCCTCCACCCCTTTCCCAGTCTCCAGTCTCCAGTTCCCACTCCAGTCTCCATCTCCAACTCCAATCCCAATCCTCATTGGCGTTGGCGTTTGTTGCCGTACGTGCCTACAAATTATGTTTATTCACGTTTACAAGCCTCTGACATGCACTCGAAGACGAATCTCGAAGCTCGAACCTGCAACCGGGAACTGAGAATTGGGAACTGAGAACTGGGAACTGAGAACTGGGAACTGGGCATGGGGTCTCTGGTTCCTCTCACCAGGGTGTCCCCCGGCATCAACGTCATCGTCATCGTCATCAGTCGCATCGACAGCGTTTGGCATTTTGGCTTTTTGGGTGGGTGACGCTGGCGACGTTCTTCCCGCTGCGTCTGCTTGGGGTCTGAGGATTCGGGTTCGGAATCGGGTTCGGGTTTGGAACTGGGAATGGGGATTGAGGATTGGGGCTTCAGAGGTTTTTGGGTTCGTTGCGCTTTCTACGTTAATTTGTTAACAACAATTCTGGCATTTGTCTGTGCACTTCTGTGTGTCGCCATCAATTTCCGACCCATCATCGTCAACCTCATCGTCATCATCATGAAGTTGCGAGCTGATCATTATCATATGCTAATTATCACCTTGAGAGATTTGTGCACAGCGTTGAGATCTCGCCAAATTGAGTGTTAAGCTGAGTCTACACCCAATTTTTTTATTGAATTGCCGATGAAGTTAAAAACAAATGAAAAGTTAATCAAATTAATGATTCTCATTTTTGCGAGTATCAAATAATTTCAGCAGAATTTCGTTTGATTTATTTGAAGATTCTCTGCAGCAACTGTAAGCTATAACTTGATGGAATAATTTGCTGAAATTTCTAAATGATTGTTATATTTAAATTCTAAATTGCATACTATATTTTTTCAATTCAATTTGAGCTATCGGAAACTAAGTTCTATACATTTTATTATGATTTCTATTTATATTAGATTAAATATTTAAACCTTTTCTATATATATTAGATTAAATCAAAATTATTGTTGACAAATACTATTTTAGTATCCTCAGATAATTTATTATATGTATAAATTTTCAATCTATTTATATTTTAAGTTCTAAGATCTATTTTCAATTTATATTTAACTTCTCTTTCAATAAACATATGTATATTTTGAAGTAAGATATAATAGATATATAGATAAAATGTAATTATAATAAACTGTCTGTAAATAAATAACACTAATATTTAGATATTAGTTAAGTAATTTATAGTTGTTGTTAGAAATTTATTCATTAGGTTAGATTTAATTAAAGAAAAAAAAAAATATATATAAAGTGAGTTTGTTAAGTTTTTTGTTTTTATTTATAGAATAAATAATATGAACTTTCCCAGGCTCAACACTAGAACTTTCTCTGTATATAAATCTTGGCATATCACACACAACTTGCAACCGCTTTGGGCTCACAGCATTTGCAAGTGTTGAAGTTTTGGATGCCCCGCGGTTGCATGCATCAAGCAACAAGCGGCAGTTAATGCATAAATTAGTTAGACACCACATCACAACTAAAGGAGGGAAAATCATAGTTCAGCTGCTTGGATGCAACATTTGAATATGTGTTGCAGTTGCCTTAGAACCGTTTTCCATTTTCACATGATTATGGGCACAAGACAGCAACAACAACAACAACAGCAACAACAGCAACAACAGCCACAACAACAATAGCACAACAGCCACATCAGAAAATGGCAATAAAAACTTGCAACTCACAAAAAACATGGCACTCCATCGGTGAGTTGCATATGCGCAAGATACAACCAAATACTACCTTGCCCCTTAATGTTGCCCCAACTAATTTGAAGCAATCGCCAGTCCATGTTGCCCATGTTGCCCATGTTGCATGATGCACTGCAGCATGAGGCGATTTTTATGTTAAGCACAAGGAATTCGGGCTATTAGCGCCAAAGGATTTTCTCATGGTTTAAAAATACTCAACGTGCGACAAATTTGGCCGCCGGCCATGTGCAGCACGAAAGCTGAGCACGCGGAGCTCGCTCGCCGCACCAACACACAACATGTTGCAGGCAGCAAGGCGGCAAGGCGGCAACGCGGGGAGGAGACGAAGTCTGACCGGCTGGACAGGCCACAATATACATCTGATTGCCGGCAATTGCGGGCGGTGCGGTTGGCAGCCAGTTGTGGTTGCCGTGTGGCATGAGAGAGGGAGGGGCAAGTGACAGCGGTGGTGTGCTTTATGGTCAGCAGCCTCGACCGGTCACAGAGAGCTGGCATACAATTTAATATTAAAGTTGATAAACATTTTGAGCACGGCAGTTAGTAAGCAAACGTACGATCCACCTACTCGCCTTCTTTAACGGCAGCCGTGGCAGCAACTGTGGCAGCAACAACTGTGGCAGCAACCGCCGCCATCATCATCATCAGCAGCCTCAGCAGCTTCAGCAGCTCCAAGTGGACGTGACCCGACCGATGAAATAAATTCAGAAACTATGCCACTCTCAGTCGCCGTCAGCAGCGCAGTCAGCAGCGCAGTCAGCGTCGCAGTCACTGTCGAAACTTTGCCAACTGATTGCGCCACAGATTCGCACTTAGTCTGTGGTGTTGTTTTTTTCTCTTTGGTTGCAGTCAGAGGGAATAGGGAAGTGGGAAGGTATCGGGAGGGGGTGGGGCACTGGCAAGGGTAGACAGGGGGCGTAACGGTTCGGGACATAAACGGGGGCGTGTTGAGCGCGGTTTGGCAATGAGCTTTTGCTTTTGCTTCTTGGTAGTCAAGTCAACGCAAGTCAAGTCAAGTCAAGTCAAGTCAAGTGGGGCCAAAAGCTTTTGGGCCGCATTACGGCAGCAACAAACAGGGCCCAAAACACCGCATGATGAAATACCAAGAAATTGTATTAAATCGAATTATGAAATTCTAAATTAATAATAATAAACTCGACATTAAAAAAGGCTGCACTATTATGATAATCCATTTTTTAATTACACTTAAAATTGTGTAACAATCTCAATGTAGTATATATTGAAAAATATTTGTAGCTAAAACAGATTATATTCATGCTCAGAAAGTATAGATCATTTACATTTAAAAGAAATATATTACTTATGTCTAAAATGTTAAGCTTATAGACTTTTTAAGGTCTAAACAATTACATAATTTTAAATAAATATATTTGAATAGAAAAAATAGAATAGAATAATACAATTTGAAATTTAGAAAGTGAAGGAAAACAAATTTAAAAACGTCAATAAAATACGAGGGTTACATTCATATTAATTAACTTTATATATTGATCATATTAAGTATTTGATAAATTCTTCGATTTCCAGCGCATTGCGCATATTCAATCATTTTAATTTATGACGCCAATCAATACAATTATAACAATAATAAATAGTTTCAAATAAACTCATATCTTTTCATAGTAAAATTTAATCATTGTTGATTAAAAAGATAATGATTTTCTAATTGATTATAAATTGTTTATCTTAGATTTTCCACTCAATAATTAAATATTAATTCAAGAAAAGCTTGTCATTTAAAGTTAAATTTTAAAATACAATTATTGCATAATATTAATTTATTAGAAAAATGTGAATTTCGTCAGTGCTTATTGTAATTTAATAATTGACAGTTTGGAATCTTTTCAGATCTTTACTTTCGCTCTCTGTTGCTGGGCAAAAGGATGAAATCTTCCAGCAACTTGCACACGCCCCAAAAAGCTGACTCCACCTTCGGCCAGTGGATGCAAGCGATGCAGCCCTGGGTTGATCAAAATGAGCAGCCACCTCACACACACACACACACACACACATACAGGCATGAAAATCATGTCCATAGCGAGTCTCTTACATGAAGTTGAAGTCGCTTTTGGCTGGCAAAGCCGAATAAACGAACGAACGAGCGAGCGAGCGAGCGAGCGAACGAAGTAACGAACGAAGGAAGGAACGAACGCTTTTCGAGAAATCAACGTCCAACGCGATTGTTCCCATGCAAGTTTCTACAAATATTTTTTTGTGAATTATTGCCTTCGTATTTTTGCAGTTCGCGAGGAGTCAAATTGGTCGGCACACGCCTCGAGGGCACACGCCATTTCCCACGGAGCGAGCATTTATGGCGGGCATGGGCTTCAACAGTGGAAACTGCGCAGCGTTGGGAAGCAGCGAGGGAAGATCCAAGGGATCGAAGGGATCGAAGGGTGCTCTGTCTGTCTGCTCTGCCCTCGACGACCCCATGGCAACGGGTCCGACTGCCCTGCTGCCGCTGCTGCTGTTGATCACAGATCGAGGATGAGCTGCGATTGCGAGTGCAACGTGTGTTGGGAGCATGACATGACCAGGGCAGGTGGTAGGTAGGTTCAATTAGGCCCAGAGCTTCATATCAATGGTCACAGTCGCAGTCACAAAACTGTCAACTGTGCCACATAATGCAGCATAATTGCCAACTGCAGCAAGTGTCCAACTGTCCAGCAAATCAAATAGCAAACGCATCCTGCTGCGAACTCGATGCTCAATCGAGGCACACACACTCGCACACACACTCGCACACACACCTGAGCTGCAGATACAGCCCACACCTTTTGGCTAATGGGCCAGACTTCCATTGGGAACCCGAACCCGAACCCGATCACGATGCAAGTTCAAACCCACGCATTTCGATGCGGTTTCTTTTCCTTTTCTTATTTTATTCTTTTTCCCCCTCTTTTTAATTGGCTTGTCGCAGGAGCAGCCTGTGCCACAGTTGGCAGAGGGATGGGGAGAGGGGGGAGTGAGATATGCTGTTAAGGAGCGTCATGTAACCATGTCGCCTGGCATTGCTATTGGATGTCAACGTGGCCAAGTTGGCTTGGCTAATAGAAGTGATGTCGATAGCACTTAAACACGATATCCGTTTCAATTTGTTTGGATTCTTCAATTTAAAAGGTGATAATTTTCTACTTTATGGCCCTCGACATGTGGGCCACCCATAAAACTGATATCGGAGTAGTGCTCACCACTCTCTTCACCTGGTTCTTCACGCTTCTTCTTCCTCCTCTTCCTCTTCTGATTCTGATTCTTCTTCTTCTTCGCACTGTGTGGTGTCCATATACATTCAATACATTTCGAATTCGAAGTTGAAGTTGAAGTTGAAGTCGACTCCAAGTTGAATGTCGTATCATTCGCTTAATTTGTTATTCGCTGGTTTTCACACTTGATAATTGTAGTCGGGAACGGCTGGGGAAGGGGAAGGGGAAGGGGGATGGGTATAGGGGTTGGAGTTGGGGTTCAACTTACAGCAACCAGCAACCAGCATCATCATCGTCATCATCAGCATCATCTGCCTCTGTATCTTGCCACTTTGTGTCGTCTGTCGTCTGTGTGGGCAGTTTCATTGCCTTCTCTGAGTTGCAGTGACTCCGGTTTATCAGCCACGTCTCCGTCTCAGTCTCCGTTTTCGTCTCCACTCACCTATCACCTACCACAACGTCTTCCCTGTCTGTAGAGCGACAGAATGTCTAAATTTTTTGTTTGTTGATTACTGAATTTCAGCGATTTTTATGCGTTTGCCACACATAAAATCGAACGACGAGGCTCGGAGGCGTTTTTCAATGATCAACTAAATCAACAAACAATTAATTAGACACTGAACGAAAATTGAGTATCTCAACGAGTTTGTATTCAAATCAATTCGATCATTCAATTCAATTCAATTCAATTCAATTCAGATCCTCAATTTTTCGAATGATGATGCAAATGCAAATTGCTTTTAACTCAGAGTCTCTGTCTCAGTTTCAGTCATTTGGGTGGTCTTCAAATTGAATACCTGATTTGCATATCCGATCTAAGCTTTTGTTTTATCCCCTGTTAACCTGTTAACCTGGCAACTCTGGCACTCAGTTAAACTGTATATTTTATATGAGTGAGTATATAAATGAATATACGAGTATTTTTTGTATAGATTTAACGATCCGTTCGATACTTAATGGCTCTGCCAATGAAGTGATGACGATTAGTTGACAAATTTAACGCGATTTTAAGATCAAACTGTTAGGATAACGAATATATGAAAGGTCGAGTCGAAAAAGCCACATTTTTTTTGAAAGTCACAAATCAAATGTTAGAACTCAAATAATAATTAAACGGCCCGGTTTTAAACAACATATATTTAAATGCGCCTGGATATTATAACCAAATTTTATATTATGTTTAAGATTGTTAAAAGTTGCATTTATTGATCTAAAAATACATCGATTTTCGTGTAATTTTAAATTACAATAATTCGAATATTTTTTGAGGATTTTAACTTTTAAACTTCTCTTTTCACACTTCTTTAGAACTTTAATCCGGCATAACTTTGCTAAAATTTATCCGATTTCTATGCCGACTACCATTCTGATATTATTGTTTCTGCATTAACATATTTATAATAAAAATTATTTGATTTTTTTGTCTTCAATGTCCATTTTTCCATACTTACCCCTTTACACTTTTTCAAAAAATTCAAAGTGACATAACTTTTCTAAAACTTAACTGATTTTCATGCCGAATTCCATTTTGGTAATTATTTGGCCTCTACATTGAGTCTGCATTAAAACATCATGAATTTTAAATATTTAATTTTTTTTGTCTTCACTGTCTATTTTTCCATAACTTTTCCAAAATTTATTCTTTACACTTCAAAAACTACAAACTGTCATAATTTTTGTAAAAAGCTCTAATTTTTTAGTTTAATCATTATTTGTCGTCTATTTTGTTTCTGCATAAAAAGTGAAAAATGAAATTTTTCTGCAATTAAATTTAATTTTAGCTGAGTCTTTTTTTATTTAATTATTTGATTTTAATTACAATTTATAGCTAGAGCGAGTAAGTTAAGAATCGCAACTCGTTGACTTCTACAACACGTATGAGATAGCTTCACGTTGGACTGAATTGGATTGGATGAATTGGGATGGGATGAGTTGGGTTAAGATGGGATTGGATTGGATTGGATGGCAAGGGCTCAATGTTGGCGGCGTCGGCGTCAGCGTCAGCGTCGGCGGCCTCCTCTGAAAGGCTGAAAAAGCTGCAAAGTACAATATGAAATCATATCACTAGACATGGCTTACAATAACAATCGCCAGACTCAAAAACGGAGTCAGCAACAGAGTCAGAGTCAGAGTCCAAGTATGACTGAGTGTTGTATGTTGATGTTGATGTTGATGTTGTATGAGTTTTACAGTGAATGCTCTCAACAACGGCAACAGCAATGTGCCAACAATGATATTAAAAATAACAATTGTCTTCAGTGGTCTTTAACACCCGCACCGCTGATAGACAACAATAACAACAACAACAACAGCACCAACAACAACAGCAACATCGATTGAGTGGCATATAAAAGTCACATCGACAACTTCGATTGACTAAAGAAAATATTGTATAGTCGATGGAGCTGGCGAGCGAGCGGAGTTCATAAAGCACCGAGAGCATTTTGAATACCTGAACAATCATAAAAATAATGACGTTGCACATTCCAGCCGGCAAGCAACAGTCGCAGTCAGAGGCAGAGTCAAAGTCGGAATCGGAGTCGGAGTCGCAGTCGGAGTCGAAGTCGAAGTAACCTCACATAATCGATATGGAGCTCAATATTGAAGTTTATATTTGTTGTTGGCATCCACACAGCATGTCTCTATCTCTCTCTCTCCCTCTTTCTCTCTCTCTCTCGCTCTCTTGTTGGACAGTAAATAAATTAGTGATATTGCACATATTATGGCAACCAATGCGAGGTCAAACGCGGCGTATGCGCAATTTGGGGAATGCAAATTGCGAGAACCGCAGCGAATTGCAGCGGCTTCCAAAGAAATTTACATGATGTTGTGATTAATGAAGCAACTGCCAGCTTGGATCACTGACCAGCCAATGGTTTCCATTGACAGCTTATCAGCGGAGACAGCGCAGAAGTCTCTCCACCCCCTTCCCCTCCTCCTGCTGCTGCTCCTCCCATTCCCTGTGAGAAGCTAAGCCAATTGTTGCCTTGCGTGTTGCGCTGACTAAAGACTTCAATTCAGCTTCAATCATTTCATTTAACTGATGATGACGATGCGGCTGCCGTCGATGCTGCCGTTGCAGATGGACGTCATTTTAGTGAGTCTCGATTGCAGTCTGAATCCCAGACTCAATCCCAGTCTCAGTCTGAGTCTCAGTCTGAGTCTCAGTCTCAGTCTCGACACGCAACTTCCATTTCGAGCGTTTTGGCTACCAGAGTCGGAGCGGGCACTTAACTACTTTATTGATACCACTGTAAGAACAGCGACTCCTTCGCACACACCTGTGAAATGACAACAACAACAACAACTGCGATAACCATTATGCAGAAGTTCCTCAGCTTCTTTTATAGTTTAATGAGCACCACACACATTTGAATCGAAAGGTTTATATGTCATAAGGCTCATAAAAGAACCGTATTTTATGGAGTACACATACCAAAAAACCCAAAAACAAAAAACACAGAAAACACAAACAGATTTCTAAACGCCACTATACTATATATATCGAGATATAACGCACTTATATCGCACCTCAAGCAACCGTAATAACCCATTTTAATTGACCATCAAAATAACTAAAAAACTTAAAAGAATATACAATACTTCAACTGAAATGTAGATGAGGAGATGATATCAATGGTGAGAACAGTGGGGAAAGGGAGTTGGTGAAGGGGGGACTCAAGTCTCATATCATTTCAACGGGTCCATGTCCAGGTCGATTTCAATGTCGACGGCAATGTCTATGGCCGGGTGGGCTATAAATTTTGTATCGGCTTTTGGCCATTGTGTGGCCCCGACGATAATATCGGGCGTGGAATTTATCGTGCCAGGTGGGGGAGCCATCAAATGTGTAAAAGAGATGCCATCACACTAAACCCAGACAGAGAGAGCGGGGGAGAGAGAGAGAGAACACACTAGGAGCCGCAATATTTCATGGCTGATGGATACGGTTGTGATATATCGTAGCACAAGCGGGTTGTGATATATAGTCTCATGTGGTTCATGGAGGTGCGCATAAATCAATCGATGGCTCAAAACAACAACAGCAACCACAACAACAACAACGAGAAAAACCCTAAAAATGAAATAAAAACGTACGATATTCTATAGATTTTGGGAGGGATCAGGATACAAGTGCATCACGGCAGCGAGACAATGAAATCTACACAAAATATTGTGGAAAAGCCTATGGAATAATATCGTAAAGAATTAATCTACGGAGACATCAAAGGGGGCGGCTTGATAGATCACAATTTATCTACAAGGAATTGAGTCCTTCTAATGATAATGACACAAACAAATGATTGTCATAAAATATATATTACAGTAACATTTTTAAATGTAAAAATCAATTGTTGAATTTGGAATAAGCAAAAAACTGCATTTCTTTTTCATTTTTTTTAACCAACAGAATCTGAGATAAACGATTCTTAAATTATTATTTAATTTGGAAAATTTATATTTTGTTCTTTATATATTATATAATTGAAAAAATGAGTTGGAATTTATTTAGGCAAGCTTTTATACTGTTATATGAGTCTGGGACAATCCTTAAAGAAGTTCAAAAACTATTGATTTAAAAATAAAAGTTTTAAGTGTTGTTTTAAGTATTCAAACTTAAATCGCTATCTCTATGATGCCCTATACTTTTAAGAGCGCTTATAAAATGTAAAATATAAATATAGTATATTCAAATATTGTCTACTATTTGGAAAAGCTATGATAACTGATGAATATCAATTATGGGTAGTAAACAAATTTTGACATAAAATCTGAAAGTTAAAAATGCTAACAAACAGTTACAACTGTTTTTATAGCTCCTGTAAATTTGGCAGAGTTTCAGGTACTTCAGTTAATTAAATCCAAACTAAGTTTTCTCACATTGCGACCGTTGCACGCGCATGAACTGTGACCTTTTAATGGTTGGGCAGACTATATAAATACATGAAAAAGAAGGGGGAAAGAAAAAGAAAGAGAACAGGTAGATGTAGAGGGAGGGAGAAGAGAGAGGGAAAGAATGAAGTATTCAAATTCACAAGCTGATGTGAAAGACGAAAGAACAACAAACGATGAGGATGATAATGCCGGCAATAAAACCGAATGGCAACTGAAAATCGCACAACAGAAAATTTAACTTTAACTTGGTAGTTGGCTGCGCTTTTAAGCCTTTTAAACTTCAATCAAATTTTCATTTGGCAGAGCAGGAACAGAACAACAACAACAACAACAACAATAAGCGGTGCCATAAGCCACGCTTTGCATCGACAGCAACAACAACAACAACAACAACAACAACAACAATAATAATAATATTGTAATTTGAAAGAAAAGAATGCGTAAAGCGACCTTTCATTGGATCGAGACGAGAGTCTCAGGATTTTTTTTGGGGAATTTTTAGAGGTCGAAGGGGAGGATTGATCCCGTGTGTGTGTGTGTGTGTGTGTGTGTGCGGGGATTGACCGACAGCTGTGAGGGATGCCAGCACGTAAACGTTTCACATGCAAGGAGTTAACAGCACTTGGCTATGGATGTTGGCTGCTACCTTTTAGCCAATGCCAAAATTACCAGAAAGGCACCAAACACTCCAGGAACAACAATAAGTTTATGGCTATGCGAAGCACCGAAAATTCGTACTTTGATGAAAGTAACCCCCCGATACTGAGATACAGAGATACAGAGACCAGAGACTCGGACTGATCCCCATGCAGGATCAGGACCGTATACAAATTGGCTTGCCATTAGTCTCGAAAGTTAAAGCTAAAAGTTAAACGTTTTAGTGGCTGCGCTTAAGACTTGCTAAGGTAATTTTTCACTTTGCTGCAGTTTCAGTTTATTATGGTATTATAAAAGCAGGCAATCTACCTCTCTATCTCTTATTTTTTTTTTGGATTTTTATTCTCTGTCTTTGTCCGTCTCGCCATCACAGAGATTCCCACAATTTATGGCGATTCCATAGAATCGTTTGCCTTCTTGGCGCGTTTATTTTGAAAACCATTCGATTAGAATTGACTTCTGTCGAGTGTCGGGAAAATAAAGAACAAAATACACGTACTTTCATATTATATATCGAATCGTATCGTATCTATTTGGAAAATTGAGAGCGTTATGCGATTACAACAATAAGCAGCATTAATTGTTTGGCATTGTGATCATCCAGCTGCCTAACAATGATCATTGGGACAATGAGAATGCTGACTAATTTTCGGAGTCTCTCAATGCGATTCCTCATCGACTCTTCTTCGATTCCTCGACTCCCACACAAGTGCCAGACTCTTTGTACTCGTATTTTCACGCACTTTGTAAAGTGGTTAGATAATCCATTGTTTATGGCATTTCAAATATAAAAGCGAGAAATAGAAACCCGAAAAGGAAAAACGTTTCGTCATTTTGCTAGGGAGAGATTCGATTCGGTTCCACTTTGTAGTAATTGAACTTACTTTGCCAGACAGTCGGGCAACAGTCTATATCATCTTCAGAATACAGTGGATGATTTGCTTATGTTTATTTAATTTTTATTACAAATTAAATGCGCTGAAATTGTAGCAATTGTGTAGCGCTTATGGTAGATACTGTGGTTAGAAGAGAAGGTTCTAAAGAAGGTAATTTAATCTAAGATTGTTAAATTAATTAGTTTGAATGTTTATTTAGTTAATTATTTGTATAATAATATTTTGAAAGACAATACAGAAATTTAATCTACGCTTATTTATTGCAATTATTAACAATATTTTGGTACATCTATTTCATTAATTGTTTTGAAAGTATGTTTAACAAAATTATTATCATAAAAAAAATATGTTCATATTATATATTTGATATATATGAAATTTATATAAAACATATATTAAAATTAATTCTAATTATAATAAATCTCATTTATGATTAATGTAATATTGTATTATAAATCATCTGAATTCGAATTATTAATATTTAATATATATTTTGTGTAATTTTAATCTAGATCTAACACTATATTATTCATTATTATTTCTGTCAGCCTAGCTTATACACTTTATTTAATATAGTTATTATTATTAAATTTAAATTAAATTGAAAACTATATAAAATATATATATCGAGAAACTTATTATTATATTTCAGTTGTTCTCTTAAAAGTTGCTTTCCCAACCACTTCAAGAAATACTTCATGTCTTTCCTAGAATATTTACCACACTGATAACTATCAACCACTTCTCCGACCTATCTCAAAGAGTTCACTTTGCCCCATTTTCACCCCCCTTCAGAGGGTCAACCCTTAGCTGTGAGTTCCAGCAATCGAAATCATGTAAAGCAAACCCATTAAAACCCATCAAAAGATGGAAACACAAATACAATACAGCCTGAATGGATGGATGGATCAACAATTGGATTTTGAGGCGTTTTAAAGAATAACAACAATAACTAAGAAAACACAACAACAACAGCAACAAGAACGACAACGACAACGGCAGCAGTCGAGCAATGAAATGGAATCAAATGATGTGTATAGGAAAAAATAAATGAAAATAATACAAAGATAAATAACAACAACAACAGCAACAACAAACGAACGAACACACACACAAAATGTTCGCTCACAAATAAGAAAGAAAAAAGTCGAACAAATGTGGAAACAAAACCATATAATAAAAATCAAGAAAAATAACTACAAAAGCGCAAAAGTATCCGTGTATCTGTCGATGAGGTGAGCTGAGGGTGAGGGGGGTGAGTAGAGGGTGAGGGCGGGGTTGAGGCTGAGGACGAGGGTGAGGGCGAGGTCGTATGAGTTGAGCATTGCTCTGGGTAACGTTGTTGTTGCCCATGTTGCTGACGTTGCTATTGCTGCTGTTGTTGTTGCTGTTGCTGCTGTTGCTGCAGACAAGCAGCAACGATGGCGACAGCCATGGACAACAACATGCGAGACTCTTAACCTTTGACGCCCGAACAATGAAGTGGTTAAAAGCAAGACATTAACACACAGACTTACAGGCAGCAACAACGCCAACAACGCCAACAACAACGAGACAAGAGGGAAGGAGAAGGAGAAGAGTAAACGATAGCGGGGAGAGCGAGAGACTTGTAGCACTTGAGTGGAATGACAGAAATTAGTGAAATTTATTATTGATATCCACTTGAATTTATAGAGCGAACGAACAAAAGACACAGTTCCCCCCTTCATGCTTTTTTTTTTATGGTATATTTTCTTTCGGTTCGGTTGCGTGTGCAACTTATAAAGGTGCATCTTTGTGGCGTCTCCGTTGAACGTTGTCAGCTGCTGCAGCTGGAAACAAGCAGAGTATAAACTACGATCTAATGCGTGTGATAAACAGGTTGAGTTTCAGTTACGTCGAAGGTGTCGCTGCTTATAAATTATGAGACGAAAGACAATAAAATGCACAACAGGCAGCAGCGCTAATAGACCAGAGATGGAACTACAGATCGAAGGAGAGCAGAGAT
Organism: Drosophila sp. st01m; assembly: GCA_018901795.1. Classification (NCBI taxonomy): domain Eukaryota; kingdom Metazoa; phylum Arthropoda; class Insecta; order Diptera; family Drosophilidae; genus Drosophila; species Drosophila sp. st01m. The sequence goes on from JAEIFG010001638.1 coordinate 5,233,699, forward strand.
GGAAAGAAAGACTTAACCAAAAAGATTTAGGCTTGTTGAAGATTGTGAAGCCACCCAGAACAGTTGTAGCTGCGGCTTCTGAAGAGAATGAGTGTGAGTTTGAGTATGAATATGAGAATGAGAATGACGACACCCGCAGCATAACAACTTAAGATATCCAAGGGTTTCATCGATCGATCTCATTTTATTATAACACAAAAAAAGTAAAAAGTAAAGAGTATTTTCCAGCAGTTCCGAGAAAACTTGAGCGCCGCACAATAGAGTTATTTAGAGGCCCCAAAGTTATGGTTATTGATTTGAAATATCACACGATATAACGACGAGTGCGTTAAAATAACAGGGCCATGGCTAAAAGATCGCCTACTTCACCGACACGACAGCTACAGGCCCGAAGACTCGATGCGAAGACTGAAAGACTCTGTCAGGTTCTTGAGCGCACAAAAGGCCGCCGTTGCACACAGACACACACACACACACACACACACACACACTCTTAAAAGCTGGAGGCTTCAGCTATAGCTACAGCTACAGCTACAGCTCCAGTTGCTATAGTTCTTAAGTCTTTTCAGAGTCTGAAGTGTTATGGGCGAGTCGCGAGCTCTTGACAGACCCTCGTGCTCGTGCCCTGTTTCAAATGTTCAGAATTGTGGAACCTTTAATTAAACGGTGGCCTAAAATATGCAAACGAGCTGCGGCCGCCAACTCCAACTCCAGCTCCAACTCCAACTCCAACTCCGCGTCCAAGTCCAAGTCATAACTCATTTTCTCTTTAAGCATAAGGGTAGTGGGGGACTGAAGAGGGTCTGCTCTACCGGGCAGCAGGTACCACAGCGGTACGGCGGTACGGCCGGGGTACAGCCCATGGGCCACTTTGCATACTAAACGGCACACGCCCCACTTTCAACGCACGCCGAAGAGAACGCGTCGGATTCTTTCCCTCTCCTGCTGCTCCTCTTTCTCCTCCTCCTTCCCCTTCCCCTTCCCCTTCCCCTCCTCCTCGTCGTCGTCGTCCTTCGGGCACTTTTTCGGCAGTCAGGTGGGAGTGACCATGGAGTCTTCTTCTTTTTTTTTTTCGGTGCGCTACTGGAAGAATTCTTCTCTGCACATTTGCATGCGACGCTACATTTTGATTATGGGCTTGTAGTCCAGGCATAAAAATGCAGAGAAAAACTCATTTAAAATCGATTTATGCAAGAATTAAGATTCAGTTACCTAAAAAAAAAGTAAAGAAACAAAATAAAAAAATATATATATAAAAAAGGGAGGTGCTTGCACCTTGCCCTTGTGGCATGTCCATCATGTTGGCTGCTGCAAGTTAAGAAATTAGTAAAACTCATTTTTGCATTTTTAGCCTCCGGGCTTAAACTTAATTCGGAAGCACAGCAGGAGGTTCTAAGTAAATAAATGTGCCTGCTCCGGCCTCCATGACTCCATTCCTCCGTTTAATTTGCATTTTATTGCAGCGGGAACTCAACTCAACTCCCATGGGACTTCAAGCTCAACTCCAACACGAACTAAGCTGAGCTGAACTACAGCCAATTAAGCGTATATTTGCCACGCTTTACAGCTTTGGACTGCGGCTCCTCCTGCTGATGCGGTGCTCTACTTTGGCCACAACACAAAGCAAAACAAAGCAACAGGAATAAAAAGCGCAGCTAAAAATGATTAAAGGCCTTTCCAGTCAGAGTCAGATTCAGAGTCAGAATCAGAGTCACAGTCACCGTCTCCCAGTTCCAGACAGACCTATAATATTAATTTGTGTATTCGCCTTTGAGCTTCAAGTGGAGTCTCAAGTTCGGAACATCCCTGAGAAATTGAAAGTGAATGGGCAGCAGGAAATGAGTTGCCAATAGAATAATCATAAGTCACCATAGGGGGTGGATTATGGTTTACTCGAATAATAAGGATTACAGTCTACCAATTTGGTAGTTTGCGTAATATCCATATCCGGTGTACGAAATTGCCAATCAAATTGACAGAAGTTATGGAAAATATTGTATATAATTTTAATCATATTTTAATTATTTCTTTTTCAATATTATCGTAACTTGGTGAACCGATTATGTAATAATTATGGAATATTTGTTTCTCAATATTTCCACCCGATATTTAATATATTCTTTATTTTAGAAAACATTATTTATAATTTGATTTATTATTTGCTTTATATCATACTATCAATTTGCTTTAAAAACATCTATAATAATTTAAGAAATGGAATATTATAATAAAAAGCGTTAGTAGTTTTTATTGCAATTTAATATTCATCAGAGTTGTGCCTTCGAACATTATAATAATTGAAACCAAAATCTTAATTGCAATATTAATATTTACTTTTTACATTACCAATGGCATTAGCATTGTAAAATAATGCGACTGAAATTTCCATTCTTGCGAAAATTTTCTTTCATTTATATTTTCAATGCTAATGGAGTGAACAATGCATTAAAAAATTAATTCAAATGACCACTTGATTATTTCTATATCCTTTTTCTATCTCTCTTCAAATTCTTCATCTCAGAGACCTTCCATTGGAATGAATTGTCATGATCTTCAGGGACGCTGCATTATATAATAAACCATGAGAGTAACTTTATTTTTCTCGTAATAATAACATTGTGTTTCTCTTGCAAGCTGCATATTTAAAGACATATGTATATTATGGAGGTCAACCCCTCCTATTTTACGATATCTGAGTCCAATTTCCGATGTTCTTGTTGTTCCCGTTGTCAATGGTTGACCCAATGCCAATGCGAAATTGAAATTTATTTCTTTCTCACGTAGTCTCGCCGGAGTCATTAGCTCAATCAGAGACACGTTAAATCGCGTGCATCAATTTGGCTAAAAGCTAAAAGCTAAAAGCAATGTGAACATTTGGCAAGAGAGCGTTGGCCACGAATGGCGCTACATTTGGCCGATTGACGATTGCGATGCAATAACTCGGATCGGACATGTGTCTCGGTGAATGATTCCCATTCCGAAGATTCAACGATGCACAACGAAATGCTTCGGCTGTCAGTCAGTTGCCGAGTGTTTCGAATGAATGCAGTGGGTACCTCACATCAATCATTCAATCAGTCAGCCAGTCAGTTAGTCAGTAAGTCAATAATTCAGGCAGTAGTCGTCATCGTTGTCTACTTCCTTCTACTGCCTTCTGCGAGAAAATTGCAACAATTTTCCGTTTGCATTGTTGTTTCATTACAATTTTTACTCCGTTTGCTTGCAATTAATTGACATTCGCAATCGCCAGTCAAAGTCGAACCCGATTCCGAATCCAATTCCGATTCAGAATCCAAACCCGAACCCGAACCACACTCTCAACTTATTTGCCCAAGCAAATTATATTGAACTGATTCCCACGACGCTTTTGGCCAGATGGTTTCGATTTGATTTCGCTCAGTCCTTAGTTCAATTTGTTGTTGTTTCTCTTGTTGTTGTTGTTGTTGAGGTGTAGGCATGCAAATCATTCGCGGAATGTTTAAGAAGGGGGATGCAGAAGGGTGAACAAATGCAACACATTCACACTGCTCTTTTATTTTGTGTTTTTTTTTTTTGGTTCAGTTGTTTGATTGCTGTTCGGTTTTTGCCTCATTTCGCCTGATGCTTAATCACTTCGGACGTGGCCAAAACGTTTCAAAATTGCCAACTGAAATTAAAGCTACAATTTGATTTACCCAAAGCTGATCAATATATTTGCTTTCACGCTGACAAAACTGTAAGGAAAACAGAGTGGGGCAAACCCAAATAAAAAGTTTTAGATAAAATGCCTTACAATTTAGTTAAATATTTGGTCGTTATTCAATTAAAAATGAAGGTAGAGCAAAATAAAATAGAGTTTTGTAGACTTGACCAAAGTAAGTTCACAAAACTGAGTGTTGGAAAGTGTATAAAAGTTCTATTCGCTTTAAGATCTGTATTTTGAAGATTTCAGAAAATAAATTGTGAATATATTGATATTAAAAAATAATTTACAATTTTACTTAATTTAAATTCTTTATGAGAATCGAACCAAAATATTTTCCCTATTAAAGAGAATTCCATAGAAGCCCCAACAGTTTTTTTATTATATATTTTAAAGAAGAAAATATGTAATTAAAAGTTTTCTTAGTTCTGAAATCTGTTTTAGCTAGTTAAAATTAGGAATTTTTGTAAGTAGATTCAACCAATCGGTTCTATGCAGATTATTGATTGAAATTTAAGTACAACTTAAATGTCTTTCTACTCTTATAATAAATATAACGAGTAGTTCCCTTTCCCAATCTCCTGATCAAACACTTTGTCAATATTTCTATTTGCTCAAGATCTTTGTCCATGCGCCAACTCATTTGTTGTTTGTTCATTTGCCTCAAGAACATTGTCAACAACAACAACAACAGCAACACCAACAACAACAATGAGAGATCTCAAGTATCCCAAGCCCAAAAAAAACTGAAGGAACGGCAAAACATGAAAGAGCAATAACGCATATTAATATTTCCTAATCCATTGTAATTATGATTTCTCCTCCATTGTTTGTCACAAGCAAAATGTAACCTTCAAAAAATAAATATGAAAAAGTGTACAAGAGACTGAAAAAAGCAGCCGGCTTGCCCCGAGGCCTTTTCAATAGATCAAATTACCAAGTGAATATGTCAATTCCTCGACGTTGCACACGAAAATCGATAAGAGATCTCACCGATCGACGATCGCCGATCGCCTCTCGGCTCCCTCAAGCAATAATTGTGGCACGCACAACCACAAAATCCTACAACGAGTTCCCAGTTCATAAGAAAACTGAACTCACCAAAAAGAATGAGAAATAAAAGTACAAATAACATTTAAAATAACAATAATAATAATAATAATAATAATATGAAGCGTAGCCAGCGCCTAATCTTGACTGGAATAGGGATTAGTTGGTCCAATCAGCGGCAACGCCTGCGGCTAATGAACAGTTGCTGCCACCGCCGTCCGTTACCGGGAACTGTGACACATTCGAAACTGTGGCAACTCGGCAAACGCCCCTGGTAATTACTTGTACCTATAAAAAGTCACGCCTAACAATGGACGGGTCTGATTCCGACCTGAACTGGTCTGGACCTCGACCTGCGTCTGGGCCAAGATCAGTGTCGATCTTATCGCTGTCATAGTTGTGTGTTATGACTTTTACTTTCCTCTAAAAGGGGTCGCCTGATCTTCGGATTGTCGCACCACAATCAAAGCAGATTAATATTTTTCGAACATTACGATTATCAGCGATCGGCAAAGATGACAGGCGGCACATAAAATCAAACTGAACATCGAAATCAAAATCAAAATCAAATTAAGTGACAGCTATCAATAATTTGACACGGCAAACGATTCACATCAATTCTGTAAATCATATCCATATATTGATAATCTTTAGATTTTTAGTTGTAATTCGAATTTACATCGCAAAATCTGCAGAAATTTCTGCGGAATTTGTTTTTGGATTGCTGGGAAATCAACTTGCTAGATATTTCACAACAGATATATTCTTTATTTTATTTGAATAATATTTCAAAGATTTAGCGATCAATTGACGACCAATATATTTAAAAGGAATCAATTAAATATTATATACAATTTCTATAATTTTCATCTTCTTCAAATTGTATTTGTGAGCAAAACATTTTCTAGTTTGAATTTAGGTTTATTTATTTAAAGAATTATTATACTAGACACAACAAATTACAATTAACTTAATGACTACATAATATATTTGACTTAATTGGCATTTGAATTTAGAATTTTAAAAATTACTTTTTATTAATTTTACAAAGTTTTATTATTACAATTTTATTTAAATTTGTTCTAGAGATGTTTTCTATATGTGATCATTCTGTTCAACTTTGTGACATTTTGTTTGGACTGCAGATCGTCAGAGAAGTTTTGAAGTTACGTTGCGTTGTTGCTCTGCTCCTGTCCTTGTTCCTGTCCCTGTTTTTGTTTCTGTTTCGGTTTCTGTTCCTGTGGCTCTGCCTGGGTCTGAGCCCGAACCTCTCTACTTTCCCCTCGCTGCTCGTTCATGTTGTGCGCTATGTCCAACATCAAGTTTTATCGCTGATCGTGATCATGTAATTCCAGCCCACGCATGCGCGCACAGCGTTAAGGAATCAAGTTTAGCGCATTCTTATTGCCGATCTCAATGCGCGCCTTGCCCTGTGACAGATGGTGTAAGGCTGCAAGGCATTCCCGTGCCCGTTCCCGTTCCCCTTTCCCTTCCCCTTCCCGTTCCTGTGCCTGTGTCCGTGCCCCGACTCAGACTCGGAGTCAGAGTCAAACTCAGCCCCAACCCAAAGACAGAGACAGAGACAGAACCAGAGTCAAAGTCAGAGTTAAAGCTGTACACTGAACAAAAAAGAACAACATATAAAATGAAGAACATTTATCTTCTTAAAAATAAGCATTTTACCTAATTCCTAATACTGATAATATTAGAATCAAAATTCTAAATTCTTGGGAAAATATGATAGTAATAATATACATATAAGACCGCTTTAGTTGAAGTCGCTGCTTCAGTTTGAAAATAAAACGCGGACTTGAATCCTACACAGTTCAAGGACCACCATATAATAGAAATATTTTTAAATATACCAAGCCAGAACTAAAAGTAAAATAATATAACAGATACAAAATATATAAATGAAAAACACTTCATAATTACATTTATTTATTGATTTGCTAATTTAAAATTATTTCTTTCTATCAAAAGAACTTGGACTTTTTAAAATGTTCTTCAAACTAATTTGGGTTTTGAAATTAAATAATATTATGTTCCTGAAGCATTTTTAGACCAAAACTGTTAGTTCTTGATTTTACAAACTCTCTTTTTGAACAGTGTAGATGTAGCGGCGACTGGTTTTTGGCTAGCGAAACGATCTTTATGTAAACTGGTACTTGAAATGTGAAATCATGTACCATTTGCCTTGAGAAGCGACGACTGCGAATCAAGCGCTGACTGCAAAAGAGACTGAGTCGGAGCTGGAGTCAGAGCCGGAGCCTGATCGGTCTGATCGGTCTGATCGGGCAGCGATCGTGTCCCTGACAGAAAAGCGGCACAGGAAACGCGCATTTAAAAGCGCGACTATCGAAATATAACGACATCACAATGATAGAGAGGGAGTGAGAGCGAGTGAGGAAGTCATTTAAAGGAAGCTTGTGTCAATACGAAATACGAAAAAAAAAAAAAAAATACAGAAATAAACAAAATCAGAAGAAAATAAAACCCCATGGAGTTTACCTTGGAATGCAGTCGATGATCGCTAATCTTTTGAAGGCGCCGACGCCGCAATGATCATCATAAGCGAACGTTTGGGGTGCACTAAGCGACATAATTGCTACCGTGGGATGACTGCAGACATGGAGTTGGAGTTGGAGTTGGAGCTGGAGCTGGAGTTGGAACTGAAGATGAGCCTGGTCTGCTGATCCAGCACATTTCGCGATCATTACGAGACGCGTTCCTAATGCGCTCCAATCAAACACACACGAAACGAGCATATGACATGTTTGTGCATTATTAATCATGATAATATCTGTATAAATGGTAGAAAACTGTGCACAGTCTGAGTCGCCGTCTCAAATCCTTCCCCAAATTGCTATTTAATGCAAAAATAAATTGCAGCGCCGAGCTGAAGCTGAAGTTGAAGTTGAAACTGATGCTGCAGTTGAAGCTGCAGTTGAATCTGAATCTGAGGCTGTGACTGACCAACCGGCAGCCGGAGCCGGCAGCTCCCATGATTATTGGTCATTTACTTGTGCCGTTTAGCGCATTAAAAATGCAAGCAATCGAGTCTCTCTGTTTGTATCTGAGTATCTTCGTTTCTGAGTATCTTCCGAGTACCCGAACTGAGTATCTGAATCGCGCAACAAAACTCTGTGCATGTCTGTGTGTACAAATAATTGACAGTTGCAAACTTGCAAGTTCCAATCCGAATTCGAATCCGAATTCGAGATTTAGTCTCAGTCGAAACTCAGTGCCTGGTTTCTAGGGGCGTTGAATTGCGGTGCAGCTGTAACTCTGTTGTTGCAACTGCCACAGCATCTGGAACTGCAACTGCAACTGCCACAGCGACTACCACAGCATCTGCATCTGTCGGGCGTGCGCTTTTTGCTATGACGTGCGAGCTAAATTATTCCAATCCATTGAGGGGGCAACACAGAAAACAGGGGGGCAACCAGTTAGTTGGGGGTATCGCCATGGGCTTAAGAAATCAACGCGCTTCTTAATGAGCATCAGCTAGCAGGTAAATACACCGAGAGAAAGCACCAGAGAGAAGCTAATAGAAAAGTAACTAAAGGAAAAAAATATTTAAAATGAATGAATGATGAAATCGCAAGTTTTAAAATTTATAATAAACCACGGATTATATGTCTCACTCATTTGAGTACACTGCGCGAAATTAATAGGGAAATATGACAAACTAACGTTGGTTTGAATATGATCAACTGATCTTCATAATGATATTACTAATGGTTACCAAAAGTCAATTTCGAGCAAATTTGTGATATTGTAATAGGTGAAATGAAATACAAAATGTTATACGGATTTTTGACTTGTATCAATAAGTTGGCTGCTGAATAAAAATTTAAAAACTTAAATAGTGAAACTGTGAGTCCAAAAATTCTGTTTTAATTATTATTATTTAAATATAAAAGCTTATTGGAATGACAAACTGTATTTTTAACTATTTGCATATAAATTATAATCATGATATCTATTCGCTTAACTATAAATTGTAATATTTTTGTAGTTCTTCATGCATCTCTTGTTGCAGCCACTCCCAGAATTTATTACTTAAATGCTTAAAATTAATCGATAATCGATTACAACTGTTAACTGTGTAATTATGTAATTGCATGTCAAGTGATCACCCAATTCTTCATCTTCTCCTCCGTCATCTTCGTTGCGATCACGTCAAGTGCAGCCAAGATAATACTGCAATCGCTCAAGGCTATCAACGATTTATCAGAACTTGCCAGCAGATTCTCGAATTTTGAGCCCAACTAACAAATAATTTTAATATCTTAAAATTAGAGAAGCGCGGAAAGAACTGAATTAATGACAATCCCAAAGAAATACGCAAAAGTGAAATCCATAAAAGAAAACTGCATTCAAAATGTACAGCGTAAGTAAATAATCAAACAAGTAATGGCAAATTATGAGCGCCAACAACAATAATAACAGCAACAGCAACAACGATTACTGCTATAGCAATTGTGAAAGAACACCCACTCAAAACTAAGCGTTTGCCATATTAACAACAACAGTGAGCGCCAATAACCGGTTGCCATTAGTCCATTAGTGTGTGTGTGTGTGTGTGAGGGATCGCGCTCTCTGCCTATCTATTCTAGTGTGGCTGTTTGTGTGTGTGTGTGTGAGAGATAGCACCACTTAACAGACAAGCACACAAAACGTGTTTCGTTTGCACCTGGACTCTCTCGATCTCGCTCGCGCTCTCTCCGTTCGTTGCTCTCACAGAGTGCGCTCTGAGCACACTCTCTGCCTGCATGCACGAGCAAGTCGATCGTGTGGCGCTCTCGTGCTGCTGTCTTTGCGTGGCTTGAGTTAAACTGCGCTTTGGCGTGTGTTGGTGAGCATGAGTGAGTGCGAGAGTGCGAGAGAGAGCGTGAGTGCGTGCGTCGGTGCGCAACAAGTGAGCGCAGGTCTCAGGTCCGCGCACCGCTCGCAGAGCAATGGACTTTTAGTTATTCCGTGATCTTTTACCAATATTGTGCAGCGCACACGGCACGACGGCTGATCGCAGAGGTAGCAACAGCAACAACAACATCAACAGCGACAGCAGCAACCGCATCACCAACATCATCACCAATATAATCAAATGATCGATAGTTGATAATTGTTTACAGCAGTGACAGTGATAATGAAAATAAAGAGAATCGGAAACAATACTCGTCGTTTAAACCTAACCTACAAGCATAACAAATAAAATAAACTGTGCTCATGATCAACACTGAAACATTCGATGCTTTTTTGATATTCAAGTTCTGATTTGACAATAACGCCCACGAATTTTGAAACTGAGACCGAAACAGCAACTTTTGGGAAGCTTTGAAAGCTGTGCGCGCGTGTTTGCTACGTCATTTGAACCACTGTGCACCGTGTGGCGAGTGAGCTGCCAATTGGTAAATGTGGTTGCTTGTTGTTTGTTTGTTTGCTTGTCTGTTGTAGTTGTTGTTGTTGGTCCGTTTGAAAACGTCAAATTCGATTTTTATGAGTTTTGAAAGCGTGACTAAGGCGTGATTTATGATGGCGTGTGGTTTTTAATATTCATGTGCAAAGTCAAAAGGCAAACGAGCCACGAACCACAACAGCAACAGTAACAGCAACAGCACACCAGCAACAGCACAACAGCAACACCACGCCAGCAACCTGCGTAGGTGCGCCAAACAATAAAAACTAAAGACAGCAACAACAACACACTGACGCTAACAGCAACAACAACAACAACAACAGCAACTGGCAGTGTTGCATCTTTGTGCCCACGGGCAACGTTCGAGCATCGATATCCTGCTGTGTGTGTGCGTGGATCAGTGGATCAGTGGAACTCGTTGTATTGGGCTTTTTATGGACGCAGCGAAGCAATTGACTGCCGCTGCTGCAGCTGGCAAGCACAAGAGCAACAACAACAACAACAACAACAACAACAACAACAACAACACTATGCACACACTGCCACAACAAGACACAGCCACAACAACCAGCAAAGCAGCTGCAACAGCAACAGCAACAGCAACAACAGAGGCGTCACAAGCATTAGAAGTGGCAGCAACAAGCACAACAAGCAACAGCAACAAAGCGCACAACAAGCAGCAACTGCCAAGTGTTGCAGCCACCACAATGACAACAACAACAACAACAGCAAGCAGCACACACTTGGAACAGCAATTAAAGAGCACCAGTCACAATAAAACGGCGACAACAGCAGGCAAAGCAGCAGCAACAAATGCAACAGCAGCACCAGCAGCAGCAACAGTTGCCACTGGCACCAAATCAAGTGCAGCAGCAATGGCCGCGGCAACAGCAACCGCTGCTGCAGCCACCAATGATCTGGCAGCAGCTGCTGCTGTGGTGTTATCACTACAGGGCACCATGGTAAGCAGCTTGCAGCAAGCGGCATTGTTGCCGGCTAATTCAGCGGCAGCCGCAGCACTTAATTTACAGGCTCTTGAATCGTATTTGGCACTGCAGCGTTTAACTGGCAAATCGGATGTGTTTCGATTTAGCAACAGCAATAGCAATAACAACAATAACAACAACAACAGCAACAGCAACAACAATGGCAGCAACAGCAACACCAGCAGCAGCAGCAACAACAACAGCGATGCTGAGAACAACACCAATTTGCCCACAATTATTGACATTGGCAGCATTGAATTGAAATCCAGTTGCTCCTCCAACGCGTCCAGTGTCAGCACAGCAATTGCCAGCTCACCCAGCAGCAACCACAATACCAGCAGCAATAACAGCAACAACAACAGCAGCAACAACAACTCTTGCAGCAACAGCAGCAACAACAACAATACAAGTACTTCAAAATGCATTCCACCGTTGCCTTCAATTGGCACCGTTAGTGCCGCTGTTGCCGCTGCTGCTGCCGCTGCCGCTGCTGCGGCCAATCAGCAGGCAGCATTGGATTGTGCCACAGCTGCTGAACTTGCCGCCGAATGCGATCTGCCACTGCTCGATGGCGAGGACGCATTGTCCTTTGAGGCTGGCGATTTGGACAGCAGCTATGGCAGCTTCATCTTCAATCCGTCCAACTTTAATGCCAGCGATACGGACACCTCACTCCACTCGCTGCAGGCAACCATGTACCAGGACAAACTCAATGTCATGGCAGCCACAGCAGCAACCGCTGGCGGCAGCAGCGAGGAGGCAACCAACAGTTCGACAGCTGCTGCCGCGGCAGCTCAGCGCTCCAAGAAGCAGTTCATCTGCAAGTTCTGCAATCGACAGTTCACCAAGTCCTACAATCTCCTAATTCACGAGCGAACTCACACGGATGAGCGTCCCTATTCCTGTGACATCTGTGGCAAGGCCTTCAGGCGTCAGGATCATCTGCGGGATCATAGGTAATGAAATATCTTCAATAACTAACGATCTTGAGTCTAGAGTCTAGGCTATACAATTATATTTGTATCACAGTATCACTTGAGGAATCATAGCAATGAGATATAAGTCCAATAGAAAACGATCGCTCTAAAGTTTAGTACAATGATATATAAAAGCATAAGATAGACTATACAATTATTACAATCACATACGATAAAAACAAACCTGATTTAAAAATATACACTTAAAATTCGCAATACAATTAAAGCTATTGATCTTGAAGATCTCGCGGTAATACGAAATTCATCGATATAGATATCTTTAATAATAGAAAGATATTGCAAATCCGAAGCTATTTCTCTTGGATCAATAAAAGTAGAAGAAGACTGGGAAAAACATATGTACAAATTATCGATCGGTATAAATAACTTGACAGTGATCAAAAGTAATCAATAATAAAACAAAAACGATAAACTTGCAAAGGTCAATTGAATTTCGAAAACTGTACAGATGAAAATCTATAAAGAATTTCTTAAGTTGTTAGAAATTAGCGATCTTAATTATTATAATAGGTAAGACTACGGAACAAATTAAAAGTGTGGATAGATAATTGACTTAAGAAGTGTAAAATATAGAATGCTCTCAATCTTGAAGGTTTCTCGTTTAAAAAGTCGTTTAAATAAGAATCGAAATTCAAATTCACGATCTAAAGGATATTTTAAAAGGCAAACACACTCGATAGTTAAGCGAGACACCCTCTAAAATATATTCAACCCTCTCAAACATTCTCTAACACTACGATCTTGTCTGCTCTCTCTCTCTGTCTCTCTTCCCTCTCGACAGATACATCCACTCGAAGGAGAAGCCTTTCAAGTGTGCCGAATGTGGCAAGGGTTTCTGCCAATCACGGACCCTGGCCGTCCATAAGATACTCCATATGGAGGAGTCGCCTCACAAGTGTCCCGTCTGCAATCGATCGTTTAATCAACGCTCGAATCTGAAGACTCACCTACTCACCCACACGGATATTAAGCCCTACAATTGTGCCTCATGTGGCAAGGTGTTTCGGCGTAACTGCGATCTGAGGCGTCACAGTCTGACGCACAATCTGACGGCCACGGGCGGAGTGGGCGGTGCTCTGGGTGATCTATTTGGCAGTGCCAGTAACAGCAATGGTTCCAGCTCCGATCTGGGACTATCGATGATGCTGCCAAATGCCACAGTTGGTGGCACGACAACTGGCAACTCCACGCGAGACTTGGTTGCCGTCAGCGATTGAGTTGCAACTGCAAATTCTCTTCAGAAACTTCTCTCAATGAAATGGAAGCGTACTATCAAAATCTCATTGCAGCTCTCAATCATTCGAATCCCTCCACAATGTGTCTGATCTGTGTTGCAAGTACTCGTTGCCCCCTAAGTTGCTTACAGCTTACAGCATTTAATAAATCATAGACTAAGCTCAACTTAAGCTAATGATATTTCTAGCTAATAGTCTAATTGGTAATTGATATACACTTAAGTACGAAAAAGTTTGACTTTATCTTGATACATAAAACCGCATAGAAGTTAAGTAAATTGTGGACTTTTATCATAAAATATTGAATAATTGATATAGTTTAATCGCAAAATAAAAAAATATGAATAAAAAATAAAGTGTTTATTTATTTAAAGAAGCAAAAGACATTGAAAATAATGCTTTCTCCTTGTATGATTTGAGAATTAATTTATGAAAGATTAAAGATTTTAATGTGATTTTCAGCTTAATCAAGCTGAAACATCTTTAGTTGCAGTGTGTTTCCAGTTGCACCCTTTTGTGGCAGGCTTACACACTACTCCCTCCTCAGCAGAGTGATTCTTCAACACTTCTACGAGTTGTTACATTATTTACACACTTGTTGAAAACTAAAAATCAAATATTTGTAGCGATGTTTATCACTCGAGTGCCAACAAGGGCAATTAATGTACCATTAAGGTGTTACCCGATTCCAAACAAGCCTTTGACAACACGGAGAACAGCACACAGAACACGAAGAGACATGGGACTGGAGACAAGAGACAAGAGACAAAGCGACTACTCGTACTTTTCCCAGCGTTCTCCTGTCCATATCGTTATCGCCTGGCCAAACATTGTAGTACAAGCTAACGACAAACTTATGATATTGGCGCTATCAATATGCAATACGCCCACCCACGGAATACGGAATATCGTGTAGAGTTCCCAGGCGCAGCTTTAAGTATTGAAGCCGTTAAAATTCCTCTGCTTCTTCTTGTTGTTCTGGGCGAGAGAGAGAGAGGGGGAGAGAGAGAGAAGAATCGCAGCTGTGGCACAAAGTGAACAATTTTTATTATCGACTACAAAAGATGCGGACAAGTTCAAAAGCAAAAAGCCGACCCCATTTCGGTACAGCCCCCATTTGCTGACTATTGCCATCACTTTCTCAAGGTATTGCCATCTCTTTTTGGCGCTTTAAGTGTGTGTTTGTGTGTGTTGTTGCTGCGTTTGTCAATCGTTAAACGGATCAATGTGAAGCCGACAACGTTTGCGACGTTGTTGCATTTCCTGCGCCAGCTTTAACACAAACCAATTACAACGATCAAACAACAATTACGGCTTACAGCTCTTGACCAGGTCCAAAACCACTTGCTCTGACTGTGACTCCAACTCGAACTCGGACTCGGACTGTGGCAACATTTAAACACACACAAACACACAAACTGTGCGCTGTGCTCTCTGCAAATATTTACGCGGATATTGTTCTATTCAATGGAACAAGCGTGGAACGAGACATGTCCCGGCACCGACAACGCTTTTGGGGCCATTAGCCAAAAGAGCCAAGACGGCACAGGACAGACTTCCCCGACACAGATGATGCTCTCCTGCCCCCTGCGACTGTTCTTGGTTACAGTTTGAAGCAGCGTCTCCGCGAATTGCCGGCAATTTCACACTTTATGCGCGACGGCTTCATTTCCACAACCTGAGAAAGCGAGAGAGCGAGAGGGAGAGAGTGGGAGAGATATACCCCATTCCACTGCAGCCTCCAACTACAAGCTTAGAGCTCCGACTGTGTCCAAGAGCGGATGGCGGCGCGTGCGGGCGAGCGGATGTTTGAACATTCAACACTGAGCTCAAGTCCGAGTTTGAGTCCGAGTCGGAGACTCGTATATTGATGGGAAAATTATGAAATTCATTGTTTGTGTTTGACTAATAATTATGACAGCAAACGCATTGTCGTCATAAAGCCCCAACCAACCGACTAGCCCTCGCACACCTCTACACACCTCGCACACCTCGTACACCTCTGCACACTGAGCTGTGAGGAGTGAGCGCACTAAATTCGCTTTGAGGTTTCCGCAACGCCCCATTGACAATGTCAGGTCCCTTTCTCGGACGCCATATACTGCCTATATGCGTGTGTCTCTCTCTGAGTGTGTGTGTTTGTGTGTGTACGAGTACTCGACGGGTTCCTGCTCGGGCTCTCCTCTGACTAACTCTAATAAGCACATCAGCTAACCAGCAACACTAACAACACCAACAACACCAATAGGGTAACAAATACCAAAACAACTCACCACGAACAGTAAATACCCTATAATACACTAATAAATTCACATTCTACAAATTATTTAAATCTATTAAAAATTTATTTATTTTAAGAGCTAACGGATAATATAAAAATTAGTTGATATAACTGGAGATATATATTTCCAATAATGTAATTTCACTATTCACAAAATAGGCCAAGATATATTTAAATTTAACATTATTTATTTATTTAACGTACAGTTCTTAAATAAATCTAACTAAATTAATAACTTCAAATTTGTGTAAAAATTATAATATTACAAAAAATACAATAAGATTATAAAAGTTACAGAATTATAACAGAAAAGAGAAAAAAAGAAATGTAATAATGAAAATTCATAAAGACTGGAAATATTTTAAGGATTATCTGTTCTAAAACCAAGCAGCTTGAAAAATAAATTTATAGTTTTGTTATAATATTTAAAATATGTTTATCATACGAAAACTCAACTTTTGAGAGATTCTTAGTACAAACTGTTTGATTTTTGAGTTACGTTGAGTATAATTTAATTTTAAACATAATGTGCATTAAATTTGAATTAGAATTAAACTGAGCTTTTCTTTCAATATAAAAAACATTTGCTTATTTATAAAAAATAGTTATTAATAAAAGCAATATATTTCTGATACAATCCTCAGCAATATAATTAAAATTTAAGAGAGCTCTGTTGTGTCTGTTTTAATTTTCTCAATTTCTATAAGTCATGTATATAATTTTGCTCATATCTAATTTTATGCAAGTTGCCGCTTTTACTATTATATGCACTTATCTATGGTATGTTACATATTTCTTAGCAACATAATAATACCCTTTGACAGTCTAAAAAGAAGAGGAAAAAAAACACCCAGCAGCAACAACACACTTCGATCTGCAACAACAACATTGTTGTGTCTAGTGTTGAGGCGTGGCACCTCATAGCATTTATTTTTTTTTCATTTTTGGTTTGGTTTGGTTTCTTTGAAGTTGAGTTGAAAATATTTTCGTTGTGCTTGTGAAATTTTGTTGCGTTTCCCGGAACCAACGCAAAAAGCGGAACGTTCTTGTTGTTGTAGTTGTTGTAGTTGTTGTAGTTGTTGTTGTTGTTGTCTTTGGTTTAGTTTTGGGTGAATGTGAATGTGAATGTAAATGTCATGACGTTGACTATGTCTGGCCAGTTAGTTGTCGGCACCATTTGCTTTATGATTTGATGTATGTGTGTCTGTGCCACATCAGGCGGCGATGAAAGGGGAGTAGAAGGTAAGGGGGTAAGGGGGGTAAGGGGGTAAGGAGGGATGCAGTCCCCACCAAACCCGACAAGCCATCAAATTTCGACGGCACCTCAATAGGGAACGAATCCATGTTTGCACAACGCTGATGTACGTAGGTCTCGTGTTCTTGGACCAAGTCCAAGTCAAAGTCAAATCCAACCCCGCCATTCCTCCCCCCCCTCCTTTCCCCTCTCCCCTCTGCAGCTGCACACAACGCCTCTGGCAAACGACTCCGTCTCCGTCTCCATCTCCATCTCCGTTTCCAACTTTGACGAGTTACTGCGCCAACGTTGCAACGTTTGACGAAACGTAAATTATGCGGCGTTCTTGTGCCTAATTAGGTGTCGTATCGTAAACGTTTTTATATATTGGAGGCACAAACACACACACATAGACAGTTACATAGTTGGTGGTGGGGTAGAGGGGAGGTGACACCCTCTGAAACGATGACACTAGTGAGACTTGGCAACATGTAGAGGCCACTAAATCTGAAGGGAACCAGGAAAATCTCTGTCCTCTGACAAAGGTGATGTTTTCCATATAATGACTACAGATTTTATGAGGGATCTTTGAGGTTATCTGATAATACCGATAAATAGGCGATGCCATAATTATCTTCAGCGGTTCAAAGAGGTCTCAGTATATAGGTATATATATACTACAATGAAGTAATACTCTTGTAATTTATAAAAGTGTGCAAATCATTTAACTATGAAGCCGAGATATTGAATATTTATTTTAAACGGATCAAAAAGCTTGAGAAATTTAGACAATTTATTTATTTGTTTCCATATATAGTTGTAGCTAAATTACAATATGCATAATTCCCAAAGCAGTAAGAAGCCTTAAAAGTATTTAATTTGAAATGATTCTATTGAAAATCTGTGGAATCAAATTTAGCAGACTTTGTAAAAATAAACTAGTATTAAAATCGATCATAACTACATATCTTAAATGAATTAAAAATACTAAAGACTATGAATTTGAAAAGTGAATTTCACTAAGATATTTTAAAAATGTATCTTTACAAATAAATACAGAAACCATTTGTATTTATAGATATTAATTTTATACATACTATGAAAACATTTAAAGAAAGTTAATTAACTTATGCATTAAACATTGTTATTTCAAGTGTGTATTAAAATTAATTGGATGTTCTTTGATGATGCTTTGAAAGACTTCTCAAACTCCACAACACTTCTAGTCAAATTTTTAAGAATATCTCTCAATTTTCAGTTAGTGGAAGACTCTCTTCTTCTATCTTCCTAAATTGTAAGCAGATGCGCTGTGTGCAATTTGAACTGCCTTTAAATCTGCGACGTCTAGCGACCATAAAGAATGGGAAGTGCATTTTCTGGAACTGGCAGTGAGCTTGAAGGTAACTCCAAATGGAGTCCAGAGAAGAAAAGCTGCCGAAAATCGTGCAAGTGAATAGATAGAGCAATTGCCGACGGTTGACGGAGCCGACGATGCAAACGGGGCCTTGAGTAAGAGGTAATTAGATTTTATTGGATGTTGCCGGGTTTTGCCGACGGAAAAGCTGTGGCAAAGGGGGTAAACTGAGGTATAATGTGTGTATAATGTGACTGACATATACCTAGATGTGTGTATGTGTGAATATTGTACGTGTTTATCCCCTAAATATATACCCTATAAGTGTTGCGCCTTGATGCAGCCGACTCGGTCGTTGGGTCGCATTCATTTTTTATGACACTCGGGGCGCAAATGCAAACAAAATGCGACAAATGCGACAAATGTGAGAAATGTGAGAAATGCTATACGTATGTATGTACCATATACATATACATTTGGAGTACTATAATTGACAGGCAATGAGACTCGACAGTTTTGGATACAGTGTCTCTCAGTCTCTTAGTCTCCGGTGTATGTATTTGTCCAGGGCTTGTTTGACAAGTTCGCGGCACGTAGCACGGAGCAGTCGCCGCAACGAGTTGTGTACTACACACAATCATCAAACATGCCAAGAACCGAACACAACTGAACAGAACTGAACAGAAACTCAACGGTACGAACTAACCATACTCATGCAACAGATATCAGAGGAGCTTATCTCACACTCACAGATACGTATATGTATAGAGAGAGGTATTGCCCATCTATATGTTATATGTGCTGGGTTATATGACTTTTGGGTGCCCTGATAAGACACGTTGAGCTCTGAGGCTATAGCTAATTGACGGGAACGCAATGCGGTTAAATTAAAACGAAATCATTTGCAAGCAAACTCACAACACCACTCAACATTCAACACTCTGTACTCGTTGCTCGGTACTCGGTGCTCTGTGCTCGGTGCTCGGTATTTCGTGCTCGTTGCTCGCTGCTCGACACTCAGCACCCCCTGAACACTGCCCTGAACTACCTCGGCGGCAGTCGGCATGATTAGAACCGAAAAACAATCAAACAACACACACATCAAACGCGTTTTGCCGTCAATTTGTCATTAACGTCATAATATAGTGACAAGATTGCTTTGCACGGATATCGTTGGTTAGAGTCGTACCCCGTTCCCCCAACCTACCTCCCCCCCCCCTCTCACTACCCTCACCATATACACTATATGTATATTTGTCAACAAATATAGAGTTTAGCGTCCGTCTCTCTGGCCAAGGTGTTGTAATATCCGTCAGTCAGTCTACGTCTCAGTCTCAGTCGGTTGTCGTTGTAAATTACCGTTTAGCTCTCGCTCTCTCTCGCTCTGATAACCGTGTTCTCTCTCTCTCTCTCTCGCTCATTCTTACGCTAGTGCAATCTTCAAGTGAAAATGTGACATTTAAGAAATATTTCTGCTTCTTCTGAATTTTTTAGAACTGCTCTACAAACTGAACTGTGTATTTAAGGATTAGCAATGTGTGGGATTTTTGTGCGTCTTCCATGTGAATAGTCGGTGTGGTTCTTTGGTGCTAGGCGCATATTTAGAGAAGTGATTAATGGGCCATTAGTAAAAATCTACGCTCTTTTAATATTTACATATAAAACTAAAGGTCTACAAAGCGGGTTGCTTTCTTTCTTCCAATTTCTTCTAGGGAATGTGAACTAACTTATTTGTCGGGCTCTTCTGAAAGGAATGTTAACTTCGCACATTTCTCTGAGAGTTTTAAAAGAGTTATGATCCCGGAATTTAACATGTACTTAATCAACGAAACAATGCACAAACTAATAATAAATTTATACAATTAAAAATATATATAAATGAAAATAAAAATGGGTAAAGATTAGAGTATAAAATTTAAGAGTTTCAGCTCTTAAAGTCTTTTAAATCTTTAGCACATTTAATTTAACTTGTACTTAATCAACGATACAATGCACAAACTAATAATAAATTTATACAATTAAAAATATATATAAATAAGAAAAAAATGAGTAAAGATAAGGGTATAAAATTTAAAAGTTTCAGCTGATAAAGTCTTTTTAAATATTTAGCACATTTAATTTAACATGTACTTAATCAACGATACAATGCACAAACTAATAATAAATTTATACAATTAAAAATATATATAAATAAAAAAAAGGGTTAAGATTAGGGTATAAAATTTAAGAGTTTCAGCTCTTAAAGTCTTTTAAATCTTTAGCACATATTTAGCTGGAGGACACAAATCTCAGAGTATTTTTCCACTTTTTGGTTGACTATTCTATAGTTAGATTTCCATTTGAGATATGCAAAAATGTGTGTTGTTTTATATTTGAGAGCTGTCAACGCCCACAACAGAGATCATGACAGAGTAAATGGTGTTGCCAAAGGCGACGGGCGACGGGTGATGGGCGATGTGCGATATGCGATTAACGATAAACGATAAACGGCAATCAAAACGAACTTCAAACATTTAACGCGCTTTGCCCGCCCCAATGTTGATTTAATTATCACAGCATGGTTGCCATTTGCAAAAGGGGGAAGCAACCCCCGAGACAAGAGATACTGGCAATTGTAGAGGGCGACAGAGTGAGAGGAAGTGAGCGTGCGAGTGCGAGTGAGAGGGAGTGAGATGGAGAGACTGATAGATTTACCCTCAGCCAGCAGGGCAATTAGCAGCAACTGTTTCGCAGTGTGTAATCTACACCATGCCACGCCTACCCCAACAAAAATAAAGAAGAAAAGCAACCACCAGAGACTCTATAAATGATATGTGATATATGTACGCACGTATGTACGTAGTACGTACATAAATGGGATGGATGTGGAACTGTAAACTCTCTTGAACGGGTCGCAAAGTGGGCACAAATTATGAAGCCAATAAACAAGAACAACAACGGAGGATAAACGACAACCAACAGAGTTGAGCAATTTGTGACCCGTTTTTGGGTACGGAATTGAAATGCTGATAAGCGTGAAATATGCGAGTATCTATGTATCTTTATATATATGTCCTGGGCCACAACACTCCTGAAATGGGCACTTTAAGGCCCGTTAACTGTTAACTGTCAACGGCAGCCGCCACAAGGCTTAGGTAGCATTGGTAGTAGCGCTGGTACCGCAGGCCGGTGGTAGACGGTCGTTCATTGCGGATATACTGCATTGTTGTCTGGTTATATGCATCGCTGATCTTCGCACTCAATGGGCTTACATAACAGTAATTGAGTCGACAAAAAAATGAAATGAAATGCAATATAAAAATGGAAAAAAGGGGACCATCCTCCACCTCAATGTCCAGTGTTGTTCATGTCATTTCGTTTCGTTGAGTGCATCTGTTGGGTTTTAAGCAACTGACAACTTTAAATGGGAATGAGAATGGGAACTGGTCGTGGTTGAGATCGGGATTGAAGTCGGGACTTATCGCCCGTTTGCATCGGCTTAGCAGCGTTTCTTGAGCCTTTGATTTGATGTATCTGCATCTATATTTGTATCTGCATCTCTATCTCTATCTGTGTCTGTATCCGTATCTCTGCTGTTGTTATTAGGTGTCGTAATCGTTGACATAGCTCAACCTAATTGGGCATAAATCGAGCGCCATAATGTCACAACTGTCAGCTTAGTTATGACACAACTTTGAACGGCAGCAGGAATAGAGAATTGAATGGAGATTGGGGAATTGGGAACGGGCAACTGAGAAAGGCGAAGAAAAGGCATCAGACTGACAAATGAGGCATGTGATGTGTCACAGCCAAAAAATGAAAGAGTTGCCTAATTGATTTCGATGAGAAATAAGGAGAATGCAGACTGTCAAACATTTATGAATACGGAATAAAAATATTTCCTGGGAAAGAATTAAGTAAAGATTGAGAGGAGAATTTACTACAGCAATAAAATCATTTTAAAATAGTTGAGTGCTTATAGAGAATTGTAGATATGGTAGGAAAATAATATTACAATCAATATATAGACAGTAGATAAAATTTCATAATATGAAATAAATTATGAAGATTTTTCAGAAGAAACTGAAGGATGCTCAGAATCAATTTTAATGAAAATATTTTGAAAAAAAACTAAAGCAATTACATTAAAATCTCTTCTATTTTTAACACAAAATAAAAGTTCATAAGATAAGATGAGTTCAAAAAAATATTTGAGATAAAACCTATAGGAAGAACAGAGAACTCATTTAAATTAAGATATTAGAAAGAGAATTAATCAAATTTAAATAAGACTCTGAGCTTTTTTGAAATGTTTAAGGTAAATGTAAATCTTTTTTCAGTGCCCTAAAAAGTTCCATATGAATCATCAAAGAACTTGCAAAAAAACGACTATCCTTAGACTGTTTATAAATATCAGCAGCTACCTTAAAATAAGAGAGTCGAACATAAAGTTGTGCAACATAATTAATTTGTTAGGCGCGAAGCGTGAAATATGTTGTATTTGGTGAGCTGCCTCTATAAGGCTAAGGTTGTTGAGAAAGAATCTCGGATTGTCCTCCTTTCTGATTGATGATGCAAACACGCGTCTTCTTTGTACTAATAAATTCTGAGCAAATTCATACAAAATTCAAGAGGGAAAAACAAAATGAAAGAATCGAAATTCTTGAGCGATAAGAAGAGATACCACAAAAGAAATGAAAAGAAGATGCGTGGAAAGAATAATCACTAATGTTAGTGTGTGTATGTGTGTATAGAGGGTTCTTCCGGTTGAACAGTTGAGATCGGTAGAGGACAGGGCCATAAATAAGCAACTAGCATAATAATTTTGTTGCCTTTTTCTTGTGGTTTTATGTAAACAAATTAGAAATCAAAAATTGACCACAGAGTGTGACTGAGAAGTGTGTATGTGTGTGTGTGTGTGTGTGTGAGTGTGTTTACTTAAGCCTGATAACAATGTTGAAACAATAAACATTTTTCTCGCACCACCAAAACACACAAATCCACTTAGCCAAGCCACGCGACATTCGAAGATCGAAGAAGAACGTGAAGAAGATCGAGAAGATCGAGAAGAAAGCCAAGGCGACCACCCGAAACTGAGGATGCAAATGGGAAGACTTGGCAAGAGGTGTGGAGAGAGGGGAGGTTGGTTGGGTAAAACTGGAGACACATCATCAAGTGCGTTGGTGTAGCTGGCGAGAACCGCAATATAAGAAACCGAGACGGCAATTTATTGATGAGTTTATTGCAAGCAAAGAGTGCAACACAGTCGCTGCCACATGCCCCACCGATCGTGCCACAACCTGATGATGTCTCTGATGTCTATGTCGAGCTGCATATGAGTTGATTCTTTGTCTTTAGCTGGGGACAATTTGTAAATTTGGTTTTTATGACAACGAGCGCGCGCTCCACGTTTAAATAAAAACCGATCTCTTGTCTGTCGAACAAGAAGTGGCAGAAGAAGCAGAAGAGGAGATAAAAGTGAACAACCAAAAAATGCTAATTTAAAAAATTACGAGTTTCGTTCGCATTTTCGGTCACACCTTAAAAAAAAAATTTGTGTGTTCGCGACGTGGTTCAGTTTGAATTCTTCCCCGCAAAGTCCCCTTGTAGAGTGTGATGGCTTGGCTTTTTTGGTGTCTTCAGAGACAGAGCGTATACGGTAGGTACAAGCTCCTAACTGTAATTTATCGTTAGACAAGACAAGCGGCAAGTTGCTGCTGAGGAGGTAGCTCCGACTCTCATCCGTTGTGATATTTATAAAGAATATTTACGACCATCTAAAATATTGTAGCCTGCTTTGTTTGACTTGCGAGAACAACAATAACAATAAGAAGAGCAACAATAAAAATAAATTTATTAAGTAGACATTATAACTGCGACTTGTTGAGTTCAGTTTTGAAGTTTGAGCTTCGAATTGAAATCGATTCAAGTTGCGACCCGTTTGAGTTATGAAGATGTTGCCGTTAGTTGGCATTAAATATTAGATACTATTTTATTTATCTATTTATTTATGGCTTGCCTTGGCCAGTGGAGCTTAATGCCCTGAAAATTGTTTTGAATTGCCAATAAATGTTAATCGTTAAAAAATATCAAACATTAACTTCCTAGAGAATCGCAGATTCATTGGAAATGATGAAATATTCAAATTTTTTTCCTAAAGGTCAAGTGAATATTCCTTTAATATACATTTAGATTTTAGTAATAACTTACATTTTTAGATTACAGCTGAAGAACTGTCATCAAAAGGAGCTTTAAGTAGAGTATCTGGAATGCACAAATAATTTCCCGAATTTGTGGAATCATTCTTTTAATTACAAAAATAAATTCAATCTATTTTACCCTTATGATTTTAGTTATAATACCCGTTGAACCTGTTCTCCTTATCTAGTTTCAAGTCATGCTATTGTCAATCGAAAAAATCTACACTTCTTAATGTCTTTTTTAAACTTGACTTCTAACTAATATTGCCAATCTACAACTTGGTATTGTCTTGACCATAATAAATTAGTTGCAAAGTGTCAAAGATGCCACTGTGGGAGGTTTTATTTATGTCAAATTTAGTTTAGTCCGACATGGTTAAACCTAAATTAATTCAAGGAAATTTGTATGTAAATGAATAATTTATCTTGTTAGATGACTTTGATATTCACCGAAATACTCGTTAAACAAAATTTATATTGACAAATTGCAATCTTAAGTGTCGAAAACAAGAACAGCCAAAAAGATGTAAAACTCGAGTTGAAGACTGGAAGTGATAAAGATTTGATAGGAAACTTGAGAATATCTGTAATGAAATATAATTTATTTGCTAGATATACTGAAGATTATATAGCTACAAGAATTTTTAGTGCATTTTTGCGAATTTTGAATTTTTAGACATATTTAAAAAGTTTTAAAAAAGATGTAGGAAATTAAAAGAGAATGTAATTGCGATAGATTATATTAAAATTTGCAGATGTTATGAAGAAATTGAAACTATAAGCATTTGATATGTGTATACACTTTTCTGGGATCACATACTTAGATAATTAAGAATTTAGTATGTAATAGAAAAGTAAAGGGTGTGGAATACTTGAATGTTCAGGAAAATGGAAAATACTAAAGATGTTTTCATGAATGATAAGGAAATAATAAATATTTATTAGATTCTTATTATTTAGTTATATTTTTCAATAAGTTTAGAAAATATATAAAATAGTTTTAATGGAAAATGTTGTAGAATATGTAATTTTTTTTATTAGTTTATCTTAAGTTAATGTCTTTCTTGAACTTGAAAATGCCGATGCTCATAGGGGGATGTAACTCTCTAAGTCGATGCCCCACGACAGTCATCAAAATGAAGTCATTATGCAGAACGAACCTTAGAAGAACTTGCAGTAATCGTCGAACGTCATAAACAGTTCTCTTCTCAAATATAGAAAGATTTGATGTCGTTCTTCGCATAGAAACGCCTCAAGTTCCGTTTCATTTTGCTGTGTGTGTGTGTATGTGTCTGTGTGTATTGTGGCACAACAAAGTTGCACCATTCATGGGGAGTTAGATGGGTGGTAGGAGGACTGGGGGGAGGTGCAGGGTACAAGTCAAGACCCCGTCGCAAAGGCGGCGCTGAGTAGGTGAGTGAGTGTTAAAGCCAAATAATTTTAACTGCAGTTCAACGTTGTTATTTTTGTTGTTCTTCTCTTGTTTTTTAGCCGAAAATATGATTTAACTAAATTATTACCTGGAGCACACCTTAAAGTAATACAAAGCCAAGCAACAACAACAACAAAAACAACAACAACAGCTGCAGCAACAACAATAAAGGAAACGCTTAATTTTGCATTGTCTTTTGGGGCCAGAAAAAAAACTAAAAAAGAAAAAGGAGGAAAAAAAGAGAAGCGCAGTCTTAAAAAATGAATGCATGGGGCGCTTGGCTTTATGGATGCACCTTAAGCTAACTGAGGGACACAGAGTAGGGCAGAGCCACCACAACACACATACACACACAGAGAGATACACACACACACACACACTGACAGTCATCATCATCATAGTTGGAGCTTTGGTTGAAGCTGCTCGTGGGTGGGTATCATACATTTGAGTAGAACGCCTCTATTCGACGTGCCTCATGAGTGAAGTGTGGCAAGAGGGGGGAGCAGCAGGGAGCGACAGGGGGGGGGGGGGAAGGGGCAGCGCTTGCTGGGTCGTCGCTGGAACTTGGAGCGAACGCATCACCATCACAATGTGCCATCAATAAGTGGTAACAGCGTGTGTTGTTGTTGCTGTTGTTGCTGTTGTTTGCTGGTTTGAGCCAAGTTCGTTCGTGAGCGAACGTCCATCAATGTGGGCAATGTTGTTGTTGCTGTTGTTGCTGTTGCTGTCGCTGTTGTTGTCGTTGCGACGACGATCATAACTTGAAGTTCAATCGCAATGCCGCGGGCCATTTGCCGAGCCTTAGTGCCAAAGCCAAAGCCCAAAAGCAGCCACAAGTCGCAGCCGGAGTCAGAGCCACATTTAAAGCCACATTGAGAGCCACATCGACAGCCGCAGCCGCAGCCGCAGCAGCAGCAGCAGCAGCGTTCGTTTTGTGGATGCGGCACACTGAGAGGCAACAGAGAATCAATCGCCCACGTTTATGAATTGCTGCGGCGCCGCTTCAGTCCAAGTTGGCAACTTGTAGACGTTGCCAAGTTGCCAGTTGCCAGGTTGCCAGGTTGCCAAGTTGCCCGATGCCGCCGCCACCAGCAACGTGCAACATTTTAGCCAACGTCTGCCTTGCAACCACAAAACGTCGCCACTTGCGCCTCATAAAATCAAAAAAGCTGAAAACCATAAGAAAAAAAACTTAAATAAAAAAGAATTGTTGAAGCAACTCAGCCAAAAACCAAAAACAAAACAAAATACAACAAAATATAAGGGCTAGGCACACGCGCCGCCTGAAACTGAACTGAAACTGTGGTAAAGACTGCAGTCGAAGGTTTTCCCTGCACCGTTTTGTGGCAAGCGCATGGGTTAAGCCCATGCCCCATGCTCCATGCTCCATGCTCCATGCCACATTTGCCCTGCGCCACCTACGCCGTTTGCCGTTTGCCGCTGTCCCCATCTCCCCTCTCCCATCCCTCTCCATGCACCTCTTCAGCCAGATTCCCTGGTTTTGGCCACGTTGAAGCACAGCATCGACCATTTGGCGGCATCAACGTTGCATGCGACAAATATTTCAACACAGTCTTCGACGATTCTAATAGACCGATTTGTCAGGGATCAGATTACATGCCTGCTAACGCCCACATCCGGTTGAGTTCTTGGACACAGTTCTCCACAAATACCTCCTAGACTAAGGCCAAACTCCCAGTGAATGGCTCGAGAAATGCTCAATGAATCTACAAGTTCAACTGCGAGCTGAGATCTCTGAATGAATACGTCTCAAGAGATATTATTCCGGGTCCAAAAGAGTTCCAACTCCTCGAAGAGAATTAAAACTAGAGATTACTGAGAAATTGAAGTGTGACTTATTTAACTGATAAATATCATTCATCGTTTAATTTTCTAGCTTTTGAACAGTCTTTCAAAAATCAAACCACAAAAGTGAACTTGAACTTGTTGAATTCCAATTAAAATAAATTATAGTTTATATTTATTTTTATATTATTTTATCAGTTCCTTACTGTTGTAAATTTTCAGAATTAATTTCTATTTATATTTCAGCCATAAATCAAGTTCAATTCACCGAAATATGATATTAAAATATAGATTTATTTTCCATTGTAGAATTTAATTAGAAATTAAATTAGCCTAAATTCATTGTTATTGTTTGTTGGCTTTATATTCAGTGTAGGTCCAAATCTGATTCATGTTCATTTTACAATTAAATATTTATAGTATATTAAATTTAACTGAACAATAATTTGAGTTATCTTAGTCTATCTATGATTTTATTATTTTATAATTTCATTATTATTTTTCTCCTGCAGTTTCTTTAAATGGTGTAATGTTATAACTAATTATCTTTTAATTATCTATAAAAAATATATTCATAACGATAGGTTATTATTTCAACTAGAGTGGAAAGAATATATAAAATGTAGATAATTTTTTATTCTACATTTGATATATTATTTAAATGTTTTTCTGCATTTTTTCTAGTTGAAATAGTAACCCATCGTTTTTAAAACATTTTTATTTATTTTATTTATATATTTTTATTTTTTCAACCATTCTAATTTTTTTCCTCTAATTTCTACTGCCAATCTGCACTAACTTCAATATTGAGACTACCGTAGTTTTCTACAGAATTAGAACCTTAGCAAAAATCCCCTTCAGCGGTTGCATCTATGTGTAGTACGTACAGCTATGCACCCCGTGGACAGTGCCACTTGCCACAATGCGATGCTTGTCGCTCCGTTGCATGCCTCTTTGTTTATGGTTAATCTTTATCAATTTAAAGAAATATCTTTGTTTCGACATTTGCACATAAACAGCGTTAAGCTTTGATTTCAGATTATACCCCTTCCCTCCTCCCACCATCCACCGACAGTTTCAAGATGGGGAGAATGAGGTGAACACGCCACAGTGGCGTCTCCAACGGAAGCAAAACCACAGGGGGTGGGCGTGGCATGGCTGGCCGTATATACTATACGACTCGAATTCGGATTCAGATTCAGCTTCAGTTTCAGTTTCAGTTTCATATTCGGCGCCCGACCAGGGACACCTTTGTATTATTTTTTTTTTTTTTTATTTATTTTTATTTTAGTTGGCAACTTCTCTGACTGACGACAAGAAGCAGCAAAAAAGCACAATTTTAATGAGAATATATTTTTGGAGGCAGGCAAATGACAGGCCAAGGGCCCCGAAAAATAAAAGACGTGAACTTGGACTTGGACTTGGAATTGAAGTTGGACTGGGAAACACAGCACATTGTTCGGCAGCTGAGCTGAAATAATATTCCGTGAATTATGAAATGTAGGAGGGAATCCTTAACGAAGGCCCCATCGAAGAAAATGTCGTTCACACAGCGTGAAATCGAAATGTTGCTGTCGCTGGGAATCTCAGAGATTCCCCCCCTGCTGTTCCATGATGACTACTACCAGGCAAACTACGACTACTCGTGGTACTACTGTGCCCAATCTTCCGTCTACAGTTCCCCAGCCCAACTTTATTATATGCCCATCAATAAAAATAAATCAAAGCGCATTTTTAGAAAACCAAACGACAAAACTTAAAGGTCATAACAATTTTATCTTACGATCTATAGAGTCGAAAACCCAAAGAATTCAGTTGTGAGTATATGGAAATTAAAAGACGACAGCCAAACACTTGGCTTGGAATGAGGATGAATCTTAAGATGAGGCTTGTTATCCTTGGCGCATTTGCAAAAAAAAAAAAACAGAGAAATAAAAACATATAACAAACATTCATTCACATATGCCAAACATCGCTACCGGATTAAGGTATGAATATAATGCCAACTGTGACAGTGACTGAGACTCATCTCGGTGTCGGATTTGGTTTGGTTTTGGACTCGGGCTTGGACTTGGCTCACACACCACTTGGCACCAATCTCGGGTGTCTTGTTAACATATCAACATCATGTCGCACTCGCACAACAACTGCCCACAGTTTGTGCGTCTTTTTTGACTCCACTTCCCTTTACTTCACTCCACTCTCTTTTGGTCCGAGACACGTCGCCTTTTTTACGATTATTATTATTCTCTGCTGTCTTTATTTTTTACCGCTTTGGCATTTTAACGCCATCCAGAGTCCACAAGGCGCCTGACTGTTTACTTTTCGGCATTATGGGGCCTGCTGCTAATTGGGAATTATTTTTATGCATGAATTGTGTGAAGAAATTGGTAATCATTTGTTCCACCTTGAGCTGTTCTTGGCCCTTATTTTATTCTTACTCTCTTGCCGCCTGCTGTCTCTGAAATTATCGCATCCATTGAGAATTAGCAGCAGCTGCTCATTTTGGCTACAAAGCGAACAATCTGAAGATTAGACAACATTTGAGAATATTTCAAGTACTTTGCTTCGTTTCGGATTAAATGGAATGACAGATATATGGAACGATCTCAAGTAGATGAATAATGTTGGCTTCCAAATAAAAAGTATGAAAATTATATATTAAAAATACAAAAATTACGCTTTTAAATATATTACAATAATGCAATTATAAAAATAAGTAAGAAAAAGTAATTTCTAAAACTATTTTTAACATAGCCCTGAACAAACATCTAATATACTGAAATATGCTCAATAACATTTCAAATGTTTAATCATTCGCAGGACTTAAAAATATTAGACACACTTTTAGCTATTCATAATTTATCTGTTATATCTTCTAAGTCTATTCTCTGACATATTACTACAGAGCTGAGTTTCCACTAAGAACGCAATCGTATTTTACACTTTCGTAGCCTTTATGAATGAATAAAACAAATGAGTTAAGTCAATTCAGACCTCACAATATATAGATCAATGAGATCGGAACATTTGTCATACGCTCGAGAGTCTTAATTATTAACCAATATCCGTTTCCGCGATCTCTAACCGCAATTCTCACACATGGAGGAGAAGACATAATGAATGGTTAAAGTCAACCACAAGAAAATCACCGGAACTACGATCTATTCGAATTTCAATAAGCTCGCTGACATTGTTGTAAAGTACAAATTGATATTTCGCATTAGCGCGGAGCAACCGAAATGAGTAAAGAGAGTGAGAAAGAGACCCAAACAATAAAATGACAATGAAAACGATGACAAAGTTAAATGGGGGAACTGAGAGGGATCAGGGCTATGCGTGGGATTGTTGGGATCTTGAGATGCTGCGATGCTGAGATGCTGAGAAGCTGAGAGACTGGGAAACTCGATTGCATTGAAGGCAGCAAGACAAATCGTCGTGCATTCAAAATCAGAAACGACAGAAACGACAAAGCAAAAAGCAAAAAGCAGAGCAAATGGCAAACAAAGCAAAGCTTCATCAGCTGACAAATGAGATGGCTCAGACAATGTGTTGACACGCTTTTGGCTCAACAGTCGCAGTCGCAGTCGGAGTCGAAGTCGCAGTCGCATTCACAGGAGATGCGACGCGTATCTTACGGATACACAGATACCAATTTGTCAACAGAACAAATAGCGTGCGTACGTGAGAAAGTCAAGCGCGTACGTGAATTGGGTGACACTAAGCGACTAGCGATGGCAGCGTGACACGAACCACAAGCAATTCATCCACACGATATGGGAACTAGAAATCATGTCACTCCGCCCTATATTCTTAATTCTCTTTCATACCCATTAATAATCAAGTAGTTGGCTTAGGTTTTTTAATTAATCATTTCTGCACTTAGCATATTTCCTTTCTCTAGTTCAAAATATTAGAAATTAATATATGCTTGTTTTTATATACTTTTGAATGATTTTTTTAAACTATCAGCATATTATATTCTTTTGGATCGATGTCCTATAAAAAAAAATACCAAGGATCTGCCCTTTCGGCACTGATAAAAATAACCGTTTCCATTTTTTATTATATTGCCTTGAAACTATTTGAACAAAATTACATGTTGCGTTTAAAAGAGCACTAGAAGCCAGGCATATTATTATCAGTGCATTAAATATTAGCTAACATTGCGATTGTTTTTATTTTATGGTGATTTCAGTTTTCATTCAAGGCCATTTCTACATATCGCTTTCTTTCATCTCTTCCATCGAATCCGCTTCCTTCTTTTCGTACTCTTCGATGCGTTTCTCAATCTCATCGACATTCAGCCACAGGACATACGATTCTTGCCATCTCGGCGGTGGATCGGCATTAATCTGTTCCATCAGCTTTCGAAGACGAATTCGATCCCTCTCCACGGACATTTTACGTCTACTAAGCATTTGTGCTTTTAGGGATCCCATCTGATTTTCTGGCTCAAGAAGCTTCTTCATTCCCACATTATTTGTCTGACAGGCCTTATTCTTTGTGTTCAGATTGACCAAATTCGCAGAGGGAAGTTCCACCTTATCATCTGGCCATTTCTTTTGTTGAACTAAGGTTGTCTTGGGCCCGGAAAATTTCTTAAACTGCTGTCCATTATCCAGTGAATTTATTTTGATTGCCTCTGTTTGCGTATAAGCCGAACACATCTCTGGCATCTTCACTTTTTTAACCATACCTGCATTGTACCTTGAATTATTTTGTACAGAAGCTGCTCTATGAGCCTGACGTTTAACGGGTGCCATGATGATTTAAATATATTTTAATAATATTCTTTTTTTGGTTGATATAATTGTTTCTATAAGTCCCTTTAGTACTTAAAAGGCAAATGCCAACTGAGAGATTTTATAGAATTAATTTTAAAAGCAAACTTTCAATGCCTACTGCATAATTTCAGTTTCTTAGTTCCTGTTTGGGTACTTTGAAAAGAAAAAAATGGCCTACTATTTAATATTATGTAAGGATCTTCTAAAGTTTGACGGAACCATAAATTAGTAATTTCTTTAACACATAATATAAATAGTAAAAATTATACCCATGGTTTAATTTGATTTTACTGTATCTGTATTAATTTTTGTTGATATCAGATCCGGAAACTTGCCTTAAAATCAAAAGAATAGGTTTTTATAATAGCTACATTTTGTTTTTATTGTCTGTATATTTTATATTTATCAAAAAATAGCTTATATCAAGTCGTTTTCGTGCTGTTGTTACGATAGTAGAGAAAATTGTCGTTCAGCTCTATGTAAAACAAAGTTGTGTTGTCCATGACGATGATGAAGTTTACAAAATGATAATCACAATGGCGATGATGATGATGATGATGATGGGGCATGCGTGGCTGCTGCTGCTGCTGTTATCAATTTATCGATCGTAGCTGCTTCTCTCACATTTGTCTAGCTGCAATCGAGGCTCGAGCTGATGCGACACATCGCTTCGATTTCAATCTTGATCTTGATATACAGTTCGGCGCCTCTTTGATGGCACTGCTAACAAATTCCTTTCTGGCCAACGAGAGAGAGAGAGAGAGAGAGGGAGGGACAGCAACACCAGCACCACGACCTCAATGTGCGCTGAATTGTGTAAACAAGCTGACTCCAAACATACCCAGCATCATCAATTTCCAGCTTGGTCCAAGACTCTCCCTCTGTCTCTCTCCTTCTCTCTCCTCCGCTCTCTCCCCTCTCTCTCTCTTATTGGAAATTATCATAGCAGAGCATCTGAGTTATGCCCTATGCCAAAGTCGCGTCGTCTTCCACATTCACATCTGCGTCTTCGTCGTCTTCGTCTTCGTCTTCGTTGTTGTCCTGCCGATAATCAGACGCGCTTGGTGGCTCCTGGCCAGCTTTTGGGCCAAGTTCCAAGTTCCATTCCCCGCGGCGGCAGCGCTGTTGGAATATTTCAAGCGAAAATCGCCCGGATTCGAATCGCGGTATCGATTGACAACAAGACGACGACGACGACGACGTCGTTGGAGGAAAAGAACGCTATGTTCTCTGGGTGCAAAAATAAAAAAATGAAAATGAAAATAAAAAATATCTTTGCTGTGGCCTTTCAACAAATTGACTCGACGATAATTGAAACTGACATGTGACTAATCTGCACAGAGGTTTCAGTGTTGCGACTGCTCCATCTGAGCACTGAACACTGAGCATTATTCAAACTGGTCTCTGTGCCAGTTCCGTCCTCATCATCCCTCCCTCTCGTCCACTCTCTCTCTCTCTCTCTCTCTCTCTGTCTCTCACCGCCCAGCCTCCGACCGCCTCCTTGTCTTGGGTGACAATCGGGCACTGTACTTTGCGCCATAAATTTCGACTCTTTCTCAAGTGGCCGGCCGGCTACTTTGTTGTACAGTGTAGACACATACACATGCAGACACAAACATATATATTACATGGCAAGTACACTGTTAAAAAATAATGTTTTTAAATCTAGTTTTTGGTATCAGAGCTAAGCATTTTGTTCGAAAAAGTGCGTTTAGAACATTCAATTCTTCAAGCTAGATGACAAATCATGATCTTGACAATATTTCAAATAATAGTCAATACAAAAAATGAAAAGAAAATTTGTAAAAATACCATTTTCAATTTGTGGTTTTATATTAATACTAGAGTGCCCGCTTTTGCCTCCTCGCATTGCTTGGATGCAGACCCACAATTTAAGTTCTAGAAATATATTAATTAAAATATGTTTAACGGGTAATTTATATAATATTATTTTTTATTATTTCCACTTTTTCAGACCATCAAAGGGTAAAATGACTATTTTCAATTACCGGAGTTTTTCAACCTAGTATATTAACATATATATAAATTTTATCTGTTTAAATATTTTTATAAATATATCCTGATTATGTAACTTCCTCGAAAAGTCTAGGATTCGAAATTGTTTCATTAATTATTTTTAAATAAATTCTCTTTCCCTAACAATTTCAGACTTTTATACTTATAATAAGCACTTTAACTTTTTAGATTTATATTCTATGTATTTGTAGTTTTGTCTTGAATTGCTCCTATATAACTTAGAAGTTGGTCTTTTCCTCTCAGTGTATTTATGTATGAGTCCATTGGGTTGCCTAACATGCGGGTCTGCGATTCTGCCACTCTCAAATCCCCCTCTCACTGTATCCGCCTCCATCTCCATGTGCCTCTGTGTGGGTGGCTCAAACGGCGTTATAGAAAATATTTAACTTTTGATTATTATTTATGCGACATGATGAAGCCCGGCGATCGATGGCAATGCGTGCGTGTCCACAAATATATTGTGACAACAACAACAACAACAACAACACGCTCACAATCTATGCCAAATGATAGAGTCATGATTACGTATAGATTCAAGATATGTGGGTGGGCTTCACAGAGAAAGTGTGAGCTAGATAGCAGTTGGAGTAGAGGAGACTGCAAAGGTAAGAGAAAGGGATAAAAAACATCAAGACTTCACAGTATCTACAAATATAAAATCTTTAACATCTCTTAACTTCCTAGTGTCTTTATAAAATATTTCAAAGGCTTTAACTACATATTAACCGAGGGACGATATCGCACTGAGCTTTAATTACGATAAAACTTGTGTCTAAAATATCTTGGAGTAACTTTTTAAGTGATACCTGGCACAATGAAATATATGAGTAACATTTAATAAGATAGATACAGACTAACGAATCAAATTTAAGTTTAAAATCGGCGGTCAGAGTCAAAATTGCTTTATTTTTGACAAAGTTATTATCTTTACAAGTCTAATTATTTGGTTAATTTAGCATGGTTTTTACAACAAAATGAAGGGTCTCAAAATCCAGTTAAAAGTGTAGTTTCATGCTAATTGCTATATAGGAAGTGAATTAAAACTACAAATTTGAGATTTGGAGTTGTCAATTTTCCAAATAACAAATATACCCTTACCATAAAAATCAAAACTAAGCTCCAAATGTATAAAATATTTTTAAATGAAGTTAATAAATAATGAAAATAGACTACAAATGAAGATTAAAATAACATTACGCATTAAAAATCAGTTTATATTTGACTGATTGGTGGATTAAGCTTGAGATGTTAAGTTGTGCATTTTCAAATGCCAATTGAAATTATTACTTCTGGTTAAGGGTTCCAGTATTATTTCTTAATATAAATATTAATTCATGTGCCAGCAAAGTGGATTTTAACATCTCTTAATAACCGCATTTTTCCACTCTACTATATAGACCTTAGAATCATAGACCATTTCTGGCCAACCGCAACACATTCCACATTATCGGTTTATTGGAAAGCTCATAAAATGCGTCATTTAAAACCAGAAATTCCAATAGGCAATTGCGATTAAACAAAGCGCAATTAACAAAAAAAAAAAAAAAAAAAAAATTACAAATACAAAAGAAAATAGAATTAAGAAAAATAATTCCAGTAGTTTAGGTTTGTGCCGATAAAACGATAACGAGAACAGAGAAATTTAGATTTGATGTGGCGGGAATTAACGGCGCCGTCCACATGTCACAATATCCCCCTCACTCCACACAAAAAAAAAACGATAAGACTGTATCTAATCGATATCGAGTGGCACTCGATAACACACGTCACACACTTGGCACACTTCGAGACGTCGTGGACAATCTCTGACCGATAATGGGAACCTAATTAGCAATGCCTAATTGCAACCCGCATAGACGAGACACCTTCTAAAAAAAGGGGTGAAGGGAGGAGCCGAGGGAGAGAGCAAGAAGCCAGCAGTATTTGGTTTTTTTAAGGTTTTTTTAAGGTTTCTTGATAGCATCGAGCGCCATAAATTCAAAACACGCTGCATGGAGACAAATTTTCAAAATACTTTTACTTGCTGTTGTAGTTGTAGTTGCTTTTGATGTTGTTGCTGTTGTTTTAAGTTTGTTTTCTGTTATTTTTTTTTATTTTTTGGCAAGGAACGCCACCATAAAGATAAACTCTAACATGCTTTATACATCATTAAACATTCCTGCACAGCCGCCAGGCCGTTTTTATTGGTTTCCCCTACGCAGTATCATCATTTTGTGGGGCGGGGGCGTGGCGGGGGGAATAAGTTGAACTGAGATGGCATCATTCTCGTTTGGAGTTGCAATAGCCGATGTTAAAAAGAGATAGATATGGGACTTTCGAGCTTTCGGTGATTTATATTTGACAGGGATGCGGTATTTGATTCTGGTTCGGGTTCTTCACGCTCTTCCCGCTCCTCGGGCTCCTGGAACGGGGCTTCGGGGGAGACTTTCGTGCTTATGCTTTTTATATGCACCCACTTTTATCGTTAAAGTGGCGTGCCAAAGCTACACGAGACTCGATAAATGTCACTGATATTTAATTAAGTCTGGTCTGGTCTGGACTGGTCTGGTCCCGCAAACGGGGAAGGCTCTCAAATATAATCTATAGCTGACGGGCTAATACCCGCACTTGAAAGCCCCAAACCTGAATATTTTTCCGGAAAAAAGTATATGCTAAAGCACTTCTTATATTGCGTGACAATATTGGAACATGTTTTGAGACTAATTTGGTTATAAAATATTTATAGATAGTACACGACTTATCTTAGTAATTTATTTTAATAAATATATACATAGAACATTTCAATAAAAACTAAAATTTGTATTATTTTCTAAATTTTCAAGTAAAATAAACACAGCAAAATTCGATTATTTTCTATAAAATCTCAAAATAGTTAAATTGGTCACTTTTCTTAATTACTTTTTGCAGAACTTTCAGTATTGTCCAGCTATTTCGAATATTTGGACTGACTCCCATTATAAACTTTGCATCTTTAAAAAAGTAATGGTATATGACAGTCGGGTGGACACTACAATCACATAGATATGTATTTAGTGGATATATAACTATGTTTCCACGCTTTGACAGACAATGTGCAATCGTAAAAATGAATACAACATGTATTTTACTACATTTTTGGTATTTCGGGGTTGATTCGGGCCGCCAGAGGGCGCCACATTGAACTGCATCAATTGGCAATCATTTGGCAATTTGGCAAATATACTTAAAGGTGGCGGGTCGCATTCCAAGGGCTGACTCAACGCTCATAAACCCAGTAATTTACAACATGGTGAATGAACAGGCAAGCCAGAGTTGTAGCATGTGGTTTAGAATGGAAATGAAGTGGAAAAGGAAGAAGAGTATCTGAAAAATCAGAGCTACCGCTGCACGCGCCATAAATATGTGTTAAGTAGAGGACGCCACATAACTTATATCGAAAACTTGTGTTCATAACAATTTAATTTTGCTTTTGTTGCCACACGGCTCAAATCGAGGCAACAACCGATCGAGGTTTATAACAAAAAAAAAAAAAATAAAGAAGAAAAATAAAGATTGTCGCGTGTCCAAGACAAGGCGACTGACTTGCAGATCGAACAACAACGACAACGACAACGTCGACGACAACAACGGCAAACAACGAAGTCGACAACGACGTCGACAACATGGAGGACAGACAAGCGTCTCAGACAAGAGCACTGCTAATGGGAATACTATGTAAACGGATGTTTTAATGTCCAAAAAGTAAACTGCGAAAATGCGCAACACCAACTTCAAAATTGTTCCACACACGACTTGAATTCGCGACTTGATTCGACGTGAATCGACTTGAATCGACTTGAATCCGAAGCGATTCGATCGATCCACCAACAACAAGAAAGTGTACATTATAAACACCTACGAGATTGTTTGTTGTACGGATCATCAACATGTTGTTGCTGTTGTTGTTGTGGTTAGCTATACAAGTTCCCATTGAAAATGCGTACAAATTGCCCAGGAGAGTGGTGACAAGACGATCTTGCAGCTGTAAAACGATCAGCGAATGACAAAAAAGTATACAAAAAATGATACAAAGTAAATGGATGAATGAAGTTTCAGTCTGAAATCATACGCAAAGTGATCATATTGATCAATATATGTGCTACAGTCAACAAAGCGTTTCATTTATTGATAAGTTTATGGAAAAAATTCAAATCACAGACAAGGGAAGCACTTTTAACTTGTTCTTAATAAGGATTTCAATCTGCCTTGACTTACAACAATCTTAAAAAGCAATTTTTCTTTTTATTTTAAATTTTTTTATATAATTCTATTAGCTGGATTAATTTTATGCTATCCCAAATATGGTGCAATTTTAATCCTCGACAAACCACAAAAAAAAAACAAGTAATTTTCTTATATTTTTAAAATCTTGATTATAAAAAAATATTCTTTTTATAAACTAATTTTTAGCAAAACCCAGATTTTTTTGTATCAGTGTACTTTTTACGTTAGCTCCGTGTAGTGCATTCCCCAATCAGGCTGGTCACCTTAATCACCATTAAAGACAACAGGGGCAGCAAAATGTCGTCCTACAAATTAACAAAAATTCCAACAATTTTCTGCCTGTTCCATTCGACATGCCTCTTTAACCTTATCGCACAGATGTGTGTGTGTGTGTGTGTGTGTTAAAACTGTGTGTGTGAGCATACGAAATATTTTCTGCCATGTTGATTCAATCATTTTGGGCTGCTGTCTCTTCTTGCCTGCCTGTCTCGCTCGCACTGCCTTATGCTGCTTTCGGCTAGAGCAACAGCTGTATGAATTTCATAAATACTTACAAACATAAATGAGCTGCTCTCGAACAACTGCAAATTACACTTCATCCTTTCTCTTTATTAGACTCGCGCTCTTTTCAGATTAGCATCAATTATTATGCTTGCATTGACTGCAGCTTAATCCACACGAAAACAACGAAGAGAGCAAACACAACGAGCCGTGGAGCCGAGCTAGCCGAGCCGAAGCGCATGCGAAGCTGAACAGGGAAGCAAAGCAGCGCTGCAGACACACAGATGTGTGTGTGAGTATGTGGAAGTTGGATGCTGGAAGGGGGAGGTGGATTATGTGTGGATTGTGGTTGTCTGGGCCCGCGCCCATTCATGTCATCAAGCGTGGTAAAACATGCAACGTGCCATTAGCTCGACGGACAGACGATGCGACGGCCAGTCAAGGACCGTGGGACAAACAGACGGACTGAGTGACCAACTGAACGGCTGGCAAAATCGAATTCCTTGTTAGATGCATTCCGACAAGTTGTTTCCTGACACCTCTGGAAAATACACTCATAAGCGAGAGCTCTCTGCCTTGTTTCTAGGTGTTGCCAGCGACTTTACGACAACGACAACGACAACGGCAACAACAAAAACAAACACTGAATGTGGACATCGTTGTGGCTGTGAATGTGATTGTGCATGTGCTTGTGGATAACGTTGTGGATGTGGAAGAGAAGCTGGCGATAGCTTGACAAGAGTTTATGAAATGAGCCACAGCCGCTGGACTTTTTATATGGGCGAACCAAGTTGACAAGCTGCAATGCGAAGAGAGGGGACAATGGCGAGTGAAAAGAGCGAGCGCAGAGAGGCGGTGTGGAGGGGAGAATGACTGCTGGCCGGTTAGTGAATCATTATACGATGGGGCTACTCTTCGAGTTATTGTTGTCGTTGCTGTTGTTTTTGTTGCTGTTGCTGTTGTTGTTGTTGTTGCTGTTCCTGTTGTTGTCGCCAGTCTGTTGAATTAATTATGAAACTTAAGCGCAACAGCTGAAGCTTTGCAATTTATTTTAATCGCACATTGCTAGTCACATTTATAATCGATTAGGTCTACGCGCCTGGGCATATGCAGCAATTAAATACCCTAGAAATCTCTCTCTCTCTTTCCCTTATCTCTCTCTCTCCATGACCATGGGAGTCTATCCACAAATGTGTGTCAACTCTTTATGCTAATTTCAAGTCCCAAGACAGCTGGCGAGTTAGTCAGACTCTTTTTTGATCGTATTTTAATTGCGTCCCTTCGGGGGGGAATTACTCATATTATATATGTATGTATGCATATATATTATCAGATTCGGCTACCGACTGTAAATGAGGCGGCCTAATTAGCCATTGATTTGTCCATTCCAATATGATAATTCCCATGACTAATCGCAGTCAAATTTAAATATGGCGCACAATGAAGTCACTGATAATATCTTAAATATAGATCACATTTGTGATAAGCAGAGTAAAGGAAAATTCCCACTTTATGATTTCGATAGAATATCAAAATGGGAAAACTATGGATAAGCGCTATTTAATCTAGATAAAAATGTGATATAAAAAAGCTCATTAGACTAAAGGCCCACAGAAAATTGCTTAGTAAACGTTGATTAAACTAATTATTTAACTGATAATATAACCATACTATACTGCAGTTTAATTAGAA
The DNA here is from genome assembly GCA_018901795.1 of Drosophila sp. st01m. NCBI lineage: Eukaryota > Metazoa > Arthropoda > Insecta > Diptera > Drosophilidae > Drosophila > Drosophila sp. st01m. The sequence goes on from JAEIFG010001638.1 coordinate 5,274,617, forward strand.
CTAATTAATATTAATCCAGTTTCTTTCCAAAAATACTTTACTGAATTCTGTTTTTCCCTCATTGAATCTTCAATGAAATATTTTTAAAATCTATTGCTTGTAATTAGTTATTGTTTACTTATGATGAAGATCTCTATCGCTGTCAATAGGAACGAATCTAGGTTCCCAGGGGAGCAAGGTCTGGGAGACAGAGACCAGACAATTCTAACAATTCCCAGCTCGCTTCTAATTTATAATGGAGCGGACCAAATGCGATAACACTTGCCACCGAAAATAACAACAATAATTGCCGCTTGTTTTTATTGTTGTTGTTGATCAGACACGAACACACACACACACACACACACTCACATTTAATCATAACTTTGTTGTGTGGCACTGTTGTGTATGTGTGTGTGGAGTTGTGTGTCCGATTCCCAGAAATCAATCAGACAACGGGCGGCGACGCTTTCGGTAGCTTAGCAAACGGTTACCCCCACTCCCTTTCCCTTACCCCAACCCCTACGCCCTACCCCCTACCAACTAGCTGACCCCTACCCTTACCCTTGCTGGCCATCATAAGTTGTCTGGCCTTTTTGGGGCGCTGCCTGAATAAACGCATAAATCCAAAAGCCACAAATTGTAACATTGGCTGTAATAAATGCCGCGATACGCCCACCATTTGTGCCACAGCAGCAGCAGCAGCAGCAGCAGCCACAGCAGAAGCGGCAGCAGACGACGCTAATCGAGGGAGAGTCCCCTCTACAAAGACCTCTCTTCTGGATTTTCGACTGTTGTTTTTATGCCCTCACTAAGGGTACTACAAATATGACTCGAAATGTGCAATGCATTAACGGATCGTTATAAGTTTTAATCAATTTGAAAATATAGTTTCATTTAGTTATCTCAATCAAGATCATAAAATTTGCATTTGTTCATCTCTTCAACTTTCCATATCAACCAAATAACGGTAAACTTCAATATATAGTTGTCAAAGAAACGATCGCAAATGTAATTTTGGTAAGAACGATTGTTATATAATATCTTAAAATACCTTGACCCAACTCGGAGATTGCGTATTTAATGCTTTAATCGGAATAGCATACCATATAGTTGTTAAAAATTGTTTGATGTTATTTGAGATAACTTAAGCCAACTCACAACCTTGTATTTTTGATTCTTTTATAGAATTGATTTCAATTGGTACATTATAGTATATCAAACAGCTGTCATAGAATCGATGTTAGTTTTAGTCTACAATATATTTGTTATTTTAAGATAACTTAACCCAACTCAACGATATAGAATTTTACATTTTCTTACTATACTTGCATACCAAATTTTGTTGAAATCGAATTACTTTTATTAGGGTATTAAATAGTCGTCATGCCACAGATAACTTTTCTTTTTTGAGTTGTTCTTTTTTTTAGCCCTGAGCCTTTGAAAATTCACACGGGCCTAAACACAAAATAAACAAAATGTTGCATCAGGATCGCTGGTCGGACCGCAATATTGTCTTAATGTGCCCCTGTCCCCGCCCCTCTCCTGGTGCCTTGCTCTTCGTCTTCCCCTGGCAGCGCTGCCACCGCTGCCCCACCCCCAAAACTCACTTTGTTGCCCCGTTGCCCCAATTAGCTCGATTTGCTTCTGATACGCGACTCGTAGACGAACCTCAAAATGTTGAAGGTGGAGTTAAAGTCAAAGTCAAAGTCAAAGTCGATGTCGATGTTGGCAGACAGTCGAAGTTTTGACCCTGGCCAACAGGGTTCAGTGTACACACAACCACACACTTACACACTCGCTACACACATACACACACTATATATATATTTCTCGACCTTTTGACAATTTAATAATAGGCTGACCAAATGATGGACTCCAAGCTGGAAACAATGCGCCCACCACATTTCGTAGAAATGAACCGTTTTCGTCTTGGTCTTCGCAGTCTTCGGATTCTTCAGAGCTTCCACTGGTAGCATCGTCAGTTCTCGATGGGCGTTAAAATTGGGCTGATCACGTTCCAGCACAACGTTCACTTAGGTAGCCGTTTATCAGCATCGTAATCCGAGTTTCCAATCCCACAGTTTGAATCTCAGTCTCAGTTTCAGTTTCAGTCTCAGTTTTCTGACTCGTCATCGTCGCATATTTCTTTGCTTAGAGACACATTCTCCCTCCCTATAATTCCCTCTCCCTCTCTCTATGTTGTTTCTCTGATTCTTATTTTGGTTTTTGATAAACGCTGCTAAATTGTGGCAAATTAAATTATTAAACCACATTTTACGTTCGCCGTTTTGGAACGCAAATTGTGGCAAATTATCTTTGGCCTTGTCCAGATTTGGTAATGCTCTACGACGTGATCTGTTTTCCAGTTCCCTAGACGTGCCAAAATTGAAGTTTGAGTAATTTCTCAGCAATAAAATTGATGACATATATTTACAAAAAAATAACCCTCCAATTAGGTAAACAAATTTAAGGAAACAGTAACTTCTAAAATTGATAGCAAGAATAATCGTTTTATAGCTTATTTTCTATTCTCAAATTTTATTATTTGTATAGAAATATTAGCGTGATAAATTCTTTTCAATTGTTTCTATACAAATGGACCGATTCATCCAGAAATTCAATATTTAAAATAGACAAAGATAAGATACATATTTGAAAGTCTGGAAACTTGTCATATTTTATTTGATGCCTTGAAAATCTTTTACAACATTTAAAAAATAGTCGTCAATTTATGTCGAGAAATAAATCAATTACAAATTTCACAATTCTAAAATTTAAATTCAAGAAGACTCTTATAACTGATTTTATTTAAACTTTTCGCTTAAAATCTTAAATAAGTCGCTTGAAAATTAAAATAAGCAGCAAAATAAATATATATAAAATAGTGTAGTTCCAAAGTAAGCTAAATACTACTATTTGTGATAGGAAAACTTATTCAACATTACAAAATATATTTATTTTCTTACCAGACACAAGGCTATGAATCGAAGTTGAAATTCTAGAAACCATATTTATTTACTCAGCAAATAGTAAAAAGTGAATAAGTGAATTACTCATAGAAAGCAATATTCTTGATACTCCACATGAATCAGAGACTTACGCATTTCTGAAAACTCCATTTTCCGCTGACAAGTTGTGAGCAACTTTCCACTTGATTTCCAAAGTCATCATCTCAACTCACTTTCCCCACATTCCTCGCACAAACTTTGGCCAGTTGAGTGAGTGATTCAGTTAGCCTTCAAAAATCCCAAAATAAATGAAAATAAAAACAAAAACCAGTTAGCGTTGTGTCAAACTTTCCTCCTGCTTCCGCCTACTCTTCCTCTTGCAAGACTGACAAATTTGCTGACAAATTCAAGGCAGCCAGATCGACAAAACTGCCAGCCATCAATCAAACCATTAAAAAGAATGCACCGAAAAATGAGTCAAGAAAGAAAGAGAGATAAAGTTAAGAAGAACGCCACCTACAAGCGAGTGATAGAAAGAGAGGGCATTAAGGGGAACCGGGAGGAGACTCTGTTGACTGTCGTCTGGTCGAAATTATCAGCAAACATGTTGATTGTTATTGATCAGCGCTGTTGATTAAAACGACAGAGTCCAGCGATCGTTCGGGTTCGCTGCGGGTTCGGGGATCAAGGAATCAAGGAATCAAGCAATCGTGGAATCGACGAATCAAGGCATCTCTGACATTGGATATTCATGGTCTGGGTGGCCATCAAAGCGACACTATGTCGCCTGTCAAAATTCTTCAACAAATACGCGGCGGAATGTCATCATTATGCAAAGAGCCTCCGGTTCCTTTGGCTCCTCAGTTCCAGTTCCAACACTGATGCAAAAAAAAATAAAACATGCAAGACTTGCCGCCCCAGACATTTACAATTTACACTGTGGCATTGTGGGGTACCTCCAAGAACGGTGGTAAAAAGAGGGGGGCCTCATAGCTAGAGTCTCTCTCTCCAACGTTGACAGACGGCCAACAACATTTGCGCCACATTTGCTTCACACGAGGCCGTCGCCAAAGTCCCTCTGACATTTTAATCGCATTTGCTAAAACTCACTGAACAATTCCCGCCAAGACACACACACACACACACACACACGCAACAGCGGAAAACAAGCGAGAAAATTCACATTTTCACACTGCGAATCAGAAATACACTTTAATATACGGTTTCACTTACGGTTCTATTTAAACTTGCTTTGATAAACATTTCAGTTACTTTTCTTGACAATTTTTTTAATTTTTAAAGTAGAAAATGGGTTAGATTTTACCATATTAAATCTCGTAGTTATAGCTCGACAAATAGCTGAGTGAGTTCAATTAAAAAAATATGTCGTTCTTCTGATTAGAAATAATTATGCTGAAAAATGCTTTTAGTAATTATCCGATTTTTGCTGAAATATGCTACACATTTAATTGTAATTTCTCTAAGAAATTCATCAAATTAATTTTCTATAAAATAGTTAAAAAATTTTAACACTCATTAGAATGCAAAAATATGTGGAAAATCCAAATATCCTAATATAAATAGCTTTTATTTGATCTATTTACTACAGATTACAAATTTCTTCAGAAAATGTTCACAACTAACCGAGTTCCAATAGATCAGTAAGCCAAATCAGCCGTAAACAGTCGAATTTCAAAACAAATAAATAGACATATGTAATAGGAGTATTGGATTGTTACAAACAACTCAATAAAGTAATAGAATCCTCAGCTAGGGCAAAGGGAAACGGGCACAACTGACCGCAGCTCCAAACTGTCATTAAAAAGGCGCGCGCGGCTCGCACACGCATTTTATGAGGCAGCAGAGAAAGAGAAAGAGAAAGAGAACGAGAACGTGAACGAGAAGGAGAGCGAGAATCAGAAGATCTGTTGGCCAAGTTGCAATGCTGACTCTTGACACCACTTGGCCCACTGTGACAAAGAGTTGACCATCCCGAAAGTCGCCAGAAAGAACGGAGCCTGATGATAGCTTACTTAGCGATTGTGGACTGTAATGTATGAAGCGGATTTCAGAGACCGCATCGCCTTATTTAGGAGATCGTGATAAAAGTTGGAAGTCGCTTGATTTATGTCAACGCACAGGGCGCATCGTTGACCACAGGCCACATGTGTATCCCGTATTCCGTGTCCCAAAGATCCCCCCGTCGAATCTGCTTCCTCTACACCTTCATCATCACAGTTAAGTGCCAAATTAGGAATAATATTGCAGGCAATTGCCGCAGAGGAGTAAGAGAGAGGCAGCGAATCTGTTTATAAGTAGAAAGCCTCCCAAAACTGTCACTCGATGAAGTGAGCTGTCACGTTTGCGGTCTGCTTATGTCAGCTTCGGAGGCTGCCACATCGGAGACGCCTCTAAAGCCCTTTTAAAATGTGTTGTTATGATCGGGCGGCAGCGATAAGTTCTCGCTGCAGATCTGCAGCTGGCAAAGATACAAAATCAGAATAAAAGAAACAAAGCCAAAGCTGCAGCTGCAGCTGGCGAAGACTGTCTACAGTTTACAGTCTTCCGTTTCAGTCTCAATCGCAGCAGCCTTGCAACAGGCTCTAAAGTTACGCGGCATTCGCAGTCGGTTTGTCAGCTTGCAACTGGCAACTGGCAACTGGCAACTGGCAACTTGCAACTTGCCACGATTCGATGCAAATCATTTTACGTGTTGGCGACATTAAGCCCGAAATGACCCCGTTATCCCACTTGTCATCATCACTTCATAAATTAATGCTAACTCGGAAGGCAGTCGAACAGTCGAACAGTCGGACGGGCTAAGCTTACTTAACTTCTGACTGTGTCAGCCTCGGACTCGGACTCGGACTTAGCCAGAGTTGGGTCAGGGACAAACTTATCCCGCTCAAAGATTACACTAGTCAACCGCATTAAGACCGCAGACAAATTACACCATATTGTTGCATTTATGATAGACTAAAAATTGGGGAAATGGCAATTTAAACCATTAAGTAGAATAATTCTCTTATTCTAAAAATTCGCTTCAAAATTAATTTTTCTTATTCCAAAAGCAAAGAGTTAAATGTAAATTATTCTTTATTTAGTCTTCCTTAAATGATACTGATAGATGATATGCATAACTTATATATAAAAGATGTATAGCTCGGATTTTCTGATATTCCTAAAATAAGTTAATAATAATTCTTAGTTGCTGTACAAATTTATTGATGTTCTTTAAGTGCATTTTCAAATTATGTACAAATTCATACTATAACTATTATCAATCAATATGATATAAGATACTTTAACAAACTTTAAGATTCAAGTTTGTCTTGAAATATCTTTCTATAGCAATTTAAATTGAATATTGTTATGATTTAAACTTTGATTAACTGAATTTTATACTATTCTTATAACAATTTCTAATAATCGCCGTTGCATTTAACACATATTTTCCGCCCAGAGATAGTAAGATCAAATGCCATTAGTTCGTAGCTTACTTATTAAGTAATTTATTACTTCAATTAGTTAAATTCGATATTTGCAAATAAAGTTATTCATATGTAACTTTACTAAACTTAAAAATGAATTGTCAACTCTGTTAGTTTTTCTTCAGCTTGTCAACTTTATTTTACTGAATTCCAATACTTGAATCACTTTCCAGCTGCTATTTGAGATCATCACTGAGTTGCGCTATCATTAAATAACTGAAATGGATCTTAGAATATGTTTTAAAAATCAATAAAAATGCCAATGAAATTCTGAAGAAAATGCCAGAGTTTTCCACAAGGTTGCCCAGTGTACAACGTAATACACATTCCAGATACAGACGGCGATCCGTTTGCGATCATGTTGAAATTTGTGATAGCCGCCGTTGAGGACAAATTGGTCCCTTAACTGTTGGCCAAGAGGCAAAGAGTTGAAGTTGGAGTTGAAGTTGGAGTTGCAGAGACTGAATGGAGACTGAGAGAATTTGGGGACGTCAGTTGGTCTGGCCGTGGTCCTGGTGCCCGGACTTGCTCCGCTTTGCGATTACGATCACTTTTAGATCCAATATATCAGAGGCGCGTTGACGGCGTACATTGGACGACAATTGATATAAGTTGTGGTGAAAAGTTTAGTGGCATTCAACGATTGCTTTGCTAGATTAAAAGCGACAGACAGCGTTACCCACAGTCACCGTCACAGACTCAACCACAAAGTGAACCACAGCCACAACCACAACCACTGAACTAAACTGATCGTCTGTTGTGGCCCGTTTCGCTTTTTGGCCCACAAATCTTTGGCCAGTCACAATGCCAACAACAACAACAACAACAACAACAACAACGGCAACAAACACGAGTAACAACAAAGCAGACAAATCGCCGCACGTTGTACGTGCTTCACTCTGGGAGCTGCCCCCCCCCCCCCTTCTTCCACCTAGCGCTGTGTTACCTCCTCTGTTCCCCCTGCCCCTTTTTGAGTCCGTCAACTAACTGTTTGTATTTATATTGTGGTAGTTGCGCTTTTTTAATTGCAACCCACAGCCGCGACACAGGAGCGGCTCCCAGTCTCCAAACGGTGGAGAGACGGACGGAGAGACAGTCGGACAGTCGGACAGTCAGACAGTTGCGTCTGTTAACAGTAAAAGTAAAATTATGCGATGCGACGTGATGACAACAAGGTGGAGCATTCCAATACGTCGTCGTCGCCCCGATGTTATCACCACACAACGTTCCAGGGGCAACATCTCCCTCTCCCTCTTCCTCTTCCTCTCCCCTTCCCCCACCCTTGCACTCTCCATCTTTGTGTCTCTCTCTCAGCCAGATGACTTTACCTTCTGTCACATATTACGTATAAATTAAGCGGAATTAATGTACAAAGCTTAGCTAAAAACGAATTTTGTACACTCTTTCAGTACAATGTAGGAAAAAACACTTGTAAACTATGAAATATTTTCAATCGGGTTATAGATAAAATGTTTACCAATAAATTTGATATGTCCTTTAAATGGGGTAATGAAATAAAGTACATTAAATCTTGACTGGGAAGGAGACAGAGAACTATATTTTAAATGATTGCAATTAATTTTATTTTAATTTATCTTTATATATTTTATATTCCTCTCAAATAACGTTAATTTTATTATTTAAGTGTAGTTTGCAATTACAATTCAAGAAAATATGAAATGGTAAATTGAATAAAATTGTTGAAAAATTAATAGCAACTTTTAAATTCAACTCTTAGCTTAAAGTTAGTTAACGTTTATTTTTAAAATGATGTTATACAGTCGTTATTTTTAGTGTATATTTCTGGTCGATTTTTATTTCGATAAAATCAGTAATTTTTATGAAGTTTTAGTTTTGGCAACCTATTTTAAATGTTATAAATAAATAAACAAATGTACAATAATAAAATTACAAATATAACACACATATATTTTAAATAATAAAATTACAAAATAGGAAACCTCAATTTATTTAAAATTGAATAAAAATAATTAATTGCTTGCAGTTTTGGTTACTTTGTCTGAAAAATTAATTTCACTAGGGAAATTAAAATACTTCATAGTGAAAGAAGAGAATAAAAAATGCACATAATTTTAGTTTTACATTTTTATAACGTTTGTTACACAATCAAAATGCCCAGTTTAGTAAGAGTATAGCAAGCGTTTATCAGCAAATGACATCTAATGAGTTAGACAGCGACGCTTCGGGTGTAAGACAGAGAGGGAGGGAGAGAGGCAGAGAGGGAGAGGGAGATGGTGACGAAAACGCTGATGAAAACGGAGTCGCACCTTGAGGCGGCCAATTGAAACCTGTTAACCTGTTGCCAAATCTTGTTGACGTCGAGCTGAGATTTATATAGAAGGCCGCCAGATGCTTAGAAAGTCGCTAGCGATGAGTCAAAGCAGGTGAAAGAGAGAGGGAGAGGGAGATGGAGGTAGATTAAAGTCTTAGCCAAAGCGACGACTAACACAACGTTTATGAGTTGTTGTGCCACCAAATGCTGCATGATTCACATGGCAACTGGAAAAACCATAAATGAGAGAGACTCTTCAAGCGACTGAAGAGTTGAAGACTGGGCGGAAATGAAGATTGCGCTACCGAAGTGTTGAATCAGCCGCAACAATTCCAACAGCGATGGCCGCAATTGATAAGGGCCAAGTTAAGACAACGAACTGAGGCGAAGATCACAGCGAGTGGGTGGGCAAAAAGGGCAGAGACTGCGAGCTGAGACAGAGAACTGAGACAGAGAACTGCACTGGGAGATTGAGAACTGCGTCTAAGCCAACACAAAAGCCGCGGGTGGCGGCCAAAAACGCAGCACGCAGCATTTTGGCCAAGATTTGTTGTGTCGCTGTGTGTGTGTGTGTGTGTTGATCTTGGCAGAAGTCAAACTGCGTCAGTTGTCGTCCTTTTTTGGTTGCGGGTAGGTGGAAACAGTTTAGTTTTAATGCCACAAGCGGCAGCAGGAAGTGGCAGGCAGCCAAGTGGCAAGTGACCGAGTGGCCGAGTGGCAAGCGGAATGGAGAGCGCAACGCGGTTAGCTGGAAAACCACACGTGCCTCCAGAGTGGACCACATGCGGCTGCCACAATCCCGCTGCCGTTAACGTAGCTGCATCCTGGTTGCACACACACACACACACACACACACACAGACACACACACATGCTTGCCACAGTAGCCGCTGTAGCATTCGCTTCGCATTTGGAAACGCTTCCATTATCGGCTGGACACTGTTGCGACTTGCAACAGCACGAGAGTGCTCAACTGAGCTGGTGGCGCATCCTGCCGCGCAATGTGGCAACATTGAAATTGAAATTTAGCTGCCTCTCTTGCTTCTCTGCTCGTTTTTCGGTCATTTCGGAAAATTGGTTACGGCTTATCAGAACATAGTCAATATTTAATTAACACGAAGCGCAACGTGTGGCATGCCTCAATGATTTATGAATGCAATGTGTGTATGTGAAAATTTCCCTTCAATTTGTTGGGGGTCAAAACTGAAGCCGACAAAGCTAATTATTACCCTAGAATTTTCCATTTTGGGGATGGGATGGGATTGAAAAGGGGGAGACCTTTAATGGTGCAGTTAATGATGTATGTTTATGGGGTAAATGCATTTAACTGCTCTCCACGATAATAATATATGATAGCAAATACTACACGGCACTTACACTGTAAACTACACACACTTTAACACATTTTACTCCTACTCAAACCTTCCCCAAAATCAGCCTTACATCTGCTACAATATTTTCCAGACTACAAAAATAATTTCTCTACAACAAAATGGTATTTGTTAGTTGGAGTATTTATTTTGTTTATTTTCACATATTTCCAATAATTTATCGAAAATTTCCATATCTTAAATATTTCGATATTATTATAACCGGTATTAATTGATTTCAAATAATAAATTTAACTACAAGAAAATATATAATTATGAGACTATGACAATTATAAATATAAAACTTTTTTCTTCTACATTCTCAACAAGCATTTATAGCCTAATTTTCTTATTTTTAACAGATATTTTGTACAACAAAAGTGCTTGAAATATTTGTGAGGTACTTCTTCACAGATAAACCTATACTTACTATCAATAACATTAGAAAATCGCCATTTAAATGGGAATTTTAATATAAGCACATTAAAATGTTGCCACAACGTTAGCGTCATGTTGCGCAACATTGCAGAAATGTTGCCAGCGCTAGGAACAGAAAACATAAGAACATTAAAAACACATCTGTTACATTTGTATAAATATGTTTATTTATTTATTTACTTATTGTTTTTGTCTTTTCCACACAAAATGCCAAAAATAAAAACAAAAAGTCATCGTACATATTAAAAACATTAAAATAAAATATTATTGTCATTATTAATATTATTATTATTATTATCATTATTATTATTACTGTTATTATTTATTTTATTTATATATGCATGCAGGCGGCCCCTCAAACCCATTTGTGGGCGTGGTCCGCTGCATGTAATACATATTGCGTATGGTTTTCTCGTATATTTTTTGTTTAATTTTTTTTTTAAGTTTTCTTTCATTTCTTTTATAAATAGCAAAACATTTACAATCTTATTGCAGCGCACTAACAAAAAACATTTTCGAAATAAATTTCCATTTTCTTTATCTTTTTTTTGCAAATTTTAAACTGATAAACTTAAACAAAACAAGGGATATATCATCATTATATAGTTTAATAGTTATTGTTTGTTTTCTTTCATTTATTTATTTAATATTATTAATATTTTAAAATTTATGTAATACATTTTCAACGTGTTTTTTGTGATTTTAAAATAAAAATACTTAAAATTTATTCAATTTTTTTTTTTATTATTATTATTAATAAATTGTAATTAATTGTATTATTAATAAGATATAGCGAGAGGATCGCACAAGTTCCGAGTTATAAGGCAAGAGAATTGCAGCTGCTGATTGACAGATTGACAGATGGATTGGTTGATTGATTGATTAATGTTGCTAAGCTCGCAGTGCTGGAAAACGATTGCAGAAGTCGCTTTGTCCTTGGTGCGGGGAAAGCACAAGAAGCTTGAGCTTAATTGTGCTTTCCATTGACAAAATTGACTTTAAATGCGGCTGAGACATGTTGCACATGTTGCATGTGGCATGTTATGTGTAGTATGTTGTATTATTTGCTGTTGTAGGCACGCCCACAGGTGTCCATGTGTGAATTTCTGTAAAAATTATTTATAAAATGCGGTTTTTGTTTTGCTTTTCGTATTTCTGTTGCAGTTGTAGTTATTGTTTGTTGTTGTTGCTGTTGTTGCTAGTTGGTGGTGCTGCGCCTGCGCAACATTTGTGATGGGCGTGGCAAGTGCATGTTTCGATAAACCATTAAGTTAAAAACAATGTGAAGAAGACAAACAAAAACACAAAAACCATAGAATAAAATAAGCGAATTATCGAATTATCGAATACCAACACCCGATTGCATTCCAGTGTCTAACGTTTATCGATTATAAAGGTGGGCGGTAGGCGTGCCTTGCTGTTGCTGTTGTTGCGGTCGTTTATCGATACACATATCGATAACATTAAATTATGACAATTTGTAATATTAATATTCAATTCATTTGCGATATTGCGTGCTGTTGTTGTTGTTTTTGCTGTTGTGGCTGTTTTTGCTGTTGTGATTGTTGTGGTTGTTGTTGGTGCTGCGGTGCTTAGATTTCTGGTGCTGGTGTCTTTTATATATATATATATAGATATTTTATATTGCTGTGTGTTTGTTTTCTTTTTATTTTATGATATATTTTTTAGCTTATCGCCAAACACACTGACTACATCTACAAATAGAAGAGAAAATAGAGAAACAAAATAGTGATGTAGTAGAAACCGTGTTGTGATATATGTGATATATATAGTCTAAATAATAATGCTCTCCTTAGGAGAATTGTATGTAATTTTATGAGGTGTACGTGCTGTATGATTACAAAATTGTTTTAAATGCTTAACATGCTATTTATGAAATATTAAAAAATATATCCAACTTGAATATCTGAATACACTCTATATAATCTTATGGTAGCCTGGAGAATCAAATACTATTGAGTTATTAACTTCAGTCGCCCACCTATTAAAATCTTCTCAACAACTTGAATATTCACGTATTTTATATCAATATATTGATTAACTTCTTACTAAAATTCTTTTATTATCTATACTATCTAGTATTTCACAAATGTTCTGTAAAACTCCCCGTAGAACACCTAAGAATTACCTATACAGATTTACTACCTTAACCAATTTATTTATAGAGCTAATCGCCTGATTTTTTAGTTGAATTCGAACCTTTTTATAGTCTGTATATTAATCAAATTTCTTGGGTAAGATATTTTATGAACATTTCTCTGTATTTGACAATACAATAAATTTAGAATTATTCAGAAATATGACATCTAGAAATCCGCTGAAATTGTTAGGTTCCTAGTAAACTTATCAAACTGCTGAGTTGATATGTATATTAAACGCTAACTTATCTATAATATTATAGAGAAATTTCACCACTTTATCATACTATACTATATATATTTGATATATGAAATCGAGTATATGGTATGTATCTTAAGTTAAGTAAAACCAACACCAAATTGTTCATGCACTTATAGAAATATAACGAATAGTTAATTGAATTTGAGAATTTCGAAAAGTTCTTTGGAGTGGGTGGGGATGGCGAGGGGGTTGGGGGAATTGTGTTTTTTTATGGGGCTTGCAACTCACCTGTGCTGACGCAGATTATCACGTTGCTTGAAGTACTTGCCGCAGACCTCACAGGAATATGTTATCTCTGGCGATTTGTGCGTGCGCTCGTGTATCATCAGATTGTATGGCTTGGTGAAACGCCGCTGGCAATACTTGCAAATGAACTCACACTTTGGACGCATCTTGCGACGGAAATCCGACCGGCAGTCATCGTTGTCGATTCGCATTACAGCAAACATTTTGACAGACGATATATTTTCCCCTCGTTTTTTTTTTTCTTTGCTTTTGCCTTTTGTTGCTTTTCTTTGCCTACGTGCGACAGACGCGCGCGCGCTCTCAATTCTCACCACAATCAGTGGGTGAAGTTGTAGTAATTGTTGTTGCTGCTTTTTTCTCTTATTGAGTTGAATGTCGACGTTGGCGTCGGCGTCGGCGTCGTTGTCGTTGTTGGTGTCAGTTTTGTGCTTGTCGACACACTCTCACGCTCTCACTTGCGCTCTCTTTGCGCTCTCACACTGTGTGTTTTGTGTCGTCGATCTCTTGCACTCAGGTAATGAGTGGGGTTGCTTGAGTGTATGTGTGTGTGTGTTGGGAGCTTTGCTGAATGCAATGAGCGCAGTGCTTTAACGGTACTCAACGCGTAATCGCTATCTCTATTGCTATTGCAGATAACAAGCAGACAGATGTATTGGTGAAATGTGGCAACGCTGCTGCTGTTGATATATTTTTATTTTTATATATTTTGATGATTGTTTTTGTTTTTTTTTTTTTTTTTTTTTTGTCAACTATCACACGCTCGTTGCTCGTTGGCGTTGTTGTGATTTCACCGATAGCTGGTAGTTACGTCGTTGTTGTTGTAGGCGTTTTGGGTGGGCCGTCTTTCCAGCTGCCGTTGCCTTTTAGTTTATGGCGCACTTTAAGGCAAACACCTAAAAAGACAGAGAAAGAGCGAGAGACAGTGTTAAATAAAGTTAGCAACGCCTGCGACATCTTTTATGTGCCAATAAATTTGAGCGAAAATGCCACGACAACAACATCACATCAACAACAACAACAACAACAACCACAACAAGTTGTCAACTTAAATCACGCAACATGAAATTGAAAATGACTCATTAAAGCCTGAACCACCGCTGTACAACTGTACAGCTGTACCACCGCACCACCGCACAACTCGAACTTGGTGTTGACATTTACAAATCACCAACCGCCCAGTTTCAGTTGCTAACCTTCGTTTATAATTTGTCTTAAACGACAACATTTTCGAGCTGCCAGAAGTTTCAGATATTTTCAATCCATTGTTGGCCAGTTGACTATATACCATATACATACATATATCGGTTTCACACTGTCATTTCGGTTGTCAACTGTACAACCGCAACACAATTGTTCAATTAGCGCCCTCGCAACAGACAACATCGAAGCTTTTATGCCCTTAAAGTAGCTAAAGCTCATTAAAGCTTACATATTTATAAAGTACCTATCGATATAGTCAGTTAACTGACATTTTTTAACATAAAAAGCTCATTTATAAATTAATCAAGTGGTGAAATACCTGAGCTAAAAATCGACACATATTTTAATAAATTAAAGCTGCTTAATATTAACTCGTACAACATTAAAGCCAGAAAACTTATTGAAATCTCAAATACCTAGTTTAAAAGATGCTCTTTTAGTATTTTCTTGAAGATAAGCAAAAGCACGAACCACTTAGCAAACTAAAAGACATGCTTTCGACATGATATAGTAATGCGATCTTAACGATTTCAGCACACAAAGGCATTAACCGACTTAGGATGACTATATGCGAAATTTAATGAGGCTAGCTGCAGTTAAAGTCGAGTTCACATAGGACACACGGCAATAAAGGGAGACCGAAAGGCGTCACAAATGCACTGGCAGAGTGTTTATGCCTTCAACTGAGAACAGAGAACAGAGCTCAAAAGTGACTCCATACAGATGCCATATTTTAGTCTCTTCATTAAAGTGGCGCTGTAACAAGTTTATTTTTAATTGGCGCCTGCGTCTTGAAACACAATTTATGCCACATGATTATTGTTTTTGGTGCTGTTGTTTTTTTTTTTTTGAAGCCACTTGGAACCACTTGGAATCCTGCTACGGTAGTTAACAACTGTTATTTTTTATGTAATTTTATTTTTGTCATTTCAGCGCCGCTGGATAACGTTTTTCGGTCCACAATATGGAATATTTCTCATGCAGTCGCATTTTTAATGTTATGCCATACATTCTTTTGGGATCGAAGATGGTATTGAAATTGGGATACAGAATCGACTTCGGAATCGGAATCGGATTCGGCAAACAAAAGCCTGCGCTGACTGGTAGCGACAACGTCTCTCGGCAAGCCCCGATTTCATTATTTATTTATATGTGTGTTTTTTTACTCTTTTCAGTTACATTTTTTGTTGTGGCGCACAGCTGGAGAGTTAAAAACGTTGACAACAAAAGGCAAACGTCACAGCGGGTGTTGCAAGAGCCACAGACACTACGTAGTTATTGTCATTATAACATTAATGCCCACTAAACATATTCAAATTATAACACTGAGTTCAGGTCGCTGATCCAGCTTCAAACTCCACAGAGAGAGAGAGAGAGGAGAGAGAGAGAGCGTGAGTTGAAGTTGCAGTTAAAGTTGGAGTCGGAGTCGGAGTCGGAGTCAGACTCGGAGTCAGAGTCCATGTTAATTTGTGTACACAATGTGGCGTCACATTGGCATTTTAACGCCGTTAATCATGCGACACAGGGCGCCTGCATAAGGTCCCTGGTATATGGTATATGGTATCTGGGGATCTGGGGAATTCGATATGGATTCAATATGCATACAAAACTGCAGCTCTTTCCCGCCTTTGTTAATGCTTTTGGCCATGCTTTTTTCCATATTGACTTTGGCGTGGGCCCAAGTGGAGCAACATTGGCCACGGCTTACGACTGCGTCTAAGCACTTTATTTAACTTGCCAGCCTCTTCGGATGGCCAAGAAGAAGTGCCAACTCACAACTCATTTAACCATTAGCCAAGGTTGTAAATGTCAGTTGATAATTATCTGCTTATAAACACGTTATACGTTAATTAAGCCACGTTTTGTCGGCAACGTGCTGGCCAAATAGACACTTATTTCAACTATTTTACACGTAGCTATATCTCATTATATGCAGATGTAATCTAGTACCCTTAAATAGGACCTTTTAATTTATTTAATTTAAAAGAACAAAAAATATAAAGATCATACAGCTATCAATGAGTTAATATTACAAATCATTTCTTAAAGTTGTTTAATTCACTTGTTATGAGGGTTTATTTTAAGTATTTAGATATTATCGTCAATATTCTGTTTTGTTTAGAGAAATTTGAAAAATAATTCGATTTAAAAATCATGTTATATGGAATCGATAATAGTTTTTTTTTATGGCTGAAGGAATTATATTTATAGAATTATAATTTATAGCATTTCTAAAACTAAAAGAATTGATAAACGCTAATTAAATATTTTGAAAACTTTGAAATAATATGTATGTTAATATATTGAAACATATGGTCATGTCTTTAATAAAACCACTGTAAAATGATGACGTATAACAATTCTTAAGATTTATAATAGTGTAAATTACATAGTGTAAAGCTGAAGCTAAGCTATATGACGTCAAGTCAAAGCTGATCGTCAAATCTAAAAGACATGCTGTTCAAATCCGCTTAGGGATGCCCTCAGAAATACAGGGTGTTGCCTCAACCTGTAGACCACACAACACCACGACATAAGAGCGAAGAAACTGAACAAATATTGTATAATAAAGTGTTGCAACAACATGCAGATAATCCCATTAATCCGCACTGAAAATAATTAGTGTTTTGTACACAGAGCGCAACGAGAGGTCTCCAGAGATAAGGGAGAGAGAGAGAGGAGAAATGAAAGAGCAGACACAGCATGAGATTCGAGACTGCAGACAGATCGCAGAGCGAGGGAAGTGGGAAGAGTGCAGTTGTTGTTGTTGTGAAGGGCATGTGAAAGGCGTTAATGCTGCGTGAAATTAGATTTGCACCAAAAATGGCAACACACACACACACACACACACACACACACACACACAAGAAGACAGAGGAGAAGGCAAAGGTGGAGGAGTATATCTGCATCTAAATCTGTGGCAAGTGTGAGTGCGTCTTGCGCCTTCCACGAAACTGCAACAGCAGAAATAAATTTCCAAATTTACAAATCCCAAAAAGTTACAGTTTAACACCCCGATAATGTGTAGCGGTACAGGGCGATAAGGCCCAAAAGGACCTCTTAAATTGAAGCAGCAGCAGCAGCAGAATGTAGAACGTAGAGTGACACACACGTTGCACGTTAAGGGACTTGACTCAGAAAACTAAAGAGAGAATAAAAAAAAAACAAAGACATGGTCAAAAGCGATTACCACACTTACGATTGTAGATGGTTGATGGCCTTTTTTTCTTTTTCTTTATTCATTTTTGGAGGCGGACAGTGAGTTGGCAAGGTGCCATTAAAAATTACAGTCGAAATGTGGAAAAAATGACAATAAGCCGACGGAGACCTCACGGCTAAAGCGAAGTCACAGGCTATATAAAATGTAAGGACAAAGGCACCGAAACGATTTGATACGAATCTAATTGTGCTAATGGCAGAGAATTCTCGGGAAAAACCCAACAACACTGAGCACTGAGAACCACAATTGGACAACACTTCAAGTAGTTGAGGATCGGGAACAAGGCGCGCGAAACTGGACACAATAAAAGTACATGAAAAGAAAATAAGGACCAACACCTCACAGACACAAAAGGATCCCTTCAAGCGACGCGAATCTCAAGTACTGAGGCTTCTTTTTTATTTTAGTTTTTGTGGGAAAAACACATGAGGGAAGAACTGAAAACAATCTATCAAATATTAGATTGCGTGTTCACATTTGATAAGTTATGACAAGTCAGTTGTTGAGATGCTCGGCAGGATCTTGTGAAAGATCTGCTGCAAATTGTCTGCTAAATTGTTAATTATGCTTGCTCGTTTAACTTGGGCCTAATTTGTGCCTAATTGATGGCACACAGCGTGTGGTCTAAACGATGGACGAGGTCACAAACTCGATACAACTATTCATAAACACTCATGATGAAGAATTAAGCAACTGTGAACTAGTCACTTCATTAACTTGGGAAACATGACTCAGAACTAAGTTAAAACCTGATCACTTTGATGATCGGTTGCATTTAAGAGTCGCAAATCATTTGCGGTTGTCTACGATTCGATTTTTGTGCGTTAACCACTTTGAGACCTTGATTTGGCAGCTCTAGAAGTTGACCAAGTTATTGCTGACTCATCAGCTTGAATTGATTGTGAGAAGAAGCTGTAGAAATGCCGTCGGCAGTTGACTTAAAAATTAAATCAAATTTACACAGCAAATTTATAAATATTGGTGTCATCAATTAGAATGGTCTTGATATACCTGAAATTCTAAGATCTTTTCACCCAGAAGCCAAATTTCTAAGATAAGTTCTAATTTGAGTTGAGTAAATAATCTTTTACATGTTTACCATATCTATAGTGGTTTTAGTCCTATTCTGATCAGATTGATATTAAAACTCTTTTTAAAACCAGGACTTGTGATAAAATCAAAGCACTTATTGTCCTTAAAACATAATTTTCTTAAGACTAAAAACAGACAATTTTGCAATTTTGAAAAGGGGAAACTTGGAATTGATTTTAAAAATATGATTTTTTGATGGAAACATATTAAAATTTATAGTATACTTTAAATTTGAAAGAAATCGATGTACCCAAATATTATAATTACGAAAATGTGCTCAAGAACGTTAGGGTGACAAGTTTAAAAAATGTGTCTCAGGTATTTTATTCAGCAAAAAAGCTAATTAGAAAGTTGAATTTGGCGTATTTAGGTGGAAAAAAGCAATCAGCTATTTTATTGTGCTGTCCAATTGCAGATTGGTCGCCATTTTGCGACACATTCTCAGCTGAGTGAAAAGCGCCATTGACAATTGATAAGTTTCGGCTCTCACGCACACAGGCACACATACACACACGTGAAACAGAAGCACTGAGAGGCTCTCACACGCACATTTGGCATGGGCCAATGAAAGCGCGTAAAACTGGTAGCCAAAGCAAACTCAACAACAACAAGAACAACAACAACAGCAGCCGCAAGAGCAAGCAGTAGCAGTAGCTGACACGAAGAGAAGAAGAGAGAGCCTAACAAGAGCAAGCGCAAGAACAAGAACAAGAACATGCGAGTAAGCGCCAATGCTACTGTGCGACGCGACGCGAAGCGATGCGGCGCTGACTGCGCAGTCAGTGTCATAGCAATGGCGACGCGTCGCTTGCGTAACTGCGCAGTCGCATAGACAAAATGAAACTTACCAATGAGAATGCGATAAGTGTTAAAGCTGCAGCTAATCACTGGAATGAACGCGACGACGACAGCGACGATGGTGGCGACAAATTAATTGAAATTCACGTTGAGTTATAACTATCTATGAATAGTGTGATAACATATGCGTGTAACTGTAACTGGAACTGTAACTGTAGACTTGTAGAGCGTTAATAATTTTCTGCTGCTTATTTCGTTTGCTTTATTTATTTATTTTTTTTTATTTGTGTTGCTTGTTGCTTGTAAGGTACACGCGAAGGAACTGAGGAACTACGCACGCTTGCGCGGCACAAAGTTGAATGAATGAATGCTACTAATAACTGAAAGAAATAGTAGTCAACTCTGCTGCGGCGGCTGCTGCTGCTGCTGCTGCGGCAGCGGCTGCTGCTGCTCGCGTCGCTGCCGGCAAGTTGAGGAAGCGGCGACGACGCAGTCAAGACCAAAAAAAAAGAAAAAGACTGAGGCGTGCCTTTGTGTGTGAGTGTGAGTGTGTTGAGTACGGCTTAATACAGTAGTGCCTCTGTGTGTGTGTGTGAGTGTGTGTGAGTCATCGACTACTGTAGTGCACACAGCAACGGCCACAGCAACAGCAACAACAACAACCTAGCTCTTCTTTCTAACTGGTCAAGCACGAGCGCTAAAGCCGAAGCCGAAGCTGAAGTCGCTGTCGCTGTTGCTGTCGCAGTCGCATTCGCGACACGAAGGAGCTGCTGAAGACCAGAAGCCGAAGCAAGTTCTTATAAGCTTCGGCTACTGCGCATGCGCAAGACGAGTAGCGCTCACAAAAATAAAACAACTCTCGTTCTCGCTCTGTCGCTCGCTTGCTTTGCCTTTTCCACTCATCACTCGCTATTGTTGTTGTTGCTGCTGCGTAAGTGCGGCAGCTTTCAACAGTAGCCACAAAATGGCAACGTCTAACAAAATGGCGTCTGCTTACCTTTCCAATTTTTCTTCAGCGTTGGCAAATTCCAAATGCTTCAAATATATAAATTACAGTTGATTTTGCACAATTGTCACTTGTTGTAATTTGTTTTACTGTTGTTGCTGTTGTTGCTCCTGATGGTTGTGCTGCTATTGCTGTTGTTGTTGTTGTTGTTGGGTACGTTTTATAGTCAGCGACGGCGACTGCAATAGTAATGCTCAAAAAGCTCAGACACAGCTCGACTGCTAATATTATTAATAAAATATATTTCACTTCCGAACGCTTCTGTGCGCGAGAGTCAACTGCAAAGTTACGATCGAAACTTCAGCTTGATGGGTTTAACAGCTGCCTGTGTTGAAACCGTTGAGCGGCGGCGCAACAACAACAGCAACAACAACACGAGCATAAAACAGCTTCTGCTGCTGTTGCTGTTGCTGCTGCTGCTGCTGTCGCTGTCGCTGCTGCTGCTGCTCGTTTTGCGCTGCTCGCATTCAATTGTCTCTGCACCGTCTCGCTCTAGCACAATTGAGCGCAAAAACGAGTTTGAGTGAGCGCAACGTGCGCTGATTGGATGCGAGCGCACTGAGCGCAGACTGAGTGCGTGTCTGTGACTCTCTGTGGCTGTGTGTGTGTGTGTATGTGTGTGTGAGTGCCTTCGTGCGAGAGCCAAGCAGGTGAGTTAAAGTTAAATGAGCGACATTTGCTGGGGCGTTACGTGCGTGCGTGTTGTTGGCCCTGTTAATTAGGCCCAAATGCGCTCACAAAATTCATTTAACGTTTACATTTTAATTAAGAGTGTATGCAAGGAAAGAATACCGCAAATTTGATATGCAAAAGAGCAGTAGCTGCAGAAAAGCTCGCTCTTTTTGTCTATTGGTCTCGTTCTGACTGCGTTGAGCATGTGTAGATGTAGTGCTGTCTCTGTTGCGCAGCTGCTGACTGTCATCTAGCTGCTGTGCAACGCAGTCAACTTTCTTTTACACACACATGCATATACAGACATATATATAGACAGCGACGGAGAAACAACAAACACACACACACACACACTCAGTTGTTAAGTGGGCGTTGCCTTGTGGCGCTTTTGGGCGGCCAATGGCAGCAGCGTTTGCGTCGCTGCTGGCGCTCAACTGTCAGTTTGCCTGCCCTTAACCCGTTTCTCTCAGAGTGTGAGTGTTTGTGTGAGTGTGTGTGTGTGTGTGTGTGTTTGTCTATGTATGGGTGAGTGCTGAAAACCAGTGGCGGCGCAGCAGGCAGCCGTGTTACGCATACGCCGCGTTGACTGCGCTGCCAACTTTGTTAACTGACGCGGCTCCATTTTGTGTGCGTGTGTATGTATGTTGGTGTGTGTGTGCGTGTGTGTGCCGCCATGGGAAACTCTTAAAATGCCTTTTTACTTGAACCGCGCTGTGGCATTTGTTGTCGCTGTGTGGCCTCTTTGTGCCCAGCAAACAAAGCAACAAATAACATGAAGAAATACAGCAAAGCAGCAACAAAAAACATACCAAAAAAATACATTTTGTAATGCGCCGACCTCATATTTATTGTCTGTTTATCTGTTGTCTTCAGTTGTTCCTTTGCCTCCCTCTCCCTCTCTCTCTCTCTCTCTCTCGCTCACTCCGTTCTCTGTCACTCTGCTCAATGAAATGAAAGCGCTTCATTCACAAATATGCACAGACTGAGAGAAAAATACTTACAATTTCTTTAATTTTACACAACTCTCGGCGCCTTTTGTTATTTTAATTAAGTGGCCCCCAAAAAGGATTGCCTCTCATTTGCCTCTTGTTGAGTTTTAATTAAGTTTTCGCTTTTGCGAACCTGCCACATTGACATCAAGCATCAATAAAGTTTAACACAAAAAATGCTTAAATTGTTTTCTCCTTGTGAGGTTCAGATTTTTGTATATATGCATTAGGGTGCATCGTTTTTTGCTTTTCACAAAAAATGTTAACCCAAACTCGTTCACTACGATCAACTCCAAGATGTTTGAACCAAAAAACCATAGTTCAAAAATCAATTCCCCGCTTTTTGAGTTGAAAAACGTTGTGTTTTGAATATTTGCATGTTTGGAAATTATAAATTCTTAAAGTTTTAACCCTAACAATGATTATAATAACTAACGCGTCAGATATATAACATAAAAATGTTTTCCCAATACAATTAAAATAGTAATAGATTTTAAAAGTTCGATATATTGGTAAAAACATATCAGAACTTACGGTCAACTGTTTTTGCCCGATATAAATCGATGCACTCTAATATATATGTATGCATATATATAAACGTAAATGTATATATATTTTTTGTATTTTAAGGCATCTTTACTCAATGCGTTGACTTTTGATGGCTTCATTCGACGGAATTCTCTTTTTTGGGGCCCACAAAATTTGCATATATCCAATCAGCAGATATCCAAATGGATTTCATATAGACAGCTAAGTGGCAATTCCTTTTGCAGCAACTGCAGCCACTACAGGCAAAATTACAATTTATTTAAAAAATCATAATAATAAAAACAACATCTGTTGATATTTAAAGCGATCACTTACGTCAGGCTTCGTATCTGGAGCAACGATTTCAGCTCGTAGACTATCATTAATTGCTATATAATTTACTCTATCTATAAATAGTAGGACCTTTAAAGGTGTTGAACATAATTCAACTCCATTTTTGGTCAAGTTGGTATCATTTACTATAGTTTTAATGTGTTTATAAATATTTGACATGATTTCTCTATGGGAGAAGCTATACAATGTTGAATTAAATGCAATCGTAAAAGAAATATTTTTTATATAAGCCAGATAGCAACCCTGGACTAAACTCTAAAAATCACAGCGACAATGTAAAGTCAATGATAACTTAATTTAATCGCAGGAAAAAAAAAAAAACTTCATAATTGAAAAAAAATAATTGATAATGATTGCAGAATTAAATTTTTTAAAATCGCACAACAGATTAACAACTACTTGAAAAAATTAATTGATTCTTCGGGCTGTTGAAACTACGTAAAAAAATAAAACAACCTTTTGATAGAATATAATATAAAACATAATATTAAAGTTTAACAAATATAACTTTCTTTTCCTAGAATATTTGTTTAAATGCTTTTTTCATAGACTTACAAGTATTACTAGTCACTATGATGTTGATGTAAGTGAAACTGTATTTGTGTTCATTTAAAATTATCATAATGATTTTCTCCATTGAAATATTAATATTTCACATAGCTGACTTTTGATTAAATTAGGAATTTAAGGACCATAAAATAAAATCTCACTTATTTTCTTAAGCATTGATAGTTTTGCTATTTTAAAGAATGTTTTAAGCCAATTCATGTGATTCATTGTGAAATAGGCCTAAAAAGTTTAAGGGTATAAACATCAGTTGTTTCACTTTCTCGTTGTGCGTATGTGGTATGTGTGTGTGTGTGTGTATGTGTGTGTGTGTGCCACCGATTGCCACTTAAGTTAGCCACACAACACACACAACACACACATTCACACAGTTCGCTTGGCAGCTTTATGGCAAATTAATAAGCCACGAAAATTCCAAATAAACCATAAATTTTTATTAATTTCCAATGCATGACTAAAGGCAGCTGCCTCGCACCTATCGAGCCGATCAGACACCTATCTATAAATGAGTCTACAATGAACAGATACATATTAGATATTCAACAAATGCTATTCATTAAGTGTTTGCTTTTTATTGAATTGTCGCTACAATGACAGCGATTCAGACCGAGATTCTGCATGGAATAGACACAGAAATGAACAATAAAAAATACAGAGACAGAGAGAGAGAGAGATGTGTATATATCTTGGGGGGGAGCAAGGGAGAGGGAGAGGGCGGGATAGTGGGAGTGGAAGCGAGAGGTAAAAAACTACCGCACCGCACCCAATTATAATAAAAGACAAACGAAATCGATTTCGAATTCACATATTCGAGTTCGTATTCGTATTCGTATTCGTATTCAGATTTGGTATTTCGTTTATTATTCGTTTGTGAATTGCTTGGAACAATGGAAAAACCTTTTGCGCTCCTACAGAAGTGACAACAAATTTAAAATTTACGAAATAAAAATTAAAATTAAATAAAACACAATGGAGCTGAACACTGAAACTAGAAACCGAGCAGCCACAACTATAATAATCAAAACAATAACAACAACAGCAACAAATAAATTAACATACCAACTGAAATGCATACGAAATGAATTTGGAGTTGAGTTTCTGAGATGGAGATGAAGATGGAGATGGAGATGCTCAGTCGATGGATCGATAGCGTTTTATGGCCAGACATACTACGAGTTCATTGAGTTCCGAATTCATTGATAGATCGTCGTCTAACTGTTTTAGCAATGGAAACAACAACGACAACAGCAACAGCAACAGCAACAATCTGGCCAAAAGCAAGTCCAAATTTACGATCGGCCATAAGTCAAATTTATGCAGATGGATTCACAAAAAACCTAAGCAAAATAAATCAAGTTTTTTAAGTGTCTCTTGGCAGCAGCCGCAGCAGAGGCAGTACAAACTTGGCTAACACCTTGAATGAACCGCAAGCAACAAAAAAAAATAATATATATATAAAGAAATAAAAATAAGAGCTGCGTAATAGCATGACAACTCTGGCAACTACCGTGACGGCAGGCAATCTTGGCAATCGTCACCATCGAACAAAACTTTGTCATCAGTTGCGGTCCACTTTCAACATCAAGATATATACACAAATATCTGTATATATACCATATAGAGATCTCAGTTTTGAGATCTTTCGCCCACGTCTCTGTGCTTGTTCTCTTTTCTCTCTCTACTCACACTCTTTCTCTGTCTCCTTTTGCTGTCTTCGCCGTCTTTCGAGTTGGCAGCTTCCATGAAATTTATGCGACCGCATCGCTGCCGTATGAATTTCTAATTTTTCACAAAATCTTCTTACATTTGTTTGTTTTTTATTTGTGTATGTGTGTGTGTGTTATTTTTCTTTTTTTGGTTTTTTGTTAATTTTGGCAATTAATGAAATTTAATACTTTTGCGCCCAGTGCACAGAAACAGCAACAAACACAGAAACAACAACAGCGACATGAACAACAACAAAAGGTGCGAGCAACTTTTGTCAAGTCATCGACAATTTAATGCGCAGCTTGCGGCAACTCTCAGATGATTATGGAAATTAATCACAAAATATAATTGATTAACATTTTATGGAAGATTTCAATTAAACTACAAACAGTTAGTACTGCACCAAAATACTATATAAAGAGACAACTTTTAAAAGATGGAAAGACTTTGAAGAACATTAAATTCAAGTAAAAACAATGACTAATGGAAAATATTTATTTTCAAAAAAACAGTATTATAAATTTAATTATTAAGATGAATATATTCATTGAGCTATTAACTAAATTTCAAATTATCTTTATATCCAAAGAAACTGGTTTATTTAGCTGAAGTCTAATATTATATATGGAGAGAATCATATAAAAATGTAGTTAATTATATTAATTGTAATTATATAACTATCGCTCTGTTGTATATAACAATATTTTGGCTATTTAAAACTATGATAAACTGATATTAGACTTATTAAAAATATTGATTTCGTATCAAGCGATTATACGAACCCGCAATTAATAAGTATTGAATAATATTTATGTATAAATTTAAATAAGTATGAATTTAAATAAGTACACTGGGTAAACCGCCTATATATATTTAAAAAATAAATTACAGTGTGTCAGCACTAAAACAAATACTATTCTGAAAACTAAATTATTATTATATAATTATATATTTTTTATTAAGAGAAGGGGCTCTTAAAATTGTAGTAAGCTAATTTTTTCTTATAAGGCCGTTCCAGAAAATTATACTATCTGGAAAACAAACAAAAATGCATGGTTTTCCGGTGGTTATTTTTATTAAGTATATAAATAATAATTTTATGAAGAAATAAATAGATATTTATTGAAATTAACTTTTTTATTAAATCACCCAATACATTTAACATTTTAATGGTTATAAATTTATTAACTTAGCTTTACGCATATTTTTCTTCAGTTTACTATAACAGTTTTAGACGCAATTTTACAAAACAACTCTAAAACATTTCAATCGATCGTTTTTACAGTCGTCGAGTTACTTTTGTGGGTATAAAAAAAGACAACGGTCAAAAGATGTATTTATATTGTGATCTAAACCAAAGTGGAATCCCCCGCATTGGACGAGCTGAGTTCAGTTCAGTTAGTTCAATTCAATTCAATTCAATTCAATTCAATACAATTCAATTCAACCCAACTCAAGTGCGACTTAAATCACGATGTTTAGAAAGCAGGCAAGCTGTGAAATAAGATTTACGATCGATTTTCATGTGCTAAGCGCCACATGAACTTCCGTTGATTTAGAGAGCCACCAAAAGAGTTCCAACCAAATGGAGATATATGGTCTGAAGATGCGACTAAAAGAGAGACTCAGAGGTGTCATAGAGTGTGGGTGTAAGTGTCACCAGGTCCATCTCCATCTTCACTCCATCTCCATTTCAGTTCTCTTAAACAAATTGAATTTAAAATTAATCGCTGAGGGTATCAGTAACAGGTAACAACACCAAAAAAAAAAAAGGGGGAAACAAAAAAAGATGTTTTATTACATTGATTTGCATTTAAATCGATGTTCCGACTGCGAGATGACTATATACAACAGACGGCTATATATACATGTATTTAGAGTATGCATATATGGTGGGTTGGAGGGAATGCGAACTGTGAGCTGTGAGCTGATGATAACGAGCACAGCGAGCGGTCAAAAGCCAAAATGTTGACAACAAGACAACGGACAACAAATCCCGAAACCGAAACCGAAAACCAAAAACCCAAAGACCCAAAAAAAACCTAAAAATAAAAGAATCTTGAATGAATTTTGTGTTTTGTCAGTTTATAGGAAATGAATGAAGTTTTGGGTGTTCACAATATTGTATTAGATTTATAAGTAAACTGAAACTGAGAGAATAGAAAAAATGAGAAAAGGAAAGGAAATAAATAAACTTGGTTAAAATATTTATTATTGAATTTACAAATTGTTATGAAATGCAAAATTTGAGTATTACTTGAAGGGAAACAGCTGGTATAAAATGAGGAGTAAATGAGGACCAAATATAGTAGTTACAAAATGTATTATATATACAAATTATTTGGATCAAATAATTAGAAAATATTTAAGAATAACTGAAATTTGTCTTAATTATATTTGTAATTTAAAAGGAGAGTTGGGAGATGCTGTTTACTGAATAAGCAGAATTATTTCTATTTATATTATTTTTAAATGTATCGAATAGGGTGTAGATAGTAGATATTTCTTAGCTAAATTTAATGTGAGTAAATGTAACTTTTTGAGTATAGTTAAGAGAAGATAACAGAAAGTGGTTACTTAATATAATAAAAGAAAAAATAATAGAAAAGAGAACAAATCAGTTTCAAAAATATAAACAAGTTGATTGAATTAAATGAGAAATTATGCGAATAACAAGATGCAGCTTGACTGAACAACTTGACCAAACTTACGGGGCAAGAGGGTGACCAGGGAAGGAGGGGCGGGGAAAGCGGGGAAGGTGCTGCTCACTGGAAATGGGAATGGGGACGTATTTGGTGCTATCTTTGGCTCTCTCGCGGGGCCAGCTCACGATTTATGCTCAGAAAATGCTTTTTAGCCTGCGGCTAACAAAAAAAGAAATAAAAATGTAAAAAAAAAAAATATGAAAAATAAAAATAAAATAAATAAATAAAGCAGCAGAAAACTGAACACAAATTTGTTCATTCAACGTTAAAGTTGAACTGGCAACAGGTTTCTTTATTGTTGTTGTATTTTGGGCAGCTTGCAACTTTGGTCGTGCCAAACAATGAGAAAATGAAACTCATCTGCGTACTCGCTCTGTTCCAGCTGCTGTGGTTGTTGTTGTTGCTGTTGATGTTGCTTATGTTGTTGCTCTAGAGACGAGGCTGCCTCCCACCGCTCAGCAGCGCCACACAATGAGAGACGAGCCCCAGAGACTCGAAAGACTCGGAAAGACTCGAGAAAGACTGAGATCTTTGTGGCCAAAAACCAGCCTCGAGTTCGAGTTCGAGCTACAGAGCGAGTCGCCAAGTTGCCAACGCTGCCAACGCTGCCGAGTTGCCAACGTTGCCGAGTCGCCAGTCGCGAGTTGCCTGCCACTCACTCAGTGGAATGGCATCCGAATCCTACCGTGGGAAATGAACAGTAGTTGCGCTTGGCTTTTGCACCAACAACAAGTTTAATGCTACAGTCTGTCTGTTGTTGTTGTTGCTTTGTTGCTGTTGTTTCTGCTGCTGCTGCTG
Organism: Drosophila sp. st01m; assembly: GCA_018901795.1. NCBI lineage: Eukaryota > Metazoa > Arthropoda > Insecta > Diptera > Drosophilidae > Drosophila > Drosophila sp. st01m. The sequence continues at coordinate 5,303,441 of JAEIFG010001638.1, forward strand.
CTGTTGTTGTTGCTGTTGCTTTTGTTGTTGGCTTTTGCAATTTCACTGCAGCTTTTCGGTCGTCGGCGCATATCAAATAAGCCTAATAATAATGCAATTTATGCCAACCAAGCGAAAAGAGTCGCAAAATGACTTTTGACTTGCTCTATTTTGCAAGAGTGAGATGGAAGCTTTGAAGAGGAAAAGATTGAGAGCGAGAGAGAGGGAAATACAGGCAGTGCGAGTGAGAACTAAACACAACGAAAGAGAGAGAGAAACAGATGTCAGAGGAATTGAAATTTTGAGCATAACTTTGTGGCTGCAACTTTCTGATACTTTCGTTAAGTTAAGCTAAGAAAGCTTTAACAGCTTCGTCAAGTTAATGTTGATTAATAATATGGTTGGAACTTATTAATTCAACGCTTTATATAAATTTTTAATATTCAATATTCATGCAAAACTCATCAGTAAATCTTAAATTAAAGCTGAAAATAATTCTTTAATTAATAAATTGCAAAGTGGTGAAAAAAATGTAATTTTCCAATAATGATACAAAATCATGACGTCAAATAATTATTAAAATGGTACTCGGCATGAAAATCAGTTAAGTTTTGGCAAAGTAATGACTGTCTGAAGATTTTGGAAAAGTGTAAAGTGAAAATGGACAGTGAAGACCAACAAAATTAAATATTTTACATGAGTTAAATTTTAATGCAGAATCAATATAGAGGCCAAATAATGATCAAAATGGTATTCCGCATGAAAATCGGTTAAAATTTAACAAAGTAATGGAAGTTTGAAGATTTATTAAATATAATTTAGAACACCCTAAGTATATTTTTTTGGATACATTTACATTTTTTGTATACATAGGAACAACTAAGGACAATGCTTAATATTAGCTTAGATTTAAGGGTTTCGAGTGTGCTTCATATTGTGGAAAAACCTAAGCGTGTGCAAAGAATTTTACATACTCTTCTGCTGCATGTTTTTCATTATTGTTTGGGAAAACCTTTTAGCACCTCTGGCAGGTCGCAGTTGCAGCCGCAGAAAATCACAACAAGTTGCGCATCGGGAAGGGATCGGAAAGGCATCGGGATCGGGATTGGGACCTGGGCAATTGGGAATTGGGCTGATAAGCCGGGCCAAGTGGACAAACAAAGTGTTTGCGCGTGCGCAAAGACGAAAGAGAGAGAGAGAGAGTGTGCGTGAGAAAGGAATAGGGATAGGGAGAGACAGAGGGTAGAGGGTAGAGGGTTGCGGGTTGCGGGTAGTAACACCTCTGAATTTCTGGGTTTCGCGGTTTCGTCATAGGTTTACTTTGGAGTGTTGGTGTTGGTTTTATTTTAGAAGATGTGGTAGTTGCGGCGTCGGCGGTGGCGGCTCTTCTCATGTACGTGATCCATGGACGATAATGAGACGCACTCGGCTGGCTGCTTATCTGATCAGGACACGTGTGTCTGTCTCTCTCTCTGTCTCTGTCTCTCTCACTGTCACTGTCACTGTGCCTGTCTTATTTCTCTGCTTTTTCCAGAGTACAGATAACAAAGAGGTGATAATTGACCGCCCTATTGGCTTAGCAACCAATTACGAAACTTATCAGCGGTTCGGCAATCAAATCAAACAGTCAACGCCGGTGGTCCTCCATCTCTTTCTCCATCTCCATCGCCATCTCCTTCGCCGTTGATTATGATCGGGATCGATTGGGATCGCTGTAAACAAGGCCAACAAAACACACCCATGGCCAAGTGTGAAAAATGCTCGGGCCGTAGATCGCATGAATATGCTAAATCTAAATATCTTAATCGATAAATGTGAATGGATAAGTGTATATATATAGTAGGGGTTTATTTGGGTTATCAGTTGTTTGGCTGATCAGCCACACCGAGTGTTTGACGCACTGTATCCTGATCGTAGGCATGTACCAAGAGTGCCACCTCCAGGTTGAGTTGAGAAATGTCATCCTTCAGTTTCACTATCGCCTTCTTAATCTGTTGTACGGAACCTGTTGAAACAAATAATCAAATGGAAAACAAAATGGAAATGATATTATATTATCAATGATTACTGCAGACCTTCTGATTCACAGCTTGTTCTTTGTGAACTTCAGATAGAAATAGTCATCAAACAGTTGCAAAAATACTTGACATGATATGAAACTATAATATATGAATCATTATCATTTTCCATATGATTTACAGACACGTTACTAATGCATATCGAATTATCTATATCAACTTTCAGACTAGAGCATTCCGACTAATCACAATATACAATATATTAAAAAGAGTTTTGCATCTTTTAGTTCATTGTGTAAAAGGTTTGATATCTAACCTATCGTAATAAATATATACTATATCTATATAAAAGAGGACAGTGCGAAATAAGCAAAAGAGACAATTAATTTTAATATATGGTATCTCATGGGAGAATCTGTTAAGATTTGACAGACTTATGACAGTTTTAATTAATTGAAATAATATCAATATGAAAAAATGGACAGTGATGGGAAAAAATGAAATCTCCCGATTTTAATGCAGAATCAAATTGAATTCAAATTAAATACTGATCAAAATGACATTCCACATGAAAATCGGTTCAGACTTGACAAAGTTATGACAGCCTGAAGTTTTTAAACTTCGAAAAAAATTGGTTGATTTGATACCCTGCAAATAACTATAACTATAATCTATAGATTGGGCTCGGTGCTGAGATTTTCAAGTAACGTTCAAGTTTTCCTATCAACTTACTGCCATCGGACATAGCCTGTCCACGGCGTTCCATTTCCTCCTTCTTGAGCTCCTGTTCGGCCATTACCTCACTAAGTGTATTCATTTTCTCCTCCATGTCCGTTTGGAGTTGATTCTGGGCATATTGGACAGTAGACAGTTCAATGGACAACTCCTTGTACTGCTGTATAAGTTGTTGCAGCTCATTATTCAGATGCTTCTCACGACTCTCGATCTTCTCCAGACTAAAAGTGAACTCGCTGTGGAGTTTCTTGAGCTGCAGCTGGGTCGGCTCTGCCACATTAGCGATACCCGTGTTGAGGGCCTCCATCTGGCTGATGTGAGTACGCCAGTCGCGGGCATCGGCCTTGACAAAGACCTTGAGCTGCTGGAGGACACGTTCCAGCTCCAGACGCCACTCCTGATGATCACTAAGGCGGGCATTTAACTCCCGGCTATGTTCATCCATGACATTGGAGGACATCTCGCCAAGATTTCGCTTCTGACGATTAAGCCAATTTAGCTGCTTGAAATTGTGCGTCTCCAACTCCAAGTCGCTGTCATCGCTGAGATTGGAGGCATTCTGCTCATCCTCCAACTTTTCCAGTATAATCTCAGCGTTATCCTCCAAATAGTCGCCCACAAATTCCTCCTCCTGTGCAATGTGTAGTCGCTGATAGTTCATCTTGGTCACTTTCAGTGCCTGTGTGGCCAAAACGTCGAGCACCATGAGGCAAATGGGACCTGCACCACGTATGAGCTTATTGGGAGCAAAATCCACGGGCACATCCTGTGAACAGGATAATATTATTATAAACATCAACGGTGAAAAACTCAAACATTTTAATTAAAACTTCGCCGACTTACGATTTCCTCTAGCATTTGCATGATCTTGGCTATAACCGTATTGGGATCATCATATTCCTGCGGACGCTCCATATCCTTACCCAGTTTCTTGCACAGCCACCAACATATCAAGGTAAACATAAAGAACTGCTCTCCAGGATTCGTGGCCTTGACAAAATAGAAACGCGACAAAGGCTTCAATTTGTATTCTCTTAATAAGTGTTTCTCATAGTTAAGTAATTTTAACTTTTCCAGCAAATCATCGGACTGAAAATTTTGCAATTGTTGAGTTTTCTCAGCTGCATCTTCCTGCATTTTAATTTTCTTTGAAAAATAATGGAGCACTTATTATAAAAATTTGTTATTCAATTTGTGCATTGCCATGACAACCTTTAATAGCCAAACAAAATGCAACTATGCGCTTAGTAAAAATTAATATGTATTTAAATAACTAAAATTTATAAATATTTAACGATTTACAGCATATTTAAAAAGTAAATAATTAGTTATTTGAATTGAATTTGAATTTACAATTGAAAATTTGTCGCGTTTATTTTCTCCATAGGTGGCGCCAATGGGGCATGCTATCGATAAGCTTTGTCTATCGAAGACTTATCGATAAGCGGATATTCAAATTTAAACTTCCTTCGTTATTTATGGTAAGTAGTTTTTATTACACACTTTATGATACATACAGGTACAATAATACTTAGCAATAATTTGAGACACTAGGAGCGTTTCAATAATATTAATATTAATACAGTTTGATCCATTTAACAACATGAATTACCAAGCGTAATTCTTTCTGTGCAATACAAAAGTAAATAATAATAAATAATAACAATTAAAAAAAGTTAACTTGTTGCTTGACTTATTAACTACATTTCATATCTAGCCTTGCTCTTTTCTCTACAATTTCCAATTCGATTAACTCAATTCGAAGTTTTCCCTCCTGCACTTCCTGATTCAGTTTCGCCTTCTCCCTGAGCATTTCGAAATCATGTTTTCCTTTGCACGCTGGTTCTTACATCGGAAAAATTTCTGCTGTAGTCGAATCAACTTGAGACTTTCCTTTTCCAGGTTACAATTACGTGGTTTGAATAAATAGCTTGTGCTTACGTCGCCAGAGGGCCACTCGGCGTACTCCCGTTTTGACGAAATAACAGTCAGCCAAGTCTTTCCAAGCGTGCATTTTGCGCTTTCATGTAACAGCATCAGATTTTCTGTTTAGCAGAATATTCTTTCGTTCGTCCACCAACAATGTAAGCACTATTTCATCAGCCGAGAAGTTTTTACTTCGTTTTTTTTCCATCAGTTGACATGTTCCCAATTTTTTTTAAACACCAAAACAAACTAAGGAAACAGCTGTTTTCAGACTGCCAATGTTTGAATTTATCGACCTAATAATAGTTATATCAAGTTATCGGCAAGACGTTGCCACATTTAAATATAAATTGGCGCGAAACTTAAACAGTTTTAAATAATGGCTAGCTGCTTTTTAACTAAAAAAAAAAGAAGATGCCTGTATATAAATAATAGATAAATTAATTAATCTAGCTGAAAGTAATTACATAAGCCACAATTACTTGCCACATTTAAGCAACTTCAATACTAAAATTATTCGAATTACCAGATCGGAAATTTTTTCTGTGGCCAATGTTTAGAGTCAGGTGGCAGCCCTGAAGTATAGGCGTCACTTGTGTGTGTGCTTGATTCAAAATTTAGACGCCTTTTGAAAAATATCTGTAATTTGTGTGACGAAAATGTACAACAATTTAGATCTGAACGCTTTAAGTGTAGATGATATTGTGGAGGAGTACAAATTGCTGCATGAGAGGCATCAGCAACTCAAGGAATGCCGCGAGGAGGATGCTCAACGAATCCACGAGCTCAAACGCAGCCTGGATACTGCGTTATCAGCTGAAAGGTATCTTACCCAAGAGTTGGAACAATTAAGCAGTCAAGCGCAGGCCGCTTGCCCCAGCACCGAAACGCGTATGCAACAGGAATTGGAGGAACTGAAACGAAACTACAGGAATTTACAGTTGGAACACGAAACCTTGCAACAGGATAATGATGTCAAGCTGGAGGAGACGCTAAGTCTTAAAGCCAAACTGGAGGTCACAGCACGGGATTTAGAGTCACGTGTCGCATTAAATGCCAGCAGCTCACATGATGAATGTACAGCACGTTTTAATGCAATGGAACAGGAGAATGCAGAACTTATGCAAAAGTTGGCTGAATATGAGGATGTCAAAGTGCAAAATACATTTGTCGTGGCCGAGCAAGAGGTTCAGATGCAATGCTAAAAAATCTACGGCTTGCCGAAGATTAACTTTCTTAATATAACTACTAAAGCTTAACTTTCCCGCAGAAATCCATAGAGATATTAAAAGATCAAGTGAGCTGCTTGGAGGAGAATCTGCGTGGCAAGCGTGACGAGTTGGAGGAGAAGCTGCAGCTTTTAGAGAGCTCACAGGAACAGCTTGTCGAAGCCAACGCCAAGATAGCCATGCTCTCTACCGCTCCCGAAACTAATGGTTACTAAATAACAAATGATTTACCAAAAATAAACTAATTCTTGTCGTTTGTAGATCGTAAGGGAAACTCTCTGTTTGCCGAGGTAGATGATCAACGTCAGGTGATGAAACACTTGCTGGCGAGCCAAAAGAAAAGCTATCTGGACATGAAGAAGATCTTCAATGACAGCAAATTTGAGATTCATCGTCTGAAACGAGAGAACATTGCAATGCATACACAGTTACAGGCTTGCAGCACTATTTTTTGTAGTGCTGATAAAACCTATCAAAGTAAGCATTTATTTGTACCTACATACTTATAAAGTGCAGGGATAATTTCTATTGAAAGGAAGAAATTTTATTTATTTTACTACCAATATATTTTCTTATTTTATACAAACTAAATTTCCATATTTACAGATAAGCTCAATGAACGCATTCGCCAACTGATGGCGCAGAATACGAAACTGGAACATGCTTTGAATGTGTCACAGGAACGTTTGCGTGAATTGGCAAGAGAAAAGTCGGTGACTTGGCTTGATTCTATGCTGGATTTCTGCAAGTATGAGTTGGCCGAACGTTTGGGTCATGTTGTAGCCAAATTTTGCAATCAATTTTTGAGCTTTAGCAGCTACGGTTTATTTTCTGTTGTGATTGTCCGTTTAGAGTTTCAGTGTCCCTTAGAATTAGTTAAGAACCAAAAAGAAAACAACAACAACAACACTTCATTCCCATTCCATTTAGACGCGAAACGGACGAACTGAAGACACAACTCCATAGCATGCACATCCAAAAGGCCACAATCGATGAACAAATGCGGAATGTGCAACAGGAAATGGCGCGGTTGGTGAACTCGTATAATTACTTCTTATATTCCATATAATATTTATATTTATCTAACAGCTGGCGCTTCGAGTCTCTAAAATCACGTTGTGTGCTCATTGATCGCGAGAATCTATTGACGGAACACAAGATCACCTTCAAACCCGTAAAGGCAATGGAATTTGACATTAAGGAAGCGCAAATTAAAGCTGCACTGCCTCGCATTGTCAGCGTCTCGACCCCAACCACAACATTAGCGAGCGTAAATTTAACAGAAGTCATTTCTTTGGTAACTCCCCTTAAGTCTGAAGCCAGAGGCCTACAGCAAAAAGAAGATATAAACACTGCTCCAGAAATAAAGCAGGAATTGCCATTAAATCAATCTGAACTTGAAATAACTGTGGAGCAAATGCAATGTAAAATTGAATCCGAAGAAATTGATCCTTTAACAGTTGTCAAGTCTGTTAAGAAGGGAACGCCAGTTAAGTCACGATTGGGCTTTATCAAAGTCAAAGATGATCAGGAGCTGCTTTGTCCCAGAAATCTGAGCGAGGGGCAGCTGGACGAAGCTGAGAATATACTCCCTAGCAAGCCCAATCGGAAGGGTACACCAGTAAAATTTGCTCAGATTAAAACGGAGATTCCAGAAGACATGGACCCACTGCCACCTATACCTCAACTAAAAGAAACAGCAGTTGGAAGCAACGACGACACTGAGGTGGATGTCAAACCATTACGCAAGGAATCTCCAGTAAAAGTCCAAGTGAATTCTCTGCAGGAGACTTCTAACAATAATGTGCGTTCCATAATGGCCAAAAAGCGCGATCTATTCGCTGAAGATTCAAATAAAAATGTCCAATTCAGTCGTAGTCCCATTGTACACAATTTGAGTCCGCTTGAGAGCAGCAAGGAAAATGAAAATCCAGCCAATAAGGACATAAAGCCTCTCAAGAAATCCCAACATATAATTCGGCGTATTGTTGTCCCTGCCAAAAATGCAGGGCTCTCTTTGAAAAAATGATTTGTGGATAAAAATGATTTTAATTAGATTTAAAACTTAGCAATAAATTACACACCAAACAACAAGACGTATAAACTTAATAATTCTTGCCATGTACGGGAGAAATGCCCAATAAGATATAGTCAAGTCTAGATCCGCAGTTGCCGTCAAACTGGCTTAGATTCTTCCTAAAAGAGAGTCCAAATTAGAACATTAATAAGAGATGCATGTTTTTTAAATTGCATAGTATACAATGTTATTGATTTTTGAACGAGATCCCAACCGTAGAATCTTGGTATTTTTCTTTTTTCCTAGTAAAGGTATTCACCAGTATTTGAAGTACTTTATTAAAAAAATTTACCGACTTTATATTCATTTTAATAATTTTGTAATTTAAATAAAAACGGTAAAAAATACAGAGGAATCTTAATAATTAAAAATACTCTATATTTTTTCCGAAAGCTTCCAAATGTTGCAATAATAAAGTTCTGAAATTTTAAGTATTCTACAACTGGCAAATCTTACCTTATTATTATGTTTAACAAACGCTTAGACGTCCAAAGGTTTCTCTTCCTCATAGGACAAATGATCATAGATGGGAGCTGTGGATACCGGAGTCTCGGCCAGTGTTAGATTCGCATCCGTTGAATCAATTTGCTCCTTGATCTCAGCATACAACTGATAAGGCAGCTCCGTGGGCATCGTCTCATATGTGACATGATGAGTTCTGGAGCAAGTGGACTGTCTGTGACCGGCGCAGTTGCAAATGGATGCGCTGCCGCTTAGAGGCGTCTCATAGCCATCGGGTTGTGGCTCCAAGTCGATGGCCATGTTGGCATTGGCCACCGGATAGCGCACGATGTCGATGTGATCCACAAAGCGATGAGCACGCGACGATTTGTTGCCACCAAAGCAGCCCAGTCCACTGGAGTAATATGACCAATGGAAGAGACGCTCGCAGTGCAGATAGAGATAGAGTAGGAGGAAGAGGATGGCGATGCCCAAGGGCAACATGAAAACAATGATAAGAGCCTCCGAGCGTTGACTGTGCGATTGCTGGACGGGATTACCAAAAAGCACTGTGTGACTGGAGACATTCAAATGCGCATTTCGATTTAAATTATTTATCAATTTCTGACTGCGATTGGAATTAGTCTGCGGTGTTGGATCCTCATTCAGTTGTGGCTTACAACTCAAGCCATTCACATTGATCTGGGATATGTACTTGGCATAGTTGAAGAGCCGGAACAGCTCTGGCCGAGCATGTGAAAAGTTGAGCAGCCACTGGCAGCTCCAGGGATTCCCATCGATCTGTATGCGCAGTTGTCTCATCTGATCCCAGCGTGCCTGCTCCGTCTGCTCCAGACGCAGCAACTCATTGTGGCTCACATCGAGCTGGGAGAGTGTAACTGGAGAAAGTTGGAGCAACTGCGGCAGGGAGATGCTGTGCAGGCGATTCTGTTGCAGCTGCAGTCTTTGTAGGCGTGGCATTTGGACAAACCAGCTGCTGTTCAGGCTGGACAAATGATTCGAGCTGAGATCCAAGCTGAGAAGCGAGGAGGAATTCAAGATTTGCAGCTGCCTTAAGGCATTGCCACTGAGATTGAGATGCAATAAGTTGGAGGAATCTGAGGCCAGAGCAAATGAAGTTAGATCACATTGGCATAAAGTCAGATTAATCAGCTGCTCGCTGCCTTTGATTATTTTAAGCTGATGTGGTTTTATGGGCGTGATCTGCACCAGCAACTCCTTCAGCCCACCAGGAAGTTCCTCTAGAAATGGTGCCTCTATCAGCTTCAGCTGCGTCAGCTCCACACGTTGCAGCTGCCGCAGTTGCAAGAAGATATCCGCTTGCCGCAGCGCCAATTGACGCTCTCTGCGGATGATCAGCTGCTCCAATTGTCCACAACTGGCGAGGGATTCAATCAATCGCAGTGAATTCTCCTCCAACTGCAGCTGCTTCAGTTGTGGCAGCAACTCAAAACTCTTGCCACTCAACGTGCCCAGTTCGTTGTGATGGAAATAAACTTTGCGCATGCTCTCCAATTGGAAGCCATCACAACTCAATCCGAGACTCACATCGCCCACGAATCTCTCAATTTGCAGACTCTGCAGTTGCAGACAATTGTCCAGATACTCCAAGCCGTAGCTGGTCGTATTCAATGGCGACGTCTGGCTGCCATTGAGCAGGACATGCAACTTGCCAGCGACGCGTTGGGCGCCAAGATCAAAGGCGCCTGCCACACGACTGTGGTTCGCATGGCTGCAATCTATGTCGAGTGGCAGACCAAAGTCCTGTTCCTGCCGCAGCTCGCGAGGCGTCACATAGAGTGTGGCACGTATGAGGCAAGTGCCATCTGCCAGCACGTGCCGCAGCAACAGGAAGATGACGAGGCAGTGCGTCATCTGCCTGGTGGCATACCACTTGCTCATCGAAGCGTTGCGATTACAAATTTGTTGATTTTCGTTTCGTTTCGTTTTGTTTTTCTCTTGCTTTAATTATGTTCTACCGCTCGCATCGCGTGCGAAAATCAAACTGCGTCCCTCACATTGAGGGAAATGCTGAAAAGCTGCGAAACTTAAATGGAAAACACACCTTTGGCTCTCTTTTTAATAAGAGCGTTGCCCCCCCGCTGCCGGCCCGTCAACCCCCGCGGGTCTGTGACTATATTAAAAACATGAATTCTCAGTTAATATATATTTTTCAATTCAGTTTCTTCTCCTATCTGCCGCTCTCTGCTTCTGTTATATTTAGCCAAACGATTTTTGCGCTCTCTGACATCGCTTCCTATTCTTTCACAGCTGTCAACATTGCCCCTCCAGCCCCCCATCCCCCATCCCCTTCCTTGACTATACTCTTCCTCTAAGCATCATTACATTTCGCATGAATTACACTCGGCATCATATGGCTCCAAAATGCTTGTGTGGAATATGTTTATATATAATCTATATGTTTATATACATATATATATATATTCTTAGAGGCGAAAGCTCTTGGGCATCGGAAAATTTGTTTATACAAATCGCACAGATTAGATTCATTGGTCATCGTCCACTTGGCACTCACTTGGTCTGAGATCTGTCAGAACGCATTGATATCTGTGGATACTACGAAGTACTACGAAGTGTGTGGAAGTGTTATAATTATAGAATAGACCGTGAAAAGTACCTTTAAGAATTAATAATATTATTTATAATAATATATTTAGTGTGTCGACTAGAAATTACTCTACAGACCATTGAATTATTTGGCTTATTACAAATCATCGAAAATGGTTTGCAATATTTAAAAGCTTAAACATAATGTATTACATTATAATGAATAGTTCGAGTTTAATAATTAAATTGGTTGTTGATTTAAATAAAATATAACCTTAATAAACTTATTAATAAATATTATAAATAACTATATATCCAGAGTGCTTAGCAATCAATATGTTATTTAGTAGAAAACTGTTGACTAGAACAATTTAGCTTATTAAAAATGATTAAATCTGATCTGGCAATTAGTACTATACATAAGATATGTTAAACATATATGAATAATAAATAGTAACACTAATTAATATTAAAAGCATTCCCGACAGAGTTTTTATTTAAATAGTTTATGTATTATTGTCTTAGATAAAACACATTTCATAGATTTAAGCTTGTTGGCAAGTTATAATCGGAAACCCGACTATAGGAATACCCGTTAAATGCTTTTGGGAGCTGGATTGCCTTCAAAATTCAAAGCTGCTATTTCTGTCGTTCCTTTTAAACGATCAGATGAGGGATTATAATGATAGATAACGTTGGTTAGCATAAATAGTATATTATCTAAAAAACTGTGGGTCTGATGGTTGTTTTCCCCAATGTTCGGCGCCACTCCGCCAATCTAAAGTTGAGTAGGCCTATTTGACATATTCGGATAAAATACTTTCGAATTGTTCCAAGTAGAACTAATTATATTTTGGTAAACGCATCTGAGATATATCTTTTAAAATTTTCTGTTGGCATTAAAAAGGCGACCCAAGGCAAAATTCTTGTAAATGTTATTTCCGGCTAAAAGCGAACAATCAAACAATCAAATATCGACGCCCAGAGAACCGTCTCCAGAGCCGGGCCAGTCCCGGGCCGAGTCAATGGGTAGGCACTCGGATGGGGATAATGCGAGTGGCAAAAGTGTCAAGGCATCGGCAACGAGGAGCTACAACAATCTGCCACAGTGTTCATCCGCTATACTGAACACAGTGAGCAGCAAGGGAGGTACGACTTCAAATGAGTCTTCATCGAATGCCTGCATCGATGAGGACGATGATGAATTGAATCTTAGCGATGGCGAACAATTCGGATCGAACGATGAGGATGACGAGGAGCCGACCAAGGGGAGAGGCGTAAGCTCACATGGTGATGCAATTGGATCCAAGTTAAAGCACGAATTAACCAAGTACAAGCAGGAGTTGCAGGAGTACAATGAGACCACAAAGGATCTGGAGAAGAAGTACATGAAGATCAACTATGAGCTGACGGAAATGCAACAGAAACACGACAAGTTCGTGGGCAGACACGGTTCCAATCCCGACATGGAGTTGCCCGCTCAAATGGACAATGATGATGAGCACGAAGCCTTGGCATATGCCATCTCCAGGACCAGCATGGGATCCCAGTTGACACACAAGAACTCAAAGATCTTTCGTAGTAATAGCAGCTTCATGACGGTCCTGGAGGCACCCAGCTCCTCCATGCTGTTGCACTCGGCCAGGAACCGTCAGACGATTCGAACGGAGTCAAAGCCCGCCAAGATTAGGCATAATCTGTCGGCCCAGGTGGATGGTGGATATGGTCAACATATTGTGGATACTCTGCGACATACACGACACATGCGCCGGGCGCAGGACATGCTCGAGGATCAGGAGAATGAGCCGAGTTCCATTAAGGAAATGTACAATGTGCTCAAGGATGTGATCAACACGAAACCGGATCACAAACTCCCGTACAGCTATGATCGGGACCCTGGCGAATTCACTCAACTGTATGGCACGATCAAGGACCTCAAGAAGGAGCAACTGCAATTCCGGAATATAATACGGCAGCAGCAGGAACGCATTTCGGATTATCATTCGCGTTGTGTCAAGGCCCAGGACATCATGAAGACGCAGAAGCATGAGATTGACAAGTTGCATGTGAACAACAAGCAACTGGAGTCGAGCATCTACCAGGACATCGATACCCTGCGCTCCAAGATCGACAGCAAGCTGAAGAGTGTCGCCAAGTTGCCGCATCTGATGCGGGAGGAGCACTCGAAATATGAGAAGGCAATGCGGGACAATTGCCTGATGGCCGAGAAGCTCCATGAGCTGCAGAAGGAGGCGAATCTGCTCAAGGCCAAGATCGATGAGCTCGGCAAGCGCAAACTGATCACCGTCAATCGCCTGAAGGCGGCGGAGCGTGATCTGAAGATCTTCAAGAACTACAATGCGGCTCTGAAGACGGAAAAACGCCGCATTTCCGACGAGCTGCTCACCATGAAGGAGCAACTGGATGCCATGCAGATGGCCAGCAAACGGCAACTCACCCGGCATCGGGAACAGTCGGAGAAACAGCGTCGAGAGCTGCAGAAACGCATCTATGATCTGGAGTTGAAGCTCAGTCGCAGTCAGAACTCCACATCGAGTCTGATCCAGGAGCGTGACAGTCTCATTGCCGAGCTGCAGACGCAGCTCCACACGCTGGTCCACAACTTCGAGGTGTCCCAGAAGCACATTCGTGTCCTGCGTCGTCACATCTACTCCATGACCTCGGGCAGTGGGATTAACAGCGGCACCTCTGGCACTTCGGGTGCCCAGCGTTGCGTTCCCAATGAACCGAATCTCGTGAGGACCAATCAAATGGTCCAGGGACAAAACAGAAGCGCCTCCCGACTCGGTAATCCACGCACCACGCTGAAGTCCAGATCCTAGTCCGCTTAGAGATTCACATCTCGATCCTGATTCTGATCCTGATCCTGATTCTGTGCTCAGCGGTTCAGGCAACTTGACAATACGGCCAATGGTTCAACGTATCCATCATCTATAAATTTTTGGATGATATATGTGGGATTCTCGGGCCATATCATCAAGTTGCCTGGACGTCATCATCACATCCCTGGGACTGTGTAGACTGCGTGGAAAACTGATTGGTTTCCATATATTGATTGTTATGTAAATTTTTTTGATTTTTATCGATTATAAATTATGAGCGAATTTAATGATTTTAAGAGCTCACTTTAAAGTATATTCCTCTGAAAATATAATCATACTTGTGTTCTTTAAGAATTAAATAAGATTTATTTGGTCTACGGGTTTTAAATTAATCAAAATATAATAATAGAATTTGTGTTGGTAAATTAAAGTGTTTATATATTGTGGTAATATGAACATATATTTTTTAAAATTGTGTAAATTATAATACTAATAATCAAGTTTTTTTTTTTTTCCATTAGATTAAGACACTTTAAACCTCAATTTTGTAAATGAACATGTATTGTTCAATATTCTACTTAAGGACTAAAATCTAATAATATTAAATAATAAGTAAATTAATTAGAAAAGAAAATTGAATATATATTGTAAGCACATAATGTATAAAATAAAATAATATAAATCATAATTATTAGTTCCGATTTCGACTAAGAAAATATTATTAAAAAGTAAAATTTATATTAATTTAGAAAAATGTATACAAAAAATATACAAATTAATTAATATATAATAATTTATGAATGAACTTCGCTATATTGTTTTGATCTAAACTTTGAAGTTGATTTCAACGCATAAGAATTATTATTTCAACTCGATTGTAAACGATGAAAGAAAACACATTTTTTGAATGTATATTTTGAAATGATAATGATAGTTGGAATCCAAGTAGGCATCGGAAAGTTGTCGCATGTGGAATACGGGAAAAGCCAAACGAAATATTTCAGTTCATTTTAGTCGTTTAAAAAAACAACACAACAACTTTAAAATTTTATAGTAATCCATTTCAGAATTTATTGCAAAATTTCGAGATTATGCGCTTAAAATTAAAAGTGATTGGGGTTACGATTTAGACAAGCAAAAAAAAAAAAATAAAAGGAACCGACCAAAATTAATTTGAACAATAAGGATTTAACATCCATAATCGAAACAAGAAGAGCAGCGTTTAAACGTTGTTAGATTTGTCAATAATTAAAGTATAAGTCAAGTATATCAATATGGCAGACGGCGAGGGTGGAGCAGAGGAGCAGGACTATGAGGAGGAGGACATGGCGATGGCCGGCATGGATGAGGGCGGCTTGGAGGAGGGGCCAGAGGATGATCTATTCTCTCGCTTGGGTGAGTCCTCCGATGATCCAGAGCAGAAACGCATGTATATGGAATATCTGGCGCTGATCAAGGAGATCGATTGCCAGAACAAGATCATACAGGACATTAAGGCGGCGGTAATGGACATGTGTGGTAAGCCCTGCAAGACCCGCAACGAGCTGAAGGAGATCAAGCGTCTGCGGATCTGCATGGAACAGGAGAACATCAAGCTGCACACCATGATGAACCGGGCGGTGCAGCTGCAGAATTATGGATCCCATCGTCACTACCGCGAACTGACACTGACCACCACCGTGGACGATGACAATATATCGCCATATTGTGTGGGTCCATGTGGCGCTCCATTGGCTGGAGGCGGCGGCAGTGGACCGACGAACGGAACGGAATGCAGTGAAGATCAAGGCTCCAGCTGTTGCCAGGTGGAGGGCCAGGAGGATCGTCTCATTAAGGCGCTCAGCAAGGCCATGCAAAAGATGAAGGGCGCCTGTCCCGAGGACATGAAAATGATGCAGGAAATTGCCTGTGCCATCATGGCCTCCAAATCGAAGCCGAAGCAGGTCTGCAATCCGGGACCATGCATGAAATCACCATCACCCTGTGATGAGAGCAGCAGCAGCATTTGTCCCTCACCACGTTCGCCACCACGTCCCACGAAGCGTTCACGTCCTTGCCCGTGTGCGCCAGAGCCATCCTGCCCGCCACCACCTTGTCCGGTGGCCGGTCCATCGTGTGGCAAAAGCGATTCCCTGGACAAGCTGAAGAAACGCATTGTGAACATGCAGAGCTCCGTGAAGAAGCTTCTCTGCGAGGTCAGCAAACGGGAGTCGCATGAGGCGCCATCTTTCGGCGGCGGCGATGACGACGACGATGATGACATGAATATGTCGAGACCTCCTTGTCCCGAGGATCCAGATCCTTTGGTCATTTGCGGCGGCAAACGCAACACCAAAGCGGATAAATACGAGAAGATGAAGGACAACTATACGCGTCTGCTGACGCAATATCAGCGCAAGGATTGTCAGATGAAGGAGCTGGAGCAACGGTAAGACCATCTCCCCCCCTTTTAATAAAAAATATTTTAATAATTTTTATTTTTATAATATTTTTTTTTAAATTTTTTTTTTAAAAATTTTTTTTTAAATATATATTTGACTACAATGATCGGAACCCCAATTCAAAATCATCTGACATCAAAATACAATAGATCTATTATTTTTAATTCGCAATTGAGGTACTTGTTTTCCAGGGATATAAGAGTAGAGTAGAGCCTAATGAGCACCAAAGTTTTCATCTTCAGGATAGAAGCTTAAATTGCAACTGAGCTTGAGCCACAGAAGGCTCTTCTTATATAGGGGCAAATAGAGACGCTTATCGGAAAAGAGTCATATAAATTCAACATACATATTGCTCCAAACATATGTACATTTTTCAGTGATCATTAAGATCTTGCTA
Organism: Drosophila sp. st01m; assembly: GCA_018901795.1. NCBI lineage: Eukaryota > Metazoa > Arthropoda > Insecta > Diptera > Drosophilidae > Drosophila > Drosophila sp. st01m. The sequence goes on from JAEIFG010001638.1 coordinate 5,320,116, forward strand.
GTGAAGAAGTCAACTTTAATTAGAACTAGTGCAGAATATAGCTGAAAGCACTGTCGATAACTGAAGCGACATTTGATCTATATTTTTTTAGTAAAATTTAATTTGATTTTGCTTTTTGTAGGCTTATACCTCGGTATCATCATAATTAATATTTCCCACTAAATCAGATTTATGCTATACATACCATACATTAATAATTTATTCACATATTAAATGCATGTATTTTTACTACCATTTACAATAAACATTTAAATCAGAAAGGGGGATTATTATACGATATGGTTAAATGTTTATTCCAAAGATAAAGATTACCTCATTCTCTTTTCCCGGCTGTAGCATGAAGGGTTTCGTTGGTAGCTGCGGGCCATCCAAAGGAGCTTCGGATGCGGATGCTGCGGAATTGAATCTGTTGCGGGCGCGTGTGAATGAACTGAAGGAGGAGCAGCTCGAGTTCAAGTGTATCATGAAGGAGCAGTCGCAACAGCTGGAGGACTATCGCAATAAATATATGCTCGCCCAGCAGAAGGTCGAGGAGCAGTGTGTGTCCCTGGAGAAGCTGAACATGAACAACAAACGCATTGAGCAGCAAATTAATACCGAGGTCAAGGAGATACGCTCCAAATTCCAGGAGAAGCTCAACGAGTTGCTTCACTTCCCCAAGCTGCTGGAGAATGAGCAACTGAAGCTGGCGCAGGTGTGCAAGGAGAAGGATGATCTGCAGAGCAAACTTGTGGTCGTCTGTAAGGAATTGAAATCTTGCAAAATTCAACTTGAAAATCCCGTCGCCGATTTGAGTCCACAGCTGGCGCAATGTCAGCTAGATCTCACCCAGGCCCGCAATGAGATCGAAGAGCTGTTGCGCCAACGTGATCTCTTCTGTGAGCAACTGAAGACCACACAGGATGATCTGGACACGCTGCGCACCGAGTCAGCCAAGATCATAGCCGGCACCAAGGAGCGTGCCGAAATGCTCAAGGCCCAGCAACAGGAGCATATCAATCGCCTCGAAAAGGAGCTTGCCCAATGCCGAGCCACAGCCTCCTTGTCGGTCAACGATCGCGAGGCCGTCATCCGTGAGATGCAGGGACAGCTCAACACTCTCTCCTACAGCTTCGATGCGGCCCAGAAGCAAATCAAAACCCTGCGCAATCATATTGCCTATGTGTCCAATGAGAATTGTTTCCCTGTTAAGTGTTAATCAGACTGTCAATAATACCCATCCCCATCCACCCATCCACATCCACTCACCCCCCAAACAACCACTCATATACCAATCGCAAGTCCACGTAATCCCGAAATTTTCTTCGGTTCGAATGCTATATACTTATCTATAAATGTATCCAAGTGTAGGATTTATATCTATTAAAATTATTACAAATTTTCGGAAAACTATAATAGCCATTTGTTTTTTAATTCATCTTTCCACTATCCAACTTGCTTTGTGTTCTTGGTTTTTATGTTTATTTGAAAATTGATTTGTTAATTGATTTTATATTTTGGCACCACAGTTAGATTCTTAATTCAGCTCATTTTAGTTCCGAACCTTCATATTTATCATACCCCTTTTCCCCCCAATAACTGATAAATCTTTACGTTTTTGGCGCTCAATAGGATACAAATACTTTATTGCTTAATAGTGGCATTTAACTGACAAATGGTTCTAAGGATGAGCGCGCTAACAAATGGCAAAGAAGCTTTAATGAATCTACAGTGATTTAACCGCCAGACGCTTCATTTTGGGTGCATTCCTTTTGGCCTGACGCTTTTGTTCCTTTTGCTCCCAGCGGCGTTGCTTCTCCGGATCCTCCTCGGCGAGAACCCGCTCCTTTTCCTGCTTGCGCTTATCCTCGCGACGCTGAGCAGCTGCCTCAGCACGAGCGGCATGTGTGCTCTTGAGGAACTCTTCCTCAACACGCATGCGATTCTTATCTGCCTTGGCTTTGGCCTGGAAATTTATAAGAATAAAGATAACGATTTATAACTGGAGTGGGATAATAAAATATTACCTCTTTGGACATGCGATAAGTCTTCAAGCGTTCCATTAGATAAAAGATTAACAATAACAGGGGTTTAATGGTCTCCATTTCGGCATGCTTGGGTAAATTGAAGCCGGCATATAGCACAGCCTTTGTCTCCGGCTGTTTCAGCGTGGTGCTCTCCTCCTGCTGCACTGGGCCGCTGAACTGATCCGAGATGTGCAGGTAATCGATATAGCTTTGGTATTTGTTAAGTGCAGTAATAACACGTGACTCGAGTATGGCGGATGTTGCTTCCGGAATTTCCGAAAGCACGCCAAAGCCGCTGGGCACATTATAGCGTTCCTCCGGCTTGGCAACTAAACTACAGAACTTAGTCTAGAAGAGACAACACAGGTTAGACTTGATAAAGTCAAATGGAGACATATATGTATGTTAGTTGCTTACCAAATCGGTGTATTCCTTGAATATCTTGGTTATCGTCTTTTTACTGCCCACTGCAAACACGAATGTATCCATTAAGCCGCGTGACAATTCGATTTTGATGTGCGCTTGATCCAACTGTGGTCTCATCAATCCCGCAACAAGGGAAACCAAATCCTGACGTTTAATCATCTTCAGTTCCACCAACATGCCCTCACAGCAGGTGCGACCCGAGCACCAGAGTGTGTATAAACTTTCGCTCTCTTTGATCAGCCCGGGATTCTCGTTCTCCACCTTACCATCGTCTCCGACGAGAGCAAAGTTCTCGTCCAGCAACGCCTTGTGCGTGCTAAACCAAAGTTGCGCCAGACGTGCATTCTTTGCCTTACCAGCAAAGAAATTGGCAAAATACGCCAAGAGACCGGCCACCATAAGCATCTCCATCCAATAGGAATCCCAGTGGGTGCGGAAATGCAATGGTATGTTGGGAATCTTAAGCTTGGGCTCTGTCTTTTGATCGATGGGCGGTTCCATGGTGTCGCCGGCGTCGTAGCCCTCAAATTCTTCCTCATCCTGGAAATGCTCAAACTCATCGTCATTCTCCACAAGACCGTCGTCATCATCGTTGTCGACTGTGCGCTTCGGTGCATCTACTTTCTCCTTGCTAGCTCCACCAGCAACTCCCCCCGCACCGTTTGATGAGTCGGCATTCTCGGCGGTCGCTGTGTCGTAGTTGGATTCCACAAAGTCATCGTCAAACTCGGCAAAATCATTGTCAATATCATCTTCGGACTCCGGGTTAACGTTTGCATTGTTCAGATGACAGGCGCACAGGAGGCCCACCAACAATAGGGCAAACACTGGTCGCATTTTATCAAATAAATATCCAAAATAATAATGTAATTCAGCTAATAGTAACCTAAATCTAAAACTTTTCACCTAATAAAAAAAAATAGGTTAATTGGACTGAAAATATCGACTAAGAGCGAAAAATCGGTATGATATGTGATCAACAGTTGAACAACCGTTGGATAACAGTTATGCAACAGTTGCCCGCGATATTTTTCAGGTGTACGTGGTCACTTGACTGATTATAAAAACATTTAAAATTTAATACTAACAATTTTTTTTGCGTCAAATAATAAATAATCGAATATTAAAACAAATATATTGTGACTGTGTGTTTTGCTTGCTAGAATTTGTATAAAACAAATTCGTTGTCATCACTAAGATATAATCACCACAATCTATCGATAACGACAAGGAGGTATTGAAATCGATTTTCGCGTGTCGGCAGCAGTAACCGCTACTGTCGAGGTAAACACGTTGCAATTTGCAATTTGTTGATTATTCAGAATTGTTTTGTTGTTTATTAAGTGAACTTATAGCAAATTGCATAGTTGAAGCCTGCAAAATGGTAAGTACATACAGAATTATTAAGTGCCGGCAAGTTAATATTGCTACACTGACTCGAAATTTTAAGAACATGTTGATCTGATGCAATATTTGCTTTCAATTTCTGTGAATTAATTTCAATGTTGTCATATCGCATGGCGCACACAGACGAACGTGGAACGCAAAGGCACCTTTAAGGTGGAATATCTGCAGAAAATCGAGCGCGAAGTGCAGCAACGCTGGGAAGCGGAGCATGTGCATGAAACGGATGCGCCGACGGCTCCCAAAAAGCAACAGGCTGAAAAGTTTTTCGTCACCTTTCCGTTTCCGTATATGAATGGTCGTCTGCATTTGGGACACACATTCTCCATGTCGAAGGCTGAGTTTGCGACACGCTATCATCGCCTCAAGGGACGTCGTGTGCTGTGGCCCTTTGGCTTCCATTGCACTGGAATGCCCATCAAGGCGTGTGCTGACAAGTTGGCACGTGAACTTGAACAGTTTGGCTATCCGCCCAAGTTTCCTGAGGTGCAGGAAGAGGTGCCCGCCGTCATAGAGACTCAGTCTGAGGTGCCTAAGGACAAGTCCAAGGGGAAGAAAAGCAAAGCCGTTGCCAAAACAGGAACAGCCAAATATCAATGGCAAATTATGCAGAGTCTAGGACTGCAGGATGAGGAAATTAAGCAGTTTGCCGATGCCGGACATTGGCTCAACTATTTCCCCCCATTGGCAGTGCAGGATTTGAAACGCATCGGTGTTCATGTGGATTGGCGTCGCACATTCTTAACCACAGATGCGAACCCTTACTTTGACTCCTTTGTACGCTGGCAATTCAATCATCTGAAGCAGCGCGGCAAGATTATGTATGGCAAACGCTATTCCATCTATTCGCCCAAGGATGGACAGCCATGCATGGATCACGATCGCTCCACTGGAGAAGGTGTGGGTCCTCAGGAATACACGCTCATCAAAATGAAAGTACTGCAGACGCCCAAGGCTTTGAGGTACATTTGGAATCTTTGGAACATAAACATTTGATTTAAATATAATTTCCCAAATTTGTAGCGCCATTAAGCAGCCCATTTACTTTGTGGCAGCCACACTGCGTCCGGAGACGATGTATGGACAGACCAATTGCTGGCTGCATCCGGACATCAAGTACATAGCTTGGCAGACAACTCGCGATAACGAGGTTTGGATTAGCACACGTCGTGCTGCCCGTAACATGACCTATCAGGGATTCACTGCCGAGGAGGGCAATGTTGTGGTGCTAGCCGAGGTCAAGGGTGTGGATCTCTTGGGTGTACAACTGTCGGCGCCTCTGACACATCACAAGATTATTTACACACTGCCCATGCTCAGCATCAAGGAGGATAAGGGCACAGGTGTGGTGACCTCAGTGCCTTCAGATTCTCCTGATGATTATGCCGCCTTGGTGGATCTGCAGAAGAAGGAGGCATTCCGTCAAAAGTACGGATTGAAGGATGAGATGGTGCTGCCCTATGAGCCTATACCCATCATTGATGTTCCCACACTGGGTAAACTAAGTGCTGTGCATGCTTACGACACGCTGAAGATTCAATCGCAGAATGACAAGGAGAAACTGGCTGAAGCAAAGGAAATGTGCTATCTGAAGAGTAAGTGTAGCGAACTTGAATATCTATTTTGATTTTCTTTATATTTATGATTTTATTTATGTAACTGAAATTTATCAATTTCCTTTCTTTTTAACAGGTTTCTACGATGGCATCATGTTGGTGGGCGAATTTGCGGGTCTCAAAATACAGGACATCAAGAAAAATTTACAACAGCGACTTACGGATGCCAAGGAGGCAGATATTTACTACGAGCCCGAGAAGACGATCATGTCCCGTTCTGCGGATGAGTGTGTAGTCGCTCTTTGCAATCAATGGTATCTCAACTATGGCGAACCCGAATGGCAGGCCCAGGCCTCTAAAATCCTAGACGACATGGAAACCTTCCACGAGGAGGCACGCAACAATTTTGAGGCGTGTTTGAACTGGCTGCATGAGTACGCCTGCTCCCGAACTTATGGCCTGGGTACCAAGCTGCCGTGGGATGAGCAGTGGCTGATTGAATCCCTCTCGGATTCAACTATTTACATGGCCTTTTATACCGTTTCGCATTTGCTGCAAGGCGGCACATTCCGTGGCGAGAAGCCAGGACCGTTTGGTAAGGGGATATACCCTGTATTTTTATGAAGATAAAAAACATTTGTATGTCATTTCTTTTCAATGCTTCCATAGGTATTAAACCCGCTGATATGACTCCTGAAATCTGGGACTATATCTTCTTTAAGGAGACACCATTGCCCAAGAAGTCCACCATTAAGCCGGAACATTTGGCTGTAATGCGTCGTGAGTTTGAGTACTGGTATCCCATGGATTTACGTGTTTCTGGCAAGGATTTGATACAGAATCACCTGACCTTCTGTCTGTACAATCACGTCGCCATGTGGCCAAATGATGAGACTAAGTGGCCCAAGGGCATGCGTGTAAATGGTCACCTGCTGCTCAATTCGTCCAAGATGTCCAAGTCAGATGGAAATTTCTTGACCCTACACGAGGCCGTTGATAAGTTCTCAGCAGATGGCATGCGTCTCTGTCTCGCTGATGCCGGCGACAGCGTTGAGGATGCCAACTTTGTGGAGAGTACAGCGGATGCGGGAATTCTTCGACTGTACACTTTCATTGAGTGGGCAAAGGAGATGCTGGCCATACGAAGCAGCCTGCGTCGTGGTGCAGACAAAACCTTCAATGATCAGGTCTTCCTCAGCGAGCTCAATCTAAAGACACAGCAGACGGATGATAATTATCGCAAGATGCTCTTCAAGGAGGCGCTGCGCAGTGGCTTCTATGAACTGCAGCTGGCACGTGACAAGTATCGTGAGCTTTGTGGTGCTCAAGGGATGCATGAAGAGCTGGTGCTGGAGTTCATACGTCGCCAGGCCTTGCTGGTGGCTCCCATCTGTCCGCACATGGCTGAGCATGTGTGGGGATTGCTTGGCAACAAGGAGTCGGTAGTGCACGCTCGTTGGCCCGAGGTGGGCGCCATCAACGAGCTGGACATCATGTGCTCCGAGTATCTGATGGAGGCAGCGCACTCGTTCCGCCTTAACCTGAAGAATCTACTCCAAGTCCGAGGCAAAGGCGGCAAAGAGAAGGCTCTAGATGCACAGACGGCGAAACCTAATCGTGCCTTGGTTTGGGTGGCCAAAACATATCCACCCTGGCAGTGCTGTGTGCTGGATACCATGAGAGAGTTGTACAACAAAGATACGAAAACGCTGCCAGACAACAAAGTCATTGCAGCCACTTTGCAACAAAAGACGGAGCTGAAGAAGTTCATGAAGCGTGTGATGCCTTTTGCGCAAATGATTCGCGAGAAGGTGGAGACGGAAGGTAAGGGTGTGGCCGCCTTGGCAGTTACATTGGAGTTCGATGAGCGTCAGGTGCTGTTCAGCAATTTGGAGTATCTGAAGAATACCTTGGATGTAAGTTGTATCAGTTGAATTCTCTAATTACTCTGACTCATCTGTACATTTTACTTTTAGCTGGACACTTTGGAGATTAAGTATACTGATGATCCTTCCGCTCCCGAGAAGACTCGCGAAGAAGTGCGTCCTGGATCGCCATTCATTGCCTTCAGCGTTGCTCCGCATGTCAGCGTCGAGCTCATCAATCCCATTGAGCGCTCCGGACTGTTTCAGGTGAACACCATCATCTCCGAGGGCGACACCGTACAGTCTTTACGCGAGAAGATCGCCAAAATTGTTGGCCTTAAAACAGAAGCTTCTTCACTACAAATCTGGCGCTATGATGATCCCTTGCTGGGACCACGCAAGATGCCCAACTTCCAGGACTTCAAGACCGGCAAGACACCGCTGAGCGATGGTGATTTTATACTTGACTTGGAAGCGAAACGCGTAAGCGTCAAACTGGCTGGCAAACTGACTGAAGTGGGACGCCAATTAATCTATGTGGTAGAATAGATAACATCACATCCACTGAAGCCTCTGCACAGCCAAATAATTTATTCATGAATTGAACTTAAAACGTTGTAAAACAATTGTTGTCTAAAAGAAGATACCTTAAAATATGAATGAACTGTGCGCTTTAATTAAATCTATATCTTTAAAAGTTCTTAATCCTTATATAAAAAGAGAGAGCAACCGTTCCGTAAAGGTTAGTTTATTCAAACTTAGCTTATTTATTCCAGTGCGTACTATTAACCCATTTAGCGGTGACCCTAAAGATAATTTCTCAGCGGGTTATTTGGGCCCAGTGGGTGGCTATCTTTTAATTCACCCGATTCATGGTCTGGTTTAGTTCTATAAAAGCTCACAACATGCAACCAAAAGTCAACTCACAATGTTGTCGGTACAATTGTTGGTAGTTCTCATGCTGCAGTGCAGCTTGAGTGTCTTGGGAGGCGTCTGCTTAATCCCTCAACCCGTGAAGCGACAACGTTCACTTATTAACGAACTCTGGAGGTTTCAACCACGTCTCGATGGACGCATAGTGGGCGGCGAACGTATTAACATTACGGATGCACCACATCAAATCTCATTGCAAACATCGAGTCACATTTGTGGAGGATCCTTGATATCGGAACAATGGATACTAACGGCAGCTCATTGCACCTAGTAATTTATGCTGCCAGTAAATTCTTGAAGTTATTGATTTATTATTTCTTTTGACAGCGGCAAAACAGCAGATCGCTTGAAAGTTCGTCTGGGCAGCTCCGAATCCTCCAGAAATGGACAGCTATTGAGATTGGCCAAGATTGTGCAACATGAGAAGTTTAACTTTACCAATGTGGACTATGACTTCTCGCTGTTGCAGTTGCAACATCCCATTGAATTTGATGAGACCAGGAAGGCCATCAAATTGCCAGAGGCGGAACAAATGTTTGTGGACGGGGATCCGTGCTTTGTCAGTGGCTGGGGCAACACACAGAATCTGCTAGAGTCGAGGGAGTGGCTGCGACGAGTCCAAGTTCCCTTGGTCAATCAAAATATCTGCAGTGAGAAGTACAAACAATATGGTGGAGTGACGGAGCGTATGATCTGTGCGGGATACATGGAGGGTGGCAAGGATGCCTGTCAGGGTGACTCCGGTGGACCCATGGTCAACGGTGATGGTGTGTTGGTGGGCGTGGTGTCCTGGGGTTACGGCTGTGCCAAGCCCAATTATCCAGGCGTCTACTCCAGAGTGGCCCAGGCACGCGAATGGATCAAGGAGCACAGCGGCGTTTAAAACAACCAGTTAACTAATTACAAATTATTATTATGTTTGGAAAAAACAATAAATTTATTTGCAACATTTGTATATGTTTAAGCCTGAGTTGAAAATATCGAAAAATTGTTAAAATTCTAAATCGTAAGTTAAGTTCTTAAACATATGTGGTTTAATGTGTTTTATTATTAATAAAAAAGTATATGGTGAACGGGAACTTAATTCAAATTGTCTTGAATTTGAAAAATTGGAGAAGAAAAACGAGAATTTTAACCTTAATTAAATATTTTCTTTATTATATTAATATAAATAATTGTATAAGTAAGGTAAACTGAATAATATTAAACAAAACCTTTTCTAACACATTTCAGAAATGCTGACAACTATTCTATACGCACAGAACTGCAAAATAGCTTTTTTCCCACACTGCCAAATGTTTTGAGCACGCGTTCGATGCACGCAGACAACATTTTGACTAACACGCGACTTCCTCACGGTGCGCACATTATTGCAACACATGTCGCCTTTATTCTCAATCAATATCATTGTGTGTTTGTAGAGGGAGCTCTCTGTCTCTTTAATTGTTTGGCATTGTCTATTGATAACATTGTTCGTTCTCTGTTATTCGCTTTCTGGTACGTATACTCAATTAACATTACGTATACGACAGCGTCATCGGTTTGCTTGAGCATTGCAAATGTTCATTGCACTTTTGTAGCTGCTTTTTATTAAAGTTCACGATACTCGTATTAAAGATATCGGTGTTAGACACTTGCATAATAAAATAAACCGTGATATCAGAAACAAGTACAGATTAAACAAAAATAAATAAATTTTCCTTTTCTTAATAACTTAAATTTTTGTACTTGAAATATTAAAAGTCATTAATAAGACAAGTTGATTAAAAATGTTGTTTTCCTCAAAAAAAATATTTTAAAATGCTTAATTAACTTATTACTTATTACTTTAAGGCAATATAGAACACCCAAGAATAGATACCAGTTTGTTGTTGTCACAAAAAAAAGATTTAAGAACAACTTAGAGTTTTAATTAACATCATACAATAACATATTTTACTGTCATCAATTCCAAATAGTGTTAAATTTATTCAAATACATTACGATAAAAATGAAAAAAATTTTAAATGTTTCAGACAGCTTTGTAATAGAAAGATCTTATGTTAAACATATATTTATTTAATTACATTTCGAGTGAGAGCTAAGAAACTTAAAATGGTCAATTAAAATAAGTTTGTTTTTGGTATGTTTATTTTAGGAGATAAAAGACAAGCAAATAAATATAAATAATTATATTATAAATATAAATTATGCAAGATATGCAAATCCAACTTTAGTATTAATTAATTGATTAATTCTCTCTCTCACGCTCAATGTTAATTGCTGCAGTGGAGACGAGTCGTCAATACGATCTTTCCCTGAACTTGATAATGACCACTTACACACACACACACGCAGACACATTAACAGAGACATACAGCGATTGACAAGCCTTGATTGACTATAGCGAATGTAGAACTGATTAGGCAACAAATTGCAATACAAGAGATCTCGCATTGTAAGTATTTTTACCGTGTAACTGGAGATTTTGAACGCTGATTGCGGCGATTTGTGATTATGTGGCAAATTTTTGGGGCTCCTCATTTGTTCGTTATCAGTGGAACTGAGTAGCTGACGTGCTCGCAGACTCGCGACATTGTGGAAGTGGCTAGAGATTTGCACATTGCGCATACGCCGCGTTCGCTGACCAACTGTTGAGTGAATGTTGTGTAAATAAATACATATGTATATTTTAAGTGAAATATAAAAGTGTTAGGCAACCAATGTCAATGCGGTGCGACTTAAGTGTTGTTTTGTGTGTGTGTGTGTGTGTGTGTGTGCAGCACCCATGCCATTCAAATCACAACAAGAACAACAACAAGTTGCAAGTCAAGAATCAATATGAATTTTTTAAACGTAAAGCAAAAATAGCAAATGTGTAGGAAAAAATCGTTTAACGGTGCGTTATTATTGTTGCTCACACACACACACACACTCTCACACACAGACATGCATAGAAAAGCATGTCAACAGACTCACACAGATGCTTGCAACAGCAAAACAAACGTGCGCACGTTGCGACTACACGTGAGTGAATCAAGCATTCGAGAGAGAGCTACACAAACCGACGAGAGAGAGAGAGAGAGTGAGCCCCGCAATCTCTCGCACACATGCAAACGAAGGCCGGTAAAAAGAACAGTTTACAACGAAGCTTTTCCATCGCATGCGAATGCAATGTGAATGTGAACGAAGCTTCGCTGCTTCTTGTCGTCTCTGCTTCCCTTCTTCTCTGCTTCGCTGCAAGCGGCAAGTTGTACTAAAGCAATAATGCAAATCCATTGAGCATTCAACTTTGTGCGCTCCAAGCAAACGGTTCGTGTCGCGTCGCAAAACAAATCAAACAAATAAAATATACATTTGATTTACAACTACTTACAAGAAATATTACAACTAACAATTCTATTGCTGTTTAGAATTGCAACAAAGTGCAAAATTAGATACATTTGTATTTCTTCTCCGCCTATGTGTTGGTGCAAGTGAATAATATATATAATATATATTTTAAATATCGCTGCAATTACTCAGCAATTGATAAATGTGCAAATTGTTTTTGCATTTTACGTAAGTTCAACTTGAAATCGTGTAAAACAAACTCGCAAAACTAGAATTCAACTCAGTGTGTCTAAATTGAAAAAAAAAAATAGAAGTAATAATTTATTCAATTGTACAATTTAAAATTTAAAAATTGTGCAAACAACGAGAAGTAATACTTAAAATAACAAGAATACGGTAAGCATATTAACACACATACAATATATTATATGTTGTACAGAGTACAGATTCACTTAATATTCAAACGCGACCTAGCACATTTTGCAATTAGTTAGCCTACAAGTCAAAGCTTCAAAGTACAGCTTGGACCGTTAAAAAGCTCTTTCATTTATATATTCTAAATATACTGAAAAGCGACAAGTTGAAAAACTGCTGATTAAGTATTTCTAGTTGTTTCTTCTGGACGTTTCTTCTGATTGCAAATCGTGAAACAAAAACAAATTCTAGAAGCTGATTCGGAAATATATGTGTAGTTGTATAATTTACAGTTTGCATAATTTATATAATCATTAAATTTCGAATAAAATAAAATAAAATAAAGTCATTGAACCGACATTTAGTACAGCATATCAGCACATTAGACACCCTACCGATAAAGTCTTAGCAGTCTACATATCAATTATAAAATAATCTTTTTTGTTCATATTTAATATATCTACTGATATTTGATTGCTTTTGATTTTGGAAATCTAGAAAGGTTTTGTGTTTAAATTCTCACTGATATTTTACATTACTTTCTGTAATTATAATAAAAATGCAAATTGATTAATCGATGAGTCGGGTTTTCTTAATATTTGCAACCAAACTAGCATTAATAATTTAATTCAATTGAGACAAACTATTAGTAAATTTGTTTATTTATTTATTAATATTTAGTCAGAGAATTCAAATTAAAATGTTTTCCCATTGTCATTGATATGCTTTGGACAGACCCTGCATTTGTCAAAGGTGCCCGAGTGGAAAGTCCCATCATTTTTGACACACAGCTAGGAAATCTTATAGTTTTCTCTCTTTTACATTGTCCCAATTTGCATTGCAAAGTAATGCAATCTGCAATTTATCCTCTCACCATTTATTTATGCAGTTAGAATAGAGAATTTTACAATTTTGCACACCGTTTCACAAATGTAAAATGCTCGGTAAAACTCTTGAATGAATTTTCTGCTTTTTGCGAAAGAAAAATGCATTTTGATTAGCTTCTCACACATGCAAAAACAATACACACATCATTCGTTATCTTTGATTGTAGTTTGTAAAGCCAAATTTATGTAAGCGGTCTCTTATAGAAATGCACTTTGTTTCATAACTCTCAGCGGAAATTGGATTGGGGTTGGGCTTTGTAGAGACCACAAATATTGCAATAGATACGAGAACATTTATCTATATGCGTGCAAAGATACAAGTAAATGCACTTGAGTTATGTAAAATTACTACAAATGGAGTAGTCATTGAGTTGAGTTCTGTTTCTGAATAAAAAATATTCCAAATTATTTCCACATGCCAAAAAAATTATAAAAGTACATATTTACATACTTTTTCCTAAATAAGCTAACATTTTCTCTTAGATTTGTACTTTTTCACTATTTTATACCTTAAAACAATTGTTTTTTCAATCTGATGCTTCAATATTTCAATTGCAGAATGTTAATTTTATCATAATATAATCTAAAATTTGATTCAACAATAAAATTGGATCTTTAATCTTTAAGAATTTAAATTTATAATTGACGTATCAAATATTTTCTCATTTTCATTATGTATAATTATACATAATAACCGTATATATTGCTTTTTACAATGATACATTTGTTTTAAATTTGTATTCTATTGCTTTATTTATCTATTTGTCTATTTCTTGATAACATATATTTTACCCTTCGCTTCCCTTTCCCTTAACTAATTGAATAGAGTAAATTGAGTACTGAATGACGTCTATAGTGTACTAAAAACACATTTAGTCACATTTTTAGTACACGCTATTTAAAATACATGCTTAAAAGTATGCAATGAAAATGACATTGATTTGAAATGAAAGCAATGAGAAAAACAAAAGCCGTTAAGAGGAAAAGCACAAAATAATAATTAGCAATTGCTAATACAGTCCACGTTTGACGAAAATAGACCCAAAGTAATTAACAATTATTGATATTGGAAAAGCTTCGTTGAACGACGTTTAAAATGGCACAGAAAACCAAAGAAAATAAGAGAATATAACTTAGCAGGGGGTAAGCGAAAGAAGAAAGGGAGGAAGGGGCAAAGGGGGGTGAACTAAGGGAAAAATGGATTGATTGAAACATTGTGCAGTTTTCTGTTCTCCAGCTGAGACATTTACACAATCATCAAAGTCAGGCGCAATGTACTATTTGTGTGTGTCTTTGTGTGTGTGTGTGTGTGTAAGTCACATGCAAACTGCGGATGCCTGTGAGTGCTTATGCTTCATTTGATTACGTGTGCATTGAGGGTTGGGGTTGGGGTTGGGGTTGGGGTTGGGGTTGGGGTAGGTATTGCCTCGTTGGCAATCCATTGTAATATGCCGGGACTTTGCTCGCTAAGCAGAGTTTTCTCCCCCTTCATTTGGCCGTGCTGCAAACCTAGTTTCCAAGAAAAACAAAAACAAAAGCCGCAATATAGAAAAACCTTCGTTGGAGCAGTTGACGATTTAACAACCACACGGCGCCTGGTCACGTGTTGAACCTGAGAATCTGTCGCGTTATCCTGCACGCTGAGACTGCACATTGCACTGAATGACACAGGCAGTGAAAGAGAGAGTGAGAGAGAGAGTGAGAGAGAAAGCGAGAGAGAGAAAGAGCGAGAGAGAGAGTGTGAATATGGGGGGAGGATTGGGGGCCACTTGGACACTTGGGAATTTGGTCACATGCAGCTCACTGTGGGCAGCTCGGATTTCTATTTATGGAAGGCTTTTGTGGAATCAACTTAAGCTTGGACAATGTGCGATTGTATAATGAATTCGACAAATGATTCATGCTGGCAACTTGGGAATAATGAATATGTATATATATATATATTTCGTTATTCAACTGGCAGTTCATTCATACGGGTTTTTAATTCTATTTAAGGCGATAGCAATCGAACTAATAAATTCATGACATTTATTTTTTTTATTTTAAGTATATATTCAAATTAAAAACGAGCAACTAACAGATATATGTTATATACTTGATCCAATTAAGTAAGTCTCAATAAAAACGTGACTTACATAATTTAAACAAGTTTTAATAAATCGGTGGACATGATATGTTATAGAATATTATAGAAAGACGAAAAATGAAAAAAATTTTAGCAAGTGCTAAGAAATCAGTGGACTATATACTATAACATATAACAATATTCTATATTGTAAAAAGATGACAAATGAAAACGGTGCAAGAAATTGTGTGTTTAAAACTTTATTGTTTTATCTCGATGAACAATTTAAATATTATTAAAATAAAGCGCCCTGCACAGTCGTAGACAATTTTATAAATATCGGATGACTAATTATATAATAAAATATTTGTTTTTTGTGAAAGTAAACTTTAAATAAGAAAAAAATACTATGTTTAGATAATACGAAAATTAATATGGATTTACTTAATCTCTTTAATATTTCAGTTATTAATAATGTTTCAAAATGATTCTAAACTTTCCTTGCAGAGCTTGAAAAGAAGGACTAACTATTGAGCTGAAAACCCTGTAAGGGATCCTTTTTATGTGCAACTCTAACAATGTGCCACAAGTGGCAGTTTAAGAAACACAATCTTAACCACAAATATATGCTGAATATCCTCAAGTAGAACAGATAACTTGTTATGGACTGGTTACTGGTAACTCCACAGTTGCATAGCGTCTTCTCCTCACTGGGCTCCCTGCAGGGAGACACCTATGTGGTCAGTCCCAATGCATTGGGTGAGTTTGTAACTAAAAAGAAATACTACAACAAATATGATGAACTGGTTATATATTCAATTGTGTACTTACAGCCATTTTGGAGGAGATTAATTACAAATTAACGTACGAGGATCAAACATTGCGAACCTTTCGACGGGCCATTGGATTTGGGCAAAATGTTCGATCCGATTTGATACCATTGCTGGAGAATGCCAAGGATGATGCGGTGTTGGAGTCGGTAATACGGATACTGGTGAACTTGACGGTGCCAGTGGAATGTCTGTTCTCAGTGGATATCATGTACCGGACTGAGGTGGGACGACACACCATCTTTGAGCTGAACAAGCTGCTGTATAGCAGCAAGGAGGCCTTCACCGATCCCAAGAGCACCAAGAGCGTGGTGGAGTATATGAAGCATTTGCTGGAATCGGATACAAAGCTATCGCCGCACAAATGCGATCAGATCAACAATTGTCTGTTGCTGTTGCGCAATATTCTGCACATTCCGGAAACGCATTCGAATTTCCTGATGCCCATGTTGCAGTCGAGTGGCAACCATCAGATGTCCATGCAGAATACAATATTGTGGAATCTATTCATCCAGAGCATTGACAAGTTGATGCTCTACCTGATGACATGTCCACAACGCGCCCTTTGGGGTGTCACCATGGTCCAGTTGATTGCCCTGATCTACAAGGATCAACATGTGAGCACGTTGCAGAAACTGTTGAACCTTTGGTTTGAGGCATCCCTGTCGGAGAGTTCGGATGACAATGAGAGCAACACGTCGCCACCGAAACAGGGTAGCGGTGACTCGAGTCCCATGCTCACCTCGGATCCCACATCCGATTCCTCGGACAATGGCAGCAGTGGCAAGAAGGAGGGCTGTGAGGAGCGACGCCAGGCGCTGAGGGGAAGGCACCGAGGCGACTCTACAGGAGGTGAGTCGCAAGGGACATGAGTATCAGAATGCCATGGCCCGGGTAACGGCGAATAAGCCCGATAGATCTAAGGCAAACAGCGATATTACCGATTCGCCCGATTCGCCAGAGGACAAACAACACATGTCCTCGGCGGTAGGAATGGATGACTTGGACTACGAGGTGCAGGTGCAGAAATACGAACAGGAGCCCAACACGAAACCATTAAATCTTACACAACCAGCTGACAATGTCAACAAAACTACCAAAGCGGATATCCGAACCACAGATAACCGAACCACAGCGACTTGCCACAGCTATGAACCGTTTAAGCCGCCTGCACCGCTGCCCACACGACGCACCACCCTGGCCGACATGTTGGCCGACGGCTACAATTCGCACACACACATTTCGGCCGTCAAGTTGGGCCAAAAGTCACCGCATGCGGGCCAACTGCAGTTGACCAAGGGCAAATGTTGTCCCCAGAAACGCGAGTGTCCTTCCTCCCAGTCGGAGCTCTCCGATTGCGGCTATGGCACCCAAGTGGAGAACCAAGAGTCCATCTCCACCTCCAGCAATGACGATGACGGTCCACAGGGCAAACCGCAGCATCAGAAGCCGCCGTGCAACATGAAAACGCGCAACAAACAACGCACGGTAATTACGCCGCTGGACACCAAGGAACTGCGTCGCAAGAAGCTCGTCAAGCGCAGCAAGAGCAGCCTGTAAGTCCAGAGATTCGCTAACTAAAAATGTCAATCCCCAAAAACACAGATTACAACTCAGTCAGTTTAAACAGTCTGTCAATCTTTGCCAAATTTAGAGATGTTTCGATTTACGTGTATTTAGAAGAGATAAGACTTTGAATATTTATTTAAATAACAATATTAAATTGCTAACTGCTTTATGTTTAATTTAATTCATTTGAATTGATTTAATTTCTTCACTTACAAATTTGGAATTCATTTTTTAATGAAAATGAATTTCAGTTTACACTTTAATTACGAACATATCAAAAAGTCTGTTTTGTTTCTTTAAAAGCATTAAATAATATTTTAAATAACATTCATTTGAATTCATCCTGATGTTACAATTTATTAATCTAAATTTCTTTACTCATTAACATGGATTTTAATTTTTAAATAATAAGTAATTTCAGTTTAAACTTTAATTATGAACTTATAAAAAGGGTCCAAATTGTTTCTTTAAAAGCGAAATATGATGAACAAAAAACTATAGTTTTCATATTTAAATCAGCTTAAATGCTTTTCGTTATATTCATCTTATATTAATTTTAATTTATAATTTCAGTATTAAATGTAAACGTTTACCCAAAAAATAATTGATTTAATTAATAAGTTGACATTCAAAAATCGTATTAAATGTAATGATGAAGAATTTGAGAACTAACTTCACTGACTACTCCCACATATAGCATCAATATGAAGGGTCTGGTTCAGCACACACCCACAGATGATGATATTTCGAATCTGCTGAAGGAATTCACAGTGGATTTTCTGCTCAAGGGCTATAACTTTTTGGTGGAGGAGTTGCACACACAGCTGCTGTCCAATGCGGTAAAGTATTTGTGAAATTGGTAATTGTTTGACATTAACTAAGCAGTATTTTGAACTTTGCTCCAGAAGGTACCCATTGATACCTCGCACTTCTTTTGGCTCGTCACATACTTTCTGAAATTTGCTGCACAACTGGAGCTGGACATGGAGCATATTGATACCATACTCACCTACGATGTGCTCAGCTATCTCACCTATGAGGGAGTCAGTCTCTGTGAACAAATGGAGTTGAATGCCCGGCAGGAGGGCTGTGATTTGAAGCCGTATCTACGACGGATGCATCTTGTGGTGACGGCTATAAGGGAGTTCCTCCAGGCCATTGAAACGTACAACAAGGTCACGCATCTCAGCGAGGATGATCGTCTCCATTTGAGACATCTTCAACTGCAGATCGGCTCCACAACCGATCTGAGATGTTTATTTGTTCTCTTGCTGCGACGCTTCAATCCCAGCATCCATTCCAAACAGTATCTACAGGATTTGGTAGTTACCAATCACATTCTAATGCTCATTCTCGACAGTGCTGCCAAATTGGATGGCGGACAGGTCATTGGTCTATCGGAGCATATTTCACAGTAGGTTCTAAAAGACATCTTTCAGTGATCCAATGTTAATATCTCAATATCATAATAAACCTTTAGATTTGCCACTTTGGAGGTAATGCACTACTATGGCATCCTTCTGGAGGATTTCAATAACAATGGCGAGTTTGTCAATGACTGCATCTTTACCATGATGCATCACATTAGCGGCGATCTTGGACAGATTGGAGTGCTCTTCCAGCCCATCATTCTGAAGACTTACTCACGCATCTGGGAGGCCGACTACGAACTCTGCGATGTAAGTTGAATTTATATAAATAAAACTCGGCATTTCCATTACCATTCTTGCAACTAAATCGATTTTACTTTCAATATTTATTTATATGTTTTTAAGTGATGAAAATTTAAGCATTTAATTTTTTAAATATTTATACTTTAAATTCTAATAACTTTGTCTTTTTGATTATTAAATTAAAAGTTGAATATGTAAACTTAGTGATACTTTAAATTTATAACCTAATACTTAAGTTTACCTTTCAAAGTCGAAATGTTATTGGTTTTTCACGAATCCCAAATTTTCAACTTTCAGGATTGGTCCGATCTTATCGAGTATGTCATACACAAGTTTATGAACACACCTCCCAAGTCTCCACTAACTATACCCACCACATCCCTGACCGAAATGACCAAGGAACACAATCAGGAGCACACCATTTTGTATGTGAGAGAAGAATTCTTCTCGGTTAAGTCTGCCAAGAGTTATTCTCTTTTTACAGCTCCTGGTCACAGGAGGAGATGGACACACTCTATTGGTACTATGTGCAGAGCAAGAAGAATAATGATATTGTGGGCAAGATCGTCAAGCTCTTCAGCAACAATGGCAACAAGTTGAAGACACGCATCTCCATCATTCAGCAGTTGTTGCAGCAGGTGAGTTAACTCCATTTACCTGTCTGATCTTTGCTAATCTCAAGTCTCCAATAGGACATCATCACTTTGCTGGAGTATGATGATCTGATGAAGTTTGAGGATGCGGAATATCAGCGCACGCTGCTGAAAACTCCCTCATCCGTCACCACAGAGTCGGGCATTGAGCTCAAGGAATGCGCCTATGGAAAGCCATCGGATGATGTCCAGGTGAGTCTGCTAATAACTTAAAAGTGCTCGACTAGGAGTTACCCTAAAATAAGCTCGCTTATTTAGAGATGGGTTGAATTAAGGGTTAAATTTAGATCTGAGCTTAGGGCTGAATTTATGACTGAATTTAGGGCTGAATTAAGGCATGAAATTATTGCCAAATTAGCACATAACATTTCTACATTACATGAAAAAGCTATTTCAAAACCAAGACATAAACTTAAACAAATAGGTGATTTTTTATATTAGTAATATCTTTGTTTTGTTGTGACTTACAAAGTATAAATATCAAAGGAAGCTTCTTTTCTTCGCTTATTATTAAACACTCTACACGTATATAATTATTTCTTAATAATCCAACTAACTAACTAAACTTTAACTTTATCTTGGTCTGATTGGATTTTTCTGGGTTTACCCAATGCGTGCAACAAATGTTGGTCCAATCGCTTTCATTTGTAATTAAATTTATCCTGAGAGTATTTGTATTTATTTATATTTACATTTACCTTACACATGATGATTACATTTATTTCTTAAATTTTTATTTTAAATTAAAAGTAAAATTAATAAATATATAAATAAACAAAAGAGAGTTTATTTCTTTTAACAAAATTTATTTATAATTATAAAACTACATGTAAAATTAACGGAAAGAGATCAGTGACCACTAATTGTGACGTAGAAACATGTAGATACTTAATAAACTTATATTTCTTTTAGTAATCCCATAAGTATATAAATAGTTGTTCACTGAGCAAAAGGGAGACATTTAAAAAAGTTAATTTGTTATCAGTTAAAAGCGATTTATGTACATATTTGACTGTATAAGCAAGTGTTTTTTAAAGCAAGCTTCGTTTCGTTTCGTTTCTGTTGGATTAGATCCTGCTGGACTTGATCATCAAGGAGCACAAGTCGCACCATTTGGTGTGGCTGCAGAAGCTGCTCGTGGAATGTTGCTATATCAAGCTGATGGTGAACAGTGGCTGCTGTCTGCCAGAGGTGGATCCCATAATGGAGCCGGTGGCATATCATTGCATCTATAAGCAAAAGTCTATTCCCGTGGTGCAATGGAACAATGAGCAGTCGACGACGATGTTGTATCAACCATTTGTGCTATTGTTGCACAAGTTGGGCGTACAATTGCCGGCAGATGCGGGCTCGATATTTGCCAGAATTCCAGACTATTGGACGCCAGAGACAATGTATGGACTGGCGAAGAAACTGGGATCGTTGGATAAACGTGAGTTGAGCTCATTGAACAAACACAAACATTTTGAAATATGAATTGAAAGGTGATGTATATACCGTTATCAATAATTTTGGCTCTCATTGTCGACGACACAAATATTTGATTATGGGAATCTCGCCCGTCGTGTTTCCTACCTCGTTCTCAACCAAACCACCTCAACCTCAACCTGTGTCCCACCTGATTCCATTCCATTGATTCCATTTCCCAACACTTGTGCATCTGAATATCATTCTCATTGTGTCTCTGTGTGTGTGTGTGTGTCATTCGGTGTATTTCGATATGCTCTGTGCCTCTTCTTCTCCTTCTCCGCACACTTTCGGCTCTTATAGTGACGCTCAAGTTCGATCCCAGCGAGCTGGAGGATGCCACCTCATCGAGCGCCTCCTCGCGCTTTCAGAATTCCGGTGCGCGCAATTCCCTCAGCTCGGTGAGCAGCCTCGATGCGGATCTCGTGGAATCCGAGGAGCTGGCGATAATTCCCGAAGTGGATGCGGCTGTGGAAAAGGCCGCCGAAGTATTTGCAGTGCCCAGGGTCAAGCATTGCAATTCGATAATCAGGTGTGTTTAATTACACTCGGATGTATGTGAATTCATTGATAATCTGTTGATTGTTTGCAGATTTACGCCGGATCCAACGCCGCCAGTGCCCAATTGGCTGCAGTTGGTCATGCGCAGCAAATGCAATCAACGATCGGGACCAGCAACAGATTCCAGCGATTGGTAAGTGCCACATGTGTTATGTAGACTCTGCAGACAACACAGCTACGGACACGGACGCAGACTCAGACAATGCCACAGATTTATGGCACACGGCAGCCGTTAACAGAGCTAAGAGCTAAGCGCTAAGAGCTAAGAGTCTCCATTCTCGTAGCACAAACATATTGTTTACATGGCGCCCTCAATCCAATTTATGAACTTTAAGACCCGACTCCACATTTACTTTCGTGTGTTGACAGTTGTCGCCATCGCCAGCTTGCAACTTGCAACTTGCAACTTGCTTGCAACTCGCACTAAATGTCAGACTGCAACTCTCTTGGCCATTGTCTTGCCTTTTTTTCTATTTCTTTTTTGCTGTGACTAGAACGGGCCTCCCTGCCGTTTGGTCGCCTCGTCGCCTGGTCGCCTGGCCGTTCGCCTCATCTAAATTCATAATGTTGTTCATCCGTTTTCGGTATTGTCCACATCTCTGTGTGTTTCTCTGTACATGTATTTATATATGTCTTGCTGCTTTGTATCTAACTCTCTGCATCTCTGGCGCTTTTGGACCTCACACGATCGCCCGCTGCTCCATGCTGAACGGCATTTTGCGTACACTTTATGATAGCTTTTTATTCCCACTCCCCGCAACTCTCCGGGTTGTTATTTTGTTCAGCTTTGTTATTATGTTCATGGTAGTAGTAGAGGACACAACTCTTAGATCCACGATAACTGCACTATGCAGTGTTCATATATCGCAAACTGGGGAGTTTTGGGTTTGGTATAAAACATAAGTTAAGCTAGGGAAGATGCGAAGGTGCATTTAAAAATTTGCACAAATTAAAAATATATTAAACCTTATTATTAATTTGAGCAGAACATGAAATATCTCCCATATCTCCCATCAAATTAGATTTTTCTGTTTTAAAATTAGCTTTCTATGGTTTCCTTTTTAAATTTTCTTTGCTTTTACTAATACGCAATAAAACTGCAAATCACAATTTGTTTTAGCTTGCACTTGTATATTTATAAATTAAAAAAAATAACAAGGCACATTTAATTATTTAGGTGAGTTGTTATCAAAATTATAAATAGAAATAATAGATATTATAATATCGAATAATTGATTTGTCTGCTTCAGTTGATAAAAGTGAAAAAAAAACAGTGAAAGATAATTTATTTGTATTTATGGTTAGTTATAAATATCTTCTTAACAATTTAATTAAATATAACTATCTTAAACGTTTCTACAAATGAAAAAGAAATATTGTAACTGACTGTGACTATAGATCTAAAATAAAAGTAATTTATTGATCGCATTTTTATAAATATATCAAATAAGCGGCGAATTTCTTTAATCAGCACAGAAAACATTAATTAATTTGACACAAACAAATTCTCAAATTACATTCAGATCAATTAAATTGCTTTCGAATATGATATCATCATTGATTCCCACATAATGTCATTAATTTTATATATTTTATAGAGTACTTAAAAGTCGTTGTTTCTTTAATTGTCCTTAATATGCATTGACACCTTGTGAGTTAAATTATTCTTGTATTTTTTGGGCGTGTTGCGTGGCATCAGCTATACAAATCTAAAGCTGCAACTGACACCAAATCAATGTTGTCCATGAGAAATATACATTGTCTGACCTCTGTTAACAGCAGATCAGGGTAAAGAATTGAGTTCGAGTTAAACACGAAATGAAGTCATCGCGATTAGCAGTCGCAACTTTGAGTTTGTGTATCTGATGGATACATTTAGCTGCAACTGCAAATAATCTCAACGGTAGCTGAAGTTTTAGTAACAATATTGAAAAAAAAAAGTAATGTCTGCAGTGCTTTAATTGCCAACTCATTAATTAACTTAGACACAGCCATAAATTATTTCACCACAATATCAATCACCCATCAACATGTTTAATCGGCATTTACTACCCATTCTTCAATCACTCATTTCTTCAATTCTCCCATTTACCAATTGCTGATTACTTATTACAGATTATTTAGCTGATTATTGTTAAATAAGTAATTAAGAATTACCTCTCGATGGACTATAAAACCCCAATTGCAACATGAGAAATAAAACTAATAATGAGTGAACTAGAATATATCCTAACAGAATGAACTCGAGATAAAAAAAATCAGATAAATATTGAGTGAATGGAGGAAAAAAGAATAGAAAAATAATTAAATAACTTATATATGTAGTTATAAGAAAAACTTTAAATTATTTAAAGATTGATTCATTATTCAGTGCAGAAAACAATAATATTCATTACCTAATTGGGATAATGTTTACAAAATAATGTTTATGGGCTAATTTTACAACTTTTATTATTTACTGAACTATTCCCTCTCTCTTTGCATTTATAGTTAAGCTTATGAAAAATAATCTGTGCTTATAAAATTAAAATATATTATTAGTTATTAAAAATGTCAGTACACCCTCTACAGAATTAATTTGTGCAGGGTATAAATGACGATATCAAAGCAACCGACAAACAATGCCAAATGACATTTAGCCAATTTTACAACTGCATCCTCATCTTGAGATTACGCAGTCTCAGTCTAAGTCGGAGTCTCAAACGCAGCCGGTTCCGCGGAACTGTGAGAAAGACGATTGACTGAGAACTGAACTAAACTGAACCAGTTTTTATAAATTGCCAGAGATTTAAATTCTATCCCTCAACGGCACGTGAAATATTTAAGCTGATATTTTATATATTGTTTTAAAGATTCTCTGTTGCATTTTGTTGATGCGAAACAAGTTTAGATTTTGTTGTTATCTGTGGTTAAGTTAACCATCGACACACATGGAAAATACAAAGTCCCCGAAGATAGATAATACAAATTTATAGAACGAGCATGATTTAAAGAAATGTCAAACAAGTTGTTTTGTCTTTTCGAGTGCTAAAATTATGAATTAACTTTAGCTAAAATGCAAATCGATTCTTATTATGATCCTAAATTAATTCTCGCAATCAGTCGCAGTTTTTGGGTTAACCAGAGGTGTGGAATTCGCATTAAGAATGCAGAGTACGGGTTTCCATTAACCTCATCGAGCGATGACAATAACAAAACGATTCTTTACCAATAACCAATAACCAATTTCATTGGCATACAATAAATTCTTCAATTCAATTAAAACATAAATAAAAATGTCTAGTGTACTATGACTTTTAAGCAGCTTTATTTTAAATGATGTTTAGGAAAATCAAACATCAGACAATTATAAATATATAATTATAGGCAAGAATAAGTTTTGAATATGAAATTCTTATAAAAGTTAAGCTTTGATAGATAATTTTATTTAATATAAAGTAATTTTTAATTTTAATATTATTAAATAGTTCTTCTGCAAACAGATCAAGCAGTATTATTAATATATTATTGCTAGTTCAGTTTAAGTTTCCCATTACAACTAACACCTTTTCCTCACTTATTCAAGTGTGTGCCTCTCGGCCAACTCATGCGTCAGACTTTATTGTTAGTTTAGTTAAATTTAATAGGTTTTAAACAAATTAACACAAAGGCGTTGCCAAGTGAGCACGAGTCGCTGAAGTTTCCACAGGGTTTTCCGCCTGTCGTTGCCGTGGGCGATTTACAAAATTGCAATTTTCGAAGGTAATTTATTTGAACGCCTGACGAAAATTGAAATTGACATTTGTTGTGCGGCCCACAAGGAAGCCAAGGAGACAATGTAGCCAACAAGCGAACATTATAAACTGAAACTGAAAGCCAACTTCACAGTGCTTAAATTGTCTGTGGGCAGACTCTCCAGTCTGTCTGTCTGTCTGTCTGTCTGTCCGCCTGAGTGTCAGTCAGCATGAGCATAAATTGCATTCTATTGTGCTTGATATATTCGAGTATTCATAATACGGCAGCAGGCAGATGACTTTGACATACACATATACAATGTACTCGAGATCGTAGAAAATAAAATAAAAATAAATTAAAAATAATAATAATAATAGTGGGTTCAATTGTCGACCTTCTATCGGGTGCTTTGTTTTTGGGTTTGGCTTTGTCTTTGACGGCGTTTCGTATTCATATTATAGATACGAGTATTGTTAACATTTCGGTTTATGGCTGCTGCAATTTATGAGCCAAGAATCGAGGAGGCATTAAGCACAACATGCAGACAAACATGGACACCAATTGCTCTGGTGTGGATTGCTGTACATTGCACCACCGAGCACCACCGGGCACCACCGAGCACCACATCAATCAGTCGCATAAATCATTTTAATTATTAAATAAACAAGTTTCCAGTAAGCAGTAAGCACAACACGCTGACTCAGCAGCAGCCGCAAAAATTGTAAATGCAACTGCAACTTGCAACTTGCAACTGCCACAGGGTGTGAGAATATATGAGGCAAGGTACCAAAGGGTTAATTGAACCTCAACCATATCAACTGTGGGTCGAGAAGGCGTGTTTCCTGTCTAGCAAAATTAAATTGGGCACCTTGAAATGAGTTTATGATTATTGAAAGTAATAACAAAGAAGTGATAAAATAAAACAGATCTTCAAACTTCACTATTTGTTTGCATTAAATTATAGAAATTGCCTTGCTAAATGTCCTCAATGCATTAGTAGAGATCTTAACTCTTGTTTAGTTGATTGAAAGCAATCACTACAATCACAATTTTAAACTGAAAACTATTTAAGTAAACGATTTTACATAGATTAATAGTTTCAGGTTATTAAGATCTATATCTTAATTTATTCAATTATCTTTCTGGAGTAGTTATTAAATAACTTTAATACTGAAATATCGTTTCATTAAAAAATGTCCTCCATTCTCACTTGCAATTTCAATGCCCCAGAGTGTTTTTTAATTATTATACTCCACATTCACCATCACTTTGACTCTCATAATTTTGACGGTCAGCTTTCATGGTTACTCAAATTATTTATGAGTTTAGGAAACGTTCTTCAATCATACTTTTAAAATCTTTCACATATTTATAATTATTTAATTATAACATCGGATACAATTCTTATACATAAGAGATTAAATTTTATAAAGCTTACCAAAAATGTAGTAGATTAATACTACTTATATTTGATTAGAAATGTTGAGTGGGTAATTATAAACATAAATTTGAACATGTATTATTTATTAATTAAGAATTTACTATATTAAAGTAGGATGCATGTCTTCTTTAAGAATGTCTTTGAATGTTTGAAATTAAGTTTAGTTTTTCTAATTAAAACATATTAAAGTAATAGCTGGGATACATATGCGTTCCTAGAATTTTAAACGAAGCTCGCCTAATTTATTGTGAACCAACCTCCAATTTGAAGACACTTTTAACAGTGAAGACACTTTTTCAGTGATCGATCTCTAATTAGTTCTCCCATTATTTTGCAATTACAGTGTAAGCTCAACAACGATGACAGCGGATGACGAAGGCATCGGCAAATCGAATGCCTCAGCATCCCAGGCACCGCAGACAACGCTCAGCTCGACAAATCCGACCAATACCCTGGCCAATCTCACCAAGATGAGCAACTGCAGCTACATGACGCCGCACAATGAGAACAGCAGCAGCTCTGGCTGCGGAGGCACTGTCTCATCCCTATCGATGGCGGCATTGATGAGCACAAGTGTCGGATGCGATGTGAATGCGGATGCTGTGATGATGTCATCGTTTGAGCGATTGGAGGTGACAGGTGGACACTTTATGCGGCCCAATAACTTCGATCAGGAATACAGTGCCATGGTGGCATCGGTCTGCGAAAACGAGTTAGCCAAGTGAGTCAATGGGATTGAGATTGCAGCTCTGAGTTTAAGCCAGGCCCAAAAGGAAACCTAATTGACAATTAGACAGAATTAGAATTGAGCAGCAAAAAAAAACAACAGTCACAAAACAAAACGCCAAAAATGAAATCGAATCTCTGACAGAATGTCAAACTGTCAATAGCCAAATAGTCAATGGCCAGGAGAGCATGCCAAGCATTTTTCAACAGTGTCTCACATAAATTTATGGCGGGCAATTATTCAATTTAAGGCGAATTCGATAGCGACCAAAATGGAGGCGGTTGCATGTCAAACTCAAATATTAACTGCGATTACATGTTGCCATTAAAGGCGTGACTGTTTGCAATGCAAATAATAACAAATAGTAGCTATCGCTGATTTTCCTTTGTAGTTGTTCTATTTATTTCATTATTTTTTTTCAGCTTCAAAAATATTTATTTGATTTTTTGCTTGGTTATTTTTGGGCCTTAAAAGATACAAAGTTTATACGAGTTATGCTAATGTTTGCCGATGTCTTTTACATCTTCAATTCTTATCGCAGCAGCGACAATGTTTCAGTGGCTTCGGACTTGACCCGCATGTATGTCAGCGATGAGGATGAGAAGCATGAGATCCGTGGGCCAGTGCGGCATTATCATTGAGCAAATGGATTGTGTGAGAGACAGAGGCAGACAGACAGAAAGAGAGAGAGAGCGAGAGAAGAAAAGGGAGCTAGACAGAGAGAGAGACAGAGAGAGAGACAAAGAAAGAAACAGACAGAGAGAGGGCAAGAGAGACAGAGAAAACTTCAGTTGGCGTAATCCGAATGATTCGAGTGCAGCAGGTAATCTAAATAATTCGAATGATTCAATTGTTACGGATAATTCGAATGACTCGAGTGATTCGCAAAGAGGCAGACCAAGTCAGACTAGAATCAGACCCAACAACCCATTTATGGCAGTTCATTAAAGTACCTTCACTTTATAAAATTATAAAATTATCAATTATACATACATATATCTAACATTAAATGTTACAAGTGTATTTAAGTTAACTAACAATAATATTACTAACATACCATTAAGCATCAGAGATCAAAATCTATATATATATATATTTTTGAACTCTTTTATGCGACATTTTACTATATATTTAAGTGCCAACTAATTACTTAATATTTATTCGAAAAAGGTTATAAAAGTGCATTATATTGTTTACATACAACTAGATAATTAACTTAGACTTATGATGATAATAATGTTACATAAATGGGCAGTTCCTGGTTAAAATAGTGCAAATATACACATACACCATGATGAATATTTTTACAGCATTGATGAAAAACATTGAAAAGAAAAGTATGTTAGCCTAAGGGATATACCATATACATATTAATAAATATACATGTTATCTACGTATTGATCTATTTTAAGAATCACTTTGTTTGTATTGTAACGATTAACAATTAACAATCAACAACTGTCTAAGTCCAGATGTTAAAATATGCTTAGAAATCGAAACTAATAAAGCTTTCCTTGTACTCGTAGCAATCAAATGTTTTACATATCCAACTCCCCCAGATTCCCGGTATAAGCCACATGCTGTGAACAACTAACAAATGACAAAAACAAATACAATTTGAACCCTCGAATTGTAACGATGTAAGTATAAAAGTCTAGATAATAATGCCAGGGAACAGATAGATAGATCTTTGTAAGCCGAATGTGAAATATGTGCTACAAATTGGCGGAGCCAGAAGAAAAACGAGCTATGACCATAGCAAATTAAGGTCATTGGCGTTGAAATCTGAAATCAAAAAACTGAAATCTCAGTACTTGCAACTGCAACTGCAACGGCAACGGCAACAGCGACTGTTCGATGTCCACGCACCAAACGGTAGCTAAATCAAAGTTAATCTCATAGGTAGACATATGCTTAATATGGCCCAAAACTGCACATAAATAAATAAATGTGCGGCCAAAGCCCAGCTAGCCAAAATGGTAAACATGCCAAAAACAATTACCAAATGTTACCACCGACAACAACAACAACAACAACAGCAACCGACGGGCGACAACAACAACAGCAACTCACAAATAGTTGAGAGCAAACATTGCAAAAATATAAACGTATGAACACAATAATAATAATAATAATTGTGGCCAATTGCTGTTTAGTTGGCAGTTAATTGCAACATGGCCAAGACAACAAACGCTGCACGAGTTGGCCAAATCAAATGTTCTCTTTCTGCCGGTTTCCTCCACGTTTGCTGCTGTTCTTTCCTCAAAAAATATCCAAATAAAAAAATTCCACTCGAATCCGCAATTGGAGGTCAATTTGTTCATTTCCCAGTCAGTTTTGAACTAGTTCTGAAATTATTAATCATAATAAGTACAAAATAATTAATATGTATAGTAAGTAAACACTTTGAATAATGGAATAGTAATTAAAAATTGTTTATGACATTTTGAAGTTTTCATAATAGCGACAAAAGATATGTGTGGAAAAAATTGACAGAAAAGTATGAAATATCTATTTTATTTTCCAGTTTTAATGCCGAATTAAAATAGGGGTAAAATAATGATACATTTAATATTCCGCAAGGAAATCGGTTAATTTTTGAACAAGTTATGACATGTTGAAGTTTTTATAATAAATTTTTTAATTTTGAACTTGTAAAATAAAAAGTTTATTTCCTTTTTCATTTATATGCTCAGTCTTAATTCGACAAAAGTGAAGATTGAATTTTAAGGTGTGTTTTGTTTATAAAAACGATCGGTTTTATATAAACGAATTTACGATTTAGATTTATCTTCAAATGTAGTTAAATTGGTTTAAAATATATTTGATGATGTATGGGATATGGGATATCATGAAGTAATTATCATTACTAATTTGTTTTCTATCTGCACATCATTCAAAACTGGTTGTCTAAGTATAAACAAATTTATTAAATGTTTAAAGTCGTTAATCAGAGCTGTTCTTTTCGGTGGGTTTTACCAGCTCCTTAAAGATTATACTGAAATGTGAATATTAGGCTCAATAGAATTGTTTTCTTGTTTTCTCAGAGTTCTCAATGTTCTTCTTTTTAATTTGCGATACTATTGATGACTTTTCACGTAGTTCTGTTTGATCTGTTGATCTCTCAACATTCAGTAACAATTTAAATTAAAATTCGTAGTTTCTTTGGTCTAAAATATTTGATGTATCTCTACGATAATCATTTTCTCGTCTCTATATATTTATTTCATTAGAAAAAATGCAACAAAGTGATAGAGTTTTGAATTTTCCAGCCCTCGTTCTTGTTACCAAATGCAGAATTCAGTTTGAGTCTCAGTCTTCAACCACGTCGTCATCATCTTTGTTGTTGCTTGTGGCTGTTGTTGTTGTTGTTGTTATTTGGTGACTGTAACTTTGGATTTGGCTTTTGGCTTTGGCCATGCCGCGCAATTACCAAGACAGGCAGCTAATTTTATTTGCTGTAAACGTGCGCCTCAATCTGCAGATTGTTGTTATTATTATTGTTGCTGTTCTTGTTGTTGTTGGTATTATTATTGGAGTTGGAGTTTTTTCGGTGGGAATTATTTGACGATGACTTTTGAGGCATTGCGTGTCTGGATCGCATTAGCCAACTCTGCAGCACTCAGTCGGCCAACAACAAAAAGCGTTAGCGTCAATTGAGTTGTCAGCCAAGTGGCAAGACATTACTCGTACTCAGGGTGGTCTATGGATCTAGTCAATGTTGG
Source organism: Drosophila sp. st01m (assembly GCA_018901795.1). Lineage (NCBI taxonomy): Eukaryota > Metazoa > Arthropoda > Insecta > Diptera > Drosophilidae > Drosophila > Drosophila sp. st01m. The sequence continues at coordinate 5,351,344 of JAEIFG010001638.1, forward strand.
GGTGTTAATGGAAGGCGTTGAAGTGTTTACAATCCCATTTCAACTTTGGCTGGTAAAAATATTATGCAAATTATGTTAAACAGGAAATCGAAGACGATTTGAAAGTTCCACAAAGACATCAATACATACAATAGAATCGATCGATCCATAGTTATTAACTATTGCAAAAACTGGTTCGCAGCCAAAACTTAAAGATCAAGTTCAGCAATAATAACAACAACAAAATCAATAGCAGATTGTTGGGTGACATAAATCACAAAGAGCCTTATTATTAGCACATGACAGATTAAAGTAGTTGTCAATAAATAATAAATACCGCAAATAAGACAGCTATATCTACAGCACAGCGATGACTTCTGTATACTCTTATTCACAATATTAGAAAAACTTGACTTTATTTTGCAAAAACAGGAAACTAACATAAAGTCAGCTAATTTGAATATTTTTTAAGACTCAAAAAAACAATTAAGCATAAAAAAGAAAAGGCGAAAAAAATAATATTGTTTAGTTTTTAAAGGAGAAACAAGTGTAAAACGAAAATCGTCTGCATATATATTTTATATTCTAAAAAATATAATATAATACACAACAGCCTTAATTCGGAAATTGTTGAGCAATCAGTTATAAAGGTTCTAATAAGCTATAAAGAGTGAATAAATAAATACATAAAATATAGAATCTATCATAGAGAGTTCAAAAAAATAATACAATTATTGGAAGCTAACACTCTATTTTTAAACAAACATTTTTAAAACAGTGTCCATCCCACAGAATATCCCAACATAAATAAGTCTTGAAGATTGGAGTTCTAAATTTTTTCCAATTATAATGCCTATAAAAGTAGTCAATTACTTTGATGAGCGTATTTACTTGATTGGCAAACCCGATTGTAAAGTTAGTGATGCTCTTTATGATGGTGAATATATAATTAGTTGCTTTAGATTTTATTGAAGAGGCCGCTCGATGGATTGCATAACATTTTGCAGAGGCTTGTCAAAGATTTTATGTAAGAGTGAAATGTATGCCATTTAGATAACATTTAGCTTGGCCTGACCATATTCCTAAATGTCTACTCTTGGCCAAATTTGGGGCATATTTTGTCAATGGCTCAGCCCATGGAACCTATTGGAACGTGGAACGTGGAACGCTGAACGCAAAGACATGGAGAAGTCGTGTTGCGGCAAAGTGCAATAATTCACACTCACTTTGGGGCAACCCATTGACGTTTTATTGGTGCCACAACAACGGATCGACATGCCACACAATCCACAGTCGATACACTCCAGAAAATTTCTGTTATGCTAAGAGCTCAAGTGATTATGAAATTAAACATGCACAAGCTGCCACTCTACATATGGTTTATGGCCGAGTCGAGAATTATCTGTAAAGTAAAATGAAGTTATTAAATTGAATTTATGATTTCCATAATCAAAATTGGGCGCGTGCATTTGAAAAATGAATTGTTTGCCAATTCCCAAATGTGCCACCGGCGATACGTGTACGAATAGTTGTTCGTAGTTTTTCAACAATTTATGGATAATTTGGTCATGATTTATCCGATTGCCAATAAATAACAGGCGAAACTCTCAAATGCACAGCTAACGTGGCCTATCGATTGGTCACAAGGGAAGCCGCACCGGCCAAGCGATCTCTTGGCCAAAATGCAAAGCCAAGTGGCTTGCAAAATTTAATTAAGCCAAAAACAAAGGCCATGGGCAACAGCTCTGTTCGCATAAAGATGATAATCAAATGCATTTCAATACATATTTTAAATGTATTTTTTTGTGGGCGCGTCGTGTCGCGCGTTTAGCCAAGACACAAACCACGAGCGAATCTTCGCCTGCACAGCTTCGGCTCTTGTCGGCACTCGTCATTCGCTTTCGTTTCAACTTCGGCTGCAGTTCGGCTCTTGGCGCAGAGACTCACTGAATACTTCTACCTAATGTTGCATAAAAAGTGGTTCAGTGGAGCAAACGGCTTCAGTCTAAAAACATCGCGAACGCGTCCAAAAGTATCCACCAGATACTTTTCAATTCACTTGCATCTTATTCGGCGCGGAAGTGAAGTGTAGGTGTGGAAATTTGTGTGAACCAACGCATCCTTATTGGGAATTTACGCGCAAAAGCTTTTAATTTATTGTGTGCTTTAAATGTTAATGATTCATTTGCAATAAAACGAGATTGAAATATTTGAATATTGTACATATACTCGAACAAATAATTAACATTCACATATATTCATTTGCATTTTGCAGTGTCAACGTATACGTCAATTTTGGATTAAAATATTTGTTGCGGATACAAAATTTGTTATAATTAAATTGAAGGTGAGTTTTCTGCTCGTCATACGAAGGTTAATTAATACAGACAAAGCATACTTAAATGGAAGAATTAACTTAAATTAACTCACTTAAGGAAAGTTTTGAAATTAATTTATATTCAAACAAACACAAATAAAAAGGGTTTAAAAAAATATAGATATTAAAAATATCGTCATAAAATTAAATAATTGTAGAAAAAGCCAAAGTAAAGTATATTATTATGTTTCAAATTTTGAGCATTGCCTTAAAAATTATATAACTTGCTGCTGCTGCTAATTTTACAGTTACCAATATTCAAGAAATAAATACGAGTATTTTTGTTTAAGTTTAAATATCTTAGCAGGTTGAAAAAACGAGAATTGCGATAAAATGTCGCCAATAAGAGACTCACAATTAAACATTTAAATAGCTAATTTATTGCAATTCATCTGATAATACATTCTAGAGCAGGTTTCTCCTTTGTTCGCATCGACAATGAGTAGTAAATTCCAGATGATTTCACTCTAATATAAACGAGTAAAAGTCATGCAATTGTGCGAATGAAAATTGCACTTGACATTTGCAATTTTAATCAATCTTTAATCAGCTTGACGGATGTCAATCGTTGGTTGATTTTTAATTCAACTCAACAAATTTACATATTAATATTTAATTGAACAGAGTCGACAGTCGAGTGCATCGATGAAGTCCGTAAACTGAAATTGAAGTTGAAAATGTCAAATTCAAATTCGAATTCAAATTCGAATTAAATAAAGCCATTGGAGTTAAAAATTGCATCTGCGGTAGGTCGAAACAACATTTCAGTTGTAATGAACACAAATTAACATACAATACGAACTCCGAGCGACAGATTGTCAAACACCACGAACACACAGAAATGTCCAATGCCCAATGCCCAGAAAATGTGGCTCAGACATCAGTTAACTGACTCTGGATCCGATCTCCTGTCTCTCTTCTGGCGAATGAATAATTCATGTACATAGACTCAGCGTGTTAACTGCTTAACGCAGTCGAGTTGGCATTTCAAATATGTGCGAAAATATTGTGATAGCAAGTTTGTTGCCTAAGTCTTTTGATTTGCCAATTTTGGCACATTCCAAAATTTGATGACATTCAAAATGAAGTCGTAAAATTCTGCAGATGCCTGGTGAGCACCTTCACTTCCGCCTTGAAAGTGACTTTTTCGGACCTAAATCTGATTGCAAAATGACATTGACTTAGATTAAAATATAGTAAAACTCATTTATAAAATCCAAAAGATAAAACCAAAACACAAGTAATTTACGACTAAAATTTGCGAATCTATAAAAGGTATTTGATTTTCAATTTGCATATGCAAATTCGATTCCCACGACTTTTAATTGTGGCCAAAAACACACACAAACATCGAATAAAATAAAAAGGCCACTCATGCCAAGTACAACAGACTTTAAGCTTGGACTTGATACAATTCGGCGCATTCGATTGTAATTTTATAGACTATTCATACAATGGCAAAGCGACAAGCAACATGTGTAGAATTTTATCTGATGATGACATAAATGTTACTCATTGTTGTTGTTGCTCGTCGTTCATCTCTTTGTTATTGTTGTTGATTATCTTAAATATGCATTTTGAACAGTTTAATTAACACTATTAACTAAGCTTTTAGACAAAGAAGCTAAAGATTAACGACGCTGAGTAAATTGATATCTTAAATACCCTTGCGCAAAGTACAATAATATAATATGTAAGTAAATAGTAGTGTAGAAAATATAGCATATTACCTGTTAATAAGAAATATTTATAAAAATATATAAAACTAATGAAAAGCAAATCAAAAAACTTCAGTCTTTTTATTTTCCATTTCTTATTATTCAAGAGTTAATTTATTGTCACAATATTTATGTAAAATGTAATTTAACGCAAGAGCATTTAACTTGAACTTCCCTCGTTGTTGTTGTTTTATTTGCAGTTTCTTTACTTCCAGTTTGAACAACGCACTTAATGAATATATTTCTAGTTTCTTGAGAGCTATGACAGTCGTTTGACTAATAGAACAGGGAACATAGATATTTATCTTAATGAAGTCGACGCATTGCCAGTCAAATTGGACTTGGTTCTAACCACAACTGGCTGTCAGACAGGGCGAGCCACATGCCACATGCCACAAACATACTCGGAACTGCGCCTAGAAATGCGTATGACTCGATTGACATTTGCCAGACAATTCGCTGCACTATAAAAAGCCGCAATCAGACAGACAAACAGACCGACAGCCGAACAGATAGACAGACGAACAGACAGAGACTCAAGTGAAACTAACGACATTAATTGAGTTTCCCTCTCAGATCAGTTCAAGTGGTTGACTAGTCAAACTGTCTAACTAGAGCACATTTGGAGCGGTTCGATCTGACTCTGACTATGGCTCTAACTGACGTCTTGTCTCTGGCATCTCCGTTAACCTCAAGTGCATTCAAGGCCTCAATTCTGGGCGTTTCCCTGTTTTGGCTATTAGTTGTGTAACCACTGAAAATCAATTTGGTTAGACTTCACAAACACATTTTGGTTCAAAGTTCAATTACCAAAATAAAGCCTAAACAAATCCAGAAAAATGCAACGTCAGCTGCATTTGAAAAAAAAATAAACAAAAACATTGTTTCATTACGTAATGAGTTGTAAACATATCTGAAATGTAAACAAACCAAATTTACAAACAATAACAAGGGCAAGCACACAATTTAATTAAAAGCAATCGTCCAGAAATCAACAAGCATTCATTATACGTATCATGTCTTACAATTTACAATCGAAATATTAAGAAGAAGCTCAAGCTGAAAATGTCTTAAGCCATTGAAGCCAGCGGGCAAACTGAGGTAATAGATTGTTCAAATCTAAGCCAAGCTTGTCTTGATCTAGTAAGAAGATAAATCGTTTGGGAATCTAGAAGGTACCTAACTCAATTAAGCATTTAAAGTAAAAGTTCAATTGGACCAACAGAAATAACCTTCAACAGTAGCAGAGTCGATCTTTGCCGCTCATTGTAAATTTTCCCAAGAAACGGTAGCAAAATGTTTATAAACGAGTACAAATAGAACTTAAATAAATACATATATATACTTTTATGTATACATAAATACATATATACAGACTGTTCCATTTTCCAAACTATATCATATCTTAAATGCATTATACACCGCTTAAAATTACACAAAAGTCTCGACACATCTTTATTTGAAATACATATGCTGTAATTTAAAGTGTATGCTGGTTATTTGTAATTAAACTAAATTTTATTTACTATTATTAGCACATTAATAATGCTTACTAAATAGTGCAAAAACTCTGAGAAATTTCAATTGAATTAAATAAAAATTTGAAACACCCAGATTCAATTTGCAAACTTAATCATATCTCAAATGTCTTACACTCACTTGTAAAAATATGAATCTTTATTCAAAACAAGCTGTGAATTAAAGTATATCCTGGTTAATTGTTATTAAACTTAAATTTTATTAATTTTACACCCAAATAAATGTTGAAGAAGCAATTTTGAATTGATCAAATTTCGATTTGATTTCGAAACTTTCGTTCACAACTCAAAACAATTATCTACTTATTTATCTGGCATTTGTATCAAAACAACAAAACTCTTTGTTTACATTGGCCAACGGCGATGGCCGTTGGTCAGTCAAAAGTTCAACAAACGTTTGCTTATTACGAGTTCAGTGACGGGATCAATTGGACAAGAAAGTCAAGAAGGTCAAGACAGTCTGCCTTTTATTTATATATTTATATACATATATATTTATTTTTGTTAGGTTGGTTAGCCCGATTTTTGGCCAGTCACGCATGCCTTTCGATTTCTACGAATCTTAGTTTCTTTTTTAATTTTTTGGAAGGGGGAGGGGCAGTGATTACTCAATTCTCAATGCGAGCCCAATGCAAATTTATCTTTTGCCCAAAAAAATTTGCATTTCTCAAAAACAAAGTTCGTGATATGTCACAGGCGTTAGAATGTGCTCCACCACCACCACCAACAACAACAACAACAACAGCAGGAGCAGCAATTACAACTACTGCAATAACAGCAACCACTACAACAAAGACAGCAATAACATTAACAGCGCTTAGTTGACACTTTGGGGCAATTAGCCGCAACTTAAAAATGACATTCAAATTGGCAGCTTGTCATTTGCCACAAGCTGAATGTCTTCTCCAATCGACGCTGTCAGTTGTTTTGATTTATATATACCCTGCATGTAACCTATATACCAATTTAAATGACCTTCAATGTTTTTAATTTGTGCTACTTTCATAACTTAATTGCTGTTAAACAAAAGACTTAGGCAACGAACTTTAATAGAACTTATATGCCCTGTAACATAAACAAGTCAAAAGAAGGCACTATTTGGTATATTCGCATATTTAATTATTATTTTCAAATTGAGAGAATCTTTAACTGACATATTGAAATATTCAAAGTTAAACATAATTTACAGAGTATCTTCCAGTTGCATTTGAACATCTGAATGCCGTCGAGGAGACGCAGTTAAGTCGACAACATTTTTGCAATTCAGTGATTAACGCATTTTAATTAATTAATACGTCGTCGTTGTTTTTTGTACTCTGGGTCAATTGAAGTCTTGGGTACGACTATTAACACCTGTCACAGGTATTAACTGGATTTTCATGCGAGTATTATCAGTTAACCAGGTCAAGTCGCCTTGTCATTTAATGCAAATGATTGTGCAATGTTTTTTGTAGCTTGTTCCATTACAAATTGGGGCTTGGGCAAGTCGCATGAAACGCATGTGGGCGTGGTCCGGCTTTAAGCTATTCAGCACAAGGCGTTAACTTCCATTCGATTACAAAATAAAATAAAACAGAAAACATGCAACATGTTGCAGTTCACCATGAACTGCAAGGAAGTCAGCCGGAGCTAGTGTTCAGACTTTTGTGGATAGTTCAAATATGCGTAATGAACATTTATTGTTGTTTGATTAAAAAAAAAAACCCAAGACAAGTTATTATACTTTTACTTATTTACCCAGGCATTTTTCGGGTTATTGAACGCAATTAATTTCGGTTTCTCTAATTTCAAACGGCTTTAGCTTTAATTTGAGTTCTGATTGCATTTGCGAAAACCAGATCTTGTAGAGGGTATTACTTAAAATTTGGACAAGTGATATATACCTAAGGCCAAGAAAAATATATTAAAAAGATTGCTTGCTGACTTTGATGTTTGAACTAAATCGTAATTATAAAAATTTTGTAATTAAAATAACAATTATATTTATACTTACTATAATATCATTTATTTATTTCTACTGCTTTTATAAAAACGATTGTCATTTGTTTTCTTAATAACGTGAAATATATAAGTTTATATGTAAGGGTGTTTAATATTCGATCAATTAGCTGTTCTTCTTTGTTGTTAAGAGATGCATAAATTATAATAATTACCTTTATTTTGACAATTGAAACACAATTAAGAAATTAAATTCTTCTACTTTAAAAAATAATTCGGACAACAAAGTGTTAATTTTTAAAGAAATTAGAATTATTTAACTGCTGAATATATTTAATCATGTTTTAAGTTTCAATTTAAAAGACTGCTCCAAATGAATTCGACAATTAACTTTTTCAAGCGCTTTTCCAAATAAAAATCTCGTTGAAAAAGATTTTAAATTAACAAAAGAGTTACGAAACTCAGTTTAAACTTCCAGTTTTCGCATTATTTTGTGTTGCTCGAGAAGCGTTCTTAATTGGAATTTAAGTGGCAGGCACCTTGCAGGCAATTAAACAAATTCAATCATTGTCAGCGAGACCCACGCTGTAATCTGGTCTGAATGCGATTGCTGTTGCGGTTGCTGTTGCTGTTGCAAGCGGCAACTTGTGGCAAGTGTGGAGGCTTGTGAACGACATCAATTAGCAGAGTTTTTAATGCGACCGCATTTGGCGTGAAACAGCGTAAGAGTCGAGCCAGATTTATATGTATACAAATGCCAAGTAAAATGCGTAGAAAAACGCCTCGAGTCAATCAATTTTGTTGTGTGTCGAGCGACGCGTATTACAAGCAGAAACCCGCCACGGGGACCAGGCAACCGACCAGGCTAACTAGGCTACCAACTGGCAAAGTGTTGCCCAGGCAGCCTTGGTTACTGGCAGATTGCGATGCCGATGCCTGATACCGATGCCAGATTGGAAGCTATTTGGAAAGGCGGCACTCGAATTACGCGGCAAACTTACGCAAATTTTGTTGAAAACGCCGTCAGGTTAGAGCCTCATCGAAGGTGGAGGAGACCGAAACGCACACACACACACACACACACTGGCACACCCTAATGCTATCTGCCCCTACCCTATCTGCAATGTGACTTTAATTGAAATCTGCGCTGCCTGACCAACTCGTTAACGTGTTCGAAAGGCTCGAGTCGCCTCGTTTCAAAGTAATTAAAAACTTGTCGTTCCATTTATAACACTCTTGTGAGTGCGTCTCTCAGTGTGTGTGCGTGTGTGTACTTATGTGAGTGTTATGTCATAGAGAGTGCTTACTGTTAACAGCAGAATGTGTCTAACTTCCGATTAATGCCATTGAAATGTTCTTTTATTTAGGTAAAATCCAATAGATTATTATACTAGATATTATATTGCATACATTGTGGAGTTTATTAAGTACTGCATTAATTTTTAATTAGCAACGTAAACATTGTTTATTTTTAACAACATATATTTTATTCTTATTGTTTATTGCATGAAAATTAAATAGGGGAATAATTCATTTTACAATGTCATAAAAACACACTCGAATTATTTTTGTATAACAAATGAAAAGATTCCAAAAATGCATCAAACTTCAAAATAAAATAAGAATATGTTTTAAAATTTTTTTCATTTTATATTTATTATCAATTCATTATTTAAATTTGTTGTATGTTTTGTTCATACTTATTTTACACATAATTTTAGTTTTTATATCATCTGTTTTCAACTGACAAATTAAAATATAGCTCCTATATTAACATTTTATCTAATTTGATTGAATTATTAGTTAGTTTAGTTTGGGTTTTTGTTTAATTACTCTAAAATTATATTAAAGATAGCTCTTGACCTCGGACTGCCGACTAATGCAATTAAAATTAAGATAAGTTCCCAAATAACATATAATTAATTAATTTACGCATATAATTATATTGCGCAGCATTAAACTCTTCACTTTATTATGATTCTATAAAATACACACAATTCTAAATCAACTTTCTAACAAGCTCTAAAGTTAAAGCTGCTCTTTTATTTAAATTAATACTAAAATAGCATTAAAACACGCATTTTAATTTGCTGCTTGAATTTTAGTTCCTCTTTTTGGTACTATAAATACACTACCTAATAAAGCTGATTTAATGATAGGGTATTCAAACTTCAGTTATTTGTTGACTGCACTGTGTTTTCAATTTTCATGTTTTGCCGCTTGTGGCGCACATTGCGTATACGCAACATTTGTCATAAAATTGTTGCTTTCGGTTTTTTCTGTATTTCTATTTTTATTGGTGATTGGTTTCGGTTGCGGGAATATCATGAATCACGTGTCCAACTGATTGCAATGGCAATTTGGAGGATGTGCATTTGGATGATTAATGACAGATTCAAATTGAGTGAGACTCGTCTTTTTGGTCAGCATGCGAGTCCCTCGTTCGATTGGCATTCTGGTTGCCAAATGTTACCAGTTTATCAAACAGGTTTCATTAAAAATATTGCATGGCAAATTCAATGAAAACGAGAGGCATTCAAGTGACGCACTTTCAAGTCTCCGCCTGTTCCAAAAAAGCGATCTAAATCTATGCACATTGCACAATTGCAGGGTATGATATGACGTGACATCCTGGCACAGTGGCCACCGGCTACTGGGTAACTTAATATGCGCACAGTGATTGCATTTTATGAGCCAATTTAGCCGCTGGCTTAGGCCACAAAGTAAGCGGATAAATGTCCAAGGATTGGATTTTAATTATTTGCACAAAATCTCATTTCCGTCCCAAAAATAAAGTGCAAAACTGATGCAATCGCAGCTCAGAGCCCAAAACAAAATAAAAATTAAAGATAGATAGGTGGAAAAGAAAAGTTAACAACATATCCAATGTGGACGTCCACGTTGACGTCGCTGCCAGCAGAGATTGACACAGTTTTGAGGCAGTGGCAGGAGTCGAGTGGAAAATCGACAAAATGAAATTTATAGAGCGCGTAGAGTCGCAAACTCTTAAATGGATGGTTGTTATCGTTGTTGCTGTTGTTGTTGGTCAGTCGCAGACCTGCGGCGAGGTGCGTGTGTGTTGCAGTTGCAGTCGCTCAATCAATGCAATTCATTCATTGAGCTTGGAAATGGACAACGCAACACGCAACTAGACAAAGACGAGAAACTCAAAGAGCAGAGATTTCAGACTGTAGCTGCAACTGCAACTGGAACTGGAAATGAAACTGGGACTGGGCCTTTTGGCCAAGTGCCTTTCAAGTTGCTTTCAATTGTGACTCTGGCTAAGGATAAGTGACTGTGTGGCAACAGCGTGAGTAGGTGCAACATAAGGTACCAGTGAAGGTGGCAACTGGAATGTTGCATCAATGCGACAAGATGTTGCTGCAGATAAAGCTAAAATAACTTTTTTTACCTTTTCAAAATTTGAATGTTTCACATATTGAATTAATGACTTAAAAGTATTTAAATCCTGCATTAAAATAATGTTGACAATATTATAAAATATATTTAACAACAATTTGCATACATTTATAAACTTTGTTTATTTGTCATATATTGATTTCTAATTTAAAATAGTAGTTTTTATTTTAAGTAATTTTTATATATTTTTTTAATGTCAACATAAAAAATCGTTAAATTTTATTACTGAACTGATGTTAAATATAAATATACACACGCAAGTTTATTTTTTTATAAATTTGTTTGTTTATTGGAATTAATATTTATAACTTTTTTTCCTTCTCTATTTTTAACTATAATTTTATTTATATCCATTCCAGTTTTATCTTGGAACCATATTCCATATAAACATATATCTTCTGCACATTATAATAGATTACCTAAAACCCCATGACTTCTCCTCCAAGCGCAATTCAGTTGTTGTCGCAAAACAGTTCTTGTAACTTGTGTTTCTCGTATTTTCTCTCTCTCTCTCTCTCTCTCTCTCTGCAACACATGCGACAACCTGAACAAGCTCTTTGCCAATCTCTGGTTAGCTTCCCCTTCAACTTCCCCCATAAGTGTCTAAGTCTACAGTTTTTTATTGAATTTTTGGCACACGCTGCCAGCACACAAAAATGCGTTGGGTGCGTATGCAAAAAAATTAAAAAAACTGATAAAAAACTGATAAAAAGCTGGCAAAAGAAACGCATAAAAACTGCAACAGAAAAAAAGTTGCGTATGGCAACATTTATTGATTTATTATGGAGTCGAGAGAGCATTATTTATTACAAATCTATTTGTGTTGGTCAAGCAACTTAAAATACATATATACGTATGTTTTTTATGCATTGGCTGAAGTTTTTCCTGCGTTTTCAGCTGATTTATAGACCGAGCAGACAAAAGACTTAGGCAACAAACTCGAAATCCGCGGATCTGACAACAAAATGCGACGATAATTTAAAGAGTTCTTTGGGTATTTCGGCGGAGTTGATGAAATTGGTTATTTAAAATAGAAATAGCCTTAAAAAATAAGTGAATCAAGCAATAGAATAAACAGTAATATTTAGAAAATATTTTTATAAAATTCGGCAAAACTTCTTAATACTAGAATAATTTATATTTTATATTGCTAAGGAGATTTTATTATTAATATTCTATTTTTATCTATAATCACTAGTGTTTAGCGAAAATCAATGGTTTTAGAATTTTCGAACTGTAGTGAATAAATTAGTACTTCTTTAAATGATGATGTAATCGTTATTACATATAGTATATTGAAGTTATGTATCGATAACATGCCGATAAATATACCTTACGTATGTAATCGAGTAGTTTGGTGATTAATATTTGATATCTTATTTTTTATCATTATTTAATCTATACAAAGTCCATTAATTAATTAGTTGAGTAATCGATCAATAAATGACTTTCCCATTTACTATCGATAATAATTTATCCAGATTCTCAGTTGAGGCCTTAAACTCGTCATATTAAGTCTTGACCCCTGTGGCACGTCTTGTTGCTGTTGTTGTTGCAACATTGTTAATAACTTAATTAAGCGCCTTTTATGTTAATACAGCGGGTAACTCGGTAGCTGGAATAAATATTCCCATGAACTGTGTTGACTTGACGCCCACGCGCAACCTACAACAATAACAGCAACAACAACAACAACAACAACAAAGTCATGTTGGCCACACGCCACAAGTTGCAAGTAGTCCACCCAGTGGCAGCACATTTGAACCTGCCGCCAGCTGTGGCAACTGGCAACCGGCAAACTTGCAGTTGCAACTGGCAACCGTTGACTGTGGCAACTCCAACTTGATTAATATCATCAGTCGACGGTCTGAGCAACGTTTGTTTATTTCTAGTCTCGATTTGATTATGGACGGCGGGTGGAGTTGCTAACGCCTTCAATCCCCACTACCTCCTCCCTCCTCCCTCTCCCTGAAGTGTAATTGTTAATGTCTAAGTCAGATCTTAAATGAGCTATTAACGTGTCCCATTTCAGACCGCCCAGCAACAATTGCCGACAGCTTTGCATGTTCGCAATATTTGCGATGCTCCTGTTGTAGTTGTTATTGTTATTGTGGCTGCTAATTAGCTGCAGTTTATTATGCCGATCGACTGCTGTAGTGTTTACTGTAGCCAACCTACGGTTTGTGCCTTGGGCAACACTCAAGACACAATCCATGCATGAAATATCACGCCAATTACGGGCCACAACTTCAATTTCAACTCCAACTCCAACCACAACTCAACTCAAATCAAATCGATTCAAAATGAATCGAGTGCAGTCTCAACTCGTACAGTGGCTGCTGCAAGCGTGCGCCACAAATTAAATCAATTAAATAACAAAAAGCCATACACGTTAGTCAATCTGCACACAATATTTGACAAAGTCCAAATACCCTAAGAAATTCATTATATTTCAAATAGTTTTTTTTCAAATTTTATAAAATATATATATTTTTTTTTTTTCATTTATAAAAGAAATAGTTGAATATGATTACCTACAGATTGTTTCAACTGGATGATCTTTTGACGTTCAATCGAGTTAAATTTTTCTCTTTGACACTTTATCAAAACATCAAACTGTCATAACTTTTCCAATTTTTAAGCGATTTTCTTGCGGTTTGTCAATTTTGTCATTATTTGGCTTCTATAACGATTCTGCATCAAAATTGAAACATTTTCGTATTTTTTATCACTGTAAACATATTGCACAGCTCTAAAGACTTTTATAAAAACTTAAAAAAGTAACTTCTGAAATTTTAACCGATTTACTTGCGGAATGTCAGTATTATCATTATTTGGCCCCAAATTTTTGATTTGCATTAAAAATTAAGTATATTTTTTTTTGTTCCACACAGTCATGTTTTTTTAAAGTGTAATAATTGTACATGCAAAATATAGAAATAATTACAATGATGTACAAAAGAATTAAATCATTTTTTAGTCGCCAAACTTTTCATAAAAATATAGCAAAGTTATCACGTCCATCGACTTATTGAAGGAACTCCAAATGCAACATAGAGTATCGACTGAAATAACCGTAAACGTCAAGTGATTTTCATCAATTATGTTATATGTCTGTGCGTCTCATTAAACTTTTATAAGATTGATTGCGGCTATTATTATGATGTCACAAATGTGTTAATAACTCTGTTTTCTCTCTCGCTCTTCTTCTGCAACAGATGTCGCATTATCGCCTAACGAAGGAGCTGCCCAGATTGCTGCTGCTGCTCCTGGTCTCCTTGCAATCCCTGTCAGCTGATCCCGTTGGTTATCACTACGATCGACCCTCGCGACCTTCGGGACCCTTAGCTCCCTTAGGAGCTCCCACATCTGTTTATACCGGCCATCACTTTGCTGCGCTGCCAACTGTGCAGCCGCTGCCTCCAGTTCCAGCGCTGCCTCCGCTGCCGACAGCACGTAGTCCACTGCCCAGGAGTCACTATCTGCCACCAACTGCAGCAACTCCTCCAGCCAGCTCCATTGTGAGCACCTATTATCCTCCATCCTTCGCCTCGCCCATTGCCTCGATCAGTTATCATGGTGCATCTGCTCCTGCTCCGGCTGCTCCACAGATCTTCCAGCAGCCCATCCATGTGCCAAGTGCTCCGGCAGCAGCTCAACCACTGCGTATTCCCTTATGGGAAACAGGCGCTGATCTCACCGGGGGGAATCCTACGTGGCCAATGGACGCCAGTTGAAGCAGTATGCCGTTATCGAGATCATTGATAACGATATCGATGACAAACCCGCGCCGTTCCTCAGCTCCAACTTCTTTGACCGCTATCGGGCGCATGTGGGCGCAACGGGAACGGGAGCGACGGCATCTGGCCTCCAGTTGAGCTCACGTGCCAATGCTTTAGTCCTGGAGCAGCAGGCGCTGAGTGTCCAGCCACGTTTCCAGAGTCAAGGGCAGAACGATGCCATTGCCTTGGGATCGGGAGGATTGGGTTACATACGTCTGCCCAATGGAAATGTCTACCTCGGATCGGGTTCCCTTGGCTACATCAGTGGCCAGCAGCGAGTCGCCTCCGTTTTGGATGCTCGCACACGTTCCGAGGTTACCTCGGATGCTCTGCATTTTGGCCATGGCCCATTGGGCGGCGCTGATAACTTTTTGCGATTTAAGTGAGCTTGGGGAGTGTGAATGAGTTTTTTGTACAATACATATTTTATTGTAAATATTTAAATAAAAATCAAACTTTATCTTGTAGTTTTTAAGCTTCTCTGTACGCCGATTTACACTTTACGTATGTAATTGCAAGCATTTTGTATGTTTTCCTATGCGCACTGCTGAACGTTGACAAAATAAACACACCAATATCGAATATGTGCAGATTATTATTTCTTTTCTCAAACTGATACATTCAAAATCATTTTAAATGAATTGCGCCATATCGTCTACCATTAACAGCTCTTATCGATATATCGACACTGTTGATTAACAGTACCATTGGGAGTTTAACAGAAATGTTGCTAATATTTATGTTGTTGGGAATTTTTGAGATAAAAAAACTGTTTTTGCAGGAACAAATTTTAAAATTAGCTGAAATTTATGAAAAAATAGAAAAAACATAATTTTATTTAATGAAAGATTGAAGTTTGTCAGTAAAAACGTTCTTAGCACTGTTTGAATTGAAAGGCTGCCAGATGTATAAACTATCGGTATTTCTACTATGGGATTCAAGGATGCCACCCTTTTGTTTTTTAAATGATGTTAAGGAAGTTCAAAATTTTTCCAGATACTTTTTTAACTGAAATAACTAAGTTTTTTCTTATAAGCCTAAAATTTTTTTTAATAGAGTTTTTTTCAGTTTAATTTTTCCCGGCTTTTAGGTGAAGAACAATCAAACCAGATAGAAAATTTTTGCTATGTGGCAATCTTCGGATATTTAGCAACTCAACTGCACAACTCTAGGGCCCAACATTCCACTTTGAACGCACGAGCGTTGCGGTTGTGCGCGTCGGAGAAAAATGTTAATTCGACTATTTACATATCGTTTAATAAAATAACAAAAATACGCGCTGCGTTTAACAACGACAAACCAAGGCAAAATTTTATAACATTTTGTTGTATCGGAAATTCACGCAAAGCTGTTTACAAGCATTAAAAACAGCTGCAATTAAAAGTTAAAGTAATTAAAACATATTGTTTGTAAACAGTTGGAAAGGTGCCGTTATAAAAGCCAAGGAATTTTTCATCAAGAAAATTTTATATGCTCCTGTTCGCCGCCTGACACTGTGCGTCTCTCTGTGCGTGTGTTTGTGTGCCCCAAGTGGATGTGAGTGTGTGTGTGTGTGTGGTCCAGTTTTGTGTATAACAATAAGAATTGTGTTCAGTGTCCTTTGAAGGTGCTTTAAGGTTGAATATTCGTATATTGGAAAAAAAGCTGAACAGCATCAAAGGAATGACAGGATAACATGTATTAGTCATCAAGTGTACATATACATACATACATACATACGCAGCAGCGCAGTAGGCGCATCCTGTTTGCGTGTATTGGTGTGACGCCGGTTTTTGCACACTGCCAGTAAAAAGAGCAGTAACAATAACAAAAAACAACAACAGTCGCAGCAGGCATAACAGCAACAACAACTTGTTCTCCATGCATCGCTTAACCCCTGCGTGGTAGTAACAACGAAAAAAAACAACAACTGTCAACGCAAGGAAAATTGAGAATGGAACGTAAATTCACGCGTGGCTTGAATAAGCCGGGAATGGCTGCACAGCTGAGAGAGAGCGTCTCTCAGGTGGTGCGTGAGAGCGCCGTTTTGGTAAGTTTTGGTGTTGTTTCAATTTCTGAGTTAAGCTTTAGCTGTTGTTGCTATTGCCTTTGCATTTGCATTTGCGTTCGAATTTGTCTTTGCATTTGATTCTTATGTTGACATTGGAGTTTTTGTTTTATTTTTTTTGCTGGGTGTGTCACACTGCATGTGTGCATTTGTTGTTGTTGCGTTACTTGCTATGCGTGGGAGCAACAGTAAATGTATATGGAAATGAAATAAACATTTTATGTTGAGTTTCAGACACTCTTTTTCTCTCTGCCCTTCCCTCTCTGTGTTGCAATGCCTCCATATAAAAACATTACTATATTTTCATTTCATTTTTTGGCAAACATCCAAAATGTTTGATACGTACGTATAATTAAAATACGAGAATTTTCGCTCTCGCAGCTAAACAAGTATCTTTTGCCACATTTTAATTTTAATTTATGACGTCTAGCTGAATGTAATGTTGCATAAGCGACAACAACAAATATAATAACGTGGAAGGCGTTGAATTCTCGACTTTTTCACTTCTCGTTTTTCTCTTCTTGTCAACACGAGTTTAGTAAGTTGTTTCTGTTCTTGTTGTTGTTGTTTTGCTTGTTTCGTTCTCTCAACGCGCTTTGATGATAATCATAGGGAACTAAGAGTTCCAAGGCCGTGCGATTTGGAATACCGCAGCATCCACATTTGTTTACATTCCTGTTTGAAATGATAATGATGTGTGTTTGCTGTGTTTGCCTTAAAGTCCTACAGTGGTACTTGCCTAAGGCGAACTTTTGTTTGTAATTGATTTCCAAAATAAATGTAATTTATTTTAAAAAATTTAGTTAGGGTATTATTAAATAATATAAATGAAGACTGCAAAATGAATATTGGAGATTTTATATACATATGCCTCTACATTTTTTATTTCAACAAAACTACCAATAATTATTATACATTAGTCGATTACTAATTAATTTCAAATGTAATTTGAATCGTTACATTCAATTTATAAATTATATCAATAAAAATATTTTTAAATTGTTTTACGTCTTTCTTAAACTTTTAGAAATAACTGTAACTTAACTGAAAAAAGTCAGCTTTATTCGGCTTTGATAATCGTAGTTACATCCAAGTAGGAAGTCTCTCTTTTCGCAACATCAACACGATCTGATGAATAATGCATATGATTACACTGTCTGTCACATATATTTGCACAGCTTTATTATACCTTTTTCCTGCTACCGGTGCAGGGTATAATTAAAGTCGCTTTGTTGTTGTTTTTTTTTTTTTTTTTTTTTTTCATACTCAAATATCAATAGATTAAAGTCCGTGTACATCGTGTACACTGTACATAATAAAAGCAAATATGTGGCGTGTGTTGTGGCCGGGGCGTGACTTCATTTCAGTTTGGAGAATTGAGTTTTGAGTTGAATGCTGCATTTTCCACGTGTAGCTGCTAACTGTTCCACTAATTAAATTACTTGGCCCGCAACACACAAAATCATATTATGGGGCAACATTAGACGCGCTTCAATGCCAATTACACTGTGCTCCAAGTGATCCATAACGTGGGTGGGCAATATGTCCCCCTCTCCCCTCCCGCTCACTTACTCTCTTTCAGTTCCCACTCGATATGTATCTAATTCAATTAGTGCGTAATAATGCGGTAAGTGAGAGTACCTCATCAATGAGCTCAACTACCGCAAATGTCCACTAACAGTCAATCAGGCCTTAATAGAAATGAAAACAGAATAATAATAGGGTATACATATGTATGTGGCCAATTCAGTTGACGGATTTATGTCTTTCAGCTGGTTATGGAGTTTGCACACCGAGTTGTTGACCAAAATTTCACTTTGCTTTTGGTCAAATTAATATTTGCCTTATCAGTTGTCCCCTTTCTGCTCTTACAGCGTCTTTCCCAACTCCATTTTTTGTCCACAATTGCATTAATTAAATATGTTGACACCCGCTGCTCATTTTTGGGGTCAGTCGAGTTCGACAGCGGTTTATTGGATCTTTTTCGAACATATTCGGAACTATGTCAATTGTTTATTTACAAGCAAAGGGCGTTGCCATTTACGGAAGTACTTAAAGATACAATATGTTTATTTATGAAGTGTATATTCAGTTAAATCAACTAGAAGATAGGCAAAGTTTGTGTACTTACAATATTTAAATTATGACTGTAGAGCCTTTGACTCCATCAATTGATTATAATAAGCGGATAGAAATAAGCAGATAGGAGTGTTTCAGATTTGTCAATGTTATTCTAGTTAAATAGGAACTAATCGTATAGGTACGGGTATAGTTTCATTCATATTTATACTTTCTTATCAGCAACTCTCATTGTATTTATAGTATCTTCTCACATGACAGTTTATTAAATCATAGTGCTTGTATTTCTATTTACCCTCAACATCTATATTACTTGTACATAATACCGTTATTTACATTTATTGCCTTTACATTATTACATTATTTAATAACAATATTTATATTGTATATTTAAATACATAATTAACAAATTTCTAGTTGTTGTTGCAAAAAATTTATTTAAAATGTTCTAACGAGTATTTTTGTATGTATACAGTTTTGAGGCCTGTTTTTCATTAAAATACTTGCAGTTTGTTGCATATTGTACACATGTGCACACACACACACACTCGCACAGACACACATATATCAAGTTAAACGAGTGCAATATGAAACCACTTAAAATAGAAGCTTAAAAAGCCGACTTTTTAATTCCAGCTGCTTTGAAAAGGCGAGATTCTAAATTCACTTTATGATTTGTGTTAAGAATTTGTAATATAATAAATATTCTAATGAGAAAATAAACACAAAACAGCTGCACGACTTAATTTTAAAGTACATATTTCGATTAAACAAAAGGGCATTTTAAGTAAAAAGTTTTTTGAAGCAATTACTTTGCTTTTAGTTTCACTTAGCAACTGAGCAAATTCTCAAAGATTTTGCTATAAATCTAAATTCCAACTTAAGCCTGAAGCTCTAAAAGCTGTTTTCAAATTTCGTATATTCCTTGAAACACTTTAAACTTTGATTTATGACAAATGCTTCCCCAAAACGAAAACTTTTTCACCTTTACCATGACGTCAGCTTTCAATTATGTTGAGAACGGTTAGAAACATGCATTATAAGCAGTTCCATAAATGTACAATAACAAAATAAAAAATAAGAACAACCAAATAATATTAGCAAGCCCAAAAATCAGAGATAAACAAACAAATAACGCAAATCCGAACTGAGCAGCTTCATTTCGAGTGCCACTTGAGTGTGAAACGAGTATTTGAATAATTCTACATAAATATACATATGTATATCTATAAATGTATAGATATGTATCTGCATATGTGTACTCCATTAACACTCGTTTATACACACAGCAATTATGTGACGAACTTTTATTTTTGTCATATGTTTTATTAATAATTTTATTTTTGAGTTATATTTTACTCTCTTTAATTATACATATGTGATTAGATATATATATAGGGTATGTATTCGTGTTTAGTGCTTCCTCTATTTAATTGTTCTATGCGCTCTCGTATTATCCCATTTCTGTGTTATTGTTTTCGAAAGTGACGCTTCACGTGTTGAGCGCTTTTGTCACGGCTCAACTGCTTGGAGTCGATCTGGCCGTATACCCTGTACAAAGCTATAGAGGGGAGTTTAAGCAGTCTCCATGCTTTGAATATAACTATTAAGATGACAATATAACTATTAAGATTAACAAGTAACAGAATAATATTAATTCGGAACATTAAAATGATTGTATTAAAAGTAAATGACAATTGTTGATTTTAAAAACTTAAAAATATTATATAAAACGCCATATATAAAATGTAATTACTTATAATTTCTTTTTATATTAATCTTATTAATATTCCTCATTGTATTCTTTATCAACACTACTTAACTGTTGTTATCTATTTATTTATTAAACAGTAGCACAGTCAAAGCATTAAATCTTAGTTTATGTTAGATTAAATGATTGATATTTTAAATAATGTTACTCTCAATAATGTAAATACTTGTAATATACATTTCCTTTAAATTTGTATGCTTATGAGAATTACATTTTTTTACAGCGTATCTTTTAGTCGTTAACTTTATTGAATTCCTGTCCATTTGTTTGCTTGCAATATATTGTATTCTTTATTGTCTGTTTTCTGTATTTTTCGTGCTATTCGGCGTAGTTTGCCCAGCGGAAGCATCGCCTCTGAACTCTCCACGATTTGTATATATAAATTTTTTTTATCTGTGTGTTTGCGCTTTAATGAGCGCAACATTTACCCGATTTGTTTACCTGACTCATCTACAACTAAGTATCCATGTGTGTACGAAGTATTTGATACGTGTTCTATCTATTATAATCATGCATATATCATGTATATAATCATCAGCTCAACAAATTGCCACTAAACTAACAGTTTGTACTTAACCGAGCTTCTCTTAACTGTTCTCTATCATTTTAGATACACTGCCCTGGAATCTATCAGCGCAGTCTCTCGAATTTGGTAAAGCAAATAACGTATAACAATTGCCAAGAACCAACACATTTTCCACCCACATCAAATTATACCCTGTAACCTCAATTTATGTTTTTATTGATTCTCTGATTCGACCTTCAGTTTGCCTGACACATAATTTCCCATGAGTTGTTTTATTCCTTTCGAGTTGTGTTGTAAATGATTAATTTGGTCATGTCATGCATCATTTACAGGCAGTTTAATATACCACAAATATAATCTCAAGAGTCGTAAGACTTAAAGACACTTTCTACGCATTCGTCTGCCATGCAAACAATTTTCCCGACTTTCCATACTTGAAACTTATAAATACCGTCTTGATGATGTTTGCCATGCATTATAAGATGCATCGCTAACTAAATTTATTTTACCACCAGATAGACGTGCCAATATTGACATTGAAAATGTTTTCTAAGGCTGGAAACCCCAAGTCAAGTCTCTGAAACTTGTTCATTCGCTCAGAATGAGTCAAGTTATTTGGTTTGTTTAGCTTTTCTATTTAACGGACGGGGAAAGTGAAGAGTGTTTGCTTGAACAAAACTGCAGGTGCAATCAGTTTTATGGCATATGGATATGATTATTGTTATGGATCTCGTTCTCGTTTATCTCAACTCAGGGTCACTGAATGCTCCATTTAGATCACAAATTGCCAGATACGGAGATGTGGAGACCTTCGCGCTAAGCGGCAAAAAAAAAACTGTTGCACACAATTGAAATTGATGCTATTAAAATAAATTGTTGATTTTATTTGTTATTAGTGCGAAATTTGCCGGAATTGACACAATTGTCGGCAAACCAATGCACAAAAGCCGTACAACAAATAATCACCAAAATAAACAAGTGAAATATTCTATTATGATTTGTGTATAAGAAATTCGTGCGAAATCTTCTCACACATTTTGATAGCATTTGTTTTGCTTTTATTTTGGGAATTTCTGTTCGCATTTTCACCCAAAGAGATATTCTACATAAACAATTTATTAATACGCTGTGTACTAGAGCTAAAATGGGTATATACTTTTGCAAAATATTTATAATTTTTTTATTAAAATATGTTTGCCATAAAATGTAGAGCAAAGAACAGAGAACTATTAATTGTTCCTTTAAAATAAGTTTCGAATAATTTCAATTTTATTTGCAGAGTATTTTCTAATTCTACTACTGTTTTTTTTTCATTTTGTGCGCCGCATCTCTTGACCCATAATAAATATATTTCTGCGAATTCAACGCGTTTCGAAGTATATACAAATTAATGGCATCTTAATTTATGAGTTTACTTTGGATTTTCTGCACTGATAAATTGTGGTGGAAAATAAGAATTAAATTGATAAACAAACAAGTTATTAACAGATACATTTTATTTATGAACCCTAATGATAACAAGTGAAAAGCCGAAGAATTCACGAAAGGTGTTAAAATCACAACGATAAATATCTGACTGAAAGATGTAAAGTTGTAAGCTGTCAGACTGTAAGAGGGAGAGAGAGAGAGAGGAGAGGGGCAATAGGTGAAAGGTGCTAAGTCGTCGGCTCATTCATCAATCTGCTGAAGAAGGTTTTGAAGGGTCTTTCACAAAATATATGTAGTAGCTGATTTTTTGTTAGTTAAAACTTAGTTACAAATTAAGCAAAAAGTTTGACATTAGTAGAATTTATGGAATTGGGAAAGAAGCAGGCTCTGGAATGTGAGAGGTGATCTTTTGAGAGAAATTGTTCTAGATTATTCTCGTTACTTATGTTATTAATTTTTTTGGGTATATTCTTATTACGTAATATACAATAAGTCTTAAGGGGATGTAAAGAAAGAGCTAGGTTAAGATATCATTGGACATTAACTATATATAAATTAAATATATATTAAATTAAATTCATTAAATATTCAGATTTTTTTAATATAACAATATCTAAATGAGCTTTTACTTTATAAACTAGCAAATTTAAATCGGAAAGCTGATTAGGATCATTATTATAGGTACACATCTAAAAATTAATATAAAAGATTATTTGGCAAAAATTAAAGTTCGTGTCATTTGGATATGGGACAGTAGGGCTTTCAACTTTCAACACTCACACACACTCACACAGTCGGAGATTTTGAGAAGAATCTGTGATAAGTCGGACAAGTAAAGGTCGCTGACATGTTGCATTGTGATTGTGTGTCCACATACCCTTTTTACCCATTTACACATAGAAACAAAGAGAAAAAGCTAAACACAAAAAAAACAATACAATATGCGAATGCGAAAAACACAGACAGATTCCAACTTCAAAACAAAGCTCGTATTGTTAGAGCTCCGTACGGAAGCGAGTTAACTATTATTTGTTGTTTGTTTTTTATTTAATCTTTTTCGCTCTTAGTAAATGTGTCAACTCAACAAACAACAAACGATTCTAATGTGAATACGGGAATATTTGCCAAGAGACTTTGCAGATACATGTGTCCATAGATACATTGTATCTAGTAGATATGTTATGTAGAAATCTATAAAGCTGCTGCTAATAGCTTGCTCACACACTTGCAGTCAGAACACGCCACCTTTCAACTCCCCTTTCTCGCAGTGTACGCCTACGACAAGTGCATGACATTTGCACAAATATTGTCAATTGGGAAATGTTGTTAAAAAAAAAGAAAAATGAAAAACATGAAAAATGTGATTATTGTGCATATGAGAAAAATTGCATTTCAATTTTACGATGAGACTTTTTTAGTTTTTCGCAATTTTAATGATGTATGCGAATAATAGAGGGACAGAGAAAGAAAATGGTAGAGAGAGAGAGAGAAAAAGTGTCTGGGGAAGTAAAATGAGATAAAGTTAAATTGAAGTGAAGTTGGACAACAGTTTGTTTGTTTATTATGCAATAGAGCAAAGTGCAAATAAAGCAACAACAACAACAATTACACTGAGTGACAGTTGTGAACAAACAACAACAACTGTCAACAACAAAAGTCACAGACTCCTCGTTCAAGTGCGACACGCACAAAGGAAAAGGGTGCAATGAGCCCAGGGGGTGAAAATGGCAGAAACGGGGAAATGGGGAATGCAATGGAAGTGCACTGGCATCTTAACGGTTTTTGAGGCGTGGAGTCTGACAGTCTGACAGTCTGGCAGTCTGACGAGTGCATTGATTTGTTGAATGCATTTTTTCTTTGAAAGTTAAACTAACTGATAAGAAATGAAGTTAAAAAAAGTCTAGATAGACGTTCTTCATAATTCTACTATAGTGAATTTAAAGGCAAAATAATTATTGTTTGATCATGTATTTATTTTTGGAAAATTAGATACAAGTGATTTTAAATAAACTTTTAGTGTTTATAACTCTGAAAAATAAATAAGTAAAACTGCTGGGACTAGAAATCAAAAAAAGAATAAAATGCTTCGACTTCTGTGATCTTGAAATCAATAAATAATTATTATAATAACGAGAGCTTTATTCTATAATGGTTAATTACAGATAAGTTGGACTGTATTAAATTTCCAATCTTAAAGACACCTTTCTAAAGTACTTTGTATAATTAATTCAACTTGACTCGCAGTTTGCCACTTATTTGATTTGCTGATTGTAGTTATATTTAATAAAAATATATTTTATATCATATTAAAACTTAATTATCAATTCTGCATCTGATATTAAGTACAGTAATTGCTCCTAAGTAAACCATTAATAACATTTAGAGCTGCTTAAGTGCATAATAAAGTCGGTAGCTTGTCCGGTAACTTAACCTTTCAAGGTCAGCTGCTCCACTTAACTTGAGTCGAGTGTTTGTCTAGTAGTTGCCACCTCGAAACCGCTTCAACTTGGCTCAAACGCTTTTGGCCTGCAGCAGTTGCTCAACAACAATCACAGGAACAACTACAACAACTATAACAACAATCACACAGTAGACAACAACAATTTCAAGTACAAAACGGAGGGTCAACCTTGGGGACAACTTCAAAGTAAACGGACTGAAACAAGAGGCATGAAAAGCAAGTGCAATAAACAGTTGAAAGAGAACAACAAAAAGTTCCCACGCAACAAAAGTGCAAAAGCTAATTACATATACAACAACAACAAGGAAAAGCAGTAGAGAAGAAGAAAAGCAAAAACAATTATAACATGGTATAGTTTTTGTTTTTTCAATTCTTATAGACCAGAAATGCTTGTTGAACCGTTTAAAAGAAAGTAAAAGAAAAGCAAACATTTGTAGACTGAAGAGACGTGTATGACAAACATTGTTTAAAGAATATTGCGGCGACTCTACAGTCTTCTGTCTGCAGTCTTCGGTCTGCAGTCTTCAGTCGAAGCTTTTAATTGCGCTCGTCTTCAATTAAATGGACGTTGTTTGGGAAAGTTGACAGTTTCAGTGCAGCACCAAATTGAAGTATGTGTGTGTGTGTGTGTGTGATAGTTGCAGCTACTTTCTAAAAAGTACTTAGCACTTTCAATTGTCTGAACAATGTTTGAAGACAACAGGCTAAAGAACCTGTCAGCCTGTCCATCCAACTAATTATGGCCAAGACACCAAAAGCCGCTTTTCTTTATGCTTTTTTGCCGGGTGTGAAATAAGTGTTAATTAAGCAGGATAGCAAAAGTAAATGTCTCCTCTCATTAATTGCTCAATTGTCGAAAGGCGCGAGTTGAATAAACCTCTCAAGCTGCAGCATTTGAACTTTTCCAAGCTGCCACACTGAGTGGTGCCACGTCCGTCGAGGCTTAGATGCCGACACACCCACCATAAACCACTCGAGTTGCCATTTCGATGACCCGAAAACAAGTTTCAAGAACCCAAAAGCCGCTTAAGCGCCTCAAGCTGATCTTTAGGACTACACTGGGATACAAGTTTTATGACTAAAGTCAATTCGCAAGAAATATTTGTTATTTTTCAAAACTAAAGATATTTTATAAAAAGAATTTTACATTTTTTAAAATAAAATACTAAAAGAATGGGAAAAAGTGATCAAAAATGTTTGAAAATAATAATTAATAATTTAAAAAATACTAACACAATTTTCTCATGATGTCAGTTATAAATTTCTATTAATTAACTGCAGCAAGTTTATAGATAGAGTATTCAGACTTCGTTTTCTCTTCAATATAATTATTTTATTTTTATTTTTGACAAATATCAGTGCATGAAATTGATTATTTATGGGCACATTTTTATATTTATTTGTAAACCTGCATTTGGCAAATTTTTAATACACTTCGATTTGAATAGGTTCGAAAAGTATTTTTTGTAGAATCACGCAACTGTTTATAACATCTTGTTAGTTGGTGTTATCATCACAATGAGCATTACGCAATCGAATGAAAGTCTTGCGGAACTTTTACCCACTTGAAACTTATGCAATGCGATGTGATGCGATTAAAATGCATTATAATAGTAGGTCGCTATTGGCAGTATTTGAAATGATTTAAATGAGTCGCAGATCGCATTGTGGAAGCGGACAAATGAACAAAAAGCCGTCAAATGAATGCCTCTAAACTCTGCAACATGTCTGAGCTCTTTGAATTGAACGGCTAATGATAAACTTCCTCATTTGTCGAATCGCGCATGTAAATTTCTAAACGATTCATAATGTAACTTTGTATTAGATTGAGATTTGTTTACAGACCGAGACCAGACACTGGGTGAAATTTTTCGCCATGCTTAAAAATACAAAATAAACAGAAAAAACAAAACGAAAAAAAAAAAACTGAAGCTCTTTCTCAATAGAATTGTCATGATGAAAGAAGCTTAGAAAGTTGTCATTGTCAAAGTTATTATAACTAATACGAGAGGTTTTCAACTGTCCCAATGGAATTCCGCGTGTCTTGTATTTTGATTATGATATCAAATAAAGTCATGGCTATTGATCAGATTCCAGACCATAAACTGCTGCCTTGTCAACACATTTATGAGCTGCACTTGAAAGCGACTACTGCCTCCTGTTACAGCCCAGTTAACAAGTTGTCAGTTACACTCACACATTTGTGGATCCAAAGTTTCGGGTTCATTGAACCAACACCTCGCACTGATGATGTCCAAAAAACATTACAAACTACCGGGCCTTTTGTGGTCTTTTCCGCTGCGTCACTTGGGAAACCGGCCCCAATGTCAGAGACTGATAAAGCCGGACCTTAAAAGTGTATAAAAATATCCACACACACAAGTCACATGACAATGTTATGCATTGCATTTTTCTTTTCCCTTTTATCAACATTCTGCGCCCCTTTTTTTATGGCTCAAGTTCACAATGCAAATTCCGATTCGTTCTCGCGATATTTTTATATGAGATAATATAATAAATATGAGAATGTCAAAGGAAATGGAATTTGCAAGGGTATCCGAAATAAACAGCTGCGGATGTCAAATGTACTATATATATTTATTTATTTGTTCTAATCAGCGAATGACGCATTGTGATTCTTATTGAAATTTTATTAAAGGCTGTTATATTTACCAAATTAGAATAAATATTTCTAGTTTCATTATTAACTCAAATATTTAAAGAAATTCGCATTAGTTGCCCATATTTTTGATCTGATTTCTAATACGATTTGGGCTTGCTGTAGTGTTTTAATGAAATTTATATAAAAGATATATCATATTTTAAACTAGAGTTATAATTTCTTATGTTAATATTAATTAAAGAATTTAAACATATAGCCATTAATGCATTAAATGCAGCTAACTTTATTATAATATGTTTTTTTCGGAAAAGAATTTGTCTTTCTGCAGTTTAAAAAACCCATTAAACGCTATTAGAAAAATCAGTTATATCAATGAATAGCTAATATGTATTTATAATTTTAGTATTAATTCAAATAATTAAAAAAATTTATTTATTAAATGCGGGTTACATTTTAGGTCAATATGTTTATCTACTTGCTGATAAGATAGTTTCAAAAACCTATTGAAGGCTATCAGAGAAATCCATTAAAACAATCGAAAACTCATGCGAATTGGAAAGCTCTTGAAAATGGTAAAACACTTTGTGGCTTTATTGTGAGTCAATTTGGCAATGCAAAAACTCATTGGCAGCACTAAAAAAACATCTGATGGCAACAAGCGAAGTGGAACTTTATGAATACTAAATTGTTAAAAAAAAGTAACAAAATGATGCCATGAATTGATCTAATGATATAAAGCAAGGAAACAGAAAACAATTTCGGCGCTTTTAGTGTGGGTCAAAAGTTCGACAGACACAATCAACATATTTATATACACATATATATATATATTAGTAGTGATACTGATGCAGAGAGGCAAGCTAAATTTAGTCAAAACTTTTCCACAGACTCATAATGCAAATCACTTTCAAGGGGGGAGGGAAACAGAGGGAAAAGGCAGACGGCCACTTCAATGGTTTCCAATTCACTTCAAAGCGAAACAGAAAACGAAAAGCAATTCATCCCCCCGTTTCGAACTCAAGATATTTTTTATGTATATGAAAAGGCAACTGCATTGTTGCAATTTAAATTGATGGCTAAGAGTGGGTTAATTGTGGGGCAAGGGGCAACGATGGCCTGTGAGGGGGGTGCTTACGAATTCTTTGACTCAAGTGACATTGTCGAGCTGCCCATCGAGTAACCAAATCGAAATCAATGAGATTCCCCCTTCGTTTATGGCTCGGTCATTGCCACTGTATATTGTAATGTTTCAATATTGTAATACTAAACATAGGCAGCGACAAGTAGCATGCCACATGCCACATGCCACTTGGCTGCACTGGAATTGCATGGCCAGCGTCTAGCGAGAAGTAGGCATAAAAACATCACGTTTCGTGGTGGCGCCTTCAACCAACAATATCTGATGATGATAATGGTGATGATGATGCTGCTGCTGCTGATGCTGCTGCTGCTGCTGTTGATGCCTTTTGCTCAGGTTTCACGCCTTGCCACACTGACTGGACCAGTTGTTGTTGTGGTTGTTGTTGCCGCTGTGGTTGCCGTTGATATTGTGGTTGGCCATTAGCTGCTTTCATTGCCTGCCAGTTTCTTATTTTACAACAAATTTGCGTGTTGGTCTCTGCCGCTGATCGACTAACAGATTGATGATAGATAGCGCCGATATTGACCAATTGAAACAAGTTTCTTGGCCTCTCATTGGCATTTTGACAAAGCCTCCCAGTCAAAATGACTTTTTATACACAGTTCTCGGAAATCTTAAATTATATTTCCATTTCAATTTATTTACCTTCAATAACCTCAAGATTTCAGTAAAAGGTACGAGCTTACACATATACATATATGAGAAGTTTTAAATAATCATTTTCAGTATATTTGTATTTATAAAATTTTAAAAATGTTTAAGCACTATGACATTATTTTTACTAACATTTAAGTTACGTAATTTTATTTTAAATAAACATATATATACTGTTTTTCAAAGTACTTTATCTACTTTGCAGAAATAATTTTAATACTCTACAGTTTTTTTGCGGACGACAGTTTTTATTTCATATAATATTAAAATAAAATAATATTAAAATACTTTAACTTTAATTACGATGTTTTTTCTATGAAGCAATAACTGATTATTTTTTCTGAGTCAAAGTTTATAGGGATTTATTATAGGGTATCTTTATACTCAAATTGCTTGGCATTATTACAGGGTATTTTATCATAGTATACAACAATCTGCTTTTTAACTTAACTGTAGTTTGCTGTTGTAGTTGTTTGACTAAGTAATTGATTTGGCAATTGCTTTGCGTAAATCGCGATGCAATTGTCGCCGTAGGCTTAACAATATGCGAGGGTGTAAAGAGGGGAAGAGGGGACTTTAATTACGCAAGTGACGTCGTTGTCGTTGGCAATTTGCATGCAGTGCGTGAAGGAAGACATAGACAGGGAGAGAGAGAGAGAGAGAGAGGGAGAGGAAGAGAGAGAGATAGAAGCGAAGAGGTAGCAGAGAAACTTGGGCCTATCAACTTAAATGATTTCCACATGTGACAGGCGACAAGTGCATCGAACTGAGTGGAACGTGTAACCACAGGTTGTACTGCGTATAGGCAACCCGATAACTTAAGTCAAGGTTAACAAGTGCACAGGGTTAGAAGGAAGAGCTATCGAATGAAACCCTAACAGAAAGTTGCATTTGTATCAAAGTTGAAGAATTGCCAAAGCAAAATTAAGAAAGTTTATTTAATGCTAATTTGTAAATGTTATGCGAATTTCAACTGTCAGCGGCTTCTGTTTAACATTTCATTATTAATGACATTAATTATAAAAACATAAGCAGGTTTCACTATAAGTTTAAGCTATTAATTTAGAGAGTTGAGGTAGCTACAGAACTGAAAACGGAGCTAAAAAGATTTATATTTGAAATATGTATATATTTTAAGCTCAACTTTTTATTGATGTGTTTAGTAAAAATTAAAGAAATTATAATCTTCAATAAAAATAAAAATATTTTGGGAAAGTAAAGTTTTTAATTATGTGTCTTATAGATATAATTTTGTATACTTCAATTATTTCTTTTCTTTGTTAAATAATTGAAAGGAGTGTAAAATATTACACAATATATTTTGTAATCATTTTGTTTTGCAAAATTAAATCGTGTTTCACTCTTCCTTTTTTAAAAAGAACATAGAATGCATTCAAATGTCTTTAATTTCATTCTTATTTTAACCTTCTAAATTGTAGTTTGTAGTATTTGCACATAAAAGTTCTGACCTCAGACACTTATTGCTATTTATGTGGACCCAACCCGTTTAAGGGAACTCTTGGACAACCTCGACAATCCTTTCTTTATTGGTGCACATCTACGCAGTTATCGCATGATGTTTCCATTCCCAAACCAAACCCAGGAAGCTCAGGTTTCACATCGAATGACAACACTCAGAGGCGACACCGGAAACGACACTTTAACCTTTTGGGTGAATGGCGCCATGTCACAAAAGGGTTGGGTTGGATTGGGTTTGGTTGGGTTGTAATAGCACCTTGCAACCTACTAGTGTCAGTTGGGCACACCTCCGTGGTGTCATCGTTTATAGAAAAATCAAAATCAAAAACAAAAGCTAAGCAAACCAAAGAAATCTCAAAACAAGTCTGCGGGGCATTGCAAAATGCCAAATGCCAAATGGTTAAACAATATCGATTTGTTTATGGCAATGGTCTGGGCCCACGCCGACGTGTTTAAAACATGGAACATATTATTACAAGATTCAACCACGGAGACGTCGACATCCGCTGTAAAATGCGGTCAAGGTCCAAGCGAAGGGACGAGGGGAACCTCGAAGGGGGAAGCAGCGAGAAAAGTAGCCATAAATTTATAGCATGGCTAGATTCAATAAATTCTTGGATAGCTGCATGGGGATTCGGTTATTGGGGGAGTTTATTAATAGCCTGCGATTTGCTTTTACAAGTGGCATACATAAATTAGCAAATGTCTAACCAGAAAATGTCTCCCTTCTTTCTACTTGCAGACCAAACATCTCGTTGTGGAGCCCATCGATTTTGAAGCCTTTATAGCCAAAAATAAAACGCTCATACAAAATGATCCGCAGCGTGAACTGCTTATCTATCCAGCAGATGATGTCTCGGTAAGTTGGAATATCAAAAAAAAAACAAAAAAAATAGAAGAAACTACTTAAGCAGAAAGAAATCACAAAGAATAAATTATTCACTTCTGTTAAAACTTTTACTTTTGAAACGATTCGTTTGGAATTTTAATGCTTAAACAACTCTCAATTGTGCGAAGCACAACAAATCAGAATAATGGATATATCTTTTAACTCCAGTTTGTTGAAATGTCAATCGTTTCGCCATTCAATAAAAATGTATTTAAATAAACATCTTTATGATAATTAGATTGTTTTAATTCTGTCGAAATGTCATAAATATTTTATCTACAATTTAATTGTTTTGCCTTTTAATTTATGATAGTTAAGTTAAATGTGAATTTAAACTGGTGTTAAATTGGAAAATAGTACATTGAGTTGCAAATTTCGAGTTTTTCCAAAACACAATTTTTATTTTGGAAATATTGACAATTATCTTATGAAATAAATGGACAGAGGTGGAAAAATTTAGATGCAGAACTAAAATAGAGGCCAAATAGAGAGTTTAAAAGTTCTTATGACTTAAATATTTCTAGAATTCCTTTTACTTGCAGTGTATGAAGATAGATTCTTAAATTCTAATAACTATTTCCTACAAATATGTAAAGAAGTTCGCATCTTAAGGCATCTTAATAAGGAAAATTTGATATATAAAAACTTTGTTTCTCATATTGTTGATATAATTTATATAATTGTAAATCCATTTCAGGAGATCATCATGCCTCGTAAGCAACGCAGCAACGCCAAATCCGTGGCAGATCGATTTGAGCCACCGAATGAGGCGATTGTGTGTCCACTTCATGGCTCCATGGCGCTGGGCAGCAATGGACACAGTCAGGTGAGCCGACAGGGCAGCCTGCAGTCGAATGGTAGCTATCAGAATGGACACAGCAGCAACACGAGTCTGTCCAATGGAAATGGTCAGTTGTCCCGAAAGAGTTCACAGTGCTCCAATGGGTCGACAAGTCGAAAGTTGTCACATGAATCCTACGAATCAGCATTGTCATCCACAACACTGCGATCGCATCTAGCACAACCTGAGGAGGTGGATGAGTATGGGGATGAGGAGCACGTGGCTGGCGATGATGTTATCGATGGAACGACGGCCGGTACACGAGCCGAGTGCACACGATTCACACGACAAGCGTTGTACACATATCGTGCCAAGAATCATCTCATTCACTACAAATACAGCGCTTATGGCGGCAACTGTCATGATCTACCCAGGTGAGATAGTGTTTTCTGATCTGTACACGATTGCATCTAACAATTGTTAACTTACAGCACAACGCCTGGCGAGGAATTACTCGAGGAAGTCTATGAAATCGATGCGGATCAGGATCGCATCGATGAGCAAATGACACGTTCCCAGGCGGACACCATCACCAAACAGGGATATCTGCTTAAGGGACCCGATTCCGCATCGGATCGCATGTTTGCCAACATTGGCAACAAGTCCTTTAAGCGTCGCTATTGCTATCTACGCCAGGAGATCGATGGCACCTATATGCTCGAGCTGCACAAGGATGAGAAACAGGGCGAGGCCAAGGCCACCATTGTCATGGACTTTTGCACCGAGGTGGTGCAGGTGCGTACACAATTGTATGATATCTAATCACACAGGAGTTTACAAATTTCTAGCAGCGTACATATATTCTATGATCCCATAATGTTAAATTATTTATACACACATTTGTCCGTATGAAACTAGATTTCAGGAGAAAAGAATACTCTTTGCGATAATACTCTTTACTTTACTTTAAGTGTGTTACCCAAATCTCGAGATAATTTGATAACAATTGCTATAGAAATTACAGCAATTAAACAATATTTTGAAACTAAATTCTTATAAATTTTATTAACTATAATTAATGGAATTGTACATATATTTTATGTCATTTCATCAAATCTCTCAGCATATGTTTACTCGATGTTAGTATATTATTTAGTATTAATCAGAAGTGTTTTTATGCTTTTTTCTTACTTTTTGTGCATTTGTATGTTTGATCCCACAAAATGTTTATAGATTTTAAAGCTAAAGGGTTTCAGCCAACATAGCATTTATTTAAATTGAACAGACTTTTGCACTTATTGAAATTGTACTAATTTTAAAATTTATTTGTTTTGTTTTTACATTGTTTTGTGTTATTTGTCGTACTAACTGCTAGAATGGTGTACTAAGCATCTAACTCGAGCAACTGTAGACTCTTTTAACTATATTCATTTTAATTAAGTTCTCTTTCTTTTTCTAGAATCCTAAACGTGGTCGCTTCTGTTTTGAGCTGCGCATGACCGCAGGCCACAAATCCTTCACATTGGCGGCTGAAAACGAGCAGGACTTTAAGGATTGGCTGAGCAAGCTCTCTTCGGTGCTGGCGCAAAACAAAGCGCAGGAGGAGAAGCGCAATGCATCGTTGGAGCGACAACCTCAGACCACTCCACAGCTGCAGCCACCGGCAATGGAGCCACCAACATTTGGCACACTGAAAGGCCTGGATCAGTCGCTGCATCCACAGCTGATGAAATATGGTCGGGAGACGGATCACTCCATTGCTCAGGCACGACGAGAGCAGCGTCGTCGACTCTTTGCCTGCTATCAGAGTCCTGGCAAAGCCATCGCTGGCGACAACATGGAACAGTATCGCGAGCACTTTGGCACACGAATTCTTCTCTGTTGTCGCAGTCTGCGGTTTCGATTGCAGTGTCAACCCACGGACTTGGCAGAGGGAGCTGGCGGGGAACAGCTTTGCCAGGTGGAGCCCTACATTACCAGCCTGGCGCTGTACGATGCGAAAGCGGGTCGCAAGCTCAGCGAGAGTTTCTACTTTAATATCAATGAAGCTTCAGCGGCTCAGCTGTTGCCCAACACACCTGTTCCCGCCTCGGTGGCCGGTTGTGGTGTCCCCAGGCGCTCGGAGAGTGATGAAAGGAACGCTGCACAGGCACCACATTCTCTCTTCGACGGCGTCTCCTCGGAATTGTTGCGTTGTCCTCGCCAGCAGTTTCAACAGCTCCGGCAGTGTCTGCTTTCGGTGACTGCTCCACATTCGGATATTTATCTCGTGCTGCGCATTGAGAAGGTGCTGCAGTGCAGCATTACCCAGGCAGCGGAGCCTTATGTGAAGGCTGCCCGGGATGCCAAGCTGGGTCAGAAGGTGCACAAGTCGGCCAAGAGTTGTGCCCAACACATTGGACACTATCGCCAGCCATTCGCCTGGGCAGCTCGTCCCCTATTCAAGGCCTACAGTCATGAGTTGGATGTGGATCCACAGCGAGAGTTCGAGTTCAATACGATCTATCGCCAGGAGTTGCCCAAACTAAAGGATGAGGAGCTACTCAAGCTTCTGCTCGACTATCGCAAGCCAGAGAAACTCAGCAAGCTGACCATCATCCCCGGTTGCATGCGTCTCCAGTTGCAGCTGTTGGATCAGACAACTCCCTGTGGTCTCAGCAAATCTCTAGCTCCCTTGTCCAGTTTCAGTGCCTCCGCCAAGCAACCGCTCACCTTGGAGCTCACCGAGTTTCAGGGTCAACACGAACGGGATGCGTTCCCCTATACCAATTTCTGCAATCATCTCTATGTTTATCCCTTGAGTCTGCAATTTGACAGCCAAAAGATCTTCTCGCGTGCTCGCAACATCACAGTCGTCGTGGAGCTGAGAGATGGCGATGGGGAGTACAGCAAACCGCTGAAGGTAAGGGATAAGAAAGAAGAAACAAATGGGCGTTGTAGCTTTGTATCTAACAGATAGAAGAAGGCAACTTCCAAACTAAATAAAAAAGTGGAATAAGCAAAAAAAATAATTATTATCATTAATTTGTACTTTTTTTCAAACTATTATAGAAGTGTTAATGTCCTATTGAAGACTATATATTGTCTAAAATGATTTGGTTTTAAGTTATTTATTTATTTAATGTCGACAAAAAGATAATATTAAAAATGCATTAAAAATAAACAACTAAATTATAAAACTTGTAGTTATAAGGTCTAAAAATATAAATTAAATTACGTTAATTTAGTGTTTAAATATTTTTATTTATCAGAAAAATATTTGTAATTTATAATAATATTTGTTCCTTAATTTTGTTGATTTCTTTCAGTGCATCTATGGTCGGCCTGGACAGGATTTGCTGGTCTCTCAGATCGCCTGTCCCGTTCTGCATCACAACGTGACGCCCACTTGGTATGAGGAGATCAAACTGCGTCTCCCACTTGGCCTCTTTCCCGAGCATCATTTGCTCTTCTCGTTCTATCACGTGTCCTGCAATCTGAGCAAGAAACGTGATGCACACGCGGCATTTGAGACGGCCATCGGGTATGCATGGCTGCCATTATTGCAGAAGAATCGCATCTGTCTGGAGGAGAAGCTGTTGCCAGTGGCAGCCACGTTGCCGGTGGGATATCTATCCATACAGCCTTTGGGGCTGGGCAAGGGGGTAAGTTGCTGTTGTTGTCGTTGTCGTTGTCGTTACTGTTGTCGCTTTCATCGACTCATGGATTGTTTGTTTTTTACTTTCACATACGTTCCTTGCTTGTCTAACCGTAAACAAACAACCCGCTCTCAATTGTTCTCTTTTTCGCACCATCTCCATGCCATTACACCATCCGCAAATCCGCCAACTCACCCCACCTCTGGCCGCCTACAAACCCTTTCAATTTCTCAGCAGAATTGCGGTCCGGAGATTCAATGGATCGACAATCAGCGGCCGCTTTATAGCGTTGCTCTGCGTCTCGATTCCACGGTCCTGACAGGTGATCAACATTTGCACAATTTCTTTGGGCATTGCGAGCGTTTGCTGGAAGGCGGCAAAACTGGAGCTGTGCCGGCGGAGATGGAAACCTGCAAGATTCTGAAGGCAGCGCATGCAATTGACATGCGATCCTTGATCAATTTCCTGCCCACGCTGCTCAATGAACTCTTTACGCTCTTGGTGCACACACAGTCCGAGGAAATTGGCCTAAATGTCATACGTTTGTTGACCAACATCATACATCTGATTAGCGACGAGGCCAATCGGACGGAGCTACTGTCAGCGTATGTGAAGTATGTGTTCCATGCTCCCTATTACAGTCAACAGACGGCCAGGATGCGGACTGTCCATGGCGAACTGTGTCGCCATTTGCCATATCTCCTCAATCCGAGCAACACGGATTTCCTGATCGTCAACAAGTTCATGCGATACTCGTCGATCTTCTTCGACTTGATTGTGAAGAGCATGGCACAGCATCTTTTGGCCACGGGACGCATTCGAATGCTGCGGAATGAACGTTTTCCCAAGGAGTATGCGGATCGTGTGGAGCAATTGATTAAGGTCTTGGTTCCCTATATAACAACGCGGTACGAGGACTTAGGCGAGGAGACACAACAACTCAATCGTTCCCTGGCCAGATTTGTGCGTCAATGCCTGAGCTACATGGATCGGGGATTTGTCTTCAAACTGATACGTTTCTATATGGAACACTTTACAGCGGGCAATCCTCGTATTCTCCACGAATACAAGTTCAACTTTCTGCAGGAGATTTGCCAGCATGAGCATTATGTTCCTTTGAATCTACCCTTTGTCCTGAATCCCAAGAATCGGCCGCCTGAGTTGCTGCAGCATTTTACGCTCTCGGAGCAGTTTTGTCGCCAGCATTTCCTCTCCGGTTTGCTGCTGCAGGAGCTGAAGAGCAGCCTCAACGAAGTGGGTCATGTGCGTCGTCATGCGCTGGCCATTTTCAAGGATCTGCTGGCCAAACACGAGCTGGATGCACGCTATCAGCAGCGTGGTCAGCTGTCGAGGATCGCCTTGCTCTATGTCCCTTGGCTGGGCATTGTCATGGACAATCTACAGCGCATCGATGATCTGTCGGAGTCGGGCGCCTGCACGCCCAATGGACATGTCTATGCCGACTCCGCTTCGTATACGAAGCGTCTCAGTTGCTCCAGTAGCTATGTGCTCAGCAAGGACTCGTCCAACTTTGGCTCCTTGACCTCCACGCCGCGTTCCAAGAACCGTCTAACGCTGCACATCGATCAGCCGAGTCCTTGCCGCACCTCCATGCACATCAAGGAGCACAACTATCTGGCCGCCATAGCCGGCTCAGCGATTAGCAACGGTGTGTCCAATCTATCGCTCAACTCCAACTCCGATTCGGGCGTAAGTATTTCCCAAGATTGTCAGTATCCATTGAATTGTAATCTTTCTTTGCTTAATCCCGTGCAGCACTCCCAGGACACGACGACAATTGGCGCCTACACAAATGGGGAGACCGATGTCGCGCTGCGCAATGGACACAATCGCTCGGTGAGCGTAACCCATGCCCAGATCCTCTCTAGATGCGACAAGTTCAGTGCGGGAGAGAGCAAGGATCTGCTGTTGGGTTTCCTGTTCATAGTGAAGCATCTGTCGCAGGATCAAATGGTTGGCTGGTGGCAGAATTGCAACGAGACGGAAACATTTCAATTTCTATCCATTCTGGACTTGTGTCTGCTGCAGTTTCGTTACGTGGGCAAAAAGAATGTGATCCTTCCCACAGATGCGCGAGTGACACGTCCAACGAAGGCACATACTCTACCCGCCCGCACTGCACCCCCGGTGCTGGAGAATGGCCACCAGGAGCCATGCACAGGAACACTTACCCAGACGCGAGAGCATCTTCTGGAGGATATGGACATGTCAGCCAGATCCCAGCAGGCGCTGTACGAATCGAACCTGTCCACGGAAGTGGGCATGATCATACTGGACTGTCTGGGTCTCTATGTACTCCAGTTTCGGCAGCTGCTGGCGGACAGTTTGGTGCTGCCGAAGCTAGCTCGGGTCTATCTGCGATTCCTGCAGCTGGGACAATCGGAGCGACTCTCCAAGCACGTCTTTGCAGCTCTACGAGCATTTATCAACAACTACTCCATGGCCTTGTTCAAGGGAAATGCCATGCTCTGTGGCCAGATGGTCTATGAGCTGCTCAAGGCCTGTGACAGCCGCCTGGTGGACATTCGCCATGAATCGTGTGCCGTTCTCTATCTGCTGATGCGCAGCAACTTTGAGTTTAGTGGCCGCAAAGCGTTGACTCGGGTTCATCTGCAGGTCATCATCTCAGTGTCCCAGATGATTGGCAATGTGATTGGTTTGAATAACGCACGCTTCCAGGAGAGTTTGTCCATTATCAACAGCTATGCGAATAGCGATAAGGCGATGAAGGGCACAGGATTCCCCTTGGAGGTCAAGGATCTGACGCGTCGTGTGCGCACCGTTCTCATGGCCACGGCCCAGATGCAGGCTCATCACATGGATCCAGAGCGTCTTCTCGAGCTCCAATATTCGCTGGCCAATTCGTATGCCTCCACGCCGGAATTGCGACACACCTGGCTGGTGACCATGGCCAGGAATCACGAACAGAATGGCAATCTCTCGGAGGCTGCCTGCTGTCATCTTCATATTGCAGCGCTCATGTGCGAATATCTGCGTTTGAAAGGTGGCTGCACCTTGAACTGGTCCTCGACAGCCTTTGGCAAGATCTCACGTAATATTCCATTGGATGAGCAGGGACTCAAGCTGGATGCGGGTGCCCAGGACTCTCAATACACTGAGCAAATGCTGCTGGAACAGCTTAAACAATGCGCCGATTTTCTCGATCGTGCCGAGCGTTTCGAGTGCCTCGGTGAACTCTACAAGCTCATCCTGCCCATCTATGAGCGTGCTCGCAACTACATTGAGTTGGCTCATTGCTATGAGCATCTCACCCAGGCCTACAACAAGATTGTCGAGGTGAATCGATCTGGAAGACGCATGCTGGGTCGCTTCTATCGTGTGGTCTTCTACGGCATGGTGAGTACATTCAAGCTAATTACTACTGTAACTACTGTAAGCACTCAAAATGAGGAAGGTTTCGGAGGATTTGTGCATTGTAATAAATAGTAATACTTTTTATGAATTTATTTATTATATGATATACCAAAAACCAATATTTTGTTAAAACTATAAATCACAAAAAAAAAACACAAATAAGACTTAATATGCAAATTATAATATCAATGTTATTTGTACTGTATTATTCTTACTTCTCACATCGTGGAATATTTTCAAAAGAAATGTTTTAAATTAGTCTTCAACAATTTGATTTGGAAATTCAAAATATCTCTTCTTTGGCTAGGTCGCAATTAAAACAAGTTTGCAGATTAGGACGAATATTCTTAGTTATGTGATTCCTTAATCCTTAAATGCAATCCTTAATATTGTGTTGTAACTCTCTGTGTATCTTCAGATGTATTTTGAGGAGGATCACGCCATTGAATTCGTGTACAAGGAACCCAAGCTGACTTCCCTTAGTGAAATCTCGGAACGTTTGGCTAAACAGTATAAGGAAAAGTTTGGCGCCGATGTTGTCAAACTTATTATGGATTCATCGCCGGTAAGTGTCAACAAAATAATTTATTAAATAATAAAAAAAATAGTATTGATTTTATTATTAAATGATGTGCCAATTTCAAAGTTTAAACTAGTTCACCACAATTTCTTATATGTTCTTACTTATGTTTTTATGAAAAGAATATGTTCTTTGCTTAGAATTCTTTTAGTAAAACTTCATAGTGCGTATTTTTCTGCTATTTGTTTACAACAAAGTATGTATATATTTTTTTACGCTATTGAATACTTAACATTATTTGTTATCTCACGCAGCTAAAGCTCATTTGACTGATTTATAGTTGTTTTTTGGACTGTCTAGCAACCTAACGATATTTTACAAGAATACGGCTGCGGCTGTCAAACTAAACTGAACTACAATATATACATATACAAATCTGTCAAAACTACTATCATTTGAACAGATACTCATTAAATTGGACGTCAGTGTCTTCACCTCGCATTAGACTCAAGCGCTGAAACGAATTAGAAATGGGAATGAGATTTAGATTTAGATTTAGAGAGAATGGAATTGCAATGATATTAAATGATATTTTCAACTTACGCGCTTCACCTCCGATTGCCGCATCTTTGAGGCCTGTGTCATTCGTGGCGCCACAACTCTGGGAGCTGCAACGGCTTGACTCTGTTTTGTACCCTGCGTTTGTGCAGTGCCAGTGCCACCTGTAGTCCGTGGCAAGGTCGCTGCCTTACTGTGCTTGTTACTGCAATATATAGTTTTCAATTTAATATATAACGTTTTAGGTTCGTTTAGTTTTTTGTGAAAATTTAACGGTGTGCTTAGTTAGGTTATTATATCGAGTACTAACAAGTCATTTATATTTAAAAAATAACATATCTACTTTATATGAAATATAAAATTGAGTCAACTCTTTTAATCCTTACTGTATCCATATTTTTTGTTAGACAAAAATTGTGTAATAAAGCAATCTAGTTGAACTTAAATGAAAGTTTTGTAAATATGATAACCCTAAATTTAAATAAGTAAAATATAATATAATAATATTTAAGAAATAATCATAACTTGTCCGGGTTCAGTTTCAAAGAGAATATTTTTTTAAAGTGACGAGTATCAAAAGTAGGAAATTAATATAGTAAATTCTCTAGGCGATTATACTTTTTTATTTATTTATACTTTGGATTAATTCAGAAATTCAACTGCTCGCCTTTTGGAGCAGGATTGAAAAGAGCTTATATTGTTCTAGTAATGATTAATGAATGTAATGAGTGTTACTAAGATATAGTGATATCAACACTAAAATGTCTCTCAATTAAATTGTTGACTTACGCATGAACCTGCTCCGACTGATGCTTTCCACGGCTGCTGAGATCTGTTTTGCAATTGGTCTTTAGAGTTTGACTGGTTGTTATGTCGGGCATGTGGTTTCTAACCACACCTGATTTGGGTGGCAACTCTCGCAAATGGGTCTTGGGACGATTGCCGGTGATGCAGAGTGGCTCTGATTGCTTCTTACTTGTTGATGCACTCGGAGCGGATGCTCTGCTTGGCGAGGTGATGCGGCATCTCTGCAATTTGCTCTCCTTGTCAGCCGCCTTGTGAATGGCCGTCTTGCGGGCATTGTTGATGCACTTCTTCTGGGCCACCTTGTAGAGTTTGGGGAAGACGGAGCTGACATTGGTTTTGGTGGTGGACATGGCTGGAGTGCTTGGTGGCACATTGAGTTCGTAATCCTCTTTGGATGAGATCTGTTCCTCATCTACCTCTCTAATCATCTCTGATACGTTAACATCCGTTAATCTATAGACCTTCATGTGATTAAATTCTGGCGTAAACGAATCCCAGTCGTAGCCCGACAATTCCTCATCCTCATGGCAGCATATTTCAAGATCCTTTGAGAAGAGCTCGTTATTATTGTTATTGATGGACATTGGAGGGTATGTTGCTGTTGCTGTTGCTGTTTCTGCCGAATTGACCAATTGCTCCTCGGGTGTAGCCAGTCCCAGCTTGTGGCAGAGCTCCTTGAAGGCCTCCTGGTAGCGTGTGCCGCCATCGTTGTTGATCAGCTTCTCAAAGGCCTTAATGTCCTCAATCTGGCGCTCAATTTCCAACTCGGTGTAACTGTGCTTCTTGGGAAGAGCCGTACATCGCGGACAGATCGATGGCTCCTTCGTTGGTTGACTCTTGCCATTGAGGGCTGCACACATGCGACTGAGAAATTGAGCAGCCAGAGCATTACCTGGCCGACTGATTGACTCATTATTGCCAATGTCCACACGAAGCCCAGATGCCAGACAGAGATTCTCATCCCACAGTGGTCGACACATTCCTCCCGGCATCATGAACTGCACATTGATGCCCTGTGCATCCGAGCTAAGACTGAATTGTATGGCGGAGAGAGGAAAATTGTGGCTGCCCAATTGATCCATCATATTGAAGAGCTGACGCTGAATGCGACTTTGTGCATCCAATTGGGATATGTGCGGATTATCGCCGACAATATCTTGTCGGACCAGCGTGGTCGTCGACGTCATCACCTCCTCGGTGGACACCTTCGCCTCCTGGTACGGAGCCTCCACAAACGGAGCACTCTCCTCATCATCGCTGCTCTTCAGATACGAGGGCACAAACTCCGCCGCATTGGGATTCAACGAGGATTCGCTTAAACTATAACTATCGTCGCTTCCGACTTGCAGCGATTGTATGAAATCCTTGAGGAACTGTTGATGCATCTCACTTCCACAGTCCATGTTAGCTCCTACTTTCTTACTTAATTAAATGACGATATACACACAAAAAAAAAAATGAAGAAAAACAGGATAAAGTAGAAAACTCGTTATGTAATTTGGTTCCGTTGCTAATGCACTCTGTCAGATTACAAATAATTTATTATTTGTATTGCGATTTATAGTCTATGTTTACAATTGTTGTTTTGTGATATATTTGTACTTTTTGAATAGCAAGAATATTAGGTTTAAGTAATCCGAAAAACTCAAATGTTGCTACGACTTTCGTACCGTCGCCATCTGCCGTTCACTTTTATTACTAAGCAGCTTTGATCGAGAGCGTAAAGCTATTCAAAGTGTCGCCATCTCTTGGTGTTGTGCCGCAGTTTGATTGATCGCTGGAAAAGCTTTGCCATCAAAAATACAATGCGTCCAGAAAATGTTTTGAAAATGATAAACAAATTAAAATATATCATACACTTTAAAAAATGTATATTCATTATATTTTATTTGATTTGATTGAGTTTTAAAGTTAAGAAATACATAATATTACATATACATATACATTACATATTTAATTTTGCAGTGAAATTTAAAAAAAGTAAGATATTTAATTTGTTTATGCATTAAACTCTCTTTTTGCAGGTAAAAGTTGACGAGTTGGATGCCAAACTGGCCTACATACAAGTGACCCATGTGATACCCTTCTTCAGCAAAGACGAGCTAGATCAGCGTCTAAATGAGTTCGAACAGAATCACGATGTAGACACATTTATGTATGAGACGCCATTTACCAAGTCGGGCGCTGCACGTGGCAGCGTCGAGGACCAATGGAAACGCAAGACTGTCATTAAAAGTGAGTGATTATGCGTTTTAATAGTGATCAGCCATTAATTGATTTTCTTTTCTTTATAGCCCAATACTCATTTCCCTATGTGCTTAAGCGCATACCCGTCAAGTCCCGCGAGATTATCGAACTGAGTCCCATTGAGGTGGCCATCGATGAGATGCAATCAAAGGTTTCAGAGCTGGAGGAGATCATTCTACCGCCGGCGGATGTAAAGAAGCTGCAACTACGTTTGCAGGGTAGCGTTGCAGTCACTGTAAATGCGGGTCCATTGGCTTATGCACATGCCTTCCTGGATGCCAAGGTGATCAACAACTTTTCACTGGATCGTGTGGAGGATCTTAAGGATGTCTTTCGGTAGATTAGCATACATACATACAAATTGCTTACACTTACTAATGTACACTTTTCTTCGGAAAACCAGCGATTTTATTGGCGTTTGTCACAAGGCATTGCGTGTGAACGAGCGCATGATCAGTGCGGATCAGAAGGAGTACCATCATGCGCTGCAGGAGAACTACGAGAAGCTCTGTCAGGCACTCCGTGCGTTACTCCAAGACGATTCATTCCAGCCGCTTGGCGATGATGCTGACACCGCTGCACAGCGTAATAGCATGGCTTTATTCAATGCGATCAGTGGGGCCTCACATAACTCAAGTACTGCTTAAGTTCAGTTCAGTTCAGTTAAAAACAAAAGCAAAATCAAATACAAATACCAAAAACCAAACAATACCAATAATTACACACACACACGCACAGCTACTAAAATGGTTATTACAATTACTCAAATAACAAGCCAAGTAGAAGACTAATTCAAGTAGCCTTTATCAACATGTTTGGTGTTCCTTTTGTATGATGTATGATGTATAATCTTTGATGTTTGATGTTGTCGTTGTCGTACCCGTTGAACGTAGAGCGTTGAGCGTTGCCCGTTGCCGTTGTCCTTTCTCTGGCAGCAGGTAAACTGAGAATTTCGTCCCCTCGTGTCTTTCATCTTACATGTTAAAAAGCGCATTCATGTGACTAACTAAGTAACAAAAAGGTATTTGGTCATTACTAACACTAACAGCAACTAAGCAAATGCAATACTAAAATCAATTATAACTCAAACTAAAATTGCTTTTAATCCCCTTTCCAAGAAA
The DNA here is from genome assembly GCA_018901795.1 of Drosophila sp. st01m. Lineage (NCBI taxonomy): Eukaryota > Metazoa > Arthropoda > Insecta > Diptera > Drosophilidae > Drosophila > Drosophila sp. st01m. The sequence continues at coordinate 5,396,262 of JAEIFG010001638.1, forward strand.
TATACAAAATTATCTAGCAAATGCATTAATTAATTAAATCTTTTAATTTCTGTTTTAGGTTTTGGTTTTGCCGTTTATTAAAGCCCAAATGCAAACCGTCAAATACCAATACCCCACAAAACACATACAAATCAAAATACACGCACACAACCACGACAGTCAACTGACCAGTTGACCAAGTTGCAGTACACTCGAAAAAACTCGAAAACCACATGTACTTGTTGATTTTATATTTGTATAACCTTCTAAGCATAAACGAAACGAACTTTCATTGTTGTTAACTTATATATAACTTGTATATATAGATTGATTGTACATTTTTTTTACCTTTATTATTATTATTTAAATTAATACGATTCCAGTGTGAAGCATGGCCAAAAGCTGATATAAAAAGGATTTCAAATTAACTATATTTAATTATATACTTAATATACTTAATGTTTAGTAATCGCAATGAGCTCCCTTATTAGATCAAATCTGCTAACTTTGTGTCTTCTTCAAAACTCAAATGGCTAAAAACGAAAGTGTTTAATAATTTAATTATTATATGTATTTACCTAAATCAATTAATTGTAATTCTAGTTCTAAGTTCCCGAACAGATGCAACAGAACTTACCAAAGTATTTAAAAAAAAAAAAAAAAAAACAAATATAAATAAGTAACTATGATACAACAAATACATGAATATATATTTACATGCATTTTCTAGTGAAATCGAATAACGAATAAATAAATATAATAAATGTTAAACAAACAAACAAAATGTAATTATAGTTATTCACATTGCTCTTTCTATTTATTCCATTTTTCACACTATCTCTATTGGATTGGTCAGTTAACCAGTGTTGACAAACTAATGTTTATTCCCGTTCCCTGTTTGATTCTATCGGTGAGAACTTAAAGTAGAAACTAGTCGTTGATTTACAAATGCGTTGATCGCGAAGTTAAAAACAATTACAATTTCCACTTGTTATGTAAAATGATATAGCAAATATATTCCCAGGACCCTCAGTTCCTCTATTCCCTAGTGTATGTGTCTATTGATCAAACATCTTCCCTAGTTATTGTCATCTTTTAAAAGACTTAAGCGCTGCAATTAATGGGGATTAGTTCAACTTGTAGAATAAATACATATGTTATATCGGAACACACCTTCTGTGCCTCAGTTTGGCGCATCAAAGATGTGTATGTGCCACGTGGTGCCATCTTTTGAGTGCTTTTCTTGATGGACTGACCAATGCTCTTCCTGGGAGTAGGTCTACCCTTAGTCGACTTTTTACTGAGCGGGGAAAGAGTATTAATAGATGTTGAAATAGAAAATGAAGATGTTTAATGCACATACTCATGCTGTGAATCTTGTTTAGCATTTCCAGACCTTTGACGCATCTCGTTGCGACTGTCGACAGTCTTCAATCCATTCCAACCGCCAATGGGAGTGGGAATTTTGGTAATCGGACCTGATTTTGAAAGTGTCACGTTCTCAGGGATTACAGTGGGATTCAGATTGGAATTGGGAAATTCCAAGTGCTTTTTTGGTATAGTTGGAGTTCCAAGAATGCTGGAGCTTATCTTGTGTGTCTTGCTTATCTCACTGCCAAGCGAAGAGATGGAGGACTTCATGTGTTTGGCTCCCTTCTCTTGCTTCGTGTCCAAATCGATGGTGGCTGTGGTTGTGGCTGATGTGCAATGGGTGACATCCGATTGATCATTCCACTCCATCTTATCGTTTAGTACATCTCCCATGCGTGCCATAAAATTGGCAGCCAACACATTGGGCAATTTCCGTGGCATAAACGAACGTTCGCTCATCTCCAGATGTAGAGAGGCATCCAGGCAAAGATTCTCGTCCAGCATCTGTTTGGCCAATGTTCCCAGCTCCCCCTTGAACTGCACATTGATGCCTTGTCCGTCTGGCGAGAGACTCACGTCGATCGCCTTTAGGGGCATGAACTTATTACCCAGTTGATGCAACAACTCAAAGAGCTGCCTTTGAGCATGTAAATAGGATGCATCGCCTACAATCTCACGGCGGACCAACGTTGTCGTCGATGTGGCCTCCGACTTCATTTTGTGACTGTTGTTAGTTGTGTACTTTGGACTGGAACTCATCTTCGAATATGGCTTGGAACTGTTGGATGTGTTCTTCAAATACGATGGTATAAACTCCGATGCTAAGGGATTCAGCGATAGATTTTGCAATGAATGACACGGTAACTCCTGTTTCCTCTCACTTCTGTTTTCCATCGTTATGGATTGTAAAACCAACTCTGAAATGATTTTGAATATATATGTATATATATCTACATATATAGAGTGTACACTCAAAACGGTTCTGTTTTGGTGCACCGATGGTATACAATCTAACAATTTAATCTTTGTCTTATATATATGCTAAACTGTATGTATATTAAGTATGTTAAGTAGATAAGAAACAATTGAGTGTTTCAAATGATCGAAAAGTCTAAAGTTCCTACGGGAACTGAAAGATTTTCAAATTTTCAGCATCCTACTAGAACCAATCGAAGCAAATTACTTTAAGAGAAATATTAAATAAGCCAAGATATCGTGAGTAAGATCATACTTCATACGAACATTGCGGTTGCAGCGCCATCTAGCTGTCAATTTGATATCGAAAGCTTTACTTGGTTACTTGTAAAGCTCTTTTAACTGTTTTCTTCAAAATCAACTTTAATTTTGGTGGTACACTAATAGTATTAAATAAATTGAACTACCAAATAAATTAATTACCAAATATTAGCACCGTCTACCGAACAGCTTGTTTAGCAAAGCATACATCAACCAAATGCGAATATTTCAACACTTGTTTTATTAAAAACTTAGCCGTTTCTACCGCTATTTTTCCAATTTTCTGATAGATAAATGTATTTTCTTTGCCAACGCAAATTTTAAGCAGCTTTTCGCTACAAAAACCGCAGCGGTTTACAAATTAAACAAACAAATATTTACATTCGCTTCAATTTGTATTTATTATTAACAATTTGTTTTTAAAATTATTTAACAATTTTGCTTTTCATGCGCGAATCGACACGGAAATTGTTATTCAAATTTTTTGTTTTTAGAATTTGTTGCAAACAAAACCATAAAAATAATAAAATTATGAACGGAATTATCCAAAGCGCGTGGGCAAAGCAGTCAATCGATCAATCAAAGAGTCAATCAACGCTTCGTTTTAATGCTACATAAATATATATATAAATTTTTCCTGTTTTTTTTTCTTTTCATTTTGTTTTTTTTTTTTTTTTTGTTTTTGCTTACAAATTAGAATTACAAACGTGCATTGGGATTTCGGGAGCGCACAAAGTTGAGCAGCTCATCGGAATCCTCGCAGACGAATGGCTTGATGTGGTGGCATGCCACATCGTGCCACTTGATGCCATCGTTGTAGAAGTTGTTCAGTATGGAGAGGCAGCTCTCATCGTTGCCTTGGGCGGCTTCACGATTATCTGGCTGCGGTTGATTGTATCCGCCCGTCTGAGACCAATCTCCTGTGTTGCGCTGCGAGGTGGGACCAATTTTGCCACCCGATCCCGACCAGAACCAACCGTTCTCATTCGGCGGCTGCAGATCGGGCCTATCGCAGCCGGCAAAGTTGCACTTTCTGCCCGACGTCCAGATGTAACGCACATTGCCACGTGCAATGCGTTGCTTCACAAAGTCATTCTCCTGTGGCGTCTCCAGCGAGACGGCGTCCATGCAATGACGCCGGCAAATGTTGCGGGCATCCAACCAATCCACCTCCAGGCTGCGCGTCGGCGCATGCTCCCAGCTGAAGAAGTAGGAGTGGGAGACGCCTCGGGCATCCCGATACGTGGCATGACGGACGCGGTTGGCGCAGCTCCTCGGATCCGGCAGCGCCAGGCGACGCTGGGCAAGAGCCACAGTCGCGCTCACAGCCAGCAGCAGCAACGTGCGTAGCACAAACATATCGACGGGGGCGTATGGGCGTGGCACGACTCAAATCTAGAGAGAGTGAGAGAAAAGAACGCTGCAAGTGACACAGTGGTTACGATTAAGCTCGAGTTGGAAATGTCCAATTTATTTATTTTTTTGGGCTAGCACCAGGCAACTGACCCAACGATGGCCCCACCCATTTCCGCTTGAATGAATCTCTTCATTTGTTTATGCAAAATCACTGATTGGAAATTGATCTAACCGATCTATAGATTTGAGCGATTTTGACTTTTGTGTTTGTATCTTTTTATTTTTTTCGCTTTTATTTGAAATTTAGTGTATGGAATTTGTCGTCTGGCAATTGTTTAAATCGACACAATTTGTTTTTCCATTTCCATTTCGACTAATTGAGTAGTTTTCCATTATCGGATTTGGGTTCGACAACTGGCCTTGTCTCTCCTAATCTCGGCCCTATTTCGTAATCATGTGAATTCCACAATAGATACATTTTTTGCCTGGCAACAAATCTCTGTTCAATTGACTCGCTCTTAACTGTGTACTATGCAAATTACTTGATTGTTTTCTATGCTATCAATTATTATGACTTAAATTAAACAAAATTGTATGCAAATTTTATGATCTATTGATGGCAGCTGTGCCCACATCAGACTCAGACTCAGACTCAGACTTCGTCTCCAACTCCTACTTAGACACATCAGCAGTGCATCTGCTAATGAACTTACATAAAAATGTTTATTAGCCACAACAAGATCCGGAATGATATTGTTATTACTTTTAACTATGATCTAAAGCCATTCAATCAGTTGGTAATACAACCCAGTTGACCCTGAGAACAAAGAACAAAGAAATTGCATTTTAAATGCAAAGATATGTTAACTCTAAATTATTTACAAGTCTGAAGATGCGAATCGGAAAGATAGTAATTCTGTGTACAAAAGATTACTTCCTATAGCTATTAATTTCTCAAAGATAAAGAGTAGAAAGAGTTATCAAACTAACTAATATTTGTAGACTTCTCTCTCCTAAAATAAGCTGGTTTTAATACATAATGACAGATTTTTGAATAAAATATTAGGTACTATGAAAGAAATATCATCTATCTCAGATCTGACTATACTTGTGTTTTCATAAATAAATTTAATATACTTCATCTGAAATAAGTATTTTTATATCAATTTAAGAATTTACCATTAAAATCAAAACCAAATGTTAAATATAGTTTGAATGGAAATTTAACTGCTGAACGAATAAGATAATAACATGAATAAAATGAATAAAATTCAGTTAAGTTTTGCCAGAGTTATGACAGTTTAAAGTTGGTCAGACTTTACAAATAAAATGTTCTTTCTAACTAGAGAGCTCTTTATAATCTTGACACAATTCTAAGAACTCTCTTTGGACTACTTTCCTTACATTTGTTCACCTAAAACTGAGGTCATAAACTGCCATTAGTATTGGTCTCGATCTCGGTCTCGGTTAAAAGCTTGAACTTTAAATTTTCCCATTACCAGGGTAGCTCAAAGAGAGCCCAAAATACTGACCTTAGCCAACAACACTACACTACAGAGGAACTGAGGCTCAAGCTGAGACTTTTGAGCTGGATGGAACTCATACTGAGGCAGGGCACATGCCAAACTCGATGGTTTCTAGCTATTAAACCCAAAGTCTAGCTTCGCATACCAAATAGTTTTTTTTTCTAGGCTTTAATGGAGAAAGTTACATTGCTGTCTGCTTGTTGCTGTTGTTGTGTTGTTGTTGTTGTTGATCGTTTTTGGGGCACATATTACACACAGTTGCCTGACACTTCAACTGTCTGAGTTTGTGTCTTCCGTCTGATAAGGCGGCAAAGATTTTGCTATTATTATTATTATTGTTATTTTTTATCTTTTATTTCTACATGTCTCTCATTGTTGCTGCTATGTTGTAATTGAAACTTCAGGTTGCTTCACTTGCATCTTCTTTTTTATTTGTATTTCATGCTGAGCTAATTGTCGTGGGTAAAAAAAGAAGGCCCAAAGTGAAGAAAGAAAGAAAGAAAGAAAGAAACCAACTCGCATTCGAAGTCGTACAATTGTTGGCTCTTAGCTGGTTTTTTAAGAGGCCAATTCGATTTTTGGTTAACGCTTATAAATTGTTATGCAATTATTGTTTAACGCATCTCATTGAATATATTTGGATTTTATTTATTTTCTGTTGTATTTTGCGCTTTTTACCCTGTGCACTTGTAAATTGCGTGGATCACAGTTGGGGGAGAAAGGCAAATGAATAATGTGAATAATTGTGAATTCATGTATAAACACTTGCAATGTTATGACTAATATGATGATGATCATGATGCTCTTCAATTTAAACGCCACTTAATTTCCTTATATAAGTGGTAAAACACAAAGCACAATAATAAAATACAAATAATACAACAATTCAACCTTCGAAGCGTGCTCAATCGCCAAATAAATTGTACAACAACAACAACAACAAGAGCAACAGTAGCGGAAAATTAAATGTTCATAAGTTTGGTCTTTTTGCTATTAATGTGCAAGACATCTGTGCAACATTCCAATTTCTGTCTGTGTGTTAAATAATTAATTCCGTGCCATGCTTGGAGCCATCTGCCTGTCTCTCTTCATGCAGCTGCATTCCTTCTTCAATTGCCTCATTCCATGCACCCTCCCCTCCGCCTCTTCCCCTGCCTTCCCCCACACATTCAGCCCCTTAAAAATATGTCTATAAATTTCCAAGTTAGTCACATTTAACAGCCAAAAAAAACTGCGGGTTAATCACAACAGGTTTCTCACACTCGTTGCATTTAATTTTGTTGCAATTTCATTTTTATACTTGTATTCTGTATACTCTGAATTTATCAATAAAGAAATGCAATTAATTTTAAGAGTTAGCCTAATACAACTTTCAGCTTTTATTTCTATTTAGGTGCCACTTTTAATATTTTTATATTAATATTTTCTTCTTTTAACAGCTGTCATAAAATCAAACAATCGATAAACTGCCGAACATTGCAGGGTATCTCTAAGTCACTTAATCGTTTCTACCGCATTTTCTGCTTGTTATTTATGTATCACGAGCTTTTAATTCGCCTATCAAATGAGATTTTGTTTTTATATCTTGTTTGTAAATTTTGCAAATTTTTATTAAGCCGTTGATTAATTTGGCTGCCAAAGACCTGTTAATTAATTCAACTGTTAATAATTTGCAATAATATTTAACGTATATTCAGTGGCAAATTGTTTATGCTTTAATAATTGCGAAATATATGTTTATAATTGAAATTTCCAGCTAAGAGTTTAAGCCAATAAAAATAGAGAAATATTCGGTGGGAAAACTGAAGATGATAACGTTGAAAGATGATGATGTTATGCAAGCAGATTTATAAAAATCATTGGAGACATCAATTCGTTGTAAATATTAAAGAACTATTGAAAATAAGTTGAGAGAACTTTGTCATTTAAAATCGCTGAGAAATTGAATCTGTTTTCTACACATTGTCAAAGCTAATCGAATCTGGGTCTATTGATGCGATTGTGCTACTCATTAATTGACAGCTTTCTGTTAATGGGAAATCATTAGAAAAGCGGCTCATCAGTTTCCCCGAGAAATCAGTTTGTTTTGGTTTGGCGAGTGAATAGTTTGAGTGTGTGAGTGTGAGTGTGCGAGTGTGAGTACTCGTATGTAGAACGCCAGGCGGAGACGGGTTTTGTTGTAGTAATGATGCACCGTTGACAGCAATTATAAAGAAGACGGATTTGCCAACCACAACAGCAACAATAACTAGTGGCAACCAGTTGTTGTTGTTATTGTTGTTGCTGTTGTGGCAACAACTGGGCGTCTCTTGGCCAAAAGTAGGTCTGTTCCAAGCCTTTGTATAGCTTGATTAGCACAACATACATTTGCAGCTGTTTGCTGTAGTTGTTGTTGCTATTGTTAATGCAAATGTAACGCATGTTGCAAGTACTTGTATTATGTCACGGGGTCAAGTCGAAGGCAAGTCTGTAAGGGCTGATTGAATACAAGCAGGATGCTCACGAAACGTTTAAGAAAGTTGCATGCGGATGCAACTGCAGTGTTTTAATTGCCTCATGTGGCATGCGGCATGTGGCTTGTGTCTGTGGCTTGGCGGTGCAAGGCGCTAGGTTTTCTTTCAAGAAGCTGCAGACACGAGTAAACAATGTCGCGCAAATAATATGTAGAAAAACTGGACAGACTGTAGAAGAAAGTCAGCCAAGTTGCAAGCGGGTTTGTGAGCGGTCCAGACAGGTGGTTGCACAGGTGTTGGGGCACAGCTGCGGGGTGTTGAGATGCGATTAGGTGAGGGGAGTGCGAAGCGGTGAGGTGGGACAGGTGACAGCAAAGGAGCTGTCAGGTTGGTCAGTGCAAGGTGCGTTACTTTTACTGCTGCTGAGCTTGAGTTCAGGTTCAGGTTTTGCTGTTGTTGTTGTTGTTGTTGTTGTTGCTGTTGTAGTTACACTACAACAACATTGACAAAAAACAACAACAAATAAATAACAATAACATTAACAATGTCAGTTTGCGTGCCACGAAATGATAGTGAAAATATTTGCAGCTTTTTTGGTCATGACATAAAAAATACGATATATATATAAATAAAGATGTGCACGTCAGTCTCTTCAGAGCGTCTTCTGAAGTCTGTCTAAGACTCTGACCAACTCGCTAATGAGTTGGGCACATTTTAAACGCTTAGAGAAAGGTAAAAAAAAAAAAAACATAGTTATTTCAAGTAATCAAGAGAGCAACTGAGTAACAACTGAGTAAATCTGCATTTGAATGAATAAACTAAATTGAATGTTGTCTGCGCCTACAACTGTTTGTCACAGCTCAAAGCAGAGGCTTAGATAACAATTATTTTTAAAAGGGGACACCTCAAAACAAGGATTACATATCAAATTTATTTATGATATTGAAAGATAACGTTATTTTTAAGTTTTTATTAAGAAAATTCTAAATTAAAATTATTTCTATTAAATTATTTATTTTTAAAAGTAATAACTTTATTTTTTCCATAAAAATTACGAAACTTTTTGTTACTGAAAACGGACTATAAATTTTTGGAACGAAGTGGTGTAAAACATACCTTTTAGAGAATACCTTATCCTTAAAGTACAAAACATATAACCATAACAAATTTTATAAATACCCGTAATTTTTATAGCCCAAATAAAAATAAATATTTATTTTTGAATTCCTTTTATACTTATTGAAAATAATTTTTATTTATGAGCGTTTTAATAAAAATAAGTTTTATTTACGATTCCTGTTATGTATGTTCTCTCAATTTGTACTTTTAATGAAATTATAATTCTCTTCATTCTTATTAAATAACCCCTTGTAGTTCCCCCCTTGGTCCACGCCACTGTCGTTGGTAAATAACGTGAATAACTTTCCTTTGGAAGATCTGTGCAAGATCTCTGCAATTGTGCGACTTTCGCATCGTATTAAAAATAAATTATTTGTTGTCAATTTGGCAGCCTTGAAATTGCAGTTGCCAGTTGCCAGTTTTCTGTTGCCAGTTGCCAGTTGCTAGAGAAGACGTGACTTGCGATTTCTTTAGTGGAATTTAACGTTCGGCTTGGAGATTGCCTGCATTATACGATATATACTTAGTATGGTCACGAAGCTACACAAAACTTGCCCATCCGTTGTGCTCTGTGTAATTTGCAGCACAGCTGCTTCCCACCAAAAATGTCAAATGGCATTTTTTCCACTTCTTTTCTGCATTTTTGTTGTATTTTCAATTTTGGCTGTTATCTCTGCATTAACCATTATGAGCAAGTTTTATGCTTACGACCTCCAAAATCGCAGTAGCATTTATTGTTTAGTTAGATCATGACCACGACGCCTTAACTGACATTTTGGCATATTGCAATAAAACTACAACATCAACAACAACAATAGCAAAATATTCAAAACGAATACAACAACAACAAATTTGCATGAGGCTGGAAAATTAGATTTTCCGCTCATTTGCACTGAAGCTGCTTAAAAGCAGAAAACATATTGCGCAATCATCTGCTTCAATGCATGTAATTTAACAGAAGGGGACAGGAGTGTGTGCATGTGTGTGTATTGTTGTGTATGGGTGTGTGCGGTTTTCGCATAGAAGTGCATATAGCAAAAAACTAGGGCATACTTAATTGCTCTAAGATAAGCGAAGTCTGTAAATATGGAACCTGAAGTAACTGAAGTACCAACGATAACCAAGTATTTATATAGCCCTCAACTATTCTACTTGTCTTACATGTTCTGCATATTCTACAACAACAAGACAAGCTTTGCTTAAAGCAAGACAATCTCCAGCAATAAGAATTGAATCATTTCTTTTCTTTATTTAATTTAATAGACGTTCTATATGTATATCTTTAAAATCATTTTCCATTATACATTTTCTAGCATTGTAACTGAAAATACTTTCGTTTCTTTTAATTCCATCTAACAAATCATCATATTATAGTTGTCTTTTATTTAATATTAATTTCTAAATAACTTATTTTAAATTTACTCTTTTTGACCATATTTAGAAATATTTTAAAATAGTCACTGCTCTTTTTTAACTTCATTTCTAAACTATTCACATTTTAATTTATTGGTTAATGTTGCGTGAAATCAATTTAAAATATTACACGGGAATGTATAGACTGCATAAATGTCTATTTGTGTCTCTTACGTTTTTTTACATTGAACAATTTTAAGTACATTATTTTAGAATGTACAAAGTGATCAAAATTTGTAGAATTAAATTCCTATTTTATACCAGTGCAAACTGGTAAGATCAATTGTATGCTATAAATCTTTATACTTCTCTATTAAATTCTATTAAATTCCCGCATTGTATTTTCGTATAAAAATGTTCTCTTTCCACAAAATTAAATAATAAACAAAAGGTACTACTTGAATATTGAAAGCTATTTTAATGTTCTATATTCTTCATAAAAAAATATCTTTAGAACTTTGCTCAACAACATAAACATATTTTGCAGGGATAAACGCACTCAGAAATCCACAACACAAGTTAGAAGCCAAGAATTGATGGGTTTGTAATTAAAGTTCAACTTCTTTTTTTTGTTTGAGTTAATATCCTTTAAGGATGTGCTCTAGATAATCACCTTGGCTAGAAATGAAAACACCACACTGTTAACGCAGCTGCGATTGATCAAGTTGAACGAGAGACTAATTGAATATAATGTATGTACTATGTACTTAAAATGGTTTTATTGTCTGTGGAGACAACCGCACGCAACGCTTCACTTTTACCAACTGAACGCAACGACGATCTTGCCACGGTTTATAGCTTGTCCCCAAAACAAAAACAAAACGGAAAAAACACACACACTCGCACACACACATACACAAACAACAACAAGTACAACGAGCGCCACAAAACGAACAACTTGACACTGCGGTTGCCGTTCGAACGCGTCTCGAACCGCGCTTGTGTTCGGTCTTGTGACTCTGTCTCTATCTCTGTCGCCGTCTCTCTTTCGCTCTCTCGCGATCAGTGTCTGCCCATATGGCCAAAAACAAACAGGCAACGGACGATACGCGGCTTTTGCGCTTCAAGTGCTGCAACCAAAACGATTTCCACTCAAAGCATCTGCTTGACATCTCATTGTTAATTGAGTTATGGGCCAGTAAACCATCGGCCTAAAGGAGGCGGTCGTAACTGTGTCACTGTGCTATGTTCGAGCTGCAGTAACCGCGGTTGCATGCAACATGTGTGCAACTGCGCGCTTCTCGAATCAAGTTTGTTGCCTGAGTCTTTCGTTTCGACTGTGGCAAAATTTAGGTGTGAAAAAATATCGATAATATCTATATAGAAATGTAAAGCATTTTCTCACCGTTATGTGCTTTGTTTAAACAAAAGGTTATTTATTTATTGATTTTAAAGATTTTTATTTATGTTACTGTCGGTTTCAGTTTTTTAGATACTTTGCGGCATTTATTCGCATTTTATTTACATTTCATTTATGTAACTTTAATTTTTGTACCGTTTCCATAGAGGTGGGGAGCGGGGAAGGGCAGCAGAGCGGTATAGGTGGCTACAAAACTGTGTCAATAATGTCAGTAAAATCAATGAAGCGAAATTGCTTCCGGCACAATTTGCTCATCATTAGCCAAACCACATAACATAATAAGAAAAATAAATACAAAATAAATGAAATGAAATGAAACAGAGAGAAAAATAACAAAACGAAAAATATTTAAAATATATTGAATATTTTTTTAAAGCATTAAATGTATCAGGCAGCCTCTATACCATTATTATCGTCAGAAATATTTTGATTAATGTTGTGCTGATGTGATGTGTTTATGTTCAGACTCTTCAAATATTTTAATTAATTTTGATGCCATCGCTTTTATGCCTCCCAGCAGGTGTGCATTGTTCATTGCAACAACAAAATATGATTGGAATATCACATCAATATATCGAATCAGCTTCTGATCTTTGCTCACTTTCAATATTCAAGTTCAACTCTAGGACGACCAGGTAAGTTACATTGCACGCACTTTGGGAGTCACAAGCGCATCTTCAAATGCATTACAAACATCGAAAATTATGGCAACAGTTGCTGTAAGGTCGTTGAGTACATTAATTGCAATACCCTGTAAGCATTAAAATGCCCAGTGAGTCAATCCGAGCGGTGCGAATCACAAGGAGTAGGAAATCAGAGCTTGCAATGTGAATTTGAATATATATTGGTTTAATTTGAAGAACAATTTAAAAGTAAAAATTAATTAATTTTAGTCAATTAATACTCTTAATTTAATGTAGTTTGATAGATATAACTGCAGGGTATCTGCTAAAAATAAATCAAGTAGTGACTACTCTGATTCAATGTTTCTACTTTGCTATCTATTGACTATAATTTTTATTATTTTAAGATATTTGACATACGTGGTATCTTTTAGTCAGTCACTCTCTTTTTTTGGCACCGCAACATGCTTAATTGCAACTCGTAGATCTCAAGTGACTGCGGCATCCAAACTCAAATCGTAATTTGAAATCATTGAATATTGAAAATTGAAATCAAAGCAATTGCCGTGCATCTTCTTTCAGTGCGTCTTGACTTTGAGCGCATTCGTTGAAGTGATTTATGCAGCATAAAGGGGCATCATCAGCATGATTATCATTATCAGCTGATGATGATGGTGTTCACAACGGCCAGAAAATGTGTAAATTCATTAAGTGTGAACATTGCCAAATTGCAGTTTGTTCAATACGATTTGACTTAATGACAGAGTCTGAACTTGAACTTGAAGTGGCTCGATTTGTCCGTCTGTCTGTCTGTCTATCCGTCAGTCAGTCTGTCGATATGGCTGACTTACTAAAGAAAAGATCAGACCGCCTAGAGAGCTGTGGCTCCTCTCTCATCATCAATGACTCCGACTGCAATTAGATCTGATACTGAACGACCCCCCGCCAGCTGGCAATGAAGCCAATTTAAAATTGGGTCTCACCAAACTGGGGTGATATTAAAGCCGCTTACCATGAAGTCAACTGCCCGTGGCCTATACAATTACCCGTTATGATATTAAACAGTGAAGCATCCCTAAGTCGATTTCAAATTAGTTGCAACTTCAACCAATGCGAATATCATCTACTTGAGCTTATTTCCAAGTCTAAACTTATTTATTTAATGAATGTAACTTATCTATCAATTATTAAGTAAAACATATATTTTAAAATCCGTAAGCAAAGTAAAGCACAATTAGGTTAATTATGTCGACTTTAGTAAGTGATATACAAAATGTTTGGTTTATATGTGTATGTAGAAGTATTATAATTATTACCCAGTCATCATATTTTTAAATTAAAGCTATTATCTGGAATTATAACTCAAAATTCGATTTATTCAAATCTTTAATAACATAGATTATTGAAATTATATTAATTATGCACTGAAAAATATCATCTTTAACTGAATATCTCTGTAAATCAAAAATGATTTTCTTACCAGTTGTTTATTCGCCCTAACGAAGCTTGACTGTCTGTTTGAAAGTCTTTATGTACATGGTTCACTGTGTAGGCTGCATTTCACTTTTCTCTGCCTCATCCCACACCTGAATTGGTGGGCCTAATCAGCTATTTGACATCTTTTGTCATTAAGCACGACAATTTTTAATTGCTATAAACTTATTGTGAAGTTATTGTTTGGGAAATTATGTAACATTTCGACATGGCGAGTATTAGGAGTATTGTTAGAGAAATGTTGTCATTTAATTGGCATTACGGTTGATCATTATTACCCAGAGCCTTGGGCGCTGCATCCACCGCTGTCTCCGCTTCAATCCATCCTTATATTAACTGTTCCCCCTAGTTCACTTGGCAAGGTCGTTTAGCGGCAGAATCTTCAAGAAGTGCGCGCACAAAGCGTAAACAATGATAAATTACAATAACATCATATTATGAGGCCATAATTAACTCTGACTCTAACTCTAACTCTGACTCTGACTCTGTGGTGGCTGCCGCTATTGAGAGAGCTAATTAAGTTGTCTTCTGTCTTCTGTCTTCTGTCTGCAGTCTTCTGTTTTCTGTCTTGTATCTTGTGTCTGTCGATGTGGTAACTTTATAGCCATAACCCACTGCCATAGTCAACTGACTGACTGACTGACTGACTGACTTTGGGATTCTGTAACAAAAGTTCAAAACTCACAAGCTGAATTAACTCCACAATTCATCTGTCGTTTATTCACTGTTTCGTCACACTGTGCAATCGAAGTGGTCCACTATTTAATTGTCAGCCAGTTCAAGTTTATTCAAACATTTTTCCATTGGCCCTGAAATAAATTGCAACAACTTGCTTTTATTATTATTATTTTTGAAACTATAAAAATAGAATTGAAGATTGTTCAAGGAGGTGTTTTTTTCCATATTTTTCTTTTTTTATATAAAGCAAACTCCAAACTCTGTGCCAATTCACCGAAAAAATCCACAAACAATACGAAAGAGCAATCGTCACAGATGTTGTCTTATTATTATTATTATTTAAAGAACCTTCATATTGGCATCGCTTTGGGTTTGTTTTAAACGTTTTTGAACTCAATTTGTTAGCTAAACTCAGGCAACTTAAATATGTATGCATTTAAATAGACAAAGTTCAGCAATACAACGAAAATACATATGTACTATTCTATTTCTATAGTGAAACCGAAAAAATGTTTACTTTAGTAAATCTAATAGTTAGTGAGAACAAATTTGATTTGTAAACTCCACTGTATGCTAGTTAGTAGGAATGCAAATTTCCAAATACAATTAAAAAAATTATCTATGAGCTTTAACCTGAGCAGACTTTTAATTCATTTTAAAATCAATATTATAGCTATTATAAAAGAGGAATGGCACTGGCGCCACCTAGCGGAAGTAGCTTGTAAAAGAAATATATATATATTGTAATTGTATTGTAATTTCAAGTTCTCGTAGTTGCCACTAAGAAATGCACTAAAATAAACTAATCTAAGCCATTAAAAAAGAGCTTAAAAGTTGCTATTAATACTTTTAGCATTAATTTTGTTATTTACTTATATGAAAACTAGAATATAAACCTCACTATCAGTTTCTGACTATCTTTAAGTATTGAATAAATGTTGAGAAATCAAATAATTCACCCATAAATATTATTTGAATATAATATTATTTTTTTATTAATAATTATATTTTATTTTATTGAATAGAGAGTATATTTTCTCTTATTTGTCCACAGCTTCATAGTTGCCCAAGACACGTTGTCCGCTGGGATCGAAAGGACTGCGCAGATGGCAATCGGCTTTGTAGCGCTTGCCCAGAATATCGATCTCGTAGTGTCCCGACTTGAGATACTCCACATCAACCACTTGGCCATCGGTGCGAGTGATGTAGGCTTGGCCCAGAGATTTGCCCAGCGTGTAAGCGTATTCAGCACGTCTTAGGATGCCCACGGGTTCCCCATTGCGATAGACGCCCTCGAGGCCCCAGATGGGCACCTGATCCTGCAGTGTCAGATACACCAAACGCCGCTTGACGCCCTCGAGGCGTTGACGATCGACGGCTGCTCGTCCTCGATAGTCGCCCTGCTTGCGACAGGTGAAACCGAGTCCCGCCTCCAGAGGAGTGTCATCCGATCGCAGGTCATAGCTCCACAGATGATAGCCCTTCTCGCTGCTGAGCGCATAGAGTGCTCTATAGCCGGCATTCTGCAGATTCTGTGCCGCTCCAGCGGCCATCAGGGGATTTGTAGACGGCAACACAATCCTGTTTGGGCACATGGAGCTCATAGCCGAGTTCACCCACAAAGCTGACGCGGAGCAGACGGAGTCCAATGCCATTGCACTTGGCCAACTTGGTGCTATTGGGAGGCAGCTGCTCATCCGACAGCTCGCAGTCGAGCAGCGGCTGCAGAATCTTGCGGGAATTGGGTCCCTGTATGGAGATAACACCCAGATCAGCGGTAATGTCCGTCAACTTGGCATTGAATCCCTTGCGTCGCATCTCTCCAAGTAAAGTGCTGTAAGTGTAATAGGCCGAGGCACCTCCGGCCACAATGTAGTAGCCCTGACCCTCGAACTTGGGATCATGCAGCTGCCCAGAGCCAGAAACCAGGCGACTGATGGTCACATCCGCCTCCACGCCGCCAGCATCGTTGAGGGCACAAGTGTAGACAGTTCTGAAAGTGTAGAGAGTCTTCAGCAATCTCTCAGATGATCACCGTCAAAGAGAAGTAACATACTTGCTCTCATCGCGATTCGTGTTGGCCGAAAAAAGCCAATCCGCTGCCTGCTGGGCCTGAGGTCCTTGAAGCAGCAGCTTGGCAAAGTAGCTCATGTTGAAGACCACAGCGTTGTTGCGACAGGCGTGTGCCTCAGCTCCAATCTTAAAGGGGAAGGAGTCGAATTCATATCAAATAATTCCAATTGTTAAAGAGAAGGGAGTCTAATTCATATCAAATACTTCCAATTTTAAAGAGAAGCATGTCTAATTCATATCAAATAATTCCAATCTTAAAGAGAAGGGAGTCTAATTCATATCAAATAATTCCAATTTTAAAGAGAAGGCAGTCTAATTCATATCAAATACTTCCAATTTTAAAGAGAAAGGAGTCTAATTCATATCAAATAATTCTAATCTTAAAAAAAGGGAGTCTGACTCATATCTTTTCATTTCAATTTTTAAGAGAAGTCTTAAAGACTTAAAGGAGTCTAATTCATATCAAATAATTCTAATCTTAAAGGGGAAGGAGTATTTATGTTTCTGTTGAGTGTGATCGACTTTGAGATACCTAGCGCTAAGAGTCCCCAAGAATTATTTGCACATTGGCACATATCCAATCAAATACAATCACATAATTACAAACTTAGAGAGAAAAGAGTCTAATTCATATCTTTTAATTCCAATCTTAAAGAGTATAAGCATTTTGTCTTCAGTCTAATAGACTTTAAGATACCTATCGCTAAGAGAATATAAATATAATCATATACTTTCATTGTTAAGGGTCGTGGGTGTCTCTAAGTCTGGAGATACTTAAGAGTGACCGAGATGTATTTACATACACATAAAAATTTAAACATTTAATTCTTAAAAGAAGTAGACTTAAATCATATTTGACCTTTGTGCAAATTTAGTGCTTGATAATGATCAAATAATATTGTATTTATATTTCTTGTGAAATGTGCTTAAATAGAAATCATTTTTGAATGTCTGAAATATTATATAATAACTATTTTCTACTACAAAATGTATATTAACAATTTATATAATATACATATTTATATATTAATTATTTAATATTGTCTGATGGGGTTATCAATAATTTGATAATCATATTTTGAGTCTCTAGCTTTTTAAGTCTCTGCAACAGTTGCAAATTTAAGTCAATTTTTACTGCAATAAATAATTCATTAAATCGGGTCTAGAATGCTATCTTCAATCTAATGTATTGCTACCAAGCTACCCATATTCCCCTCTATATCTGCGCATCTTACCAAATCGTGATGATCCGAGAAGCTGCTGTACTTGAGATCTCCCTCCAGAACACGCTCGTAGTTGCTGTCCTTGTGCCGAGCATGCTCGTAGCTGCCGTACCAATCATAGGGTAGCACCGCCGCCGACTCCACTGAGTTGTTCAGGAAGAAACCAGGTCGCTCCCAGCCCTGTTTCTCCTCCATGAAGGCGTTGGCCAGCAGCATCTGCTCGTGCAGCGGATCCTTTTGGAAGTCACGTCCTGCCAGCGGTTGATCGTATTTGAAGACCATGCTGTAGTTCTTCACGTAACTCTCGTGTGACTTCTCCGCTATCCACTTGCTGGCCTGTCCCTGCTCTTGGGTGAATCGTCGCAGATCGAAGCTGAACATGGGCACGTCTGGTTGTCCATTGATGATCCAGAGGGCCATTTGTTCGCCGCAACCGCCGCCAAACATCATGCCGGCGGAATTGAAGCCACAGTTGTGCATGAGACCGGAGACGATGGGATCGGGACCCATTAGAGGCTTGTGATCCGGCGTGAAGGATTCGGGTCCGCAAACTGTGCTCTTCACACCGTATTTGGCATATTCCGGGCACAATTTGTGGGCTCCCTCCACGTGCGTCTCGAAGACGGACCAATCCAGCTCGTACAGTCCAAAGTGGAAGTCCTTGGCCACGGGATCGAGGAGTATGGGATTTGGTTCGTAGCCTCCCATGCAGATGGCATCGCCCTGAATGCGGAAATACGTGGAATAGTCGTGATCCCGTATGTTGGGAAGTCCTCGCACACCCGGAATCGATTCGGACACAATGTAGGCATGTTTCATGGGCAGCAATGGGAGATGGGAGCCATGACGGGCGACCAGATCACGTCCCCAGACACCTGTGGCATTCACCACCGTCTCGGTGCGTATGTTGCCAAAGGGCGTGGCCACGCCCACCACCTTCTTGCCACGTGATCCCTCCTCGACGAGAATCTCCTGGACATCACAGTTCTCAATCACCTGGCCGCCATTGGCAGTTGCCGCCTTTCTCAAGGCTGTGCAGAGCATGGCGGGATCCATGACGCCATCTCCCGGAGAATAGAGGGCTCCAATGAATGCCTTGGGATCGAGCAGCGGGAACAGCTTCTGTGTCTCCTCCGGCGAAAGTATTTCATTCTCAATACCAAGTGCTTTGCCCACCGTTGCCAATCTTCGATACTCATCGAGACGCGTCTCGTTGTGAGCTATAAAGATGCCGCCATTCTGTATCCAGCCCGGATCCAGACCCGTCTCCGCCTCCAGTTGACGCAGCATGTTCCTTGAATTGGCCAGCAGCTGTATGTCCACATCACTCGGTCGCAATCTCCAGAGCAAACCCGCTGTGTGCCATGTGGTGCCAGCTGTCAGTTGCGCACGTTCCAGGAGCACCGCCCTCACTCCCCGCTTGGCCAGATGGTAGAGGGTGTGGCAGCCCGCAGAGCCACCGCCAATCACCACCACATCTGCCGATTGTGGCAAGTTTGGAGCTGCAGTGGCAGCTGCTGCCGACGCGTTTCTCGCCACAAGTCGCCTCAAGTCCTGGCAAGCAGCCTGCTTTAAAATCCCCGTGCGCCACATTTGCAATCAATTCGAAAACTAAATCACATCGCACCACAGCAGCTGCCCATGAAGTCTCCCAATCTCATATTGTTTTTTCCTCTCTGAACTTCTGGGTCAATTGTGGCGGATAACGCCGCTTAGAGCTCAGCTCTTATCGGCCCAATAACATGCCTCCACTTGGGATTGAGCTCATTCTAGTCTTTCGAATTGTTTATTCTTATCTCCAGAGAATAGTATTCCTGCATATTTAAACCGCCAGGTGGCGCCTTGGCTGCCTTATCAAGTGTTTCTATTTCTGTCAGTTGCAGTTCATCAAAGGGCAGTTTCAATATTACAACAATGTTACGACTCGAAAAATACCCTGTTGTTTAAAAGAAAACAATTAGTAAACTTCGATCAAAGCATAAATAAATAATACAGTACATAATAATGTCGGAAAATACATTTACATTTTATATTTCTATATTTATTGTGGTGATCTGAGAAATCTGAAAAATTATAAAATACTAAACTAAAGCATATTTAATAGTACAGAATAGTTATCTATTATTATAATTATTATAATTAAAATATGTTTTATTTAAGTATTTTATCAACGTTGCTTTTCAAAATTTCAAGTATTTTTCACCACATAAAATTTAACTTTATTATGTTATTTGTTATTTGTATATATATGTAGTATATGTATTGCTAATGTTCAATTATTCACACACTTATTTTTTCTGGTTTTATTATTTGATTTACGTTTAATTATTATTATTTATTATTATTATTATTAGTATTTTATTATTGGTATTTATCTGTTAGTAATAAATATTATTATTTAATTATAATCAAATAAATTACTCGTTTACTTTTGCTGTGATCACAATAGTGTTATTTAAACAACTTATTTTAGCTTTCACTTATTATTGATATTCTTATTTTATTATTCCATTTTTTCTTGGCTTATCAAATTAAATCCTTTACTTTTGGTTGCTCACAGCTAGAGATAACATTAATCAGTTAACGTCATCAAGCGCGAAATATCAATTCCGAATTGAGCGTTGCACTATGTGAAATTGATACGCAACTCGAGTCTGCCACATGCCTCATTTTCTGTGCAACATATGCAACGGCATCTTGGGGATTTGGTGGCTTGACATCGTCGGCGCCATTGTCATGGGAGACAGAGTACATCCAATTCGAGTCGGACTAAGACTCAGACTCCAACTAAAATTTAAACTCAGACACAGACAAGTTGCAGACCTTCCAATGCGGTTGCATTTGTTATTTTGCTATTGCTATTATTATTGTTATTTGTTATTGTTATGGTTATTGTTATTTGTTGTCGTTATTGTGTGTGCTGGCAAATTGTGCGACAAAATTCTAAGCGAGGCACATGATTTGTTGCATTTTCCATTTACTCGACTGCACGATGTTTTGGGACTGAAGTTGAAGCTGAATTTGAATAGGAATCCCAATCCGAATCTGAATCTGAATCTGAATCTGTTGACGTTGTTGACGCCGTTGACGCTGTCAGCTCATTAAGTCGCTCTCATTATGCAATCGAGCTGTCATTGTTGAAGATGCAGCAGAGTTGCCGATGATGTGGCATCCACATGGTAAGTGAGCTTCGTTAGATTCGAATTGTGTGTGTTTCTTTCCCAAACTGCTAAGCAGCGAGCCCGGCCTTGCCCGTGTCTATGTAAATAAATAAAAAATTCAATTAAAATTCGTATAATTTATAAAAAAAATTCATATCTCTGTAAAAAAATTAATATAGTTAACTGACAAAGTTTTTCTTATGTTGTACACATATGTTGATCATCTAAGGAAAATATAAACGTAATTGGGAAAAAAGTCCATTTTCCAAAAATGTATAAGGTATAGAAATATGTACAGTGATTGCCAAAATATCAAATATTTAAAATGAATAATATTTTGGTGCTGAAACGATGTAGAGGCCAAATAATGATTAAATTGATATTCCGCATAAAAATCTGATCATTTTTTAGGTATGGACTGTAGAGATCAAAAATTCAAAATTTAAATGCATAATATTTTGATGCTGAATAAATAAAGATGCCAAATAATGACTAAAATTATATTCCGCACGAAAAGTTATGACGGTTATGATGTTTTTTGAAAAGCAGAGTATGGAAAAATGTACACTTAGTAACAGCAAATGAATACTCCGCATGAAAATTGGTTAACATTCGACAAAGTTGTAATTTTTTTAATATCCATATATATTTATGCTTGGTTCTATTGCCAATTGGATTTTATAAGTCACTCAATTACTGCATTACTTTTGGTGTAATATTTTAAGCACCCTTTAATTAATTGTTTTCTTAACTTACCCAATATTCATTTTCGGTTTTCACTAACATTTAAATACGCTCCAAAATGTATGCAATTAAAATGTTTACTTGAGAGAATAGCAAACTTCCGCTTGGAATTTTCCGACTCCAGTCAGCAATTGCGGAAGCAATTGTGGAATGAAAGCCAATGAATCAACAAAGTGATGAGTTTGTCATTAGTCATTAATACAAAAGCGAAGTATAGATGATAAGAACGGCAACAACAAATGTAGTTCATTTCGTTGCTCCTTTGACATTTTCATTTGTAGTTCTAATTGGTGTTGGGAGTTAGGCAAATCGGGCTAATTACAGCAATGCGATTACAGTACGCGATATTTGCTCTGTGATAAGAACAGGTAGCGATTAGACGATTAGACAAAGTATGCAGCATTTGTCAATTGCAATTTCAGTGTCAATTTTATTTAGTGCTCCAACACAACAACTCGACATGACGGGTCACATTGATTTGAAGTCCAGTGACAGTTTGTGGCAACGCACTTGGAGTCGCATCTTTCGGGCCACGGATCTATATGGCAGCATTAGGGTGCTCATTGGCATGGCCTTGGTACTGGGCATAACTCCGTATCATGTCTCCCGCGACGGCTACCATCGGGAGCGAGTGATGCGGGAGTCGTGGTATGGATTCGCGAATGCCATCAGTCGTTGGCTAATCTCCGCCTATTGCTACACTCACGCGAATGTCAACAGTGAATCGCTTATTGGTTACTTTATGACCAATCACATCTCCCAAATGGGCACCCGAATTCACGATATCGCCGGCATTATAGCTGCCGTCGTCATCTTCATTGCCCCTCTCCTCCTGCGTCATCAGCTGCGTCGCAGCGTTGAGTATCTGGTGAGGGTCGATCGGCATCTGTTGCGCTTGAATTGTTCGGTGGATTATCCGCGTGTGCAGTTTGAATCGTGGAAAATGTTCTTCATAATCCTGACTCTGGATGGCACCATCGTCATTGTCTGCCTGGCCTGCTTTGCCCACATGGGCGTCTCCTGGCAGCTGACCTTCATCATGATCTATGAACTGGTCACCATCTCCATGTCCATTGTCATGTTCTGTATGATGGCTCTGGCAATACGACGTCGAATTTCCCGATTGCATAAGGTGAGCTCAATATATTTGACATTTCGTACAAGTTTTGATACAGACAAATTACTTCTATTAAATACGTATATCGATACTACTTAATGCAATTAAATTTGAATCTGTGAATTTATTTTCTATCATTTCGTTTTGTATTCTCTCATTTCTACAGAAAAGTCTGAAGAATAAGCCGATTTTATATTTATGTTTTTACGTATACGTAATACAAAGTATCGTTTAAATTTTAGCTTTAAGCTGCCGCCTAAAAGTATGCAACAGGCATCTGAAATGAATTTCAGCAGACACTCGAACTCATTCACACCTGCCAAACTGGTCAATAGTGAGCACTCGTAATTGTAATATACTCGTATTCATATCCCTAACATAATCGTAATTAAATTGTGTCCTTTGGCGTTTGTCAGTTACCAATTGCTGCAATTTAAAGCGCAACTGACGCCACGTCCTTCAAATTGTTATCGCATATTAACTGTCTACTTGTTTCAAATGGCAATATCCTTAATTTGGATTTATTATGCATGCGCACAACACACAAGGCGAATGGAAACAACAACAAACTGATCAGCATATGACCCAGAGGAAGCTGTTCCATCTCTCTCTCTCTCACTCTCTCTTTCTCTCTGTCCACAGAATGTTGCACATACGCTTCGTATTGCGACGCAGTTGAGTGTGACTGTGAATGAGACTGCGACTTGAGTGTCTAGTCAAGACTGTGATAATAACATGGATATATATATAAACATCTATACATTTATATATATAGGCAGTCAGTTGCCTCAAGTCAGTGATGAGCGTGCCGCTCTATGTTAGTTTGAATAATTTTGAGTGTTTCTTACAAAAGCAAACGGAAAATGTAAACCAACTGAAAAACAACATAAAATCTATGGGTATTTCAGTTGGTTTGAAATTCTAGAAAACCATGACAGAGAGAAGGAAAACCATGCTAGAAAGAGGAGTAGATTTTATTACTGAGTAACGCGTGATATATTCAATTTAAGTGTCTCGGAAAGGTCAACTTGTTCGGCTACTGAGGAAGTTTGTTTTTTAAATATATTAAAAATAAATGTATACAAAAAATATATATAGAAGAAATTAATAGAGAGTATTAAAGTAGATGTGATATTTTTCCAAAACTAAATTTATATCAAAAAGAATCAAAATTAGATAAATTCCAAATGATATATGTTTGTGTTTAAAAGAAATATATATTAAATATGGAAGTATCCTATAGAAATGCGTATATAGATGCTGCTAATATTTTAGCTAGCTTAAGTTAAAAAGTGTCGCATGCTATTTTAATCAACGGAGCTTGTTGAGTAATCGCTGATTATATGTTACTATAAGTAACTTTTCCAGCCAGTTCTCATGCTCAACATCATCATTATCATCATGTGGCAAAAGACAGACGAACTTAGTTATGCAACAACTAAATTAAACAGAGACAACGGCGTCTGTTTATTAATTCGAGTACTCCGAATAGGAGGAGATGCCTCGGCCGAAGGACATTCGCAACACTTGTTGAATACTTGTTGCTATCTCTGCTGCTCTCACGACTTCATAATGAGGCTCGCAATGACTTCATAATGAACATATGACACACGCTTCGGTTAAATTTCCGGTAAAAGAAAGGGATTTCATGTCATACAATTTTTGCTGCCTGTTTTGTTTACGCGATTCGCTCGATTCGTGTCCTGCCTGCAGTTCGAGTTGTCACTTTGAACCCGACGGTTGTGCGTTCTGCTTTCAACACAAAATGTCCACAGCATTGCGTCGTGTGCGCAAATATTTTATATCCTCGCAGGTCTATGAGGCACTGCGTCCATTGTTTTTTCTCACATTCCTTTATGGTCTGACGCCGTTCCATGTGGTGCGTCGGAAGATGGGTGAATCCTATCTGAAGATGTCGTGCTTTGGCATCTTTAACATCTTTGTTTACATCATCCTGTGCGGTTTCTGCTACATCTCCTCGCTGCGTCAGGGCGAGTCCATAGTGGGTTATTTTTTTCGCACGGAAATTTCCACAATTGGCGATCGTCTGCAGATCTTCAATGGACTCATCGCGGGTGCTGTGATTTATACCTCCGCCATATTGAAGCGCTGCAAGCTGCTCGGCACTCTCACCATCCTCCACAGTCTCGACACAAACTTCTCCAATATTGGAATACGTGTTAAATACTCGAGAATCTTTCGATACTCTATACTATTGCTCGTCTTCAAGTTGCTCATTCTAGGCGTATATTTTGTGGGCGTGTTCCGGCTACTCGTCTCACTGGGCGTCACGCCCTCCTTCTGCGTCTGCATGACCTTCTTCCTGCAACATTCAGTGGTGTCCATTGCGATTTGTTTGTTCTGTGTGATTGCCTTCAGCTTCGAGCGTCGCTTGAGTATCGTCAATCAGGTGAGTGAGTTCCTCCTTTAAGGTTAATGCTCTGTAATCCACAAGCGAGGAAAATATCTTTTATGCATATCTAATTTATTTAAATTCAATGCAAAAAAGTGTATTAATATTGTTCATTGCTCCCATTTTGTGATTTTTCTAGATACTATTTAATTACATAGATATTTGTGGTATGTTTGAGATTCATGATGAGCATTCAAGGGAATTTCGATAATAAGAAACAATAATTTAAAGAGTTCGCTACACACTGACAAACATTAGACATACTACAATTTGATTTTAAAAAGATCTTGAATAAATAAATAGAACATATATGTTGAAGAAAAAGATACGAAATTAAGCAGAGTTAAGAAAAATACAGCACATTTTCTTATATATAATACTATTTTTTTAACTTAATGATTTAAGTATTGAATGTCAAATTGAATGTCAACGAGCAAATCAAATATTACATTTTTTGTGTTTCGTTAAATTAACTAAGCAAAGTATATAATTCCGACAGTGCAAAACAGTGTAAAACAAGTCAATTATTTCACATAATCACTATTAAATAACTTTTGAGAAATTGATTTTTGTAAAAAGGCCAAATTCAGTATCCAATCCAATCAGTATCCAATATATTTGGAAAACTGAAAACTTTCAAAATTGCTATAAACAGTTTTAAAACCTTCCAGTTTTTCTACAATATCTTAAATACGCATTACCAAATTAAAATAGTTATTATGCATTTTCTTCAACAAATGTCTCTCTTATTTCATATTCATTCAAAAGCCAAAGCATTTGCATACTGTACTTCGTTTCTTATTGCCTTTTTACGGCTTTTATACATTTTATAGCCTGTTAGACACGTTAGCTGCCACACTTACTAAGTTCTCAAAGGCGACTGAGCAAATCTTATTTGTCTTTTATGAGCTTCTTTATTAGTAGATGGTCACTTTCGCGCTCATTTGCCGAACAATAAACATAAATACTAGAGAACATATACAAGTTCATTCATGGAAACCGTTGAATTCATTATTGTCAATAATATTTACGATTATGGAAACGTATAATTACGATATTTGCGTTTAAAGGGATCAACACAATAAATGGTCGTTTTTCTATTTTTTTATAATTGTAACTGCATTTTACAAAAGTGTTTAATACAAACAATAAAAAATACCAAAATTATTATATTAAGATATTATATAACATTTTAAAATTTTTAAACTATATAAAACAAATTTATAAGCCTTTTTTATTAATAACAACAGTTGACAAATTTAATAGATATAAATTAAGTATTTTTACCACGAATTAATATAAATATACCTGTTGCCCAAAGTTACTACAATTACTTAATTTCCATTTAACTTTCGAAAGAACACTATGTAACATAGATTATGTGTATATTTGTCCACGGATCGGGGATAAAACAACACTCGTTTTTTTGTCGTTTATTGAGAAAGTAGGAAACGCGTCAGGTAAATCGTACGTCAAATTATACTCCAGTGTTAAGTGGGTCCCCAAGGAGGCAGAGTTAGCATTCAGCACTAAATGGGCATTAATTAAAGTGCAACAGTTTAAGCTAATAGGAACAAATGCTTGACATATACATATATATATAGTATGTTTCAATATCCCGCATTCCGTTGTCAGGCGACATAATAAAAATGCTAGAATTATTTGCTTAAAGCCAATGGACAACGGATGTGCAAATGAAAATGAAAATGGAAATGAATGTGACTGTGAATATGAATGAAGTATGTGCCCCACCTCTCTCATTAGAAAGGCGTCGCAGCGTCAACTGAGACGTCGACGTCGACCGCGACGTCGACTTCGACGTCGGCAACATGCAAATTGTTGTCGCTTCTCGTGTTCAGTTGACGCGTAAACTTTCAACCGACCAGACGAGAACGAGAACAACAAACGTGGCCCAAAGAATGGATGTGGAGAAGGATATTAATGTGGATATTGGGCTGCAACATCCACTGAGGCGTCGATGGCGTCGTTTGCTGTCCGCCAAGCAACTCTACGAGGCACTTCGTCCTCTGTTCCATGTGACCCATTTATATGGATTGACATCGTTTTACATCAGCTATAATAATTCAACTGGCGAGAGGGAGATTAAGAAGACCTGGTTCGGATATGTCAATGGCATACTTCACATCGTACTTTATAGTGTCAGCTATATCATTACAATTTGGAACAATTGCGAATCGGTTGCCAGCTATTTCTTTCGCTCGCGGATTACGTATTTTGGCGACATGATGCAGATTGCGAGCGGACTGATTGGCGTCACTGTCATCTATCTGACGGCCATCATTCCGAAGCATCGACTGGAACAGTGCCTGCAAAGGTTCTACACCATGGACATGCAACTGCACAGTGTTGGCATTAAGATCATGTACAGTAAAGTGCTACGATTCAGTTATGCCATCATGATCTCCATGCTGATTGTGAACTTCTCCTTCTCCTGGGGCACTTTTGGTCTGTTGTACACATCCAATGTATCGCCAAGTCTGGCATTGCATTTCACATTCATGATCCAGCACACGGTGATTGCGATTGCCGTGACCACGTTCTCCTGCTTCACATATCTCGTCGAAATGCGTCTTGTGATGGTCAATAAGGTAAGAAATCGGTAGCATCTCAATTTCTAACCCATTCCTTTATTGGACTTGTTAAGAATGGAATTAATACTAAAATACACTTCTTTATCAAACCAATTAAAAAGTAAGAATGTAGTTTCCTTAGTCATATCTTTATTAGATTTGATAAGAAAAGAATATAGAATAATAGTTAATTTTTCGGTCTCTTTAAGAAAGCATAAATAAAGTTTCCTTTGGAATAATATCTTTAATATAAAGTTTATCAAACTAAATTTCTCTTCAAATGCAATTCTCGAAGTACATTTTAAAAATAAAAGCTATATCAAGCTATAACTTGTCGTGTAATTAGTCTTTATTAAATTCTATTACAGCATGAAAACCATTTACTCGTGTTTCTCATTCATCTATGTTCTTTTTTTAGTGAAATATAAACCATATCTTCTAATTAATTTACTGCAAAAAATAACAATTCTTTTAAAACTATGCTTAAAGCTGTCTGCTTGTTAGTCACACTCAATAATTAGCGCATGAGCGAATTCAATTAAATTAATTAACCCAGTAACTTCGGCACCATAAACGACATCCCTTAACCCTTCTTCGACCACACAAACAAATAACAAAACTGAAACAACCATCAAATAAATGAAAAGTGTCTAAAGTGACAGGTTTCCCATTACGCGTTTCATTGGACAGCGATTTCAAGTGCTGAGTAGTTCAAGGTTTTAAACTCCATCAATTTATCAGGTGAAACAATTGACTGAGGTGTCTATAAAAGTTGCTCCATTGTCGCTTGCCAAATCAGTTTTCATTTAACTCGTCATGTGGCCAATTTGGAAGGAATTGTTTAGACCACGCGATGCTTATGGCGCAGAGCAGACGTTACTGCTATTCACCTATCTCCTAGGGTTGACACCCTTTCTGCTGCGGGGTAAGACGGGCACACGGCATTTCCAGCTGAGTCGACTTGGCTACCTGAATGCCTTGCTTCAGCTCAGTTTCTTTAGCTATTGCTTTCTCACCGCCCTCATTGAGCAGGAGAGTATTGTGGGATATTTTTTCAACTCTCCAATCTCACAAGTCGGAGACTCGTTGCAGAAATTCATTGGATTGATGGGCATGTTTACACTCTTCATCTGCAGCGGTCTTCAAGTGCGTCTCTTGATTGTACTCTTCGATCTGATTGCTCACATTGATGATCGATTGCTCGATCTGGGCGTCTGCTTTGATTATCTGCGTATAATGCGACTTCGGCACATACAACTCTTTCTCATCTCCGGCATCCAGTTGGGCTATTTCATTAGCTCCATTTGCATGCTGCTTTGGAATGATGTTCAACCCATTTATACAGCTACTGTTGCCTTCTATGTGCCTCAGGTATTTCTGCTCAGTATAATTCTACTCTTTGGAGCATTTCTTCATCGCTGTTGCCAGCACTTTGCAGCTTTAAATGAGGTGAGCCTATGAAGTAGAAGATGCATTTTAAAATCCACATAATTAATTTCTCAAGAAAGGGTTATTCAAATATATTTAGCGGAAAAAGAAAAGTTAAACGAAAATCCTGTATATATAAAATGTATAGCATACTTTTCTGCGCAAATTAATATTTATTACTTATTTGTTATCATTTTGGATCTATTGACTTTTTTTCATTCTATAATAATTATTGAATAAGTCTCAACTCAATTTATTTCAATTAACAAAAAATTCTTAGCCTAATTAATTTATATACATGTAGTTGATAGTCGAGAATAAGTCGTCAGCCCACGTATTAAGTTAACTTAGATTAAGCGCATAGCAAATATTGTTTATCTGTATGATAATAATTAATGAGCTAGAAACATAATTTCACTAAGTAGATTTGGTTCTAGACATGATTAGATATTACATTGTATGTTTAAAGGAAATAAGTAATGGATACAAATTCATTTAAAATTTGGAAATTTGGATCAAGAACAGATTTCCTTATGATTTATTATCAAAGGAATAATAACGAATTTTATTAAACAAATTTGGAGTAGCTTATAAATAACAATATTAATTTATCCACCTCTTTCTCTCTTCGATAATAAGGTCACTCACATAAATTGTCATTTCGCTCAGTGTATAGTGTGAACTGTTATCTTGGAAATTATAATTCAGTTCTCATATTTATTGCCTGTCCGTCTAATGAATTAATAAAGCGTAATCATTACCATCTCAAAGATGATATATCTATCACACTGCAAGTGAATTCAATTGAGGACATTGCTCATACGCCATGTGGCTTTCGGAGTACTTGGATAGACTGGCGCGACCTGAAAACGTCTACGACTGTTATCGTGTGACCTTTGGCCTGGCTCTGTTCTTTGGCCTTGTTCCATATTATGTGGATAGATCAGCAGCGGGGAGACTTTGCGTTTCGTGGATCGGTTTAATCAACATCATAGTTCGGATTTGTTTTTATTTGTTCAACTTTATTTGTAGTACCTTTGAACGCCGCACATTGACGAGCAGCTTGTCATTAACCAATTTGTCCACATTAACTGCCGATTTGGAAAAGTTTAATGGCATCTTTGGCATTATAACAGTTTTAGTTGTTTCATTTCTAAACCGCAAGGATTTGGTTTATCTGATGAAGCTCTTTCATAGCCTGGAAAGTGATTTATTTCCACGTGTCGGCATTAACTTCAGACAGATCCAAGCTGCTTATCAAATCAATGGCTTGGCTGCTTTTCTTCTAAGCACGCTTCTAATTTTTGTGGTCTACAGTTACTTAAAGGTCTTTACAACCGCCAAGACTTATATGTCATACTTGGCGATCCTGAGTTACTTCTCGCCCAACTTCATAATTTGTGCTGTTTGTATTCTCGTATGTGGATTATTCATTAAACTGGGCATTTACTTCAGCGCTTTAAATGAGGTGTGCCTTAAAGATTCGAATTTTATTTTATTATACTATATTTAATCAATTTCGTTTCTGTGTTCTTTTATCAGGTGCTGAAGAACCTTGCTCATCAGTGGGACACACGCAGCATTAAGGCTGTTCAAAAGCAGCGATCTCTACAATGCCTGGACTCCTTTTCGATGTACACCATTGTGACCAAGGATCCAGCTGAAATCATTCAAGAGTCCATGGAGATCCATCATCTGATCTGCGAGGCAGCTGCCACAGCCAACAAATATTTTACCTATCAACTTCTCACGATCATTTCAATTGCCTTCCTGATCATTGTCTTTGATGCTTATTATGTGCTCGAAACTTTACTTGGCAAATCGAAGCGAGAGAGCAAATTCAAGACGGTTGAGTTTGTTACGTTTTTCTCGTGCCAAATGATCTTGTATTTGATTGCGATCATATCGATTGTCGAGGGCAGTAATCGGGCCATCAAGAAGAGTGAGAAAACTGGCGGCATTGTCCACTCGCTACTCAACCGCACGAAGAGTGCCGAAGTGAGAGAGAAGTTGCAACAGTTCTCCATGCAGCTGATGCATCTCAAGATCAAGTTTACAGCTGCAGGTCTCTTCAATATTGATCGCACACTCTACTTTACAGTGAGTACATAATCTCTTTGTACATAACATATTAGAATTCAACTCATTTCCTTTCTTTTCTTTAGATCAGCGGAGCTCTGACTACTTATCTCATTATTCTGCTGCAGTTTACATCGAATTCACCCAGCAATGAGAACGGAAACGGTTTCGAATGTTGCGAGACATTACATAATATAACAAACCGCACGGCTTAGACAGTTGTCGAGCAGTTTTCCGAACAAAGTCGGAATAATGGTGAAATGGAAATGATTACGTCCTATGGTGTGCAGCAAATAATATTAAGTGGTTTCTATAGCTGTTGCTTTTGCATTCATTATTCTTGTATGTTTGTAGATCAATTATTAGCAATAAACAGATTATCATCGCAAAATGAATTAGTTAATTGCGTGTATAATAAATAAATTGCAATTGTTTTATTTATTAGCCTTAACTTTAGATTTTTTTATAGAAAGAAATACAATTTGAAATCGCAACTTAATTCTTAGCTTGTTTTGGTAGTAGGAAATACAAATTCCACTTGCAATAAAACAAGTTTTTTTGGTGAAAATTAATGCTGCTTATTATTAAAAAAATATTATAAGAAATTTGTAGTATTAATGTGTTAATAAAAGGCTGTCAATTTACATTTCTCCCATACTTCCTATACATGAAGAGACGTCATTCAATTTTTGGTAATACATATGTAAACGTTGTATAGTATGAGAATGTAAATGGGGAAAGGGGAAATGGTATATGGCTCGCATTTCACTTATTGCGAAATGCCTGACGGTAAAAAGGACCATCCACCACCCCCCGCTTTTATAACTTTATGTTACACATTTAAGCTTAATTAAATATTTGCGGCTATTGATATTAGCTTTTAATGCCGTCCAGTTGTCCAAACGACTTGTGCTCCTCAGGTGTGTTAACGATTCAGATATAGATATAGATACATGAGCTACGATGATGGCATTGCAAAAACGTCTCCCCGGGTCAGTTGACTGTGAAACGGCGAGACGAGCTAACGTGAACTTGTGGTAATAAGAGTTGGCAATGGCTTTAAGGCTCTGGGTGCGAATTTCACAGGCGGATAATGTGTTCCAATCGCTGCGTCCGTTGACTTACATTTCATTGGTGGGCCTTGCTCCGTTTCGACTCAATCTGAAAACGGATAACGAGGTTCACACCTCCACATACTCGTTTGTGGCCGGCATTGTGCATTATTTCTTCTTTGTGTTTTGCTTTGCGACATCCATCAGGGAGGGCGACTCCATCATCGGCTATTTCTTCCAAACGAATATTACCAAATTGGGGGACAGCACCTTGAGATTGACGGGCATCATTGCCATGTCCACAATCTTTGGATTTGCGATGTTTAAGCGTCAGAAACTGGTCAGCATCATACAGAATAACATCGTTGTCGATGAGATCTTTGTGCGTCTGGGCATCAAGTTGGATTATCAACGCATTCTACTCATCAGCTTCCTCATCTCCTTTGGCATGGTGATCTTCAATGTGATCTATTTGTGTGTCAGCTTTGGATTACTTATCAGTGCCACAATATCGCCATCATTTGTCACTTTCACCGCCTTCGCACTGCCCCACATTAATATTAGCCTAATGGTATTCAAATTTCTCTGCACCACACACTTGGCCCAGAGTCGATTCAGCATGGTAAACGAGGTGAGTAAAACAAACATTTAATAGTATCACAATTTCATCATTTGTTTACATTTATTCTTCCTCATTTGTAATTTTATCAATCATATGCATGGTAATTAGTAAATTTTCAAAACTTTGAAGCGATAGGTTCTGTATGATTTCCCATTTCTTTTTCAATTCATTTCTATTCAAATCGATGGAACTGATCTGTTGTAACAGCTGTTTGGAAACCACTTTATGATTAAGTATTAATCTCTCCACCTGTCGATATTTGTTGTCCCTTAAGGCAACTTTCGCCTCCTTTGAACTCTTCAGAACTATGTTGGGCAATTTCTCACCTGGCTCTAAATATGGCAATGCTTTTAACACGGATCTCGACCTCACAGCATCTGATATGCGTGGAAATACGTTAAGAATCGGCACCGGTTTTTTGATAGCTTCGGAAGATTCCTTCCTAGTTTCAAACACTGTTATTTTAATTGCATTGGCCTGATAGAACTTATACATCCACTTGACAAATGTGAGATGTCCACGACCCTTGCTCAATTCATGTAAGGGAATATCTTTATATATCCTTAGCTTGTCGAAGATTCTTTTAAGGAGCACAAAGTTCATCATGTAATCATCCTCACTGTCAGTGTAAAAGTTGATTTTTGATAGTTGAACTGAAGTCGGAAAGAGTTTATGCATTATTCGACAATAAACTACGCCAGATCGAAGCTCATCCAAGGATCTGATTTCCACATGGGTTATCTTTCTAATCCAAGCAATCAAATACCGTACAGAATTTACATCAGACTTCAATAAGACTACGTTCTTGACGTATATTTCGTTATCCATTGGTCCTTCCATTGTAGGAAAATAATAAACAAAGTAAAAGTATTAAAATAAATAAATTTTTTAGTTTAGAAAATGTTATTTATGAAATATATATACACAAGCAAAGAATAGTTGAAGTTTGACATATCAGTTAAAGACTGGAAAAAAAAAACTCTGAGCTGTTAGACATCAAATTATAAGCTGACTTGACCTTACAGAAAATGTTGAAATATTTATCTATGTAGCGGTAACATATTTATGGAAATACTTGATTTTATATCGTTTAAATCATTCACAGATACTGCAGGATATTTTAGATGCCCATATAGAGCAGAATTCCGCCTTGGAACTGTCACCAACGCATTTGGCGGTGAATCATCAGCGCTACGAGCATCGTCTCCGTAATCTGATTAGCACTCCAATGCAGCGCTACAGTGTTACCTCCATTATACGACAGAATCCGGAATACGCCATTAGACAAGTGTCCAACATACATAATCTGTTGTGCGACATTTGCCAAACGATCGAGGAGTATTTCACGTATCCCTTGTTGGGTATTATTGCTATATCTTTTCTGTTTATACTCTTTGATGACTTTTATATACTGGAGGCTCTGTTGAATCCCAAACGCTTGGATTACTTTGAAGCTGATGAGTTCTTCGCGTTCTTTCTGACTCAAATGATGTGGTATATTGTGATCATATTTCTAATTGTGGAGGCCAGCAGCAGTACCATCAGACATAGCAGCTTCAGTGCCGCCATTGTCCACAAGATTCTCAATATAACCGATGATCTGGAACTGAGGGATCGACTGTTCCGTTTATCCTTGCAGTTGACCCATCGGAAAGTCAGCTTCACGGCCGCTGGATTGTTTCGCTTGGATCGTACGCTAATATTTACGGTTTGTATAGAAAAATAAAATATATTATTGATTGATATTTAAGGGATTCTTGTTTTATAATTGCAGATAACTGGGGCCGCCACCTGCTACCTCATTATTCTTATACAGTTTCGTTCCACACATCATCTCGAGGAAACCGAAGCTGCCAATAATACGAACAACACCTTAACTGGCCTTAACTAAACGAAAAATCAAAAAAAATAATAATAAATATACAGCTTGTTAACAAAATAAAAAATGTAGTCTGTTTAAGTATTTCATCTGACTAACAACTAAACTTGGACATTAGCTGTAGTACTTCAAACATCTATTATCTAATTATTTGTTTAATTTCATTATTATTTCATTGACCTAAATTTAAATTCAATGTTCAAAAATGCAGTTTACAGACAAACCAAAATGTTAACAGCTTTCCATTGCAACGACGCGTTGCCAACTTTCTGCTAAGCATGCCATTCGTTGTTAACATTGCTGTTAAATTAATGCTACACGTCTGTTAAGCGCTTGACTTACAGCAGCTGGCAACGCTGCAATAATTTAAATGAGAGCCGTTAAGCGTGTGAACGATAAGTTTGTATTGCTCTAATTTTGGACGTTTGTTTTAGACATGTACGCAAGCTTAAGGCCAAATTGCAGCATAAGCCAACCACAATAGAACGTTCGACTTTACGACATCGAGCACTAATAAGTACTATTACTAATCCATATAGACACGCCACTCTCACATAATCCAATAAGGAGCCCCAATACGCAGTCAGGCATTTGTCTGTCGTCTAATGCAACGACATTTGATTGTTTTATTGCCTCAGCTAGTGGCATTCTCATTTCTAGCTTCGTGGGTGGTGATAATTTCCATATGTATAAATACACATGTACTATATATGTGTATGTGTGTGTGTGCGTTGAAATTGACTGGAGATATGCAAAATTTGCTCAATAATCGTGAACTACTTAAAGTCAAACTGCACATTGTACATTTGAGACTAGGCTGATATGGATTAATCACTTCGATTAGCCGCTTTGATAGGGCTTGTCAATTTCTTATCACTGTTGTTTTATTTTACGATTTGTTTACATTTCTGCGTATACCTTTTAAAATTTCAAATGCACACAATATAAGTAATTCTTGTACACATTTATGAAATATGTAATTTAATTTAAATGTTCAGTTGATATGAAATTAGCAATTTGCTCCAAATTTGCTCATTTATATTTACCACCTACACATTATATCAATGTCAATTATAATTGATAATCATCAGTTTTAGAAGCAGTGTCATTTTTAAAT
Organism: Drosophila sp. st01m; assembly: GCA_018901795.1. NCBI lineage: Eukaryota > Metazoa > Arthropoda > Insecta > Diptera > Drosophilidae > Drosophila > Drosophila sp. st01m. The sequence continues at coordinate 5,432,369 of JAEIFG010001638.1, forward strand.
CCGTGTATCTTAACGTAAGATGAGCATCAGTTTTAGCAGCACTGCAACTGCTTTGAATAGTAAAGCTGTGCTACAGTTTGACTAGCATATTTATAGTTTTACTTTTATGATTTGAATGCACTTTAATTCAAATTTCAATGACAATCGTGTGGCAAATCTAAGGCGCAAATTAACCCACACTCATACACACACACACTTGCAAATTTAGCGCTTCTTCAATCTAAGTACTCGTACATCCATACTGCACAGTGAGTCTCTCACACATACAAACGTACCTATTGAAATTTTGTACATTAGGGTGCACCGATGTTTTTATAAACCCCAAGAAATAGTTTAATAACAATAATTTTAATACTAATTTTAATCGGATCAGGATCAAACTAAAAACTCTTAGGAAATACGAATAACAATATGGTAAAAATTTCACATTTTAATCATTTTTTCAATTCCAAAAAGCGAGCAGTACTATGAAAACATCTTAGAATTGATCGTAGTTTACAAACATGGGTTACCATTATTTAGTTTATTTTTAGTGCCCGTACAAATTGATGCAGTCTAATGTACATACATCAATTCAAACATCATCAGCAACAGGTGCGCGAGTGCTCGCAGTATGAACGAAACGCCGTAACCGTAGTCACAACCGTAGCCGCAGTCGCAGCAGAGACTGGGGCAGTTGCCAGTTGACAGTCCGCCACAAAAGAACGTGCACAGTCGTATTCAAGCTTTGGCGAGTAACGGTACGCGACCGCATTTTCTTTGAGTTCTACAAATTTTCGACAGTTCAAAATTTCTATCAAGTGAATTCACGGAGAATCCATCCTGTTAAACGTGTCGCGTGTTCCTTTTTCGTATTATCCAAAACGCATTGCGTTTAAGGATTATTCTGCAAAAGTGAGTTAACATGCTTGTTTATATTTTTATAAACAAGGGCAAAGTTGAAAAAAAATACATAAAGGACAGCACTCAATTGGACATAATCGCAATAGTAAAGCTGTTTTCACAGTCAGTTGTTAATCGGACGCAAACCCATTAAGATTACAGACTATTATACAGACGATACAGACGATGGTCACATACCGAGTAATTTAGTACACAAGTACTCATTTACTCATAGTTCGTAAGTACTTGAGTTGTTAATCTAACACTGTTCGATAGGGTTCCGTAGACAAACAGCTGCTAAAGTTAAACGTCTGATTAACAGCGATTAAGATTATGTTTTGGAGAGTAACTGCATGAAAGAGTTAAGAGCTTTTTTTAAAGGCAGCTAAACGATCTCTAAAATTAGTTAATTGTTTACAACACATTCTTTAATATTAAGTCGTCTCCCTTCAAAGTTACATTTGTTGTTTCACTTTTTAATGTATTCCAAGCAATACACGATAAGAGAAATGTCTATGAAAAAGATTGGAGAGGCATTAAGTTGGGGAAGACTGAAAAGATCTAGACTAAATACAAGTACTTGCAATAAATAAAATAGCGGCGACAAAAAATGCAAATTGCGTCGTTTGACGCGCTTCTAGAGACGCGACTAAGTCGCTGCGGTTGCCACAATGCCACATTTTGTGGTCATCCGATGTAGCTGTAAATGTATCTATATCGTTATCTAAAAAAATATGATGTAGGTGTAATGTTGGTGAATGATTCTTGCATTTATTTAAATGCAACTTAGTTATCTCTGTTATTTGCATTTGCGGGAAACGTTAACAGATCAAATTCCTTAATAAAGTGATCTATTAAATACACGTGTAAAAATGGTAAATATATAATTAAATGAAAGAAGTTGTCATTAATTCTCAATTATTCAATTATTCAATTAAAATGCAGTTGACATTATTTTTCAATCAACTATAATCTAGTTATTATTGGAACTAATTAGCATTAATATATGTATTGTCCATTAGTAGTTAATTACTTCTCAGTTGAATGTGGTAATTTAGTTGTCAAGGCATTTAATAAATACAATTCAATACAAATAAATTTACTTTACACTTCCGGTAATTTGAACTCGTTCAGGATACTATTGTATCTTACAGATATTAACACACCATTTCCACTGATCAAATACTTTGGTATTTAATAGGCGGCGCCAATCAACTGGAGGTCACATTTTCTAGACTTTTAATTATTGCATAATTAGAAGTGTTTTTGATCGATTAAGATAAACGAATAGATCATTGTATCTGACACCCAATAGGTCAACTTAATGTGATAAGATTTTGGCTCGTAACATGAAACATCCCGTGCTTAATTCAATAATGGAAATTATTTTATGCTCGCCGCTTGTCTGTCAAAAAGTAAATAAAATAATAATCTAATTGAAAGCAATTATTCCCAGCGGAGGCTTAAACTGTATATCGTGCGTTGGCGTTGGCGTTGGTCTTGATTTTAATTAAATCATGACACATAAATATATATAGTTCAAAGTTAAGTATTCCAGGGATTTTAAAAATATTCAGGTTATCAAATAAAATATACAGTTTCCAGCTCTAAATCTATAAAAATTTTCGCTATTTCATGAAGTATAAGACTCAGATAATTATGATTTAATTGGTGATCATCATAATGCTTGACAGTCTCATTGTAGTGAAGTTTGACTGTATTTTAATTAAATTTAACGTCTCCATTATAGCTCAATAATCGTCAATCAAAATTTGCGAAATTCGCATAAAAATATACATAAATAAGTAAATAAATAAAAGTGCCGGCATTTCTTTTTATTTTTTATTACAAATGTATATCCAAAACGATGGCATTCATCAAGTTGTGCCTCTATATAGTTGCTATATAAAAGTATAGCACGAGATAAACGGTAAGTGTCAAAGACCCAACCATTGCTCACATCGGGGTCAATTGATAGACTCAATTATGGCAATATTTCACAGGGCAGAGCGACATGCAGATACGTTATGTACTCGTATGTACAATGTACATACCTTTGTATGTGTTATACACCATATAGCCACGCGATCTGAACAATTTGTATGCTTGATAATTGCACGTTACGTGAGAATCTTTAAGGAAACAATTTTGTTGAACATTTGCCCCCGACTGTTGATAGAAGAGATGGAAAGGAGAGAGAGAGAGAGAGAGAGAGAGAGAGAAAGATGAGAAAGTACTGAAATTGCAATTTCTTTAGCATTTCCTTGTTTGTCTTCTGTTGCTTCTTAGCCAAGTGCTTATCAGGTTCAAAGTACGCTTATCAATTGCAAGAACAGACAATTGATTTACGCTCAATAATAAATGCATATCAATTGAATCGACAAAGCACCACGTTTTTTTTTCTTCCAATAATACAAACTGTTATTCTAATTACGCTTATCCCCACATTTATGTATATATATTTTTATATAATTTACGTTTATTTCGTATACGTATCAAGTATACGTATCACATCGACTAAAAACTTAATCGCCGGTTTGCATAGATGTGTTTGTGTGCTCATTGACATAGGAGACTTTACAATTATCATCACTGATATGGACAGTTGGACTATATATTATAATAAACTATAAATATGCAATTAGTGTTACATTTATTTTATGCTAGTGTTTGCAACACATTGATAACCACGTGTTGCAGCAAATAGTTGCAATGCTATAAACATTAAGCTCTATTTTACATTATTCAAAATAAACATTTCTACTTATTATTATTAGTATTGTTTATCTTTATTTTTGCTCTAAAATATGTTACAAGTATTTCGACAATCGAATGTCTACAGCAACCTGCCGTAAAGCATGCCGCAATTGGTTAATTAAATGTTTAATCCCTCGTTTTAAAGACTTCTTAATTCTCTTTTTAATTGAATAATCTAAATAATGAAGGTACGAAGACTTTTAATTTTGCACTATTATTTATTTTTTTATATAATAAACCAATATGACCAGTATGACAACATTTTGTTTTTTTTGTTGTTTTTTGGTTAAAGGAAAAGTAAGCATAATTCTAGAAATATATGGGAAATTAATAAATTCAATCGAAATATTGTCAAATACTACAACAATATTCATAAAAGTTCTGGTTATCAGGAATTTTAATTGCAATTATATATATAATTTGAAAATATTGTTAATTAAAGAGAGAAATATTCATTTTCTAATAACAGAATATTTATGATACAAGGCTGCTTTTTTGAACTTGAAATGCATATTCCCAATGTCGTAAGTTTTAATGTCAGCTCACATTTCACATCGCCATGCTTTTTAATTGTCAAAAGTTGTATTTACAAAATTAAGTGCTAGATAAATTTAAATAAAAATAAATTTTGTGTGTTAAAAGAGCTTTACATATCGAACAAGTTCAAGAATATATTATTTTTTATATATATATGAAACATGTGTAAAAACTTAAGAAGTTTTCTAAAATTTACTTAAGTTTACAAATTTGCTTTAAACCGTTTGTTTTGTTCTTCTTGTAGGTCAACTTTACGCATACGATTCTCACATTTCAATCATACTTTATGGCTTCCTTGTTTTAGAACTTGCAACACTTTAGACACTATTGACGTCAGTCATGCCCACTCAGAATAGCGCCCTCTGGCGGCGGCGGAGTAATCGTGGATTATTCATTGGCATATTTGGATTTTGCCTTGGACTCTTTGGCATATTGTGCGGCATGTTTTGGGAGGATATATTCAATTGGATCAAGCATAAGGTAATTCAAGTTTATTTGGCCAGCTGCAATCGCTTAACGCCAATTTAGACCAAGTGAAGTCAAGCAGGTGGCTCAAAAGTGCCGACCCAATTGATTGATTGCTGATGCTATGATGATGATGATGATGATTTTCGGTGCACACTTGTGTAGATTTTTCAATTAATAGCAATTGTGAATTTGATCTTTGATCAGGAAATGGCGCTGGCACCCGACACAAAAGTCTATGAGAACTGGAAGAAACCACCAATTGAACTGCACTTGGACATCTACATGTACAACTGGACAAATCCCGAGGAATTTAGCAATCTAAGCAGCAAACCAATATTACAACAACTTGGACCCTATCGCTTCATCGATAAGCCCGACAAGGTCGACATTGTCTGGCATCCCGAGAATAACTCGGTCACATATCGACGACTCAGTCTGTACTACTTTGATGCAGAAGGAAGTCAGGGAAGTCTCGACGATGAGGTGACAACACTAAATGCAGTTAGTTTGGTGAGTATGTCCCGTTTGGAACCTCATGACAAATTATTTTTGGAAAAACATATCGAAACTAATGTTTATTTCCTTAATTTACAGTCGGCAGCAGCTACGGCCAAGCATTGGTCCAATGTGAAGCGTGGATTTGTCGATACGGGCTTAAAGATCTACGATCGGGAGATATCCGTTACGAAGACAGTTGATGAAATGCTTTTTACGGGCTACAGCGACACCATGATCGATGCAGCCCGGGCTATTCCCATTTTTGGAGATGATGTCAAAGTGCCCTTCGATAAATTTGGCTGGTTCTATACACGCAACGGCAGCGCTGATCTCACAGGTGTCTTCAATGTATTTACTGGTGCCGATGATTTGACCAAACTTGGCCAAATGCACAGCTGGAACTATCAGACCCACACAGGCTTCTTTGAGTCGTATTGTGGAATGACCAACGGCTCGGCTGGAGAGTTTCAGCCCCCACAATTGCAACCAGGTGGCAGCGTTGGTCTCTTCACCCCCGACATGTGTCGCACTCTGCGGCTGGACTATGAGGAAACCGTGGAGATCGAAGGAGTTCAAGGATACAAATTCACAGGCGGAGCTCGTTCCGTTGATAATGGTAAATAGTCTATTAGGAAACTCGATAGTTAAATTTTAGAAGAGTTTTAACAAGTTAGGAAAATACATTAGCAATACAATATATTATTTATTAGTATTAATAGCAGAATCTGTTTGTCCGTTTAACTTAACTTCTAGTCAAAAGTAGCTGTCAATTAATATTGATCATTGGTATATTTAGATTTTTAAATAGGCAGAAAATAGATCGTTAAGACCTTCAAAACTAAGTATATACGACCATATTATATATATAATGCCCTAGATTTTAGACCCTTTTACCGTTAAACATACGTTAGTTAGAGACAGTAAATTTATAGAAAGTATAAAATATATAATGATTTATAAAATATTTTGTTTTATTTTTTCTAACCAACTTAGACAGTATTTACATTAATTTTCTGTGTAACCCAAATTATATATATAATTAAGAGACCATATTGTCAGTTATACCCATGAAGTAATCCTTAAGTTAATATTTTTTTTAATATATTTGTAAAATTTGATATTTAATATCGGATTTTATACTTTTGTTTCAAATGTAGCTCACTTTATTAACTTTTTAGTTGACTTAGATATTTTTGCTAGACTCATTATAATACCAAAATCCCCATTTGCAGGCACCCTCTATCCGGAGAATCTGTGCTTCTGCGGCGGAAAATGTGCGCCCTCTGGCGTAATGAATGTCACCGCCTGTCGCTTCGATTCGCCAGTGTTTATGTCCTATCCGCATTTCTATAATGCCGATCCGTACTATTTGGACCAGGTGGAGGGTCTGCAGCCCAATAAGGTGGATCATGAGTTCTACATGGTGGTGGAGCCACGCACAGGCATTCCCTTGGAGGTGGCAGCACGTTTCCAGGTCAACATGCTGGTGGAGCCCATTGAGGGGATCACTTTGTATACGGATGTGCCGCGTATATTTTTCCCATTGATTTGGTTTGAGCAAAAGGTGAGAATTACGCCGGAACTGGCGGATCAGCTAAAGATGTTGCCTCTGGTGCTGCTGGCCGGTCAAATCTTCTCGGGTCTCTGTCTGGCCATTGGTCTCATTCTACTCTGCTGGACACCTGCTCAGCATTTGCTCAACTCCTGCCGCCATCGACAATACGATGTGAAGAGCAACGGTCAGTTCAAGAGCCGTTCGCAATTCTCCAGCGCCGAGGAACTCAAGTCCAAGGCGTCCACTTTGGTCTGCGAGAAGAGTGCAGGCGTTTCTCCAGATAGTTCTCCACTGCTGGTTCCGAATCGCAAGCCCGCAACCGTGATGACGAAGTCTCAGACCAGAGACAGTGTTGCCACCGCCTCCACAATCGTCAGCGAGAGGACGGACAGCAAAAAGGATTAGGAATTCAAAGAGAATCAACGAAAAGAAAACTCTCCATTAGCCAGTAATCCATCCTAGTGCTTTACTTAGTCTCTAGTTAATTAGTGTAGGGCACGTCTCCCTCATTGTGTCTTTTGCATTCAGCAGTGCCAATGCCAAGGATCAGTTAAATTGCCGAATATGTTATAGCCAGGACTGCATGACAAAGCCTTAAAATTCCTTAACACTTGGACATGAAATCGATGAATAATTATTAAAATTTAAATTATAATTAAGCATAGGTCCAGCTTCACAATTTTTAATTAAATCATTTCTTCTCGACTTAGATATTTAAGGACAGATTGTGAAGTTTTATAGTCCTGGTTATAACACCATGTCATGGCATTTTGTGTATAACTTACGAATACTCTATAAATACCTACATACGTATACATAAATATATTAATAATATTATAGTATGTATGTGAAATGCTTAGGAATATTTAATCGGCCAGATTTTTGATAATATTTTTATATTGGATGTAAACACGTTTTATATGTAAAATATATAGATAAAGAATTAAATAAACTGTTTTTACCCGTCAATCTGTATATATGGAGACAACTTAAAAATCAAGCAATGTGTGAAGCCACATAAAATGTATTAAATCAAATTTAAATAAAACCAATAAATTTATTATGTATCTCACATCATAGACTGTGATTTCAAACTGTGTGCAACACTGCTTGCGTGTACTGCTTGTACGCACTGCCGTCAAACTGCACTGCTTGCAAGCTGTTCCTAATTGCTTTCAAACTTTAAAACCTTTACAGCGAATTAAAATATTTATGAAAATGTAAAATTCTATAAAAGAGAAAATTAAGGTACATTTTTTATTAAAGGCTTCAAGTTCGTAAATCCAAGGGGAGAATTAATTAATTTTAATGTCTCTTTAATGTCAAAGCATGGATTTCTGCGAAATAAAATGTTATATTTTATTGTGACCAATTATTATGCAGGATTGTGCATCTTAAAAATTAATTTTATTTGAATCTAAAATTTATTTTTATTGAATTACTAACATTGTTGACGTCATGATGTCGATTTGTTCCATCGAACTTATTTTTTCTTAATTCGAAAAAAAAAAATGCGCCCCCATACCCTATATAAAACAATTTACAGCGCGTTAGAAATACAAAAGGTAAAAAACTAGATATTTTTATTGCTTTAATTTTTAACAATCTGTATAATAAAAAATACACTGTTTTATAGTATACTTAAAATACAATGTACATATACATACACATACCTTATGAACGCCCTATTAAAGTCTTTGCTCATTTGTTACATTGTTAAATTGTTAAATTGCATGTCTGTGTGTGTGTGTGAGAGTGTAAAACTTAAAACACTGTAAGAGTTAACAATTTTAGAGCAGACAACTAAATGTTAAGTGTTAAATGGTACAAAACAATATTTGCAATATCACAAATGACCCCACTTATAATGTTAAAATCCAAATCGCAAATGAGATACTTATATATTTATTTCTTCTTCATCTTGTAGCCCTCGGTGAAGCCATAGGTGTCAGCCTCTGTGGGGAAAATAAGTGGTATTAATATATATTTGTATTATTATGGAATCACTTTAGATACTTACGCTCGTAATCCTTGGAGTAGCATTCGAAGAACTCGCCGAGAAGTTTGCCAGATGGCAACTCCCAAGTGGCAGTGCCACCATATTTAGGTGGCAACGCACTAGCCTCAATGTGTGAGGTCAACGATTTCCAGTCCTTGCCATGGAAGAAGATCTATCAGATAGACAGACAGAAGCAATTAGTAATATATATACTGGACTATAAGATCTAATTTTTTTCTATCTACTCACGCGCTTGCGCAGCTTTTCCCGAATAAACGGCTTGAATATGGCAAACAGCATATTGAAGATATACGAATTGTTCACTATGTGAACACCCTTTAGACGCATACAGATACAGTCCTGTATATAGTCCAACAACATGGCGGCAAACGATGGTGTAAATTGTGTAATGTGGCTCAAAGGCAGACCTGCAATATATAACATATAATGATTGCGTTAATGTGGGCTCAGATCATAAGGCATAAAGCTAATTGTGTGTCATAAAGTTATGCTATAAAGTTGTATAACGACAACGTTGTGATACTCGTTACTTCAATTAATTAAGTTAAAGGGTATATTGTGTTCGTTACAATGTATGTAACATGTAGAAGAAAGCATCTCCGAATTTATAAAGTATATATATTCTTTATCTGCATCAACAGCCGAGGCGATATAGTCAAGTGAGCGCCTAGATCTCAGAGACTCTAAGAGCTAGAGCTACCAAATTCGAGTTTGTTAAAAATTTTAATACCACAACACACACTTAAGTTATTTCGTTATCTACTATTATTATTTAAAGCGCATAAGGATCGGCTAAACAGAACAGCAGTAATAGCAATTAAAATTTTTAGTTTTTAAAAACAAGCAAGGGTATTTCTAGAGTCGGTGTCCAAACCTTAACTTTCCGACTAGTATTTCATTTGTTTTTTTATTACCTTCCATATCAATTATGACAACTGCGCCACAGATCTGGGAATGTGGCTCCACCATGGAGCCCAACACGGTCAGTTGAATGCCACGAAACAGATCCACGAGTGGCACCTGTGATGGCTTCCATTTCTCTACAAAAAGTAACATGTAATTATGTTAAAATTTACTTATGTAACTTTCAATTAACTTTATATATATATATGTAAATTTGAGTTTATAAGTGTGATTACTCACTGCCCGCTTCGAGTACCAGCAGACGACGTCCATGTTGATCTCTGCTTGGCAAGAGGCTAAGTATATCGGCCTCGAATACATTCCGCAGCTTCTCGGGTATAATATTTTCACAGGCCTGGCCGTACTTCAGCTTCATGTTGTAGAAGTTCTTGAGCTATAGATACAGAAAACGTTAGCATTAATTAACAGACTTTGTCGACATTACACATTATACTTAATTGGAAAACCAAAAAAAAATCTAATCAGCTCCCGATTCTCAATCAGTCAACTTAAATTAACTCAAAATTAATTTAATTCTGCATTCAAACTCCTTATTTCCTTTACTGTCCATTTTTAACATACTTTACACAAATTTAAAACTTTAAAATGTCATAACTTTACCAAAATTTAATTGATTTCCTTTTGGAATGTCAGTTTTATCAATTTTTGACATCCAATTTAATTCTGCATTAAAATTGAAAAACTAAATTTTTTAACCGATTTTTAAATTTATTTCTTGTACTGTTTATATTTTCTTTTCTATATTATGTCTTACACACTTCATATATGCTTTCTGATCTGACTGAAATGTGGAATTTTCTTTTCGATACTTTTCATATTCTTAGAAATCAAGAAAATAAAAATTCTGAAAATAATTTTAAATAGACTACTTTAAATTAGAATTTCTCGATTTTAATTTCAATCGTTATTTTAAAAATGTTATTGATACCAATTCCATCATGTAACCTATTTGCTGTCGACTCTCTATTTAAAAGAAAATAATAAAGTTATATACTTAACTAGTGGATTCTTTTACTTACTCGCTTGAGTGCACTTTCTGGATAGTAGTGGCAAGGACGTAGAAACATCATCATGTATTCATCGTCGAGTGGCAATTGGAGATGTTTCTCATTCTGTATTAGCTCCCTCAGCTCCTTGATGGCCTGTTCCTTGATGCCATCGACCTCACGTAGCTCATCTTGTGCCTTTTTCAGTGCCCATTCTGGAGCCTGCTCCTTATCCATGCGAATTTGTGCAGTGCCCAGATCGATATATGGCAACTGATTGTCATCGTAGCTAATGCACTCCGCTTTGCCCATCTTGTTCGGTTCGAGCTGCGTTCGAGAATAATAGTATTTTCTATAAACTTGGTGATTTTTGTAGTTAAAATCGAATGAAACAACATTAACAACTGGGCTACTTCCGTTGCAGTGTCAGTTCAATGCCTTGGCCCAATGATAATGACGAGCCATGACTCAATGCTGATCTTCATTATTAAAGCAACAACGGAAGAAGATGCCGAAAAAGATAAAAAAAAAGGTAAAAACAGCCAACACTCTCAAGCACACGTTGTTAGCGGCAAAAAAGCCACAGAGCGGAAGGGAGTGAAATAGACAATGTTACCAAAACTGGTCACACAACGTCACAAACAGCAAAAGCTGCTCAGTTTTTGTCAATACCCTAACAAAGGGCGTATTAATATACTGCAGTGTTTTGTTAAGCGAATGCTATATTCAGTCTAGAAATTTAATATTTACCAATTAACTTCAAATGGATTAAATGGAAGGTAACGAGCAGTAATTATGATTAAAATAAAGTTGTGATGTAAAATAAGGCGATTTTAAAATCGATATTGTTTTATATTAAATATCCCTAAAAGAAATTACAGATTTTGCATGGAAATCATTACACACAACTCTGTAAAAGTAAAAGTCGAAGATCGAATCTTTGGAAAAGAATTAAAAATTATAAAAGTTAGTTAAAGTGAGTAACAGGAAGCCAGTCATAGAAAAATAGACTAACTATGAATAAAGGAAACTAATAAATACAGATTTTATAGGATGATAAGCGAATACATACGCAAATAAATTATTATATTGACAAAAGAATGTGAAGTCGAATAAAAAATTTGTATTTAATTTAAATAGAAGACCAAACGCGAAAAACAAAAAATTGGATAACACAAACATTTCAAACTTAAATCAACATTAAAATTAAACATGGCTTGGTACAAATAAAGGGTATTAAATGCTCGTCTGCGGCACAAACAATTCTCTACAATACTCATCATTATGTTGTCTATTTATGACTGCTCGCAGACGACTCGGCAACACCTTGGCTGATGGCTAATAAAACCAGGCCCAGCTTTGTTGTAGCATGACGTAGCGATTTGTGCTCTACACCTGATCCAACAAGTAGTTGGTCAAAAGCGATAGAGTTGGTAACGTATTGTAGCAGCCAAACAAAGTCACATTAACTGACCCGAAAGTCGGCTACCAACTACGTGGCCAAAAGAGCAATTAGTAAATTTATTTCGATTTTCTCGTCTGACATTTTCAAGGTAAAAGTCAAGGCCAGAGCAGAGTGCCGACTAAATCAATATTTACTCTGACTTTTATTTATATTTTTAGTACTCAGCGAGTGGAGTATTAAAAAAATCGCCGACAGTTGACAGATTTTTTTCCACAAAATAACCAGAAGTTTCGTAAATTTTTAATTTGGTTTTTTTGGACTTTACTTTGGCCAACGAGTTCAACAGCCCATAAATTTATGCGCATAACTTAAACTGGAAACCTTTCGTAGAACAACTGAATAAAGTATTGAGACCCAAAATTGTATATAAAATGTAATGGAAAAAAGAAATACGAGAGGCGTGCAACTAATTTTATTTAAATTTCGTACTTGAATCGTGACACAGATTTAATTTCTAATTAGTCACGTAAATTCAATACAAAGTTGGCAAGAAAATTAATGTAATGATGCGCAGTTATAAAAAAATGGACAGAAAAAAATATAAACGTAATCAACTAAATTGGTCTTTAAATTAAATATATTTTAAATGCTACAAATTATCAAATCGAGACAGATCTCAACAGGAAATTACAATCAGACAACAGTCAGACGATTTAGATATTGAAGAAGCGTGTCAGTTATAAGGAGTGAATAATATATCTTAAAATGTTTCTGAATGAATATTTACTGGAATAATTAATTGCATTTACTAAGAGAGCACGAAAACAAGAGCACAAATTTAGATCAAAGGAAAAACATATACCAAGGTAAACTCTAACTATGGTTGGATTAGAATCAAATGAAAATATCCAAATTCTATTTTAACTGGACTTTGATACCAGTTAAATTGAAAGTTGTTCCGACAAAATGATTGACAAAATATAGAAACTGGTTTGTGGGCGGACTTTGTGCATATCTGTAAACCAGAATATGAAATGAATGAAATGATAATTGCGAATATTTCAGAAAGACAATAAATCAATGAATATGTTAATTCTATATTTATCGATGTATTAAATGCAACTGCCTTGATAACACGGCCACAATAGTGAATTCTCTACAAAGTAGTTAAATCAATTAAACCAGTTTCCAGTTTTCTACAAGGTTTGTGGGAGATTGTATCACTTGTTTTTTTTTATATTTATTAACTTTAATCTTAATTAAGTTTGCTTCACTTTAAGGGCTTAACTTTTCACAGGCTCACAATGTAGATAAATGCACCAAGTAAATATACATTCTGGTTGCCCACATCAAAAATACATTTAAGTAATATAAGGAGTATGTATACTATGTATACTCTTAAGGCTTTTATAACTGACCTCGCTTGTATTAATTCACTTAGTGACTGTGAAATGAGGCGAGTCTTGCACTTGGAAACGATCTTTGAAAGTGACTGCTCTGCAATTAGCTGTCCCTCAATAAATAGTCCGATTATCTGCATTAGTCGACAACTAAGCAGCAGTTAATAAGTACGAATATTATTTGAAAATACTGATAACTGGTATCGATAGTCGGCTACTTGTTTTCTATATAAGTCGCAATTTAAACTAGAGTTGGGAGCGTGAGTAAATAAATAACTGACATATAGAGTAGCTTCCCTTTCTCAATCTTAAGTCAACATCATTTATCACCTCAAACTTTAACATCGGTAATTATGAAGAAGGAGATTGTGTATTTTTAAGTAGGCATCGAGGTCGGCATTATTTGCGTGATTTATCTACAGATCTCATATAGCTTCTCAAACATCGTCCTATCGTTTGAACAACCTTCCCCATTTGTCGTTTATTTGCAACTGTTGTCAAATATGATTATTAGTTGTGTTTATTTGGGCCTTGAATCTATTTAGTTTGGTACAATGCGTAATACTAGTAATCATAGATTCATTTAAAATGTGCAGAAAGATACTTTTAACTTCTATTATTTGATTAAGTTAATGCAACTTTGTCAATCATAATTTTATTTAATATTTTAATAGTACTTTACTTTATGAAGACGAAATCTGCGAATTATTTATTTATTCAGACAAGTACGTATATAATTTTTAAATGAATATAAGCCCGTCAACGTTGACGATATTTACTCTGATCACGCGCTCATCTCTAGACAAAACAACTATCGTAATGCGTAATGCATTTATGATATGTGAAATACTAAGTAGAAGAATATTGTATAAGTAAATAAGTACTTATATTTCATAGTAACCCGCCGATCTTTTGTATACGCGAAATGTTTAATCGGATATACATAAGTATTGAGTTATGTAGCCACTTGCATATTTATAAGCAAGTGCGATAATCCTATATATATATGAAATTGCAAGAGTCAAGTACTTGCCGAATAGCTTATTGTATTTGTTATTTATGCCTGATTAGCGCTTGAGAAGCAATTGCCTAAATTGGCAATTGTACTTTAAAGTTTAAACTAACATAGAGCAATTGCAAATGAAAGATATCATTAAAACTAAACAAATTAAGTATGTGTTAATGTGTGCTGTAAAATTAATAAGCCAGTTAACCATTAAATGCATTTGATAAGTGCAACAACGATCAAGATATGTTTAAAAAACCAAGAAACAGAAAGAAAACAATTGGATAATAACAATATTTGTATGCAAGTGGCGGTGACTTGACAATATGCATTGCAAAGACCCCAAAGACCCGTAGCTTTAAGACGTAGTCCGAAGTCGCAGTTGTAATATCTAGTAATAATCGTCTATGTGTGAACTGCACGCTCCCCGACCGTTAATGATCATTCACAAGATCGTTAAGAGCTAATTTCAAATAACAAGAGTATGTAAAAATACATAAAAAATAATTACCGAAAACTGTGGGCTTGCCAAATGGGAAACTATCGTGACAAATCGTGCTAATATTATATACAAAATATAACATAAAAATAAACACAAATGATTCAAGTCTAGTTATATTATCAATCAATATGACAATGAAAAATGTAAATACCAGTTGAGTTTTGTAAAGACTTTAATTATTATTTCCCGGCATTCTAATCACTGACCTTTGCAACACTATATTTGCATTGCTAATTTTAACAGATGAATATTTTAACAACAGATATTCTACAACTTTAAATTTCTAATTTTACATGTTGTGGTGATTGAAAATATAGTGATAAAAATAATTTAATTATTTATAACTCTAATAAATATATATTATTTAGTTAAAACAATATCTGATCGGAGGTTTTCCAAGTTTAATTTATATATATTTCTACATTAATGTGTTCTTTAATTTCCAACTTAAAAACTGACATCATGTTGTGCTATCTAAAGATTAGAATGCTCAAAAGTCAAGCTTAAGTGTTTAATTTGTCAAGAAAACTATAAAATTTTTAAACAACTATAGTTCGGTGATATTTTTAGAAGGTAATTAAGATCTCAGATAATTGAATATTTATTACTAAGCACAAGCTGTAAGCTTTAGTACCTAATTAAAGAATAACTACTTATTTACATAAGATAATATTCCTTTCACAAACTTGATTGAAACTATAGATATAGATATAAGTTCTAAAATCTGGACAAGACATCATCATATGTGATGTGTGATTCCGTGAAAATCTTGTTAACTGATCTGATAGTAAATCAGTTCAAGAAACAAGAGACAAGTAGAACGAGTTGAGCTTGAGGTAATCAAGAAATATTGCAATTAATTAGAATAAAATGGGAAATGAACGAATACATTTGATAGCTTTAAGAGAATATTAAATAACTTCCGAGACTTGTGCAAATAATAATATTACTATTTAAAATCCCACCTGCAAAAACTTGAGAATTGCAAAGGAATTTGAATAGTTCAAATTTATTGGTCTAGAATTGGACGGAACTGGTTTCCAATATTTGTCCAACAAAAAACGAAAATACAGAAATTTATGTTGGTGTCTATCGCGTGTATCGATTTTATACAAATGCCAAAATTTCAATAACGGCTTTTGTTTGATTTTTACAATTTTTTTATTATAATTTTTTTTTTTTTTTTGACAAGACTACTTGACCAACTAACTGTATGGGCAAAGCGAAGAAGTAAAGCAACTGCTAAAGATGTTTAACTGGTTTCTAGTTTCAACTGTTCACATTTTGGCGGTTTATTGAATACTCAAAATGAATACAAACACGAATACGAACCCGTCATCAAGGTCGTCGTATTTTAGAAGTTGCTGATATTGTTAATATCGTATTGTACAGATAGAAGCTTAAATTGTTTAAACAAATACAAAAAACAACAACAACCAAAACGAATCGAATCGAATGCCTAACATTGTACTTTTGGTTTCATTAGCACAAACTCAAATGCAGTCGACAATGTTTATAAGTCGCTGTCATATCCCATGTTGATCCCATGAATCAGCACAATAATAAAACCCTCACAATGAGAACTGCAAATTGTATGAAATCTAAATAAGTGCGTGTCAAGCTCAACAACCTTCAATTGACAGACAGACAAACGGACAGACAGACAGACAGACAGACGAACAAATGGGCTGACAAAGAGACTCCATAAATAATTTCCCCAGTTAATTGATTGTTATGCTACATTTACCAAATACAGTTGTACTCGTAAATAGACATATATATATGTATATATAGTATACATGACACCATATAGAAACAATTGTCTGAAAACTAATTGACAGTGTAAAAAATACATGCATTTCTTTACGACTCTCTGATAATTTATTTTTGCGGTTTCTTTCCTCTTTTAATATATCTACAATTATTTTGATTTATTTTATAATAAGCCGGCACCACAAAAAAAAATAAAACCTACCATTAAAAACAAGTTCATAAATTTTAAATTTTCTTAGCTTAATAACTCACAAAAAAAGCAAACTTTAACTATAACTGTTTTCTGCCCAGAGATATAGCAAACTTCAAAAACTCACCCGTACTTTACGATGAACATATAAAAGTACTACAAACTCCCGTTGCAAAAACTTTCAAAAATATTTACAATTGCTAACAGCAAAAAATATCACAAATTGTTGAATATTTTAGTAATTACACTGCAAATAAAGCGTAGCCTACTACAATTAAAATCGAATTAAAAGGCTAAGCAATTTGATAAAAGAGAAAATAACTGAATAAAACGAATAAATAAATAAAGAAGTGGTTTAGTTACGACAGGGGAACAATTATAAAATATATCTAACACGCTTTTTCGCAAAGTGATTCCACAGTGATATTATCGACTTCTCGGAAGATCAACTGCATAAAAGGAAGGCGGCATTTTATTGTCTAAGGCTGGAAGCGAATCAACGGAGATCTGAGATCTAAAAGCTGCAGCTTGTCAGGTTGATTATGAATGGGCCAAATGGTAGATGGAATCGCTGACGAAATGCTCCAGGCTGTCGGTGCAACGGACGGTGGCAAGTGGTAATTGTTTTTATTGCCAATCCGCTCAAGCGGCACTTGAATGCCAGCCAAGACTTATGGCTGCCTGGTGTGGCAGCTAGATAGATAGACGGCCAACAGGCAAAGGCAGAAAGTGTGTCAACGCTGCCGCGCATGCCCAAAACCAACAATAACAACAACATTAACAACAACAACAGCTGCAACAACAATGGGATTACTCGCAGTTCAACTCGCATTTAACATTAACATAAAACTGAACTGTGAATGCAACTTACCACAACAATTGGCCAAAATTCACACTATTTAAGTTGAATATTCAAAATTGGCAATGCCAATTGACCAAAAAAGCAAAAACAAATGAGATTTCACGTTACACTTAACAGATATTTTGCAAGCGACCCACAAAAACAGTCCAAATTACAAATACAAAGCCTGTGACTTTGTTGCTATACGTATTTTATGTGTTTGGGCAGGACGCGGCGAGACGGCGAATTGGCGACTTGGCGAATGAACGCAACGGCGAAAATACACACGTATGAAATTAGTCAACAATAAGAATCAAAGACGGGACAACGACAACGAATCGACGACGTGCAACTCGCAACACGGCTCAAACTACTCTGAACTGGAAGCTCGCTCGCCCGCTCTTAAAATTAATTAAATGGCCAAGTCAAGCTTGGCAAATGCACACACACGCACACACACACACTCACCAACGTGTGGAAGTTAAAGAAGCACAAGCAGCTGTGGCAACGATACGAGCAGCAGCAGCAACAACAACAACAAAGCGAGTACTCCAATAATCACATAAAAAGCTCTGCCTGCTAAATTGCTCTTTCTGCGGTGCTGCCAACTTGTGCGCGGCAAAAGCTTTGCTTCAAACTGCAAAGCAGAGCAAATGCACAGAGCTTTGCAAGTTTCATTGAGTGGTAGTGGTATTTTTTTTTGCTTTTGATTTTGTTGTTGTATTGTCGCGAAGTTTTACGACTTTCCGATTGTCTTTGTAACTATTAGAAGTCACAGCGATATACATGTTAACAAAGTAAGTAAGTGCTTCAACATTAAAATGTTGCTGTTACATTTTTTATATTTCTTTGTAACTAAGCATTATTAAATAAAAAGCACCAGAAATTAATTTAGTTTGTTTTATTGAACTTAATTCATACAATTAATGCACAATTTACATAAATAATTTTTAAGATACCATAATTATTCTTAGCAGATTGAGGAAAACTATTAAAACACATTAAACATTTTTGTTTTTTAATTTTCTTAAAACGCTATACTTTAATACACTTTTATAAATAAATAATTATTTGGAATCAATGAAAGCATCTACAAATTTAAACGTTTTTTATAGGAAAACATAATTTATAGAGTATTCAAGTCTCTCTGCGTTAAGTCAAGTTTTATACCAAGTATTTTTTGATTTCATTTTGTTTTTGTTTGCGTTTGTTTGTCTTTGCTTTTCAATTTGCACACGATTAACAATAAACTTGCCGGTAATTATACGGTTCAGTGAGTAAGTGATAAGGTGCTGTCGATAGTGTTTAATCTATCAATAAGTAAATAAACTGAAACTCCAGCTACCGTCACAGTTAAATAGTTGTTGCCACTGATAAGTGGAGTTAACCTTCTTCATAACTGCTGATTGCAACTTTTTATACGACTCAAATGAAATTCTTACCTTTCTTTCGTTCTTTCTTTTTTTAACACTTCTCCAAGGCCATTTGTGTGAAGTTCAACGCGTTTCGTTCTTGACTCAAGCGGTTTTTGCAATTTGTGCAGCCATGCAGAAAATCAGATACATAAATGTTATTTCATTTCTTTATAAACAATTTTATCAGTTAATGACACTCTGTGAGCTATCTTAATTATGCCTCCTTTAAGTTGGCATAACAGAATGCCATAAAGATAGCCAAATGGCTTATTGATTGATTACTAACCATATTTGGTAAATCGATGGTGGTAAAAATCCTCCCTATTTCCGCATAAAACAAACTGTTGTTTCTCATAAAATACATACGAATTATTAAATTTACGCTGCTTATCTGATTTTCATATTTACGTGATGTAAGCGACATGAACTAAAGTTTAACTAAATTTAGCTACATTATCATTGAACCCTACACGTCAAATTTAATTGCAAATTAACATATATCTTATACCCGTGACTGGCCTTAGCATAGTTTTATTAAACATAAGTATTAATTGCTCAAAATTTAAGGTCAAACATAATTGCCACACTTAATCGCTCGATTAATCTGGATGCCCTTTTAGTGCGTAAAATTTATACAAATTTTTTGTAGGCTGTAAAAAAACTTTTTGATTTAGTTCCCAAACTTTCATTGACTGTTTTTTATTTAGAGTCAGCTACAAACAGTTGATTAAAATTAAAAATAAGTTATGTAATCTATCTATAAATTGAATATTAAAACTGAAATGCAAATTTTAAAGTATTAAAGTAAAAAATGCATAATTAAAGTTAATTGGTCAAACAGTGATCGAATGAAATGATTCCAATATTCTTATCTATTATCTATACAATGATCTGAGTGAAGTTTTCAGATTTGACATTACGTTGATGTAAAAAAGTATTTATCAAAATTAAAATATTAAATTTAAACTCTTGGTTTACCAAATTTCAGTATTACTCACTGGGGTTTCTCCAAAAATAATTGAATGCACATCCGCTTAATTTGTTTGACCACTTACAGGTGTGAGGTACTTGTAATACTCTAGTAACTAGATGTTTTACAAGCTTTATCCGTAGAAATTGTGCTTGACACAGTCCAGAAATGTGTACTGTCAGTCAGTCAGTCAGTCAATCAGTCAATTGTTCAAAGATACTTTCCACGTCATCGATCAAAGTTTGGATTGATTTACACAATGCAAAATCACTGATCAAACAATTGCACCTTAGTTCAGATGTACTCGCTCTTTCCACTGCTTATTGAGAATTACACGATCATCTCTCTCTCTCTCTCTCTCTCTCTCTGACTTCCCTTTTGCCAACTACCTGATTACTTGATTTCATATTGATTCATTATCTTTTCATTGAACATAAGTTTTGCGCACAATCCAAAGTTCATCATACAATTTGTAAATGTATTTCATTAACTCAACTAAAAAACTGTTCACACTTGTTTTCTTTATGAATGGATGAAATCCTCGGTCTGTACAAAGTGCAGCTGAAAGTCTTTATAAAGTATTCATAATGCGGAACGAGCATTTGTACTTGGCATAGTTAGTTGCGAGTGTTTTATCTAAATTGGAACACATGCTTAAGCACTCGTAAAGTATTTCGATTCTGATAATTATTCCTCAATTCTACAACCAACTATTTCACGTGGAATACTTGGAATATCTCGTCCGATATGTAATCTTTACTTACTAAGTAAAATATGACTTATGCTGGAGTTTCAACATTCCTCAGTTCCTTGTTTTTATTGATAAATAATTTAACTATTATGTATGTAGTTCTTTAAATTTTATATTCTTCATTATTGTCTTAATACTGAATTTACTTAGATTATAAATTTCAATAATTGAAATTGAATTTTTAAAAGTGCATAAATGCTAAATAATACATAAAATATAAATAAGAGAGTATAAACTAAATATGTAGCGATCATAGAAACAAATATTTTCTATATAAATATTTTTATTTGGATTAACTGCAAAAGAAAAATAAACTGTAGTAAATAAATAATAAAATAAAAATAGTACATTTCAATTGTCATTATTTTATAAAACTTATATTTCTACTTACAGTTGCTTAGATTCTGTATCAAGATGATCTGGAAATATTGAAGTTTTAATCTGGATAATGAGAGAGAGGGATGTGATCGAATGCTTATGAACGAATTAATTGAAATGAATGTGATAATTAATCGAATGAATGCAAAAGTCAGACAAATTGAGCTGTGAATGTGTGTTATCTTTTAACATATTTAAATAATCATTAACAACGGCAAAACAGAAGTTCGATAGCAACAACTACAACAAAAACACACTCAGCAACTAAACAACAAATACTTTAACAATATTATAAACAAAGAAACTACAACAAAAAGAACAGTTACGATGACAACAAAATTGAATCAAGTGCAAAGACTTTGCCCTATGACTACACAATACGAGACTCCATATCCAGTTATATTCACACACTATATATAAGTATAAGTATATATTATATATAGATTCACAGTTGAAAAGAAATATGTTATATATGTAAGGGGCGTTTTGGGAGCACAAAGCGCACGTTTTGAAGCGCCTGTCGAATTCAATTATTTCAATAAATATATATACCATATATGGTTTATATAGCGCTGAAAAATTAATAAAGATAACAGTCGTGTACACAATACATAAGTTCTTAGTCAGGTAACCAACCCCATAAAAAACAACTGTTTCGTAGCACCTGATACATCCAATATAATTATAACACAGTGCTTTAAAAAATATTATGAAATCAACAAAAGTTTATCTTACCGTACTTTAGTAAAAATAAGCTTTAATGTTCAATGGATTTGTACCCTGTAAATAGTTGTCAAATAAAGTATCCATATCTTTACAAAATATTATCGAGACTTTCGTAAATGATCCATGCGAAATAACCTGCTTTCCACATATTATCTTATCTTTTGCTTAAGAAATGACAGGTCTTGAGTTATCGAAACATTTGCTTTATTTGTGAATATTTATTTCTTTTTGATTTGTGTTTGAGTTCATTGAGTAAATGATTAAGGAAGCAAATATATATAATATATTATTTTAATCCTTCAAATATTTTCAAATAAAATTGGAATTTCATTCCATTAAAGGGATATCGGAAATATAATAACTAAACTAATTCAAATATGTTGCTTTTATTAATAAATAAGTGTAAAAAATAAAAAGTTTTACTTTATTTAAATTTATTAAACGATAAATGTTCTTTTGTTACAAAAGCACAGACAGAATTATTCTACCCATTAACAGGGCATCAAAGAAATAGAATTAGAGACAGCGAGAGGGAGAGGGAGCTAGAGAGAGGGGGATATTTCAGAAGCGCCGACTGATGACAGAGTCAGCGGCGACGTCGACGTCGACGTCGGCGTTGACGTCGCTGCTTAGACACTTGTCGATCGCGTTGCAGCGCTGCTGATATTGATAAGGACTATCGGAGAAAAATGGAAACGGAGGCGGGCGGAGACGGAGACGAAGTCGGAGAGGAAGACGGTGGCGGAAAACGAAAAGTGAGGGGGCGTAAATGCGGCTGTTGACTACCCGATCGACATGAAAATAAATACACGATAATAACTGAAATTTTCGGCGCTCTTATCAGCTAAAGAAATTGTTTAACTTGGACTTTAAACGTCAAAGAAACCGAATGTTTCGATGAATGTTATATTGTTATTGGGCTCCCGCCAACAACATACAAATAGTTTCTTGTTTATCGCTATCAATGTGTTTGGCCTTTGTTTTTCCTTTATTTTATTATATTTCATTTTATTTTATTTGTGTTTAGTGAACTTTGCAAAGTTGACACTTTATTTATTGCGACGCTCCGTTTAGCTGGCCAAGGGTTCAAGTTTGAAGACCCAACCCGCAATTGCCACAGTGGATCACAATGATCGTGACGATGATGACACACACACGAGCAGTGTTGTCGACTCTTTAGGGCCACAAAAAAGATATGTCCACATACAAGAAAAAGCTGAAATATATAAAATTTAGTCAGATCTAAAGTTTTGCATATTAAAGAAAATGCTTACACTAGTAATCAATAAGAAACATGAATTTTTAACTTTGTTTAACTTTGAAATTAGCTAGAATTTCTGGTATTTCGCATCCGAAATCTGTCGAAAAAAAGCTGAGCTGGCAACACTGCACACGTCCCAGGTAAAATGCATGGCATGAAGGGTCTTTCTCGAGGGCGTGAGGTGATTGACAGCGGGGATTTTTACTTATTTTATCGGGCTACTTAAAAGTATAATATTGTAACAGTATCTCATAAATGCGAGACGAGTATTTCCAAAACTTGATAGATTTTAAGGCGATTGAGATGTTTTTCTAATCTTAAAGCGAAGTCATTTTTTCAAGACAAGCCGACGTCGAAGGCGACTGTGACTGCGGCGTCAGCGGCGACTGCGACTGCGCTGCCTTCGTATTGTATTCGTAATTGTATTTGCGATAGTCGCTTGTGTCGATCGTCGATCGTCGTCGTCGTCGTCGTCGTCGTCGTCGTCGTCGTCGTCGTCGTTGTTGTCGTTGTCGACGTCGCCGTTGTCATTATACATATAGACGTAAACGTTCAGTCGTAAGGGTTTTTCAAAAGCAAATTTCAGTTGGTATAAAACGCACGAGTCGCGAGCAGGCAGAACCAGAACGCGATTGAAATCCGTTAGAGCTACAGAAAGAACAAATAACTAACACACATAGGAAGTGGAAAGAGAAAACAAAATATCATAACTTTAGTCGTTGCACATATCACGCCCATAGGTAAATAGACGGCATGACTTATTACTCGAAATTACTGTAAACATACTGCAATCGAAAGTTACATTTGCGTTTTTGTGCATTGGCTTAATTCGTTGCCAATTTGCAAATCAAAAAATTACTCAAAAGTGCTCAATATACACAAATGTATAAACAAAGAAAGAAAACAGCTAAACAACAGATATTCTAATTGGAACGCATTTTCAAACACGCAGGCCCACATTTACTGTTACATACCACACAACATGGCTGCCACCGACATCAGCGAGGAGGCGTTCAACCTGCGTCTCGGCTATTTGAAGCCAGAAACCCTTGAAATTGCCCGCATCGAGCTACGCGAAACGGAGGAAGTGAAAGCGGAAGCAATTAAGAAACTGCGTGAGCTTCTGAAGGCAACGCCAGAGATCAACTACAAGGACGACGATGCATTCCTCACCATCTTCCTGCGCGCCACGCACTTTTATCCAGAAAGCGCATTGGAAAAGGTGCGTACACAATACCAATTGGAATTTATAAATTTTAAATTGTTAGCTTTCACACAAATTTATTTCTTTTGTCACACACTCGTGCAGTAGTTTAATATATAAACTATTTATTATTCAGATATTTAGTCACATTGATTGATTTAATAGAAGAAAATGGACAATTAGTTCATTGAATTTGTGAATGTTTAATATAATCCACTAAAGAGAAACAAAGGATGCTGCGAATGGTTGTTGCATTAGCTATATGAAGTCCACTAACGACACAGACAACATTCCCACTTTTTACTTACATGTCACACACCCAATATCCACTCCATCCACATTTATCAGCTATAAAAGGACTCAAGAAATGGTTTCTGCCTAAGCTAAATAGAATCCACAAACTAAAAGCTACATTCTTTAAACTTTATCTATACACTGTCTACACATTTCAATTTTTAGCAGACTTTTCACAAACATAAAAAAACTGTTGTATTTAGATGGAGAGTCCTAACAGTCCCACATGCAGTCAATACATGCAAGTTTCCCACTGACAAAAATGGTTGTTGTACTAGCTAAATGTCACAAGATCCCAACCCACATTTGACACACAAAAACGACGCTGAAATTGATTGTTGTATTAGCTCAATGTAATCCACTAAAAATGCATTCTACACACAATCGAAATGCATTCTACACATGCACACAAGCTTCTCCACCCACATCAGATCGATGCAGAACATTCGATTGCTTTATTTATTATCAGCAGTCGGCTTAACCTCATGATCCCAAATAAGAATATAATCGTAACAGGGTCTACAACCTCAGCGAGCTGGGTGCAATCTGAGCTCCCAGAAATAAAATCTGAAATTAAACAAAACTAAGAAGTGAAGCGAAAAGGAATCGCAATCGGAATTGTCGCTATGCAATTTCAATTGTGGAACGTACGATTCCCGACGATTGCGATTCTCTTCTATTGATAGGCTTTTGAACTTTGACACTCACAGACCACAGGAAAAAAAGAAACCAAAAATATAAGCGATAAGCGGTTTCTATTCTACGTGTATATATATAATTATATAACTATATTTAGACTAGTTATTGGAAGTAAACACATAATGCAGGGGCTGCTGTTGTTGACCGTGACGTGGCTTATGGAACTATGGTACTTGTAAAATTCGACTATAAACCCTTATCATGACATAGCTTTTATGATCGTTCAATGGTCAGTTGGAAACTTCCATTATCAGTTCGTAAATTTAATCACACACGAAAATATGAGTTTAAAATATTTTCATTATTCAGTTAAAATATCAGAATATATCCTTTGGCCTTTTGTTCTGCAAACTAATATCAATGGATTCTATTCATCATATTTTTCTAATAATTCTGATTGAAAAAATGACTTATAATAGTAAAAACGAAATTTATGTAAACAGTTAACGAGGGTTTAAATTTCTTGAAAGGTCAAACAAATAATATTTATCTAAAAAACAATTCTTTAACGACACTTTCATAGGAATCAATTAAGAAATATTTTTATATATGTTATTATTTTATATTTCCACTATATAAATAAACATTTTTTCCATCTCACTCATGAAGCTACTGGCCCATAAACTATAGCCATAAACCTTTATCAAGATATAGATTTTATGACCGTTCAATGGTCAGTTGGAAACCTTAATGATCAGTTAGTAAATTGAATCACACACTTTTTACAGATGAAAAGCACCGCCAGTTTCCGCAAGGAATATGCTTCTTTGGTGCATGGTCTACTGGTGGAACAGGTGAAGGAGCGTTTCATCAAGGGCAGTGTTATCAATGTGCTGAGGAATTGCGATCAGAAGGGACGACGTGTCCTCATTGTCAATGCTGGCAAGTTGTGGGATCCTTCGACAGTGCCCAGTGATGAGATGTTCCGCATGCTGTACATGGTTCACATTGCCGCCCAGTTGGAGGAGGAGACACAAATCCGTGGCGTTGTCTGCATCATGGACTTCGATGGTCTGGCCATGAAGCAGGTGAAGGCACTCTCACCGAGCTTCTCCAAGCGTCTGCTCACCTTCATCCAGGAGGCGATGCCGCTGCGCATGAAGGAGGTGCACTTTGTGAAGCAACCCTTCATCTTCAACATGGTCTGGTCGCTCTTCAAGCCCTTCGTCAAGGAGAAGCTGAACAAGCGCGTAAGTTCTCACCTCTCTCAATGAATTCTCAAAATCCCCTTTAACGTGGTTCCCTTTCCTTTTCCACATACAGATGCACTTCCATGGCAGCGATATGAAATCTCTGCACAAATTCCTCGATCCCTCGGTTCTTCCGGCCAACTACAAGGGCACAATGCCCGCCATCGATTACGGCGGTATGGAGTGGTTCCCCGCCCTGGAAGCACAGTCCGAATATGTCAAAACCTGGAGCGAACTGGGACCGGCCAAGTGGTAAAGATATTGGACTCCAACAATGGGCAGCCAGCCCAACAATTACATTAATTAATGTACGCTTACATTTGTCTAATTATAAATACATCATTGATTAGTTTTTAGCTCTTGACAATAAACTAGTTACATATAATACAATCTGAAACTATTCAACTCTATGGCTTTATTTTAATACTCTTTTCTATACAGATTTGAATTTTTTTTAAATATATATTTTTTTAATAATTTACAAACCCTTTAACACTGACTTTTGTGTAATTCAACGTTTGTTAAACTTTAAACCTAATTTTAAATCCTTATAATACTATCAAATCTACCTTTATGAATTTTAAAATTATCTTAATGGGGAATACCTGAGTTTTGTATTTAGTGCAGTCTTTATATAGTCAGTATAATTATCGAGACTATTACAATACGATTCCTAATTTAGGCCTAAATGCTAAGATAAATACAAGTTATCCTAACTAGTATTACCCGGCATTGCCCGCACCATCGACTTTGTTTTAAAGGATATTTTAATTGCTTTGGAATAATTAACAATCAAAATTCCGAGTACTATAGATCTTTTTGAGCTATTATTCAAATTTGCATAACCTTATCTTTCTTTTCCCCACCGCTTTTAAGAATTAAAAGAAAAGATTATTATTAAAAACAACTATTTTGCAATTTAAAATTTGATGCTCCTTTTTTATTAGTCTTATAATGAAGTCAAAAGATTAAGTCCATGACAATGTTCGTCTTTTTTAGCTCAATAGTTAACTATATGTATAAAACTTGCCTCCAATAAATATTGACTATTTTCCACACTATAAAGTTATAACCCAAGCCGCTATATCCCTAACATTTAGTAGATATTTTGGAATAAAATGGACTACATTGTAATATGTTTATTTAACAAATTTCGGGTATTGTAATGTTCTTCTAAAATAATGAAAATGACACATAAAATTAGTTTCGAACGAAAATTTAAATGGCTGCTACGCGTTGTTAATGTTATATTGTTTAAGGGGTTTGAGACGAGTCGAGTTGATTTGATTAAATAATATCGAATATTATGAAAATACCATCAATTTTACTACATTACACATTTAAATATATAGACTTAAAAGTCGAGTGAGTGTCAAATTGACGCTAAGACGCACAACGTGGATCAAGGGACAGCGAGCCAATTAAAAAGAAAATATACAATATTTTGTATAGTATATAACATCGAAAGCATATCGACGTTATATGAACCAGAAGCGACTCGTGGCAGTCAGCGGACACAGCTAATCCTCTCCAGAGTGTTTAGCTAACTGATCCGCAAAATGTCTTCATTTACATTATCATTGTCTGTGGATCCTCCATGAAGTCACGGAAGTGTTTTAGCCAAACGGCAGCCACAGCACCATCCACAACACGGTGATCGGCGCTCAGCGTCACAGTGATCACATTAATTTCCTTGAAACTGAAATAAAGGCAACCATTAGTTGCTGATTAAAGTGTCGATGAGAGATTAGTTACCCATTAGGACTGTCTGGATCAAGCACAAGCTTTTTCGCAGTGGTGCCAATAGCCAGAATGCAGGATTGCGGAGGATTAATAACAGCGCAGAATTGATTGACACCTAAGAAGGAAAAGGAAAAATGAAATGAAATACTTGACAACATTTTATGTCTAGTTGTCTTACCGAACATGCCCAAATTGGACACGGATATGGTGCCGCCTTGGAATTCGTGTGGCTGCAACTTATTGTCGCGCGCCTTACCGGCTAGCTCCTTAACATTCTTCGAGATTTCGAGCACACCTTTGCGATCGGCGTTAAAGATAATGGGAGTAATAAGACCCTTATCTGTGGACACGGCCACTGAAACATCTACATCGCTGTACTCCCGTATAAAGGTACCCATCCACGCCGAATTCGCTTCCGGCACCTTTCGGCAAGCTGTTGCCATGGCCTTGATGATGAAGTCATTGATGGAGACACGTGCTCCTTCCTTTTCGTACTTCTTGTTGACCTTGGCGCGCAGCTTCATCAGCTGTAAAAGAAAAAGTAAACAAATTATGGCATACTATCTAAAATTATTTGTGGCAAATTTTTCACATATTTGACTATATAATAATAATTAATAATTTAATGCATTCTTTAATAGTTTGGAAGTGTCCGAACAGTTCAAAAGTATTCACTTACCTTGTCAACAGTGCATTCCACGGTGGTGTAATAATGAGGCAGATTTTGCTTGGACTCGAGCAGCCGTTTGGCAATGACGGACCGCATTGTGGTTAGTGGGATGTCCTTGAAGTTGGTGCCGGGTGCTGGCTTGGCTGTAGCTGCAGCGGCAGCTGCTTTAGGCGGTTTCGCGGCTGCAAGATCACCAGATTTAAGTGAGCCAAAGACGCCAGTACCTTTGCCTGCACAAAAGGCCAGGATTAGTAACGCACAAAACGGGGGATAATTAGTGGAGCAGTGGTGCATGCAACACAGCACAGCAGGATATGGGATTAGTAATAACAACCTTGTAAACGCATCTGTTGGGTTTCGGCTAATCTCTTGGCCATAGGACTAGCATAAACGCGTCCGCCAGTTTGTGGGGTTGGACTACCTGCTGGTGCGGCAGCTGGTGGCGCTGGAGCGGCAACTGGTGGTGGTGGTGGTGCTGCCGCTGGTGCGGCAGCTACTGGTGGTGGTGGCGGTGGAGGTGGTGCAGCAGCAGCAGCAGCGGGTGCAGCGGCTGGAGCATTATCCTGGAAATCCTTAAAAGCAGCCACGTGACTCGCATCGGACACAATAATGCACACCAATTGGCCAATGGGAACATCCTTAGTGCCACCAGGTATTAAGATCTTGGCCAGATAACCTTCCTCCGGAGTCTCAAAGCCCATGGTGGCCTTATCGGTTTCAATCTCACACAGCAGATCACCTACAAATGCCATTGATTAATCAGTGAACATATAAATTAAAGGGCACCCAATGTTACTTACCCTCGTTGAGCTTGTCGCCTTCCTTCTTCTCCCAACTGACAATGGAGCCGCGTTCCATTGTGGGCGAGAGGGCGGGCAGCGGGACGCGTATGTGATCGGGAAGGTCGGCGTAGGCTCGCGCAAAGTTGTAACCCCATGTTGATAATACTTGGGGTCTGCTAAGGATCGGTTTGATGTTTAATTTTGAGCTGCGATTAAAAAAAACGGCTGTTAAAACCAAAATATTAAATTCGATTGACAGCTGCTATCAGCTGATTGCTGTTATTGTTATCGATAACAAGCACACAAAACGTAAACAATTGCACTGCTGCTGTTGTTGTTGTTTCCGATGCCTTTGCTAATCAGAAAAATATCACTTTTGCCGCTTATCAGACCATATTGATAATCGAAGTCATCATGCGACGCAACGCTGATTTGATAATCACGCACGCACACAAATTTGTTGTCTGCCACCTGACGCTACCGTTACTCTGCCTGCCACCCACAGGCGCCAACGGGAGGCATATGCAGCTTCGCAATTTGCAATATTACACAACACACTTTCTAACCTCAACGCCGTGCAGCGGAGATATTTGCTGCTGTCATCCAATATCCTACCTGGATGCCTGAAGATTGCAGGTGTGGCTCAGTGCACGCACTCCATAGTTGGCCCCACGTCGTACCGCTTGAGAGCGGAGAAAGACCGCCCGTAATGCGACCAGTTCTTTTCGTGTCGTACTCAGGGAACGCAACATTCTTTCTCTATGGATTTAATTCGATGTCTTGCTTGAATTGATTTATCGTCTGCACGCGTTCGTTGGATGCCTATGAGTTTGATTTTGTAGTGCGCAATGCGTTTTCGTAATTTGGATAAATTAAATCGTGTCGAATTATAAGTCGAAAATTTTTAAACCGAAGGTTTGCAAGCAGCCGACCTTATTTAACGCCACTAGGTCACGACTTACTACGACAACCAATGTTGCCAGCTTAGCTTTTTTATAGCTATTTGTGACTGTTTTTAACGTAAATTGGTAGAAAAATTTTAAATTTTCTGTTAGCCACAAATATAGCTATTCTAAAAATATTTCGGTTATTTTTTGCAATTAATTTGTTTTCTATACAATGTGCTAATGTGCCCACATCAATATATTTAGATGCTTTCCAGCCAGAAACAGCTATATTTATTATTTAAGAAGCTGGCAGCACTGGTGTGGAAACACTGTTATGGCCCAAAAGG
This sequence comes from Drosophila sp. st01m, assembly GCA_018901795.1. NCBI lineage: Eukaryota > Metazoa > Arthropoda > Insecta > Diptera > Drosophilidae > Drosophila > Drosophila sp. st01m. Next base: position 5,463,430 of record JAEIFG010001638.1, read on the forward strand.
TTGCCAGCCAGCATTATTTTCCGATCTGGCAAGTCAACATCGTTTGTATAAAATGTATATAAATGTATAAAAGTAATTGACAAATACCTATTATTAACTTAGTTACTTAGTTCTAAAAATCCATTGTTTTTTAATTTGTGTTTGTTGATTTTCTAAGGATTTTTAAAAAGTAAATTTAACTTTACTCGCCGAGGTGTGACGAGTTTCTACGTTTATTAAATTTGACACCCTTTTATTTTCTAATTTCGATATTTAAAATTTTCAAGTTATTATTTTTTTGAATTTTTAAATTTTTATTACCTATTTTTAGCAATAGTTTGTCAAAAAATCAACAATTTTATAAATATTGGATCGCAATATGAAAATGGGCTTAACGCCGCGAACTTATCCGGCCAGCCCGTCTTTTGTTTTGACAAGAAAATTATATCAAGCTGGCATCACTGCCGCTACATCTGTTTCGTATTTTAAATTTCGCCAATGTGAATATTTATTTTGGCAAAACACTTCTCCGACCAACTGTTTTAAGGCGACGCGACCACCTGTTCAATAGGTGTGTCAGCAAGTGGCCTTCTAGCAGTTCCAGTAATAAATAAGTAAAAAGTAGATATATTTCAAATTGTTTATTAATTGACAGAACATAATTTGTGTTTCTAATGCACCAGCAAATGCAAGTCGCCGCATATTGAGTGTACTTCAACATGTGCCGGGTTACAAGACACACCAGAGCACCTGATGAAGTACAATAGACATGGGAGACATGAATTGTTTGCTACGTTGGTAGATTGGAGCTGCTTTGGCTGCTGTTGTTGAGAGCGTCTGGCCACCACGCGCGCTACTTCAGGTACCTGACTGTGGATAACCATAAAACCAGCCCCGGTCACTGATTAGCGCGCACGGTAAAAGACGTCGGTTAGAGGGAGCTAGCGTGCGGTGCCTTGAGCAAGAGATAAACCAAACAGATGTTGCCCAATGGTGGGAAGTAACTGACATCCAATTCGCTTGCTGCTGCTCCTCGAAGCCGCGCAGGAAACGACCTTGTCCATGTCGAAGCCTTAAGGTTAACGATCTCCGTGTGTGTGTATTTAAGCGACGACGCCGATGACTTCATACCCAACTCATGGACATACATATGTATGTATTCATGTGTGTGTGTGTGTGTGTGTATAGAGCCCATTATGTGCAAGCTTTTTGAACTGAAGCTTTACGACTGTCAGTCGTCAATTTTACCGACCGACCGTCTGCTGCGAGAGAAACTGTTGCTTGACGCAGATTTATGCAATAACAATACCAAATTAGTCATATGTTTCTCTTTGCGCACCTCATTCTGACTCTTCATACACAAATGTACATACATTCCAGGTACATAAATATGTACATAATCCAGCGAATCGGATATGACGTCATCTGTGGAAAAATTTAAATAATTAACATTTTAGAGCAGCCACAGTTAGTCGTCATATTAGCAGCCAGAGACCCTTGATATTCTATATTTGAAACGCTGTAAAGAAAAAAGTCAAGAAATCTGAAAAAGTTTACAAAGTGAAACGACAAAAAGAACCGGCGTTTTGTTCAATGCTCTCTCGCGCTCTCCCTCTCTGTTACTAAGCACAGCAGAGCTACGTGCGTGATCGACGACAAACACACACACACTAATGTAAACTGCTGCCGAGACACACACGTGCCCCACTACATTCGCGAATTCTCTCGTACTTATGGCTGTATGTATCTACATGCACAGACACCAACACACAGATAAATGCATACAGAGATACAGTGGGCATAAAATCGAATTTGCAAACGCGTTTAAAGTTTTTCGTCTCGCTCTCGCGATCTCTGCCTCTTTTATTTTGCACGCTGTTCGCTAAAAAGGAATTAAATGAATTGCCAGCAGCTACACTTGATATTTTTCTTTTGGTTTTTTTTTTATTTTACAACGCCTCATAAACTTTAAGCCGCTCGCGCAGATTGTGGTATAATGAACTTGGACTTGCTGCCGCTCAAGTATCCATATGCGTATGTAAGTGTGTGTGCGCGCGTTGTACGATGTGTCACGGCTGCTTCGGAATCGGCTGCTGCTGCGATCGCGAGCAGCTTTTGACTGCCTCGCGTTGTGAATAATTGCGAATTTTCGAATGTTCGAATGTCGTTTTGTCGTGCCCAGCCAAGCATGTGCATGTGTGTGAGACATTTAGTTGTATATGCATGTATGTACACATTTGTATTAAAGTATATAGCAATGGCGACGATGTCAGACTACCACATGTATGTACAATGCACATACATGTATGTACATTCGTACTTATATACACATAATGAGCAGCAGGCTGGCAGACATGACTGCTTTATATGCCAGTGTGTGTATGTGTGCATATGTATAGGTGTGAGTGTCTTGCTTGGGTGGGGCATTCCTAACCTCAAATAGTAACAATGCGCCGACAATTGCCGAGTGCACGTCTGTCTGACTGTGTGTGTGTGGGGGGTCTGCCTCTCTCTTCACTACCTCCCTCACAAAACGAAAGCACATGCTTTTTTTTCAATGAGAACGCCCTTAACCCTGAGTTGGAGTTTCCTCTTAACAAAAAAAAGTTTTCGCAAGTCTGATCAGACACAAATACAGACACTCACCAACACACACAACGTTGCCAAATTTGTTTGTGTGTGCGTTTTCGTCGTCGTGGTTCTGGGCAAAAATGTTGTCTAAAATTAATATTTCAGCGACAAAAAAAGTTTTGTAGCTGCTTTGCGTCTCAGTGTGCGTGCTGTGGGCAAAGAAATTTGGAAACAGTGAGGAAAGAAAGAGTTTTGACAAGAAAAATAAAATTCAATGAAAATTATTTGGCCTTTAGTGTTAATTAAAATATATTTCTTTTAAAAATATAAATTTGGTGCAAAGAAAATTGTCTCCATTTTAATAAAACAAAAAAAAAGTTCATAAAAAATATAAAGTTTTCTGCAAAATAAATTGCGTTAATTTTTAAATGTTGTCAAAACACTTTCTTTCCCAACTGTGTATAGAATCATGTGGTCGTCGTCGCTTCAAACATTTTTGCTGCTATTTGCGTCACTCTTTCGCCGCATTCGGCAAGAATTGTAGTTGCTCAGTCTGTCTGTCTCTCTGTCCTCTCTTTTGCGTGAATGTGTGTGCGTAGCAAAAATTTGTTGTTGTGTCGTTTGTTGTTGCTGGTGCCTTGTGATATCAAATCGCTAAAAATAAACGCAACCTCAACTAAAATTTGGATTTCTCAAGTCTTCTTTTTTAACAATCATTTGGTTCGCTTTTGACCTGTGTTAATTCCGTTCAAATTGCCGCCGTCTGTGAATTGTATTTCACAATATGTTCTGATTTGCTTTCTTTCTTTTTTTACATTTCATATTATTTGTAACTTTTTTGTCCTTTCTTTCACTCTCAACTTCCGTTGCACTTGAGCTTTTTTTTCATTGTTGCTTTAATTGTTCACACACACACACACATACACACACGCGCACGATGCAAAGTTTAACTTCATTTTCGTTATGTCCGTTTCTTATTGCACACATACACACAGCCGCAGACACAAACTCACTCACACAGAGCGGAGAGAGAGAGACAGACTGAGAGAGACAGAGAGAGCGAGACACAATCGGCCACTTGATGTGCAAATGGCCGACTGTGCGACCGCCTAGAAACGCTCTGGCCTTTTATTTTATTTGGTTCTGTGATTTTAATTTTGACTTTGCCTTTTTTTTTACTACTACTTTTGCTGTGTATTTTGCCAGCTCTCTGTCGATGGAGCAATGCTAAGAAAAGCGAACCGCGCACGCCGGCTGTTGGTGATCAAATGCTCAATGTTGCTGCTTAATCAAAAGCCGAATGCGCGAATTTTATTTCGCATTGCCACTAAGTTGACGCTGCTGCTTCTGCTGCTGTCGACTCTGACTCTGTCTCTGCTGGCGTCGTCAGCTGTCTGTGTGTGTCTGCAACAAACATACACATGCAGCGAAACAGCAGCCAACATACATACTTACATACAGACATATGTATGTGTTGCCGTTTCTTTCGCTTCCTGCTTCCTACACCGCGCTTTCCACACACCAATACTAATTCGCGTACATACATACAAACGCACGCATACGATGCAAATACATACATACTTTTTGCCCAGTTCTCACTCACGGGGTTCCTTTGTTATAAAACTGGCAGGCACCACCAGCCAACAACAACTGATTGCAACAAAAAGCTGGCACAGTGGTCCACGCAAGTTTATCTACTCCTCCAGTTACTCCCTCCATTTCTTACTAATCGCAAGAACTTTCTGTTATATAAACTAAGGATTATAAGAGAACATGGAGTGCAAATAATGATAATATTGTAATTAAAGGTAAATAAAAATGAAATTTGTAATTGTTAAACTTTAAAATAATGTTTCAAAATATATATATTCTAGTCCCGTAATTAAATAAAGCATAAGCTTTAACTTATAGCACTCGAATAAAATAAATAAATCCCATTTTAATTCTTAGAATTCATTAAAGAAGGCTAGTCCAACTACATACTATATTTTCCACAATTTTGATAAGTATCATATTTCGCAATTGCTGATAATACTTCTCATTCTTTCATATGAATGAATGTTTTCTGATATTTCTGTTTCTCTTTATTATGTGTCAACTGGAATTTTAGACCAGTTGGAAACAGTGCATTTAAAAATTAGCAATCTAAATCTGTTCCCCTAATCTAACAGGTTTTTAAAGTTACAATAAAGTTAGCTAAAAATCGTTTCATGCTTAAAGTATGCATGAATCGAGCTATTTTTTTTTATCAGTAAATAAATTTGCAAGAGTGTAGATTGTATAGGTGTACATAACGAGTTATCTTAGTAGTTAGCTTTTATTTGCATTCAACGTTTTGCGATTAACTGCGCCAAATTGTCAATAATTAGATGAAAGAAGCTTATTTTTAAATGCAGATAGATTTGGGTAATTGAAAGTTGTGAAAAATGTATATAAATATGCAAGTTTATAATATTTTATAGTCAAAGGAATGTCAAATATATATTAAAGATAAACTTTTAATTAAGGAACGGTTTCTTTTATCAGCAATCCACAAAATGTAATCTGTTTTATGTTTGCTTATTTCATGAAAGCTGTAACTTTTATAAAGTAGACAATTTTTTGGCAGCAAAGGAAAGAATATATTTTGGAGATACAAATCAAATTAAGGTGTCCATCCTTTTCTTTGCAGAGAGACTATTAATCCATATTTTATTTGTCTCTTTAAAAACGCTGGAAATCGCTAAGGAGAGCTTTTGGACTGTATGAAAACTGGCGTGCACCACTGTGCGACGGATGGATGTCTGTGTCTGGCAGGGCGGCATTGTCGTTGGCTGGTTGCTTGCAGCACTGCTGGCGTCGCTGCTGCTGTCTCTGCTGCCGTCGTTGTCTCTACTGCTGTCGTTGTTGTTGCTGCTGCTGCTGCTGCTACTGCTGCATATGCTTTTTGGCCATAAACGTGGCGTGCAGTCGCAGTGACTGCGTTCCTCTCTCTTTCGCTGTTTCTCTCTCTCGCTCTTGGTGTGTGCAGTTTTTGTGTCTCTTCAGCCCCTGACCGCCTGTCAGTGCGGTGCCTCTCTACCTGTCTGACGCTTTGTTTTTTGTGCTTTGGTATTAGTATTGGTATTGGTGTGGCATGGCGTGGCGTTGCCGAGGAGTGTCTGGGGCGGCAATGTCAATGCGCTGCCGCCGCTGCTGCTGGTTGCCTGCCTCGCTGCCGCTGCCACTGCCACAGCCACAGTTTGCACTTTTTTGCAAGGCGCTGCGCTGTTGCTATACAAACTCCCTCTACACTCCTCCCCTGATCTTGCCCAGGAACGCACCCAACCGCTTCTACTGCTGCGTTGTAAACGCGTTGGCTTTTCTTAACCGCTTTCATGATTCATCTTGTGATGAGCTCAGTGGCAACAAAACAATAATCTCAAGACGACTGCTTGCTTTTCAACAATTTGTTCGCATCTTCGAGTCCGAGTTCGGACCCGAATTGAGGAATTTTTACTATGAATATTGATACACACTATCAATTAGCTAGCAACAAATACAGATACAAATACTTGAGGTCTTAAGCACTAAACATCAAATAAGTATTCAATCTCTATATGCACAATGGTAATCTTAATTATTACGAGGTGTCCATAAAGCACGTCAAGGCGTGCTTCCAACAATGTGGTTATGGTGATTCACTCGGTTGTGCCGGTATAAATGGTTGCCAGCGCAGACAGGAGTCATCGATTTTGGGAAAGGTTCCTCGACGCTTCACACGCTCCTCATACTCATCCAGCACATCCTGGAAAAGTATTTAATTTTTTATTAATTTTTACAGTTAATAAAAAATATTTTATTTTCATATTTAAATGACCAGACTCTCTCTACGAACCTACATAAATTATATAATACTTATTATAAATAAATATTTTCCATCAAACGGTTTCTTTTTTTTTTTTTAAAATTAAATAAGTAATAATCGAATGGATTTTTTACAGGTTTTTTATTTTGTCAACAAAAATTCAACTACTCGGTTTTTTGGTTTTGAATTAGTTTTGTCAACTGTATCTGCTTCATATTTGTATTAATTTCTTCTAAGAAACGTATTTTATTTTTGTTTTGCAAAATAAGAGCTCTGAAAACTCTCTAATAGTTTTGTCCAACTAGTGTATAAATTTCTGTAGAATCAGATGACTCACCTGCTTTTTGAGCACAATATGCTTGCCCTTCCAGTATTTCATCATGCCAAGCGCCTGTAACGTGCTGACAATATCATAGGAGTATATGGCCATTTCCTGTGGAAGTTTACAGACATGGTATACTATTATTACTGCTGGAGATTCGTTTAAACATTCGATTAGCCACCTGTGAGACATCCTTGATGCAGAGCGTGTTGCCGGAACGATTGCATAGATAGTCGAGCAGCACATCTTTCCAGTAGGAGCGATATGATATGAGTCCCAGATCGGATAGCGGCTTCTCTGGCGAACCAATTTTGCCCTCCACACGGGTTAGCAGATAGCCTGGTAAAAGTACATTAAACACATGCCCATAAGTATGCTATAGATAGAACTAGCTTTCAAGTTCCGGCGCATTATTTATGGTGACCAAGTTTGCACCGCCCTCAAACCCAACGAGGTATACAAAATTATACTGAACCCAAACTCAACGGTCTCTGTATGTTGTGTGTCTAGACAGGATTCCGCAAAGTGTGCGTTCCCAAGTGGGGGGAACGAGCCGACAACATCGATGGCGACACCGACAGCGACGTCGACGTCGCGACGTTTAACAACGTTCGCGCGTGCATTCAACCCAAAAGCTCAACCCCTAAAGCTCAACGGCAGCGTCGACGTCGCTGTCGCTGTCGCCGTCGTCTGGCGGCAGCAACAATTCTCAAAGTCTAGATAAGAACAACAGCAACAATGGAGTGCAGCAAGTAACTCAACGAGGACGAGTCCGTCGTGCCCTCACAACACAAAACCCACTGAGGCAGGCTCGGGAAAAAGCCAACAGTGTAGACACACACACACACACAGACACACACACACACACAAACACACTCACACACACAGACACACTCACACACACAAACAGACGCTAGACGCACTCGACAGCAGACACAACTGCAACTGGTTGAGGTATAAGAAAAAAACCCTCTGTTCTTGTTGTTGTAGAAGTTACGGCTGCTGGGGCGAAGGGAGGTTGAAAAGTACAGAGCGGTGTGCGAAAGCTTTAGTCGCGACATTGTTGTTGTTATTACTTTAATTGCGAACAATGGGGAAATTTATAAATAAGTTCTTTCTTTACTTAAATTGATTAAACTATAAATCGGGGACTGTAACGATTCTAAATTTGGAAATAAAAATTATATGTTAATTTTTTACACAAAAAATTGTTAATAACTCATAATTTTAAATAAAAAATTTAAGAATGATTAATCTTATCGAGCACAAGTTTAAGAACATAAAAGATCCAGAAGAAAGTAATTTATACTACATATATTAATATATACATTTTTAGAGAATATACTATAAATATAAAGTACAGTTTCTGCATTTTAAATAATGAAATTTGTAAACCCGTAGAGTCTTTGTAGTGAAATGATTTTATACTTCGGACAATTAAAATTTTCTAAAATTTAAAAATTATGCTGGAAAAATAAAAGTACAAACTTATTTGAAACTTATTGACAGATTAACCAGCACACTATTGGGTCTTATATATTTTCAATGTTCTAAAGAATTCTCTGGAAAAATTCGAAATAAAATAATGTAATAAATTGGTCAACAATGCCCACCAAGTTATAAGAATTAAGGCATAAATAAAAAAGTGTTTTACATAAGTTTCCACTTTGTACCGTTTTTTTCCCTTGGTAAAGTCTGCCACTGTTGAAGGTGGAAAACGTTTGCAGTCGCATTTTGGGTGGCGTTTTGTTTTTTTTTTTGCCGCAAGCCCTATCGCCCGCCCCTCCCTGTCTCCCTGTGTCGCGCTCTTTCGCTGTTGCTGTCTCTATTTGACGCTCTCGACCTGGGGGGTGAGAGAGGGAGGCCACGTCGAGACGACTTTATCGATCGATGCTTGATTCGCATTGCTGCCCCGACTGCGCAATGTTGCATACACAAAGGCGCATGCAGTTGTTCCGACTAAGAGAACAACTTGCCACATTCAATGAAATACGTAAATACGTTTAGACTTTCACACCACAGCGAGAAATCTGTGTGGAAAACCATTAACAAATTTAGAATCGTAGTCAGTTAGCGTTGCTCTAATTGTTGTTGTTTGTTGTTATTTTAGCTGCAATTAGCAAAAGCTCAACGTTTACCGGGTATTCAAGTCGCGACTACCGTTTAGTGAGTCGCCTGCAGAGGACGACGCCCTTTCATTGTGACCTGCGCTGACCTTTGTTGTCTGCCGCCAATTGCGATGCTTGTGCTTCGACTTGTTGTTGTTGTTGTTGCTGTTTGTCTGCTAAAGTTGTTGTTTCTGTTTATTTTTTAAACTTTATTTGTAAGCTTCAACCGCAAGCTAAAAAATGATTCTTTGTTAAAAATAAGTATATATATTTATTTTACTATTTGGGGCTGCAAAACTTTGGTTGGTCTTGATTTCATGAATTAATACATTAGCCGGTAGATAAGGGCGCACTCTATACATCATCGGCGACCCTCGCTCGTTGTTGGCTCCCCTCTCGTTCCTTATGCTTCTCATTTGCATATTGCGTGCATGCAGTTATTACACCTGGCTATATTATGTACTTGCATACACACTTACATACTATATGAATGGCCATCTCGCTCGCTCGCTTCGCTTTTGCTAATGAGCCAGACATGCAGGACAGACAGAGCAGACTGCTACTGTACGCCGCACTCCGCCACGACTGCTACACAAACTGTCCGCCAGAGGGACACCTGCCCAATACAAAAGGGCAAACGCCACACATTGACGAAAAACTGTTTGCTCTCACACTCCCCACTTTCCACTCCCAAAATTCTAAGCTCAAGCTCACACTCTCCACACGCTGCACTCTCCACTTGCTCACTCCCTCTTGCTCTCACTCACTAACTGCCTGCTGGCTTCCTTTGTGTGTGTAAGGTCAATGTCGTTTCGTTCGTTTTCCCCTCCTCTCGCGACGCTCTTTTGATTGTGTGGACACCCGCATTGCATGTATCGACTGTGTACATAGAGACCGACGCCGTCGCCGTTGTCGTTGACGCCGTTGCCATTCATCCAAGCCGCCTGTGACTCAAGTGAAGTCTCCTCTGTTCAGAGTCTGGTCTGGGGTGCAGTTCTTTTTTTTTTGTTTTTTTTATTATTATTTCTTTATTGTCTGGCGCTGTCTTCAGTCGGATTAATTTTAAACAATTTTGGTGGAAAATTACATTATACTATAACCATCAAAATTACTTATGCGATGCATTACACACACACACGCATACATAGATATACATACAGTTGGTCAAGAAAGTTCTTTGCCAAATCAATAATTTCTGTTGCTAAAAATATATATTTTTAAAGTAGTTTTATTTTATAATTATATTACCATTAATATCTACGGATTAAGAAGGTAAAAAGAAGTGAACTTTTTTTTTAGCGAATTCAATTAATTTTTATAAATTTTGCATTTAGATTTGGTAATATTACTTTCCTGACTCACTGTATATACACCTGCAGACCTTGGTCTACACTTAATTGATGCAGAAATTGCATGCTTCGCTCCGGAGAATGGAAAGCTAAGCTCGAATGGACTTGACTTGAGTCTGGCATGTTGACTTCTCTCATGCAATGATGATTAACTATATTGCACTAACTATATACATCACACACACACACACACACACACATGTATACCCACATATGCACATAAAGAAATTTACTGGATCATATATAAACCAATGACTCACACGCACCACTTAAATCGATAACCGAGTATCATTATAATTAATCTGCAAATATTTTCAATTTTCTTTCTTTGTTCTAAATACTGTCATTAAATTGTAAAAGAAAAGCAGAAAGACTTGTTATAACCAGCTGTATTGTCTATTTAAAATAATTTGGATTAATCACAGCTGCTTTGGAATCTAACTGTTAAGTCGATTGAGTCAAATGCGGATATGTTAAGGAGAGTTTTAAATAATGATAATTATTATAATCTAAACTCTTGAGATGCATTGCAATACTAAAAACAGAACAACAAACAATTAATAAATTCTATATAAATTAGAAACATTTCTGATTCAGGTAAAAACCAGAGCATTAATTGTCTGGATCAAGTTCTAATACTAGTTTGATGCTAATTAGAAATTAAAACTTTAAGATTTAAAGTTGTCAATTTTCAAAATATCTAAGGGGGAACCCTTACCATTAAAATCAAAACCCAGCTTCAGATTAAAAACTGTAATTTGAATGCAAACCATGATTAATAAGACATTCCGTTGGAAAATCGGTTGTGTTGAGAAAGTAATAATAATTTGAAATTGCTCAGAATTTTGAACTGGCACAATTACAAGATAACATATGCATTATTTATATTATAAAGCAAAAGCAATTTTCTATACTTTTAAAAGCTTTTGCTAACTGAACAACTCACCATTTAAGTTGAATGTTCAATACTTTGTACACAGCTTTAAGCTGCTGTTTTATTTGCTAAGCAACTTTAATAATTACCCCGTTTTACTTACTGAAATCGATGAGTAGTCTGCCGTAGCCTTTGCGTTGATATGGGGGCAAGGTTAAAATACACGAAACATTATAGAACGAGTTCTTTTCCTGCAGGAATGGTATATGCTGAAAATCGATACGAAAAAAGTGGTTAACTATGGAAATTTACTTAAATGTTAGCATAAAAATGCTTTTTACATATTTCTAAAATGCGGAATTTAAAAACTAAGCTTTTGTTTTTTAAATTTATATTATTTCTATACATTTTAGTTATTATTTTGTGCATTACTCAATTAGAGGTCAATTGCAATGACCTACGAAATAAAACACATTATATTTAAAGTAAAATAACATAATAAACATTAGCTAAAAATAATATGACAATTAAATTAATAGGAAATTACTTAAGGCCAGCACACAAAAGTCAGGGACAGGTTATATATATTATATAGACAGACAGTTCGATGGATATAGACTGAGTGTCAGACAGTTTGGGTTTGGTCAAGGGGTGGAGAGGAGGGCGGATGGGGTGGGAGCTGTTGTCATTTATCGCTTCTAGCTTTTTCGGGAGTTCAATGACCACGCGACGAATCGATGCAAGAGACAGAGCGATAGCGAGCAAGAGAGAGATAGAGGATGCGTAGATACATAGCAGTATATGGAAATATGGTAAATGGTATATATATATGTATATATATATAAAGGGGGATCTCTGTCACATACGCATAACATTGGAAAGCCAAAACTGCAAGGGGACTGGGAACTGCCAAAAAATGCGACGTTGTTGGGTGTGAATCCAACGCGGCAACAATTCGCAAATTCGGAAATACATTTATGTACGAGTTTCTTTCTTTCTTTGTTTTGCCGCGTCTGCCATGATGTCTGGGAACGCACATATGAACAGCAGGAGAAGGAGCAGCAGCAGCAGGAAAAGAAGCAGGAGCAGGAGGAGCATGTGCAGCAGGAGATGGAAAACTGTTTGGAGCAGGCGCACGAGAGACCAAAGCGAGGTGCACGACCTCAATCGTATACGCCCCGGCAGCAAGGCAGCATCCATGTTGTCTGCCTGCCTGCCCCAATCCTTAATGTCTGGCTGCTGTCTGGGCTTGTGACTCCATGTGGCAGCATTGCCGAAAATCAGCCAGAGACAGAGAAAGAGAGAGTGGAGACACAGCGAGAGAGTGAGAGAGAGAGAGGGCGAGTCATGTAAACTAGACACCCAAATAGCGTGTAGTGTGTGTAACCAGCTGCTGCTCCTGGTTTGAGATGAATGGCAATGCAGACAGGGATTGGGATTGGGATTGGGATTGGGACTGTGACGGGGATTGGAACTGGCATCGAGACTGGGCAACTGTGCGCGACATGCGCAATTTGTAACACAAACCCAGTCTCTGTTAGCGCCCAAAAAACTTGTATGCAGCTGTGCAACAAGGTGGGGCACATCTTTGGGGGCACGCTCGACACTCCAGCGTTCAGGGGGAGGTCAAGAAACCTCGTGCACATGGCCGGGACAATATACGAGCATACTTTGTTCTTTCTCTATTTTTTTTTTTTCTTTTTATCTATTTCCCTTGAATCTCTCGTGGTTGTTTTTGTTGTTATTGCTTTGTTTTGGGGTTGCTGGGGAAATGTGGCACGCCTCTGATAGTGTCAGCTTATTTACCCCAACGTCCAACATCATCTCAGTCTCAGTCTCAGTCGCAGTTGACAAAACAATTTTTGGGTATGGTCAAGGAATGCCAACTGTCTGGGAATATACTACGTACTACGTACTGTAGTACGTATAGTTATGTACATTGTACATTGTACACATCCACCTATGTATTACATGCTGCCGACTCCGGATTGAGACGAGCGCTGGGCTCTGAGGTCTGGTTTTCTGCATCTGCATCTGTTTCTGGGCATGGGTCTGTAGTCTGTGGTTTGTCTGAGCTGAAGCTCTCTTCTCTTCCCCTCTCTCTCCCTCTCTCTATCTCCAATTCTCTCTGTCTCTGCTGTCTGTAGCAGACACAAAAGAATCATAAAACTGTGAAATGGTATTATTCAATTTGATTGCAAATAACAACTAAGTTTCTTAAGGTTTTTCAAGAATAACAAATTAGCACTAATAACAGATATTCACAAATAAAGAAAATATTTATAATTATGATTTTCAGGAAAGATACTAAAATAAAATATACAAATAGAGCTGAAATTAAATAAGGAAACTTGGAACATAGATTTAAATGGAGAACACATTGTTTCATTATCTTGTATAAGAACTTTTAGAACTGTAACTTGAAGTGTAAAGTATTTCCTAATTTTTGAAATATCTTAAAATAAATGAACGTTATTTTTCTACTTAAATACAGATAGAAAGAAATTTATGCGAATTTAATAATATTGCAAATAAGAAATATAAAATAATTAAAATTGTATTAAAATATAGGTGAATTTTTAATAAAAACAATCTCTGAATTTTCAAAATGCGTTTTCCCTTTATAATATGGTCAAAATTGTCACGAAAATGCAAAAAAAATAGTTTTTATTTTATCAAAATAACCATTATACAATTATAATCAAATTCTGAAGAAGCTCTTTTATCTTTTCGCAAATAAGGAACATAAAGTTAAAGATAAAATATGAAATTCGAATACGAGAATTTCTCGATAAAATATAAGCTCTTCTTTATTTGTTATATCTTTATAAACAAGGAAATACTTTCAGAAACTTAGATGATATTGAAAAATGATAGTACAAACTATGGAAAACAATGACCAACCATTAATATAGATAAAGTATTCTACTACTTAATGCTAAATTAAAGTATTCTGCTACTACTAGCTAATGGGCTCAACAAACTAAATGAATTTTAAGAAAATAGCTTACCTTGCTAAAATAACCGACAATGTGACAGCCGTCGACATCGGCCAAGGTCATAATGTAGAAGAGAAACGGCTCCACGTCATAGTAGAGCGTCTTGTGATCCAGGAAGAACTTGGCGAGCAAGCAGAGATGCTGACAGTATTGTTTGTAACGCTTGCCATCCACTTGCCACACCTGCAACTTGCCCTTGCGGTAGATTTCATCACCGGGCGGATGACGCCACACACATTTCTCAGCATGTCGTTTGATGCCCGTCTCGGATTTTTGGTAGCGCAGGCAAAACTCACAGATGTACATCTTGGGCAGGCGGGCGGCGTCATCCGGATATGGAGATTGATACCAGACTTTCATTTTGTACTTGCCCATGCTGATGTATCTACAAAGTGAAAGCAGGCAAGTGAATAGATTTATAGGGAATTGTAAGAAGTGCTTGCATACTTAATGCCTTTGCCCACGGGTAGATCCTTGAGCTCATCTTCAATACGTTCGGAGGCTTGAGCTTGTGCCTCGCGAAACAGCTGTAAATCATAGTCGGGCACCAGGCCCGCCAGATTCGGTTCCCGATCCTCGTCTGTGCAGTCTTTGTCTAGTTTGACCTGGCAATAATATTGAAAGGATTAAAAATAGTTCTGGAACAGTAACTTGGTTAAAGCTACCTTGTCATTTAAAAAATTATTGCTAATGGGTCGAAAATTGGCACGAGATTCACGTATCTTGGCCAGAAATTCACGTTGCTCGGGCGTCAGGGATTTGAGATTGCTATGCTGAGTTCCTGGCGCGCTCACAATGTTGATGGGCAACTTGAGACGCTGCTCGTTGCGTAGTTTCCGTTCATTGGCGCGCTCCTTGCACTCCGAGGCAGACATGTTGTGGTAAATGGGGCATGCTTCGGGTAGAAAGTGTCGGTCCAAGTTCCCGCTCAAATGGCCAGAGGAATCGCAGCCCTCGATGGGACACTTCTTCTCCAGCTGCACGGCCGGCGAGACTGGACGCGATTTGATGGAATTCAATACACCGCTCTCCTTTTTCACCTTGCACTTGCTGCTGTTGCTGCTGCTGTTGTTGTTGTTGCTACTGAGACCGAGAGCTGTGGCGGGTTTCTTAGCTGGACTCTTGGACAACACACGCTGTTTGTCATCCTCCTGGTCGAGATCTGCATCCGATTCCGTTTCACTGCCTGCCTTGGGTTGCTGTTGCTTGGAACGTCGCATGCTTAGCGAGCGTGTGAGCTTTCTCATGGGATTCGCTTTGTCCTTGCGCTCCTCCTCGCTGTCGCCTCCCCCTCTTCCTCCTCCTCCACCGACGCCAGATCCTCGCTTGCCCTTGGCATTTGACTTGCCTGTCGCCGGCTGTGAGCTATAGGAATTGCTTGAATCTGTGCCCTCTGATTCACTTATAGAGCTCGTCTCAGACCCAGTACCGCTGTCTGAGTCATCGCTGCCATCGCTGCTTCTGCTCTTGCCACGTCGTGATGTCGTTGGTCCATTCTTGTTGCTGTTGTTGTTGTTGGTGCTACTGCTACTGCTCGTCTTGGCCTGCAACGCTTTGGCGCGCATTTGCTTCGCCCGCACAGCCGTCGCTGTGCTCGCCAGCTTTAGCGGCACCTTGCGTCCATTTTTCACCTCTCTGTGGGAATCGTCAGTGCTGTTCGAAGAGGAGCTTAGGGAGGGTCGCTTGTTGTCTCCATTGCGCTGTGGCTGGCTATTGCTTTTGCTTGTTTTGGCAGCTGTTGTGGCTGCTAGTCCTGCAGCTGTCTGTTTCGGCGCACTGTTGCCCGGGGGCTTCCGCCGAGCTGCCGCCACTGTGTTGTTCATTGTACGAGGATTCTTCTTGGCCGGCGGCGCATCATCATCATCATCGTCGTCATCGTCGTCGCTGGAAAGACCGCCATTTCGTTGATTGCTTGCCGCCACCACAGAACGCACCTTGCTCGCTGACGACGCCAATGTGCTGCTTCCTGTGGGCTTCGGCTTCTCATTATCCGTTGGTATTTTGCGACGCACCGCACTTTGTTGTGTTTTAGTCGTTTGTGGCTTCTCCTCGGGACCCGCAACGGCGGAGCTACTGCTATCGGTATCTGAGGAGCTGCCTGTGTCCGTGCAACTGGAAGATCCGCTGGATGATGTGCTTCCAGAAGTGGAACTCGAGCTGCTGCCACTTTCCATGTTAATCAACAAATTGTAAATAGCAGTCGCTAAGACTAACAACTTTTTGTTTATTTGAACCAAATATACGTGAAATCTTTTAAGGCTTGCTTACTTATCAAGCATTAATTTGCAAAATTCTCTGTTTATATTATTTTTGCATTTCTCTTCTGTTTGAAAGACGTTGCCACCTAGCTAAAAAATACAGTTTATTTGAAGGTCTGGCAATCTTCTAACCTGATCTCGCTCATTTTTCAATGTGTACTTCTTTCAAAAAGTATCTCTTTATATATTTTTTTAAATATTACATACTTCGTATTCTAGATATTTTTTTTAGGTATATTTTTGCATACTTCCTGTTCTAGATATTGTTAAAGAAAAATTTTTGAAATTAACAAAAAGGTGAAAATTTGGTTGCGACCATGTCTACTTAAATAAGTTGGCAGCACTGCTGCTACATCAGCTGTTTTAATGCTTGTTTTTGTGATAAAGTTAAAGTTGGCGTCCAATTGAAACATAAATAAAGCAGAAACTTCTTAGGTCGTCGAATTTGAAAATCAACAAGAAAATTAAATAGGACTCCTATCATGTATAACGCTGAATGCATAGCGATCAAGGATATTAAGCCCGGACTGAAAAACATAAATGTTATTTTCATAGTACTTGAGGTCTGCATAAATTATCGATAACAAATGAAAGGAAATGTTTTTTGTTTCATATTGTTTATATTATTATTATCTTATTTGTATGCAGGTGGGTGTGGCCACGGTAACCAAGGAGAATCGTGAGGTGCGTAATTTCAAAGTGGGCGATCCCACAGCCAGCATTAATGTGTCCATTTGGGACGAACCGGGCAAGCTGATAACGCCCGGCGATATTGTAAGACTGACCAAAGGATATGCGTCTATTTGGCGCCATTGTCTCACCCTGTATTCGGGAAAGAATGGTGAGGTCTTTAAGGTGGGCGAATTCTGTATGATCTTCAATGAGTCGCTTAATATGAGTGAACCGAAGAGAGCTGATCCCCAGGCATCCGCACCACAAGCCGGTGGTGGCATGGTGGCCGTACAAACGCCTGTTGTGACGCCAGTGGGCGTTGTTGCCGGCGCTGTGCAGCCAACGGTCAATACGACACCCGTCGTAGTTGTGCCCCCAACCATAGTGAAGCAACCCGGACGGGGAGGACGCACTGGAGCCGCTCGTGCTGGAGCCATGAAAGCAGATCGCAGATAAATAATAGTATAACAATAGCTTATAGAAGTAGCCACTAAACAGAATAATTATTAAATTACGTGACAGTTTTATTGCGAATCGCTGACAAGAGAAAAGCATACAAGCTATATAATAGTAATAATAATATTCATGTGAAATAAAAAACAATGTATTTCTTTTTTTTACAAGACAACTTAACATGTTTTCATATAAATGTGTTTTTGTTTTTTTTTTGGTGTGTGTGTTTATGTGTGTATGTGTGGAATTAGCTTAAGCTACAGCTGGACACAAAGCTTATGCCTTCTTCTTCTTCTCGTAGTTGGCCTGAATAGCTTTCAGTAGCCAGCCAACTTCCTCAACGGTCTTGATCTGATAATTGGCATAGGTCTTCAGCGTTGGCAGCTCCGAAACGCGGAAAGTCTTACCAATACCATGCAGCACCTTAATGGCATCCTCATCGGTGGTATCATCGCCCACATAGATGATCTTTAGTTTCGTGGCCCAATCAGCATCGAACTGCTTCTCCAGAATCATCTTGGCGCCCTCACCTGAAAAAGAAGCGAAGTGTTAAGGAGGATTTCATAGTAGGTGATTAAAACTAAGATTGGTGCTAAATTAAAATGTATTTTCTATTTGAGGAATCTATCTATATTATACAGTTTACATTATTAGTGTATAAAAAAATAGCTTTTCTAATCTCACGTATTTCGGGACACTAAAGCGCTAAGTTTTGGTTCTAAATTAAAATTTATTCCATATTTAAATAGGAAACCTGTAGTGTGTCTGAAATTTAGTTTTCTATTTGAAGTAAATTGTTTTTTTTTTATATACATTTTGGCACAATTTTGGCATTGTTTTGGAGGGTGTATCATGATATGTTTATATATATACGTGCTGGAAATATGGATCTCCAGTTCATAAACACAGATGAAAGTGGCGCAAAACAACAAGAATTTTCTTTCTTTCAATATTTTGAATCGTTCACTCGCTATATATAAATTAAAACCGCCTGCAGTGCCAAAAGGAAGGCGAAAGAGATTTATCTTCAACGGCACATATCTATCTATCTGTCCATCTATATAACTATGCATGTATGTATCTTCTAGATATTATTTTTAGTCGGATGCGTGGGCGTGGAGTGAGCAAATATTGTTTGGCCTGCGGCCCGTCAAGTAAACTGTGCGCAAGCCACAAATTCAAATCATTCAACTAGGTACAAGCATCCACTATATATAAAATCACATACTATATACTATAGGCATGTTCTTAAAGTGTGTTGCCTTTTGATTATTTTAATTATGCTGGCTTCGGTTTTTTGCTGTTTGTTGTTTATTTTGCTGGCTATTAACGCTACATTTTTGTTTAATTGATGACGCATTAGTCTCCCGTCTTCTTCCTCTCCGTTCCGACCCGCCTGGTCCCGATCTTATGTATTGCATTTTCTTTTCAGACGGCACCAACAATTCTTCTATCTTTTGTTGCCATTTCAAATGCGCTTGGCAGCTTTGAATTTTTCATTTTTCACGAAAAAATATAAATAATAAATACCACGAAACGTTTCCAATTTTTTTTGTCTCTTATTTTCTTATTTTTTGTTGTTCCTTGCAATATTTTTCCACTAGGAATTTATTGCTCCCGCAGCCGGGCACAATTATAATTAATTTTTATTAGCCAGCCGTAAATATTTTTTTGTTTTTTGAATTATGCACATTTGTCGCGGCTCATTGGAAATGTCGCCTAGTCAACAAAATACTTGGATAATTTTGGAATACTTTGTCGCGGCTGCATTCCATTTAATATGGAATATCATCATCATGTGATCTTTGTACAACTTAAGTGTGGTATAAGGAATAGATTTTGTCAAGTAATTCGGGGATTCACATGGATATTTTAAATTTGACTTCATTGAGAAAACTATAAAACGATATTTTATATACTAAAATCTGAGTTATAGTCATTCTATATGTGCCAACATTAATTGCCATATGTTTTTGAAGCATCGCATCATTAGTGGAAGATGTTTCGCATTAGATGCGCTTAGTTTGTGTTCCTTAAAAGTGCTATTTAACCTCGCTATAATTACACATGTATCCGGTATATAATGTTTGCAAGATTGTTATGTCGGTAACAGATAAGTTGGAAATAGAATAGATGTTCAATAAAAAATGTTGCCGTTTATTATTTTGGATTATGTATAAAAGATTCACCTTACTCTCCTGAATGACGTTTAGAAAACCAATAAAAGAGGATATTTCCTTTAGTCTGACACCGCTGACAGAATAGATATATATCTTTCTATTAAAAACGAAAAACTTTCCTATGCCCAAGATCAATAGTGTCGAAATTAAATAATTTTGAAATGAAAGCGAAATTTAAAATGAGAAATTACAGTGATTTGTTAATTTATCATCAAGATGAATAAATATCTGTGTACGTTAGATATAGATAGATTAATATATATATGGTTAAGTGTATATATATAGATATATTTGGGAGGTGGCGCGCTTTTGACATCAGTTTTCGCTCTGCTTGTTTGTCAAGAGTGGCCCCAAAAACAAAAAACCAAAAAGAAGTGAGGAACATTTTAAAACGCTGACTGCGACGACAGTCGACATAAATTTCGTGAAAGATTTTCGATTTTCATTTTGGTAGAGGAGACTTTTCTATTTGGTAGACGCCCACATTCCACCACGAGGGAAAATATGAAATTTTGCGCCCGTTCTCATTGAGATATAGTTATATTTGTAACAATAATTAAATCATCGAAGCGTCGCGTTCGAAATCGAATTGTTTTCGAACAGGTGCCGACGACAGAAACCGACAGCCAATGGGCGGCAACAGTTGGCCGAGAATCGAACAAATATATATCGAATTCATGCATATAGACAATACATATTGAATGGTTTAGTTTGAAATTGATTTATGGTTAGTCAGACATTTCCCCAGCCCTCCCTTTTCGAGACTAACCTTTGTCCCAGTTGACGCGTGGTTTGCCCTCCAGTGCGTAGGGAGTCTCGATCAGCTGGAAGCCATGGGACTGAATCAGACCCTTGGCCTCGGCGATCAGCTTGGCCTTCAGTTTATCGGTGACACCCTTATAGTGATAGGTCACCGAAATTTTCTTATCCTCCACCCAGGCGCCGGAGCAAACAACCTAAGAAAATGCAGAAATAATTAATTTTAACGGATTTCGATGATTGAGAGATTTTGAACCGAACTTACCTTCTCCTTTAGCTCGGCAACCAGCTTGTTGTGCTTCTCGAGCAGTTCCTCGGGCATTTCGATCTTGAACTTCTTGCCGGAGGGATATTCAACCTCCAGGCCGTGATTGCCAGCATAGGTAACATTGGGGAATTTCAGATGGTTCTTGATTTCACTGAGTTCACGACCGGAGAAAACGACCATAAAGATTTTCTCATTGGCAGCCAATTTCTTAATATTGATCTCCGTATCCTTGGGCATGACGGACAGCTCCTCGGTCAAAGGGGCGAGTGTGCCATCGTAATCCAGCAACAGTACAACCTGATCCTTATCGGGCGTAATGAAACTGATACCGTACCATATCTCCGGTTAGATGGACGTCATGGAACATAGAAGATATATTGACAACTTACCCCTCGAGAGCCTTGACGTATTCCTCCTCCTTCTTCAAGAGCGGTGCCTTCTTTTGCTCAGCCATTTTGGTATTAGACTAGCTAGTACTCTATAATAAATTGTATCTACCGGAAACTGTGCGACGTGCTGGACGTACCTCGACCGACTTAATACTAAAGCCCAAGACGCGCCAACGAAAGCCCCGTGCCGAAGAATCTATATGCAAGAACAACCAAAATTACACGCACTCTCTCTCAGTCATCTCTTCTCTCGCTCTGTCTTCGGCGAGAGTGGCAACTCTGGCCGTCGAGCGAATTTTGGCCAAGTAATAGCGCACGTTATTTATGAGGTATATGCGCATAAAAAAGCACATACCATAATGGATCTCGAAACACATATATACTACATGATCTTATATGAATGTCTGTGTGTGTGTTTCTGGTATATATAGCGTCAGACCGACATCTCTATAGCGTATATATAGGCTCGTGAATACAGCGAGTGGTTGGCACGATCGCTGACGATGTCTTTATGCACCTTAGACTGAGGTCGTTTCATATTTTTGGACGCATCTCCGTTGACACACTTCTCACCACTCGTCACACTATTCAGATGATATGAATAATACGAGTATGCAAGGTATTCATCTTTTTTGACGTTGACTTGCTTTGACAGGGTTCATTCATTCATTAATCGAGTGTTTTCTTAACATTCTACTATCGGCATGTGATCTATTCAGCTAAATTGCTAGAAGTGTTTTACGATCTTAACTTTTTTTGGTTTGTGTAATAAAAATTTTTTTCATGTATTAAATTTGTTTTTTTTGTTAGAGAGTACGATAAGAAAAAGAAACCACAAAATTTTGTTTTACCTCGAGGTCAACTGTTACCAATTTTTTAATATCGAGAGTCTTGTACCTACAATATATTAATCCTCTATCTTGGAGACAACTAAACTCAATCAATCTAAACTCTTAGGCCAAATACTTTAAGAGGTTTTTGTCTTATTTGAAGATAAAATACAATTCAATATAATAGAATGCCTATCAAATCATCGTGGTTAAAAAAATTAGAATATGTAACATTGTAACGCTCGACTGACACTAGTTGACACAGAGTCGGTTTTCAAAAAGTAGGTTATTCTGATTAGCAGTAATCACTTTTAATTGCAGATAGTTGATCAGTAAAATCGACTAAGATAACATCAAAATTTTCAGACTACTATATCTTAAAACATTCTTAAATAATGTGTGTTGGAAAAGGTTTATTATTTTTGTTAAAAATATATTTATGTAAATATATTATGTAATTTCCTATAAAAATATGTTTTATTATTGCTAAAATAAATCTTTATATATACCATTATATATCATCCGACATTCTTAAATCCTGGACTTCAATATTTTCCCTTTTCTCTGCAGAAAGCGCACAGAATTATTCTTAGTAAATAAAAATACGACATTTACATTATCATATGATTATACATATAAATATATGCTTATTCATGGAACTATTTTGCTTGCGTATTGTACACTGGTTGCTGATTATCACAATTATATTGTTATATTACATGGTTCCATTGTTATAAGCTCACATTGTATATAAGCTGGTCGGATGTCATTTCGCCTTTAGTGTGTTTTCTAGATCTAGAAAAATGCATTTAATAATCGTTCCAGTTAGTTTCGCACTTTTGGTTCGTATCCTCAAATTAATCCGAGTTGGCAAGGATTCATAAAAAATTATCTTTATCCAGATCCTTGTGAGTGCTGATCTAGCTAGAAATCTCAAGGATGATTTAAATCAGTCTGCTGAAAATACTGTGCTCCAGATCAATAAGATTATGGTTGATTCAACACTTGCCACAGCCGCTTTGGTTGTGGAGTTTCGTGAGGCTGATCGAGATGAAATCGAACCGTTTCAAAACTTTATCGACAAATAGAGATCCCGGAATGCAGAATTCATACGGGACACCATTCAACTCGACGAATTTCGTAGACAGTTTTTTAATATCCTGCCTAAAGAATCGGCAGAACAACGTAGTAGTTTTTTGAACCATTATACGAAAGGAAACTATTTCCAATTGCAGTCTAAAGTTTATGAACAAGTAGCAGATCAATACGAAGCATTTGGCACTAAGGCCACTGAAATGATAAAAGAGGCCAAGGAAGCTGGAATCACTGACAATAGTCTCGATATACTATTCGATAGGTTTGTTCAGGCAGAACGATATCATCGGGAGCGCAACTTTAATAATTTATTATCGTACCTGAAGAGAAAATAAATTGGATTAAAATAATGCTTAAGTAATAATATCGCAGCTTTGTTGACACTGGTTTCAAGAAAACTAAAATAATATTTTAGGACATTATTTTTCAAATAAAAGAAAATATCAGCGTTTAGGTCAACTGATCTGCACTACTTATTATACTCCTGCTTATTTAATGATTTATTTCAGTAACGGGTTCCTTCTCAAGTATTAAATGTATACGAGGTTTTTCCAACAACTATAATCTCTTAATTGTCATGATTTCCACTTTTTTGCATTGTAAATTATATAAAAAATCCCAGACACATGATATTCTCATCATTGTCATGGCACAGTGAATTTATACACCATAGTATATGTGATTTTCCACAGAACTGTCTATCTGTCTTATTTTACAAAGAACTGAGTGCTGATTATCACATTTATATATTACACGATTCCATTTTGATAAGCTCAAATCGTATAAAAGATGGTTAAACGATGCTTCGTTTTTAGTACATAATTCATAAGATCTTTAAAGATGCGTTTAATAATCGTCCCAGTTTGTCTCTCTCTTTTGGTTCGTATAGTAAAGAACAAAGAGTAAGCAAGGCTCTATAATACTTGAACTATTTCCAGATCCTTGTGAGTGCGGATCCAATTCGAAAGCTTAAGGATGACTTAATGCAGACTGCGGAAAATACTGTGTTCCCGATCAAAGTGCTTGAAGCTAGTTTAACCTGGAACACAGCCAAATTGATTGAGGAATCCCGGGTGGTTGATCAAGTGGAAATTGAAAAGTTTCAAAATTTGATTAAACAATGGTTTCCGGCAAATGAAACTTTTGTAATGAATGCCACGCAACTCGATGCATTTAAAAGCAATTTCTATAATCTCCTGCCTAAAGTATCAAAAGAACAACTTCAGAGTCGGTTAGATCAATATACGAAAGGAGAATACTCTAAAATGAAATCCGATGTTAATGAACTTATAGCAACTCAATATGACCAGTTCAATATTAGGGCCACCAAAGTAATAAGTGCTGCTAAGGAAGCTGGAAATACTGATAATAATATTGATAGACTATTCGAAAAGTTGGTTCAGGCAGATAAGTATCATAAGGAACACGACTTTAACAATTTACTGTCTTATCTGAATGGCAAATAAATTGCACTAATTGAATGCTGATTAAATATTAAATTTGCTGTATAAAAGTTAAAATTTGCTTTAAAGTAATCATTGTCAAACTGAAATCTAAGTTTGTAAGCCAACAAATTTAAGAGAATAAAAGCTGGGAAATATAAACTCATAATGTCATTCTTTGTATAGTTATCAGTAAAGTTTAAATTGTACTTTAATCCTTATCGAACGGCTTTTGTTTTTAATAATTAAATATAAATATATTCGATGAAAATGTATTAGGTTTAACATGCATATGGGAATTTCCATAAACTGTTTTCTTCCCAGATTGTACAAGGAATTGAATGCTGATAATTATATTTATATATATTTGGTCTCATTATTATAAGCTCAAGTCGTATATAAACTGGTAAAATGGTGTTCCGTTTTTAGTGCGTAATTCAGATCTATAAGGATGCATTTCGGAATCGTCTCAGTTTTTCTCGCTTTATTGGTGCGTATCATGAATGCCATCGAGTAAATAATGTATCATTATAATTGAACTTCTTGCAGGTATTTGTGACTGCTGGTGCCATTAGGAATCTCAAGGATGATTTAAAGTATGCTGCTGAAAAACTGTGCTGCAAAACAATAAGATATTTGTTGCTTCCACCTATATCACTGCCATATTGATTGCCGATTGTCAGGTCGCCGATCAAGCGGAAATCAAAAAGATTCAGTGGTTTATCCATCAATGGTATAATCGAACGGAAAGTTTTATTCAGGATGCCACGCAACTCAATGAATATAAAAAACAGTATTTTAAACTTCTACCTCAACTTCCAAAGGAGCAGCTGGACAATCGATTAGACCAATATACCAAAGGACATTACTCCCTAGTGAAATCCGCAATTTTCGAAAACGAATCAGCTCATTTTGATGAATTTAAGACTAATGCCACTGAATTAATTCGTGAGGCCAAGGAAGCTGGATATGCTGACAATAAACTCGATAATTTATTCGATAGGTTTGTTCAGGCAGACCGATATCACCGGAAACAGGCCTTTAAAAAATTACTAACTTATCTAAATCTTTAGTAGATTAAAATATAATACCAAAGTTTGTGTTCGGTGCAGTAATAAAATGTGAATTATAAAATTTCAATGGTTTACTTAATTATTTTTATTTAATTAAAGAGGATAAATCAATTATATATTTTTTTAATGTATTACATTGTTATGTAATTGATTTCACTAGGTGCCCAATTTTCAATTATAAATATTAAACAAATGTTTTTAATGTATTATGATAATATTTATATTGATTTAAGGCAGCTCGATTGTCTTTTCGGTGACATTCAATTGACTGAATATATAATATATAATATGTTAAAACGAATAACGAACTTGTAAGCTATCTACATTAGCTAATAAATCTTTGTTTATAAATGTACTAAGTTAATAATTAATTAGAATTTCTAGACATAGACACGAGCTATCCATCTGAGCAGATCGGTGATTAAATTCTGTTCGGGCAAACGGAAATCTGCATAGGTTTCAAGCTGTGCATCGGATGCAATCCGAAAGGATCGACAGAAACCCTTGAGTACCTGAGGAGGAAGAATATCAAAGATTTGAAGCTTCTTCAAACTGAATACAATATGAGACTGACCCGCATAGCATCCTCATCGGTGGTATCATCACCAGCGAAGACCACACGCACCTCCTCTGACCAGTTGTCGCCAAAATGATTCTTTAGAATGTAGAGAGCCGCTTCGCCCTTATTCCAATTAACTGGTGGCTTCGCCTCGATGGCCTCATGTGCTTGATTGGCCCGGAAGCCATGACTTTGACATATCTTCACCGCCTGTTGCCTCTGCTCATCCTTGAACTCAACTGGCGTCGCTTTGTAGTGATAGGTGAGAGAGACACGTTTATCCTCCACCCAGGCTCCATTTTTCTCCAACTTCTCCTTCAATTCCTTTACCATAGCCGTATAGTTCTTCTGAATGTTCGCCGGCAACTCGAAATCGTGACGCGAACCATCTGGATACTCAATTTCTAGTCCATGATTGCCAGCATAAGTCACACCATCAATATTCACATGACTCTGCACATCCTTTAAGCCACGTCCCGAAATGACCGACAGAAAGATTTGTGGATGCTTGGCCAACTTGCGGAGAACTTCCTCCACTTCAGTAGACATTTTCGAGTTGGCGGGATTATTCGTAAGCGGCGCCAAAGTGCCATCGAAGTCCATTAGAATGGCCAGCTTGGAGTGTTGGTTCAGGTAACTGATGTATAAATAGATAATATAAAAATATATTAGAAATAGTTTTGGTATTATTCAAAGTTTAAAAAAAATCCTGAACTTAGCGAAATATATATAAATTTCATATAATTATGAGTTGTAGTTGTAGTTGTAGTTATTCCAAATTATAATAAAGAACTATACTTCATTTTAAACTTTAACAATGGAAATACAAATATATTGGTATGATAATATTTATAGCCACTTTTCAATGCAAAATATATATAATACTTCTCCGTTTGCACTACTTTGATTCTATTATTAAAAAATTGTCAATTATTTGCTTGCAAATTGGTAACAAACTTTTAATAATGTCTAAAAATTATCCAATTTTCATTTTTTTTAAATATTGAGAAAATTATTAACCAAAAATACAAAATGTATGCTGTATTATGCGTATTAAAAACTAACTTTTCAATTTAAATACGTGACTTGATATGTTTGACTAAATTCGAATTACTTTAATTTCCAAAGGGCTACAAATTTTCCTCAGCGTATAAATGATGTTTTCACTCGTGTTCTTTGTCTCTCTCTGCCTTACTCTTTCGCTCTTGCTCTTCCTAACACACGTTATCAACTTAATGCCAATTACATGAGTTTCTCTCTCCAACAAGGTCACATTGATAATGATAATGGCAATGACAATGATGATTACGATGACGATGATGATGATGGTTGAGAAACTCTTCACTCACCCTGGCATATTCTGCTCGAATTCCTCCAAGCGACTGATAACAGGTGCAGCTTGTTCCTTTGGCATTTTATCGGCAGTTGTGTAGATCCTTGTAGCACAAAGCAGAGTCAAAATGATTTGTAGATTTCGCACTGAAAATGATAGGATTTCTGGATTTAGCTAGTGTTGTTGTCTATGCGAGAGCTCAGCTGAAACTGTGAGTCGTTGGAATAGTGCGGTTTGCTTTTAAAATAGCCGGGTTTGTTATGCGTATTTCGTTTGGAGCTGATAAGAAATCTATCGGATTCTCAGCTAATCTCTTCAAACGAAAACCAAAATTTATTTAGATACCTTCTCTCCCTCTCTCTTTGTCTTTCTCTCACGCTCTCTCTGTCTGTCGTTCTTTATATTTGATCTTTGTAATTGCTTAGAGTCTGATCGCTTATCAGATCGATTCTTACCTCTTGAATGCTCTACAAAATACTGTTGTCAACATCCGCGATTTACCAGACGTTTTATAACAAGTAGTCGCCATTTCCCCAAATGAATTTCTCGTTGTTTTTCTTTTCTTTAATGTTCTTTATGGAAGGGAAACAAAGGCGACCATTACTCATTCTTTCGGCCATAGCTCTCACTATAAGTAGCGCGTTGTTTTCACGCTTGTTGCATGCAGCATTGGGGGCATTGCGCCCTCGCCTCAAGTTCGTTTCGATAAACAATGCAACTATGTCATTAAAGTCTCAAAGTCTCCCATATAACTAATCACTCCCGTAATTTTCCACATTTTCGACTTAGAAGTGCTAATCCCATTGATACGTATGTTACATATGTGTGACCTGAGGTTCCCCGTGGCTTGAGGTTTACGTCCCTTTGTCCTTAGTTTGTCACAAATATTTGTTACATGCCTGTCATCAATGAGATTAGTTATGAGCTCTCTAAATATAGGCACAGCGTGAAATTATTTTAATCTCAACTGACCGCTGCGTGTCACGTGATTGCAGTGGCTGAAGGGTAGTTACATTTCGAGAGCTCATTGGTGCGAGTGGGAAACATTTTTGATAATATTTGCATTTACTTAACAGAAAAAACAAATCAATATTTCAGAAAATATAGAAGATATACCAAATAAAAGAAAAAAATAAAATAATATCAAAATAAATATTCACCAAATTTGCAACTATGTATTACCAATACTTTATTTACATTTGCATTTACTTAAAATTAACAAATAAATATGGAAAAATAAAAAGATTTGAACGAAAATTTTAAAAAGATTCAATTTTTCTGATAATAAATAACAGATTTGAGTCCCTTTAAAATATTCGTCTATTTGTCAACTATTTTCCAGTTATAAAGGAGATTTATTTACGACATTACTATAATAATATTTCCATTTTCTTTAAATAAAAGTACTACAAGATTATTAACATATTTAAAAAAAAAAAACCTTATCTTGGAAAATAAATAGATGATTTAAATTCCATTCAACTGTTTGAAGCGCTTTTACTTAACAGTCAATTATTTAATTTGCATTGCTTTGCAATTATTTTAATAAAAAAAAAATAGTTTATTATTGATGTATGTTTTCGAATTAGAATCATAAATTTGTATTGCATTGTTAAAGACTACTTCATTGTATCCCATGGGCACATGCTCATAATCCTACATTACCCCCGACGGGTTTTTGGCCTGAACTAACCCCAAGACCCCAGGCAATTGACCAAACTGTTTACTCACAATGTTTACACAGTGAGATTTAGGAGTGCGGGAAGTGCGCCTATCTAAAGTAAACAAGCAGATATTGTCATCTAGAGTCTATGGGGCTTTAATCGGTCTGCGACATTTAGTTAAGACCCAATCTAATCGAATGTCTGTATAGACGGAAAAGATTTGCGGCACAGCTGGAGTTTCACTGGGTTAATGTGATTCAATTAACACTAAATATCCACAATGACATATATCGGGACTATCGGGTTGTAAACAACTGTCTGGACAACAGATTCTTCAAAACCAGACAGTATTCATAAAGATTAATGCAAGGTAAGCAACAAGGTTAAACATATTTATAAATAATTTGTCGTTAATAAACTTGAACTCATTTTATTTTTTATTAATCATTTCTGATAGAAATGCACTTTCGCTGATTTCCACTCACTTTTGACTTAATTGCAATAATTAGCGACAATTTTCAAATCAACAACGTAATTTCTATTGGTAAAATGAATTTGTTAACAATTTCTAAATATTCACAATCGCGGACAAAATGCTTCGAAAGCTTTGAGAAGCTTTCTGCGAGAGAATTGTTTGATCATTTATGGATACTATAAATAAACATATCCATAAAAAACTCAATATGCTAAGTAGGTTAGAGAGCGAGTATTTCTCAATGGTTTAGTACGATGGTATGATATAAAACTTTTAATAATAAAAAAATTAAAAGAGCGAAAAGTTATATAAATTTAGTTAATAGTTTTAAATAAATCATTTTAATAATAGAACTCCTAGTAAATATATTTTTAATAAAGTTTTGTTTCTCATTCTTTTATAACATTTTGAAAATTATTCTACATATTATTTTATTCCATAAATATTTAAATTCTTTCCCAATTAAAAAATTTTTTATGGTGATTTCTTATGTAGTAAAAGATGTAATAACATAATAAAAGCACTTTAAGCTTTTCCTTAAGATTTCGTTGACCTTGATTTTGAAACAAATGTACCCAATTTAATTAATGTGCTCACAACGGAAACAGTGACAAGATTAATAAATTAACGTTTTATCTTTGCCGAAGAAAACTTGAGCAATTCTCGCTGAAAAGTTTTCTTGTCCGTTAATATTTGACAAATTAGCTATGCCCCGACCTAAAAGCAACAAATCAACAAAGCAGATGATAAGTTGTTGAATAGTGTGGTGAGTGAAGGGAATGGGGATGGAAAAGAGGAGTGCTGAACACCTTTAGACTGTTGTTGATGCGAAAACAACAAGAATGCAAAGTGACAGCGGCTTTGACGACGATAGAAATTGACCTGAGAGGGTTAAAGGTAAAGGAGCAAATGTAAGGAATAAGGTAAAGGCACTGACGCATTCGACCATTGAGTTGCACGTGAAAGAGGGTTAAGTGGGGGCAAAACCGTTGCCTCAGGCAGCCAAGCGTAATGAACGCACACACACTCATACAGTGCCTTCAAAAATGAATGCTCATCCTGTGCGGTTGGCAGTCTAACCTGTTGCCAATTGAGACTCAGTCGCTCAGAGGCGCTTGTCAAAAGCAATTAGTGACCAGAATCCGACCCAAACAGTTCACTAAATGGGACACATACTAAGTGTACGACCAATAAACACCCTTTGTAGATTGTTAAATAAAAACGAAATGAAGCAATACAAGTCAAGCTTAAATTTTTGGTTTAAATAGCTATTTAATAATATTATGTATACCTTTTGATTTATTTATCGTACTACTGAAATTCTATAAAATAATTATCTGCGGTTTTCTTTGATTACTTAAATTGATTCTTTAATTTTCAAGGGAAAATTTTAATTAAAAGTATTTAAATTAAATTTAAACAAATGTAGTGTACACTTTAGGTTATTATAGAAACCGTAGGTTTAAATGCTCCAGTGGATTCCAGCTCATACGTCCGACAGTTAGTCATGTTCTTGTCAATTTAGATATTTGTATCTTTATGATAATTAAGGTAGGTAGGTGTCCTTCTCCTTCCACTTATTGCAAGTATACACAAACATATATACACACTTAAGCAAACAACAGGCACACGTATCCTCATCGTACTTATACATGGTATATGGGTAGGTAGATCTGTAGAGAGACGTACTCCCGCCATCTGGTGTCAACAGGTTGCCTTTATATTTACCATATGCCTGTATAAATATACACAAGTCGAGCTGTTTACATGAAGTGTGCGCGTGCGTGTGCGTGTACGTAATTGTGTGGGTGCCACTGTGCCTCACTTAACATTAGTCAGAGGCTTCCAGAAAATAAATATTAAACATATGTGGTCTCTAGTGGGATGAAGGTGAGCCAAACAAATCAGCAGCAACGAACATTTTATATTTATTATTTTATTTTCTTTCATTTTATAATTATTTCATTCAATCTACTCGTTCTTTAATTTTTACTCTTTGAATGGCTAACTATTTTTTCCAACTAAACTATTTTATAGCAGGCTCTAGCAATTTCCAAAGTTCCATTGCTAGAAAAATGTAAATATTGCTATTATTGCTGAAAATCTGTCAATTTTAAATATATTTCAGCTATTTTTTTCTAGTAATATTATTCATAAAACTGTGAATGAGAGCCCATTAAAACTAATTTAGCTGCTTTCAAGCCGGAAACAGACATTTTTCCTCTAAAATTTTGGCACCATGGCTTGAAATAATGTACTGGCTCACGAGGTGCCAACAATGTGACAAGTTATGTGCCAATTTCAAATTCTTGCATACACTTAAAATTTAATTATTTATAGAAGTTCTTTGTTTTAAGATTTTCATTTTGCAACTTTCCTCACCTTTACTTTTTTTGTGCTAAACAAGTTACTTAAAATTGTTAAATCATTTTAACTATTTCTATTCACATTTTGAGCAACGAATGCTATTTTTGCTGCTTAAAATTGGCAGCAATGTTTCTGACCGTTAAGTAGTCACAGATGTCATTTTTTCGGCGGTAATTTGGCTAGAAAATGGCTAAAAAGAAAACGTGTTTTATTAATAATAATAAAATAATAAATTGTTTTGGTGAATTTGTAATCACATAATTTATACAAAATATAAATATAAAAATACAACGGATAAACTGAACACATTAATGTATGCATGTATTGGTGTGTGTGTATTTGTGCGGATGGTTTGCGTTTGTTTGAAACCAGCTGTTGCTGCTGCTGCTGCTGCCGCTGCCGCTGCTGCTGCCGGCATTTGGTTAGCTTGATTGGTTTTTGTTGCTTTTGCTGTTTCTGTTGTTTATTCGCCTGTTTGAACGCCAGCGCAACGGACGCGTCGTCGCTTCGCCGTCAAACTCCCATTGCGAAATATTTACGTGTTGTTGTCCGTCGCTATCGCAGTTGTTGTTGTTGCTGCCGCTGCCGTTTGATGTGTTGTGGGCGTGTTGTGCACTTCCGTGTCGAACTCTTTTGCATTTTACAACTGCACGGGGGCGTGGGCAGTGGGGCGTTAAGAACGTTACGGTTTCTCATACTCTGCAATTGCGTGTTCTCTCTTACTCTGTCACTCATTCGTCCTTTCTCGCTCTCACGTTTGGTTGATAACGTCGCGCAGTCGCTGCGCGGTTTCCTTGCTGTTATCGTTGTTATTGTTATTGTCGGCTTGTTGCGAATTTTCATTATTGTTTTACAATGACCTCCTGGCCGCGTCGCAATAAACACGCATCGGCAACGCCATCGGCATCGGCACTATATACAATAGGTATATTATTCGCCGCGAGGGTAGTTTGAACATGTGCATACTATAAAAGCATAATTGCTGTCTACCATTGGCTTAATACGCGTCAGGAACTTAGCAGTGAAGGTTCCTAAACTAAATAAAACAAATTCAAGAAACGGAAATACAATCAATTTCATTTTAAAAGTGTATATAAATCATTTCCTGCTGCAGTCACACGGTGCGTATACTTGATTATAAATATTTGCCAAAGTGCGCGATCTAAAATAAATTCTACACTTTATTACAATTATAACAAACACGATTGGGCGGCAAATAAACAACGCATGATTTCAAATATTATTTGTCTTGGTTTTTTGAGGTGAATACATAAACAATTAAAAAACTCAGTGGCTTAGTGGCGTCGTTAAGGACTTTGAGAGGGGGCTTCTTGTGTTTGATTGAAGTGAAAGAGTTTTATTTTTTTCCAATATTTAAGTGACATAAATTTAATTCTGAATAAATGGAAATGTAACCACATTTTACTACGCCCCTGCCTGTTCATATATTGTTTATGTTCTACAACCCCAATGACCTCGACATGTGAACATAATTTAACCAAATATGTTTTTCCCGTTCTTAGTTCTTATACCCTGCAATATTCGAGGGGTATTTAATATTGAAAAAACTGTTTACATCTATAAAAGGCAATTGAGGCTCATATAAGTGCTCTCCACAAGCACAAAAACTACTTTAGCTTATTTCGTTTTATCTTTCAAAAATTTTCAATATAAATTCTGTAAATATTCTAACTTTTATCTAATGGAAAATATTATTGTATTGAAAATATTATTGTAAATATTTTCCAAGTAAGCGTATAAAATAATTTTGCATCAAAAGAAAAACAAATAATGAGCGTAATGATCTGTAACCTCTTAAAATGAGGTAGATTACATTAATCTATTAAATATAGATCTATAAAAATTCGAATAGAACTACAAATTTAGAGATGCAGTTACAACTTACACAGTATCTCTTAGTTGAGCACTCCCTACTGTATATATATATATCTTGTTGTTAATCATTTTAATTAGCTTTAGATAGTTTTGTGTATTTCCGACACGATGACTTTGAAAAATATTAAAAAAAAAAAAAAAATAAACTAAATAATTTTAATGCGCGGCGCGTTGAGCGATTTGATTTGTTTGATTTGTTTTAAATACGTTTTAAATTTGTCTGCAAGGTCAGCAAAAGAAGCAAAAACAGCGCGAAAAGTGAAAAGTGTTTTTGAGGCACAGTTTTGGCGGTCAGCATGAGGAGAGAAAAGGGGATGTGTGGGGGGGATCGATTGTGGGAAAGTGTTTGTCAAGAGCTCTAACATCCAGTAAATACTCGTATAATGAGGCGAATTGTGGGCAACCCACTGCTATAAAGCCACTTACTAGTTAATAGCATCAGCCAACACGGACTTACCCACTCACCCACCAACCCACCAACCCACACACCCGACAACCACACCCACTAAAGCGACGGCGCTGGGCTGCCGGCTTTAACTTGCGGCTTTCACTTGAAAAGCCAGCAAGAAAAGCGTTACAGTTTTATTGGTTTGCAACCGCAGACATTGTCATCGGGTGGGGCACGTGGGGCATGTGGGGCATGGCGTCTAGGGCTGCACCACTGGTGACAATCGCCGGCTCATAATTCATTGTTCATTGAGATTGAGTACCGCCTTCTGTGCTTCCATTTACGATCAGCTCGTAAAGGCTTTTGCAGACAAATGGGAAGCTACAAGTTATTGATATTCAAAGTACATGACGTATACGACGCGTCTGACGGCGAGAGAGCGGAGGAAAAATGGTATAAAATCACAGAATGTGCATTAAAGGTTAAAATGGGACTAAAAACGCCTTCGGGTACAATTGACTTGAAATGGACATAGAAAATCGCTGGAAATCAATAAAACTCATTAACATTTCCTGAGATTTTATTAAGGAAGTTAGGCAATTTCGTTAGGCAATTTAGAGTAACATAAATGTTAATTCTATTATTGGATTTGAGAAAAACCTATTTATATAAATTGATATAATGTATATAAATTAATCTTCAACTTTTGGTGCATCACAGAAAGCACTCAATTTTTGGTAATTATTTAACAAGTTGAGCGAAATTTAAGCTGCAAAATGTGTAGGTTAATATTATTAATAAGCAGAAAAGGTATATTAAAGATAAATATAGTTTTATACTTGTTAATCATTATATTTTTATTGAAAATTTTCGTTCGCGAAAACTAAAAATTAAGGGAAAAAATAAAGTATAAAAAATAAAATATTTTTAAAAAAAAGAAAAAAAAAATTTTTTTTTTTTTTTTTTAAAATAAATTTTAAATAACGAGAATGTTTGTTATTTTTTGGTACATTTTTGTTCACGATAAAGTCGACGGCTTTAAGGTGCACAAATTCCAGATAAGTCTGGATAACTATTTATTTTTCCCATCCCTAGTTGGCAATACTAACTATACGAAACTAAAGGAGGGAGGTGACTAGTTTAAGGCACGTGTTTCTGGCACTAAATAAAACAGGCAAAGCCAACAAACCACGTCTCACATACAGCTTAATTCGAGTATATATGTGTGTGTGAGTGTGTGCTGGTGTGCGTGCGGTTGTGTGTGTTTATAATGTAGGTACTTGTGGTGTTTGTATCATATTACTCACATTGTTCTACAACGCTGCCCATGAGTTAGCAACTTTAGCATGATGGTCGCATTTATTTTTAGTTAAACGTCGCTTATCACTCACACTCTGTGGGATTCTCTGTCACTCACTTTCTCTCTCTCTCTTTCTCTCTCTCTCTCTCTCTCTCTCTGTCTGTTCCTCTCCTTTCGCCCTTCCTTCGTTGTCTGTGTTGCCCAAAAATGACATTTATGACGGTTGACTTGTATTTATGAGGCTTATTTAACATGGCCCTGTTGCGGTACGAATCCCTGCGAATCCCTTTGAATGCGAGTCTTGAGTATCCTTTCCAAAGGATGCAGCACATTTTAGTTAATGTAGGCAGACTCAGACAGAATTTCTAATTCAAAAAGTATTTGATTTTAAGGTTTCTCACAAAATGGTAAAAGAAAATTCTTTGCATTGCAATTGTTTGCTAGTTTATTTTAAGGTAAACTAATATATATTTTTGGTAATCACTTTTTGGAGCTATTTTTTTTTTATTTGTATGTTCTATAGACAGTATTTTTTATTTAAGATTTTCAGATTAAATAAACCACAGTTTTCCAAATTTATTTATAGTAAATTGATATCATTAAAAGAAGAGACTGGACTTAATAGTTTGCTATTATTTCGGTTTTTATGAATCAAACTGTAGATTTATTAAAAACAAACATTTGGCCATATTCTTGATCCAATAAATCTGATATTTTTTCTGCGTTAGTTTGTTTATTCATCAGACATAAGAGAGGTTCGATATTATTATTATAGAGTGTCTCGTAGTGGGCTTCTTTTCACAACTTGCTGACAGTAACTTGAATATTTAATTTTGTTTTTTTCACCACATACAAATTTGGCTCTCTTTTTGGTTTTTATATATATATATATGTTTTTTTTGGCTAATACCGTGTTCAAGGTTGTGC
The DNA here is from genome assembly GCA_018901795.1 of Drosophila sp. st01m. Classification (NCBI taxonomy): domain Eukaryota; kingdom Metazoa; phylum Arthropoda; class Insecta; order Diptera; family Drosophilidae; genus Drosophila; species Drosophila sp. st01m. The sequence goes on from JAEIFG010001638.1 coordinate 5,499,786, forward strand.
AATGCAGACGGTACGACGGTTAGACGGTTCGACGGTGCGTGGTTACTTTCACATCCCACATGGAAATGCGCGACACAGTAAATACATTGCGTAAATTGCAAGAGTGTTGTGTGAGAGGAGGTAAGGGGTAGGGAGATGGGTAGGGGTAGGGGATGGGCGGGCGGAGTATTGTGAACGATGGAGGCTGACCGACAACTCTTCGACGCGTCATGCAGTCTAACAATTTCGCATTTTCAATTTCAGGGACGCACAACCAATGGCAACAGTTGTGTGTACGAGTTGTTGTTGCTGTTAATGTTGTCGATGGCTGGTAATGAAGTGAAATGACAAGCACAAATGCGTTGAAGGGGGATGAGGAGGCGTGTGGAAGAAGACTCCAATAGTCATGAGTCGCGTCACAAGTGCTACGCTTCCCATGACCTTAGCCAAAGTGGAAGCGGAATTGCTTTGCTGTCATGACAACCCACGAGTGTAGAGTACTAGTTGTTGTTGTTGTTGTTGTTACTGTTGTTTACCATTTGTTGTTGTTGCTGTTGCCATTGCTGTTGCTATCATTATTGTTTTTCTGCTGTTTTTGTTATTGGTCAGTGGTTAGGTTGATTTATTTTCTATGGAATTTTAAGCAGTATAATCATCAATGGTGGCAAAGGTGCGACACGTGCTAGGCAACGAGACGCCGCATTCTGTGGCACGGCAAGTGTAACCCAATCTCAACTCAATTTACACAAAATGTAGCACGCAATAAGTTTTGATAAACATAAACAGTTCAACAACCCCATGTCAGACTCCCCTCTTTGCTCCCCTTTCCACCGTCCCCATCTGTCACCACATACTGACCGAACTTCTGCTGATTCTCTCTATAGTAGGTATATGGCTTGCTGGCACAAGTTTTGAATTCAGTGTCTATGCCAAGGTCTCAACGGTCACTGGTCCTTATAACCAAGTGTGGTTGACATTAGGGTGCTTCACAACCAACTTTTGTGAACAAAATTTGCGTCGTTTCAATTTTTGACGTTGCAAAGACTTGAAAAATTATTGCCAATTTAAATTTATTGTTAAACTTTCCTCTTGCTTTTCACGAGATACATAAAAATTTATTAAGTCAATTGCTAAATTTATTATTATTTTTCTTTTATGCATTGTATATATTTTTGAAAAAAAGTCAGTGGAATGTAATAAAAGTAATTTTCTAGATTTGATATATAATCCGAAAACAGGTCCAATTATTATCAAATTAATATTTCGCAAGGAAATCGGTTATTATTTAAGAGTGTTATAATTGCTTGAAGTTATTGGAAATAGTAGAATAAAGTTAACAAAGAAGATCAAAAATTCGAGCCTAATATATTCGACAAAATTGATTTGTTGATGTATTATTAAAGTGCTAATAACAGTAATTTGACAAATTTCTTAGAAACTGTATTGAGTTTCTCGTAATTTATAATTTTTACAGGGTATCCGTTGATCGCTTGCTTACTCCAATAATATATTTAGTTTTTATTGATTTTTTAAATTATTTATGTTCTTGTTTTTATTCAAAATTGTTGTGCTGCATGAGATTTATTTGTACTATCTTTCCTGAGTACCCCTACTTCTTCGAGATGACAGATAATGTGCGTTAGAGCTCATTAGTGTGCGTAACAGTTGCTGGCGTTGTTTACACTTGCTTGGTTGCACCACCAGATTTAAAGACACCCAGATACTGCTGAGATTTTCATCTTGGGACAAGAGTGTGTGAAAATCCACATGTAGCTAAACAAAAGAAAGTCGCAGTAATTAAATCGAAATCAAAATCGAAACAAAACAAAACAAAACAAAACAAAAGTTTCCTTTCAAGAGACAGACAAGACTCAGACGGCTAATGGACCAAAGTTCTTTATTTTTGGGACCCTCTTTAGGGCCATGACAACACAACCACTTGATGCACAAGATTTATATACGCTTTATGGCCACGGCTGCCACTCGATGCGTTACGTATACGCCGTGTTGCGTTGCCGGCAAATGGTTCATTAGACACGCACAGCTTCATAGTTGCTTCCATGTTTCCATGTTTCCAGCGTATCCATAGCTTCTTCGGCTTTCGTTTTGTTTGAGCTACAAATCCACCTAATTAAAATCTACGCAGCAAATGTTTTAAGGCGCTAAAGGTAACGTCTGGCCGGAATGCTGCTAGCCGGGTCGAGTTCCTTTTGACCTGGCCAGAACTTGTAGCTTGCAAAATAATCAGCATGCATGTGGCTGTCGCCTTTTCCTGATGAATATTTATCAGCACAGCAGACATTAATATGTCTACATACATTTAGATGGCACTCTTCCTTCCTCTCTCTCTCTCTCCCTCAAATTTATCTCTTTTTTCTCTCTTTCTATGTGTGTTTGTGTATTCACAATGCACAAACACGAACACGGGCTTTTGAGCTGTGTACAGTAGCAAAAGTAATTATAATACTCTATCTAAGAGTACATTTAATATGTTGATATTTTATATATATTTTTGTTTGTATGTGACTTCTATGTGCTACACATTGATTTAAGTAAAATTTTTAGTACTCTTGATACACTGATGTCATTGATAAGGTAGATACTTAGGCCATTTTTTTTAAATTAAAATATATATTTTAGCAAAGAACAAGACACATTAATGGATTGCATTGATTTTATAAAATTAATTACATTTCAATCTTTCTAAATTAAAATGTACATTTATATATTTATATTTTGGGAGAATCCAATTGAATTCAATTCAATAATTAATTCCATTGTTTTAAAAATCATAACGAAATCAATAAAATGTTGCATAAAAATACTCATAGCATAATTAGATTAATATTTTAAGATATTTCAAAGAATTCCTTCTCAACTAAAAGTAGAGCAACTTTACAAATGAAAGAGATTTAATTTAAAGTTCTAGAATCAATTAATTTACTTATAATTGCAAATGAAAAAAATGCTACAGAAAACTTATTTTTTAGCAAATTTAAATTTTATCTTTTAAGCCATTTTTAAGAATTTCTTCTAAACTAAGACTTAAACGTGAAAAGTTTTAATAGAAGTATTTAAATAAGTTACTTATTATTATTAAATTAAAATAATGAAAAGTGTATACGTAATTCAGTGAGTTGCTGGTTGAGTTACCTGGCGTATTCATTGTTTACATGTTGGCTGGGCAAACAGTCGGAGTATTCCATGCAGACAGAGCCCGAAACATGAATTGTCCACATGCACTTGATGGCCATAATCGAGTGGCACTTGTGCATTGGCGGAGGGCGACATTTGACTCAACTCAAGTGATAATTGATATTTTACGAGTATTGTATTTACTTATTTTGAAGTGCAAGTAATCTGCTGATAATTGTCGGGGTGTGTTGATTATAATAATAATCAAGATTATGAAGATGATGATGATGATGATGATATGGCTGATGAAGTCCCTGGAAATGTCCCTGGCAATGGATTTAGCTATGGCTTTGGCTCGGGCTCGGGCTCTAACTGTGACTCAGACCCTGAGACGACGACGCAAAAAGTGTCCAATAAATGTTTCATAGTTGTCGTTGTCGCTGACATTGTTGACCTTATCAGAAGCACAAACCAACACACACACACACGTCTATTTATTTTTATGTGTGTGTTTGTGCTATAAAACACAGGCACACACACGCACATACAGACACACTGGCACACTTGCGTGTCTTTTGTGCTGCGCCTTGGCGTATGCTACAAAATATTCACTCGCCTTTTGTTGCCGACGCTTCAAAGTATGCAATATTGCTGGCAAGTTGAGCCAAAATATGCGACCCGCTCTCGTCAGATTTCTGGTTTAAGTTTAGGTTTACGTTTACGTGTAGGTCGGTCTACAGCTTCCAATATGGATTACAACAAAAACTATACAACAAACAAATAAAAGAACGACATGCAAATCAGCAACAGTTTGGCATGATAGCCTATAGAACACTCTGATATTTATGATGTTCTTGCTGCATCAAATTGGTAATGAGGGATGACAGACCGAGATTTGGAAACACACACAGCACTTCAGATCTGGTAGTGATGACAGCGGCAGAGAGATAAAGATAGGGTCAGTTATGTTCAAGTTGTATTAGCTAAACTCGTATCTATAACCGCTAAATGGTATTAACCGATTGAAATTTATAACACAGATTTCCTAGCGAAAAACAAAAATTATTTAAACCGTAGTAAGCTATTCAAATACAACAGTTTATAAAGTGAATGTGATTTTAATTTTAAATTTATATTATAAACTTATATAAAATAAATTATTTCATTTATTTACAATTTTAATAAATTAATTTTGTTTGTCTTTTATAAAGCGATATTATACCGATTTTTTGATACCGAAACATATAAAAATCCGGTAAGCGTAACAGTTTAATACGCTCTTTAAAAGTGGATAATAGTTTTAATTATGCTAAATAGAATACAACTCAGATATTCCAAAGAACCTTTCTTTCGATATGTCTATAGTATATACCCCTGTAAGTTCATCGCAGTTTGTTGGGCATCAAAAAAGGTTCTGTCAATCAAACGGAGCAGACGCATTGTGTCAGCATAAACCAAAGACTTGCCTCAGCTGCAAATCCCACATCGCTCACATCTTTTATTTTTATTTTCAGAACCCAACAATAGTTCGTGAGCATATTTTTTTGTATACTGGACTGAAATGAACGCCACCTCGCCAAAGTCCTCGCTGGTCAAGCTGGGCCTGCACTCCAATAAACAAAAGACACTGAAGGTCATGGTGCTGGGTCAAAGTGGTGTGGGCAAGACGGGTGAGTATCAGGTTAAGAAATAATAAGCCAGACATGGCTTCTATACACTCTTCTTGTTTTTAATATTATTCATTTTTTTTAGCTATGGTTGTGCGCTTTATAACCCGCCGATTTATTGGAGAATACGATCCTAATTTGGAGAAAATTTATACGTGCCAAACAACGCTGGACAATGAGGCGATACAGTTTGACATACTCGATGCCACCGGACAGCTGCATGTGAGTACCCTGTAATACCCTGTAATTATATAGATACAATAAATGAGGCGAGATGTGTTGTTTTTCAGGAACTGGATGGTGTGAGCCTGGAGTCGAATATACGTTGGGCAGATGCATTTATTCTCGTTTACTCCATCACAGACAAGTGCTCCTTCGATGAGTGCAGTCGTCTCAAGTTCCTCATCAACTACAACAAACGAAGACGCAAATTGGGATCTGCCAGCAAGGTAAGTTTCTTAAAGATACCATATTTCACTTTATTGTACATACATTTTACTAGTGTTGTCGGTTCGAGTTGACCTACGCTTTTATATTTAAGTTCATATTTATTTTTAAGCTAAACAAATTAACTCAGGGTTTATTAAAATGTAGCCTTTTTTAATTTAATTTGAACATTTTTAAAACGTATTTCTATATTCAATTTAAGCAGATAGCACATATAATTAGAGGTATATGCTTTCAATTATTTATATCAGTCAGTTATGTGTATGATATTCTTTTTTACATATGTCGAATATTTAAGACTATTAATAGTTTTTTTTAAATACGAAGTTAATCTATTTTTTTTAATTTAATTATAATAATTTATTTTTTTTTATCTCGTTTGCTAACATATTTTACTTTTTATATTTATAATTAACCTCTTGTTGATTCAGTTTATTATTAAGCTATTATTTTTGAAAGCAAACAATTTTTTAATACATTAACAAAATTGGATTTCATTTATTCTTCGTAACGATGACAAATATCTGTTATATTGAAGATTTTATTTCCTTCAAACTTTGATAACTAAGCATCAACTTAATTTTAAATATGTACAGATCAGTTGGAGAACGTTGCCATAGTTTTTAACAACACTAAGTTTTAGTTATCGTTCTTGCAGGATTATACGTTGGACATACCCGTGATACTTGTGGGTAATAAGACAGACCAGACTGGCGATCGCATGGTCACCCTGGACGAGGGACAGCGACGATTTCGTGAGCTTTCCTGTGCCTGTTTTCATGAGATATCCGTTAGGGAGAGCGTTGATCAGGTTTGTAATACTATATACCATATATGTATATAAATAATAAATAGTTATTTACATTAATTGGTTTCTTTTGCAGGTGCAGAATGTGTTCCGCGATGTGTTTCGCTTTTGGCGAGTGTTCACCAAATTTCCAAAGCTCAAACGTTCCACCAGCGATGTGGCCAATGCCGCCGATGGCATCTTAACACCAGACTCCGGTTCCTGTTCCTTTTACGATACGACGCCTTTGGGCGTAGCTCGTCGCTCGTTCCTGGTCATTGGCAGCGCCTGTCAGGAGGAGAGCAGCGGGGATCACACGGAATCCACGGACGACATTGCCAGCAGCAGTCTGGGCAGCTCCCGCAGCGATATCGATGCTCCATTCCGTAATCGTGCCTCCACCGATGGCACCCTGTTGTCCCGTCCGAGACGTTGGCGTTATCCGCCGCCAGGCTGCTTGTTGCCACACACGAATCGTGTGGAGCGTCGCATGAGCATCTCGACGAGGGGCAGCAACGCCAGCTACTGATATGACTTCGATCTGGTTTAGTTAGTCCAATTGTTCAGCCAAATAAATTTATAGCTAAATGTTGAAAGCCTTTTCTTTCCATTCATTTGAATCCAGGCAATTTATCGTTGAAAAAAAAACACTTATAAAAGGATATACTTACGAATTTAATAGATCCAAGAAGTCATCTTTACTATATACATTAAAAATCTATACAATGAAGTATTCAATATGATACATTCAGTCTTTCAATCATTTCATTCGAAAGAAATGAATCCCCATATTAAAAAGCACTGTACGATCAAGTTCTTTACACGCTATTACGATTATAGTTATTCTTTAAAGTATTCAACTTAAGATGTATATTCTTTATAAGACACTTTAGGAAAATTCAAGTGTATAAAAACTTGTACTCTTGTCGCAGCTTTTCAATTAGATAACAATTTTAAATGCAGATTTTTCGATTGTTTCCGAAAATTAACAAAATAGAAGCATTTTGAAAGATACAGCCCTGATTTTGGAAACATAGATAATATTCAATTTCTCGCATCTCTTCTAAAAATTTAAATACGATTGCACAGTATTCATAACGTTATATAACGTGGGAAGATTTTAGCAAGAAAGTACATATTTAGGTACGTGGATTTATCTGGACAAAAAAAACTTGATATAACTTGTCGATTTGGATTTCTTAAAGCTTTCGGGCTACATTTATTTTGCACGTGCAACAATTTAAACAGCAAACAGATAACTGAGGTGTGGCAAAGATGTTGTGCTGGAAATATTAATAGAGATTCCCAGCTAATCATCGTCAATCTTGAGCATATATTCCTCGGCGCGCAGAGCAAGCTCTCGTATGTTGCGAAGACATCCAGCGGCGGCAAGTTGCAGCTCCTTGTTGGTGGAGCCAATGCACTCCAGCAGGAAGGGCACCACGCCGCTCTGATAATATGTGCGAAAGGGATAGGAAATGTAGTAACGGAGAGAGAGAGAGAGGGGGATATTAAATGGAATGTCACCTGGTGCATGGTAATGCAATTCTGTGGATCCATTGACAGCTTCTCGAGGGCCATGGCTGTGGTGCGATGCACGAGAGGATTGTCGCTCGTCATGTAGGTGACAATGGGCGTCACGGTGCGCAGACGTCCCAGCTCCTCGGTGTTGTTGCCAAAACAGGCACAGGCCGCAACGGCAGCGGCCAGATTCATGCGCAACATGTCATCGGTGGTATTCACCAGATCGGCCAGCTTATAGATCACACGCAGATCGGTGAGAATGGCCAGATTGGTTTGATCCAAGGCAATCGTGGCAATGGCTGCACACACCGCCGACAGCACCATGATTTCCTTTGATTTCAGCAGACCCACAACTAGTTCCATGGCTCCCACCAGACTACGCACCAATTCTGCCGAGTCCGTGGCATTCTTCACACATGGACAAATGGCATAGGCAGCATTCGCCTGAACCCGTGGACTGGTGTTCTTCAGCAGCGACCAGACCAGACGCACTGCGTCGAGTTTCTCGAGAACGCGCATGCTATCGGGATCCTCGGCACACTCCTTGATCGCCTTGGCCAAGTTCTCGAGCAGCGGCGAGTGCGAGGAGTTGAGTAGAGCCACCATGGCTGGCAAACCACCAGCATTGTGCACCGCCTCACGATTGTCCTGGAAAGATCGACTATTTTTTAACCAAATGCTGCGATTTTTAGAACGTTTACAAACTCAAAAATAAACTATTTAGCTGCTGCTTTGATTACAATAGAAGAATTCTGTATGGTTAATCAATATTTCATGGAACTAAGAAACTTTTGAGGAACTTGTACGATCTGCGTTCTGAATCTAATTATTTATATCCAATTTATTATATAATTTAAGAAAAGTTGAGGTAATTATAAAATTCAAATAATTTTAATAAAAAGCAGATTTAAGACTTAAAAGATCTGTCAAAAAGAACAACATTAATGCTTGTTTTACCACAAGTTGTAAAAGTCTGCAACGATTTTTCCACAATGATTCGAAAGCAATTTGTGCTGCCTCATAATGAGAATTGTAATGCTTTTTCTTTTGATATAACATGATATTTTCTAGCAACTTTTAATGAGAAACCAACATGCCCAGTCATAAAATAAAAGACAGTCCCCAATTGAGTTTGCATACCTGAAAGCGCACACATTCCGACAAGGCGCCAGTGACATTTGTGAGCACCTCGTCGCATTCGTCGCCGAGGAGAACCACCAGGTGATGAATGACATTCATTTCATCCAGTTCCTTGACATTCTCATCGGACATCGCACACATCCAAATGGCACCCGTGGCGCCACGCAACAGTGGCTTATTATCCCTTATCGTCTTGTCCTTGATGATCGCCACTAGGGGCTCAAGTCCACCTGCCTCGCGTACCAAATCCCGTGTGGTCGCATCAAAGGCGCATTTGTAGAGCGCCGAGCTGCCCTCGACCTTGAGATCAATGCACTCCGATTTCAAATGATTCACAATGTCCGCTATCATCCCCTCTGTGGTGATGGCCAATTGGAATTTTGGCTCCGAGGAACATTTCTGTACGGTGCCCATTATGGGTATGACCACGTCAATGTGCACGGACTTCAACAGATTGGCCATTAAGGGCACAATGCCGCTCTTACGCATCTGCTCCATATTATGCTTGGAATCGGCCAGCGTCCAAAGAGCACGAGCTCCTGCCCGAGCCATGTTGAGACACTCGATCTCCTCGACGTTTAACTGTTCTCGTGGAGTTTGCAATATGCTGTAGGAGGAACACAAAGAGAAAAGATTTTAATGAAATGATATTCGATTTATATTGATTCTTTAATCTTTAAACTGTCATAATTTGTCAAATCTTAATCGATTTCATTGCAGATGGTAAATTTCATCATTATTTAGCCTCTAAATTAGTTCTGCATTTAAATTTACATATGTTATATTTTGCTTTAAAACGTTCATAACTTTGTCAAATATTAACCGATTTCCTATTCAAATTCGGTCATTATTTGGCCCCTAATTCAGTTATGCATTTTAATTTACATATGTCATATTTTTCTTTTTTCAAAACTGTCATAACTTTGTCAAATATTAAACGATTTCCTATTCAAAAGTCAATTTCATCATTATTTGACCTCTAATTCAGTTCTGCATTTCAATTTACATATGTTATATTTTTCTTTTTCAAAACTGTCATAACTTTGTCAACTATTTAAATGTACATGTTATATTTTTCTTTTTTTAAGACCGTCCTACCTTTGTCAAATTGGAATTAATATTTAATTTAAATCGATTTAATATTTTGATATATAACTCGACCCAATTGGAAATCACATCTCTACCATAAATAATGTATAGTTCCTACCTCATTTTGATATCCAGCAAATCCACCAGCTTCGAGATTCCTCCACAATTTCGCACATATTTGCGTGCCAGACGAACTTTGCTAACATTGGATAAGGTTTCGGCAGCCATGGTTTTCAGATCCTTCATGGAGGAACTCAGAATGTCGACAATCAGTGGAATGCCATCGAGATCGACAATTGTCTTGCGTATGTCGATATTGAGTGTGATATCGGATAGAACAGATAATGCACCCAGGCAACATTTGGTATCGTTGCACTCCAGTATATTAACTAGGACATCAAGACCGCCAATATCCTGTATGGCAAACTGATTGATTTGCGTACGCAGATCATAATCCTGCAGACAGCACAAGGACACTATCGTTGCTGTCTGATTGCCTGCCTTGATGTATTTCACTAGCTTCTGGATGTTATAATATTCTGCGGGTATTTCGGCAGCTCGTGCCACATCCTTCCAACGCTCCTCCTCGTCCGTCGAGGACTCCTCCTCAGTTGTATCGGAATCCTCGACCACCACCTGACGTTTGTCCCGAGAGAAACGATCTGGACAGGAACCACATTGTTCACGTATTTTACGCTGCCGTCGCGGCGCAGTTCCGCTCCCTATCATTCTTAATCTGTACTTCTTATATATATGCTTTGTATTTTAAAATATATTGATTCTTATTTATATACAATTGCTCAGCGTTGCAGCTTTGATGTGGTTCAACTTTGATGTTCCGGAATTTTTGTGTAACTTATGTATAGGAATTTCAAATGCCAGTAAATAATCGATTAAATAACAGGTGTTGCTAGGGTAACCCTTTTCCATATGTTAATGTGTACTATTTGCCTAATTTATTTAACATATACACGATAAATTAACCAAAACAATGTTAAATGAAGTTAAGTGATGTCTCAATGTTTGACAGAAGTTGCGTTTGTTATATTTCTTAACCAATCTTCAATCAGTTTTATCCCTTATACACTCTATATATTCTTGGTCAAGGTAAGTTCCGTCTGTTACCAACAATACTCTGATAAGCATTCAGACTGATTATATATATATATTGTTTAGATAAGTAAATTACAAATATACAAGTGCCTTTATTCTATTAATTTTTGGAATTACCAATAGGAAGTAATATAAGTCTTCAACTGCTTCGATAAGAAAGTACTTCCTATTCTGATATCAAAAACTCATTGATAACAAATGCAATTGAACCTTAACGATTTTGCAAAGTCATTGTGAAAAAACTAATGGACTCCTTTTAATTTTAAAAGTACAGAGTATTATTAAGCATAGAAGAGAAAAGACAATTTAAAAAATAACAAAATCTAACTAAATACTCGTATATCGTAATATAATGTATAGTTATAGGCAATTAATGCATGCTAAGACAAATAAAATCGTCAATTTCAGTTAACTTTTGTGCTAAGTTTTTCATCGACGGTCGTTTCTTCGGATTTGTTTTCCAACATTTTTTAATCATAATTTGGATCTGCCTCCGTTTCGGATGATCTTTAACATCCTCAATTGGATGACGTTTACCTGAAGTCGGAATAAAGAAATAAAAACCATTTAAACGTATATATTTACTAACCTTGATTGACAAAATTAATAATGGCGAGTGGTTCATTATTTCCCAAGTAATAGAACGGTTTCTTCTGCGACATCGCCTCCCATAAAACGATTCCGAAACTATAAACATCACTCTTTTCTGTATAATTTTGGCTGTTGAGAATCTGTTTCAAAAATAAAATGACTTGCGTTTAAATTGTTTATCATCCCAATGCCGATTACTTCATACTTCAGGTGCCATATATTCAGGTGTCCCAATAGTCTGTGTCATCAAAGTAGCTTGTTGTCTAACTGTACCAAAATCGGCAATCTTCAATGTTCGATAGTTGTCGGCTAGTAACAAGTTTTTTGATTTAATATCCCGATGGATAATTGGTTTTGGCAACATTGCGTGCAAATATTCAATACCCTGCAATATTTGGAATATATGGAATACTATTGCGATAACTCGTTTAATTTGAATTTACCAGGGCTAACTGGCGCATTAAGTTAAGGGCTGCTAAGATCGTATAGCTTTGCATCTCTCCCCTTTCTCGTTCATCTCGATGTATGTAATCATAGAGTGTTCCACAGTCTGCAAACTCCATTACAATCATTGTTTTGAACTCGTTGTTTACCATGGTTCCAAAAAACTCGATAATATGTCTATGGGTGGCCTGGGATAGATATTTTATTTCGTTTTCAATGCCTTTCTTGGCATTGTCAGTTTCCACAAGACATTTTTTCACCGCATATGTAACACCGAGTAATTGAGCTTTATAAACAATGCCGAAAGATCCATAACCGATTGTCTAAAATTGCATTCAGAACTATATTTAATATTGTACAATATTTAATATTAATTTATTTAACCTGGCCTAGCACCAAATCCTTTATATTAAATGTAAAGTTGCTTTCTGTAAGTAAACTAAAACCAATTGAAATGTTAAATTAAATATATAATTTTATTTTTCGAACATTACATTACCTCATGCGATTTCTTATTTCTTTAGCCACTGTTTCCATATTGGGCCTGGAATACGGATTATGATTCCAGCAACTTTCAATAAGCGTTCCTAAATTTCTAGAAGATATGTCATCTGGAAGATGACTCAGAGACAGACGGCTAAAGAAATTACGAAACCAATTGAAAGGCTTCCGTCGTGCTAAAACTTCCCAGAGCACTATCCCATAGCTATATATGTCATATTTTTCCCGATGCAGCGAATTATCTAATCCCTGAATGTGAATTGACATTAAAATTTTTGAATATTATACCTAAACAGATCCATACCTCTGGTGCCATATAGGCAATTGATTCATTTTTCTTTCAAAAGCCCTGACTTAATGCCCAACTCACCGATCTTCAATTGAAGCAAGTTATTGGTTAAGAACAAGTTACTTGGCTTTAAATTGCAATGATAAATGGGAATGGCATGCAAAAATTCAAGACCCTGCACATGTGCAAAATAAATATAATAAAGTTAAATGTACAATGCATATGGAAAAGGGAGCTTACCTTCGCACACTGGTACATCCAATTCACGGCCGTATTTGTAGTGTATCTTTGTATTCCCGTTCTGTAAATTTGACCGTGCAGTGAACCACTTTCTGCATATTCCATTAATAAAGAAGGACAGTTAAATTCTGACATTGAGGTGCCATAAAATTTTAAGATATTTTCATTGTTCAGGCACAATAACTTCGCGTATGCTTCTTTGAGATCGTTTTCCGAAATATTGCCTGATTTATAAAATCGTTTCACTGCAATCTTTCTATATTCCCATTCCGCTTTGTATACGATGGCAAACTTGCCTCTACCGAGATCCTGTGTAATGTTATGTATTTTAAAAACATTTTATAATGGACTTTTTTAACATTACCCCTTCCGGTTTAATATCACAATAGTTCACACTCTCTGTCATGTCCGATTGCTTACAGTTCTCCCGACAAACTAACACGATAGGAAGTTTGGAATAGTAACAACATGGTCAGTTAGTTATCAGTGTAAAATTGTTGATTATACTTAAGTCGATTTGATCGCATAATCAAAAATGCATTATGAACTTGCAGTTCCGATGATGTCATTTATATTTGTTGCCTTTCTTCCTAATACTTAGTTTGTTTGATATAGTTCAAATCGTTCTTTTAGTGGTGATATACCAATGATTAAGATATATATAGCCCAGAACTGTAATATGTAATATGTATTACATATTCTTCACATATGGCTATAATAGAATTTTGTTTGCTATACCACTTGACATTCATATCAACCTTATTACACAAAGATTTTGATAGAGTTCTAAGAAATTAACACACATACAAAGGTAGGCGCAACTTTTGAGTATGTATTATTATTAAATGTATAGAGGTATACAATTCTGCAGCGATTAGGTTATTATTTTTGAGTTTAATGTAATTGCTGATAAGGAAATCCGATGCACTTCTTATCTGAATTGAAGAATGCTATTTTTGGCATTTGTATTAATTTATTAATTAAATTATAAAGCTACAATTTTCCCATTAAAAAAATATTTTTATATATTATTGTATTTTTTAACATTAAATTGTTTTAGTTTGAGTTATACCTGCATCATCAAGCTAACGCCATCTAGTGGCGAAATCAGTATTTGAGGAAGCGGTGCGGCGAATTGAGTACAAGCTGCCAATGTTTTCAACTTAGCTAATTTATAGCAATTTTTAAATTCCTTGCTGTTAGATTTGTAAAAGCACCATGCAATTAATATTTTTTATATTTTTTATCAAAGAGTTAGTTGAATCCAAAAACTGACAATACTACAACGAATATGTTGCAAAAATTACAACAATATGAAAATTGGTTTAAGTCCGAGAAATTTATTAAAACAAGTTGGCAGCACTGAAACCACATTAGGAAATCAGCTGAGCCGCGCTATGCGTCTTTGTTGTGTTACCTTTTTGTTCAATTTTAAATCGCAATCGTCAGTCGTGTGTTTACTTTCTATTAAATAATAACAATTAATCATGGGGAACGCCAGTGGTAAAAAAGATTCGGACAATATGTATACATCAGAGGAAATACGTTTTCTAGAGGCGGCATTTCGAAATGCATCCGGCGGGACATTGGAGAAATTAACCTCGGATCGACTTGTGGTATGTGTTGTGCTTTTTTTTGGGTCGTTGCACTTGTGCTAGCCAAAAATCAATGTTGCAGTTGCCACGCAGCGTGCTGTCTTCGGTCACAAGTTCAAGGTTTACTGCTGCTCCTCATTTGGTGTCATGCGACTCCATAACTTTGTGTGATATATTGTTGAGTAATAACTATAAGTGAAAGCTATCAGCGTTATCAGTAATAACGTATTCCGAATTTACTTAATTGCATTGATTGTTACGTCGACGAGCTTTTATTTATTGTTAGGCTGAACGTGTCGAATTTGTTTGCTTTGCGCATTTGCGGCTGATTTCTGTTTTGTTTTGTTTGCTTTGCTTCGTTTTTAATTTTGCTTGCTTACGAATTAGTCGCGATTTCAAGGGTTCTCATAATTATGACAACGAAATTAAATTGAATTGAATTCAATTTGATAATAAACATTATGTTCCTCCACCATCGCTCAATGTCAAAGAATTTGCAAACGATCGCATAATTTTTTACATACCCTTACTGAGAGGGTAACATGATTTAGTCGCGAAGGGTATAAACAAATTTCAATTTAAATCGTGCTACTCTATCATATAGAAACAACCAATCGTAAATGAAATACAGGGTATCAAACCTTCGGTTCGTCTAAAATATCCTTTATTGCTTGTTCTCATGTTCGTTTAGGAATCATGGTCTCAGGCAATCGAACCGTCGTTAGCTGAGAACACAGCTCAGTTTTTATTTATGCCAACAAAGCCGGGTCAGCATACAATGAATTTACCCTTAAAGCGATTTGGAGAACCTTACTATATAATGGAACGGGGCAGCATTGATATGAAAATGAACTTTCTGTTATTCTCAATGCAACGCACTCAAAGCGAAAACTTCAACATAAAACAGTTGGAACATGTAAGTAAATTTTTTCCATTTCAAATGATTAACAGATTAACGCAATTTTATAAAAATGTTTACAGTATGTACAATCGGTTATTAAGAGCTATATAATGCTGGAAAGCACCGCAAAGAGTTCCAGCATTAAAGAGTGGCAGGATTTGGGCTTTATTACCACAGATCGCTCGACCTGTGCCTTTGCCAAGGGTTTGATGCGCAATATTGGCAAAGATTTGGACCACACCATGCCCAATGAGACACTGGAACGTTGGCTACATGTGACACCACAGTTTCTTCAATTATGGCGTGAGGTTTTCGCACAACTTTACACACGTCACGGTGGCAGCAAACGTAGTCACATCAAGGAGGTCGAAATTTCAATTCTTCCACAACTGTGCGGTATATACATGGTCATATTTATTATTGTTATTATTATAATCATAACAAGCGCAAATCTCTATTAAACAAACATATGTGTAGATGCACCGAACAGCAGTCACTACAGGCCAATCATTGAGCTGCCACATGTGCTCTATATTAATGCACAGCTGCCCCGCGAGATGCGTCACAAATGGCGTTTCCTCTTCTCATCGAAAATTCACGGAGAAAGCTTCTCCACAATGCTGGGCAAGATGTTGGACAAGGGCCCAACGTTGTTCTTTATTGAGGATGAGGATCAATACATATTCGGTGGCTATGCACCAGAATCTTGGGCTCTCAAGCCACAATTTGCGGGGAATGATTCCTCTTTGCTCTATACGCTTAGCCCTGCCATGCGCTGCTTCACATCCACGGGCTACAACGATCACTATCAGTATCTTAACTTGAATCAGCAAACAATGCCCAATGGACTGGTGAGCACTTTATACTCTCTATAAATTATTGCTGTAATTTTATTAATATTGCTGCAATTATAATTGTATTTCCAGGGCATGGGTGGTCAGTTTGAATTTTGGGGTGAGTATTCATAAATGATTATATTGTGGACCTTCTCTAAGGAATATTTTTATTTAGGTCTGTGGTTAGACTGCATGTTTGGCGAGGGACAGAGTGTGGAGAGCTGCACCACTTATGGCGACTATGTGCAACTCAGGTGCGTTATATACCCTCTGCAGTTGAACTTCTCTAAAGTCATAATTAGCAGTAATACTGTACACGATTTTAATATTGATAAGTTCGACAGTAGAGCTTGTATTTTGCAGTCTTGTCTAATTTATTCTGTTACTTATCAATTATATATTCTACTCTTCATTTATATAGCAAACGTAAGCAATTTAAAATACGAAACATGGAAGTTTGGGCTGTAGGCGATTTGCCAGTCAAAGACGATGAGGAAGGTGGCGGTGAAGTACAGGTAAGTGCTAAGTATTATTAATTTATAACTTGGCATTTTAAAAATGTGATGTATAAAATTTAAAAGCTGTCATTTAAATTTATATCCCTCTTCAGCAATTGGTTAAATGATTTTAAGTGAACAATGCGATATGAATAATATGTTTTATTGAATTTTCAAACTATAGAAACGTTCGGTGCTGGATGGAAACATGGAGGATCGTGCTATGCTCGAAATAGCTGGAAAGACAATGCATTCGGATGGACTTCGTGAACCAGGCATGGATGATTGATGACAGTCGCTTGTGAGATGGATGGGCTTGGTTTTATCATGTTCAAGAATTTATAGCACTATGTCTCTATTGGGTGTGGAGTCGAAACCTTTACAAATATCTACTTTAGCCTTAAAATCCTTCTTATTCAAAACTATGGCAACACACAAAGGTCCTGATGAGCAGACGAGTGTTTGTTCTTACCATTCCTACAAATTTTTGCGTAGTTATTAGCGTTTATACATATACAAAAATACATATTAATATACAATATATGCATCCATATATGTGTATATACAAATAAGTGAATATATAATGTATTATGCATAGTGTCTATGTAATACTGAGAGTATTGTTGTTGCGTTTTAGGACTACAAGTGAGATACCTTTTCAAAAGCAATGTAAGATTTAAACTGTAATCTGTAATCTGTAATCTGTAATCTGTAAACTGTAATCGTCGATATATTTACTTTCTTTTTCCGTGTTTAAATAAATCGCATATATAGTATTATTGCTAGAATTTGTTATGCTAAGTAATTTATAGATTTATTTAAAAGTTACGACATTAATGGTGGGTTTTCCTATTTCAAATTTAATAACAATAACAATTAGATGGAAAATTCTGCTCCTTGAATCATTATATGTCCACGGCATAGCCGGAGAGTGTCACACCTGGTGCAATCTCCTCTTCCACATATGATCCCGCCTCCTCAAAGGAGCGCGCATTGCTATCCTCAAAACTGCGACCCACACTTGCAGGCACTTGCCGCAACGGTGGTGCACGCTGGCCAAAGTTGCGGGACACACCATAGTTGCCACCACTTTGTTCCTCCTCATCGAAGCGTCGCCCCGTTGATCGTAATTTGGGTGCCTGGAACGTATGTTGATGTGGCTGCTCATTGTCGGAGTCATGGCGATTGTGGAAATCATAGGTGCTCGTCTCCGACCCTCGTGGATAATTCGTCTTGCGCAGCATGGCCTTGAAATTGAATGGTGCATCCTCCGAGTTCTGTTATTGATTCAGTATTATATTCAATGGATCCTGCAATACTTTCTACATTCTTTTTGAGCCACTTCTGTACTTACATCGTCTTCGTTGTGTCGAACCATATTTTGAAGCTCACGCACTGGATCTGTGGGTGGATAGGAGGAGCGTTGTTGATAGTTACGCTGCTGCTGGCTGGGATTATTGCGATAGTAGTTGGTCGAGGGCATTGGCGGTGGCGGAGGCGCTGGCGCCGCGTATCCCTTCAAGGAATTGCGTCGCGAACCCGATCGATGGACACCCCAATTGTCGTTGCCCTTATAGTTGCTATGGTAAGTGTTATAAGCATTGTTGTAGGCATTCATATTTCTTTGCATTTGATTCCTGTAAGATATGTTAGAAATACTATATTTAATATATGCTATAAATTATATATAGGCAACATCGAGAATCTATGTATCACCAAATTAACTTATTCATTTTCAAAATCAACTTCTTTTAATAATTTCCACTGTCTAATATTTTTGGAAGCATTTTTGTATTTTAAACCTTAAGGATTCTCAAAAGGTGATGATCCAATAAATTTTATTCTATATGGTTCTCTTCAACTGCTTTTTTAAATGAATATATAAATCAGTAAAATATATATACTACCTTGAAGTTTGACAAGCTAAAAAAAATAAATATAACTCCATGTTATATGGAATTAAGTTTTTTTTACAGAAATTAGCATTAAAGTTAAGAGTCTAAAGATAGTTGGGGGATTTGCCTACCGTTTCAGCTGTTGTGGATCCCGAAAGTAGCTCTGATTGTAGATATTATCGCTTTCTCCCATGCGATCCCAGTTGGTCTGACAGGCCTGCTCCTTCTTATACGCATTGTAGGTGAGCAAGCACGAGGTCATCGAGGGATTACGCTGCAGTGGACTGTCCCAGGGTTCATCCTCCTCCTGCTGCTGCAGCAGCAAATGATTGGGAAATGTTTGGCGTGAGATGGAGTTGGCAGGATCCACCATATACTGTGTATCATAGAATGGAATCTGGTCCAAGCGGAAGGGCATCTTCTTGATGGGGACAGGCAAAGGTCCCAGTTGCGAGGAGTTCACCTCACGCATATTAATCCGCTCGAAGGGCACAGCCCGAGTGCATTTGTTGAGGCCAGCCACCATGCGTTGGTTATAGATGTGCACCTGGGGAAGCAAAGAAATAAATGAGATCCGATCTGAATATGATTATGGAACTTACCTGCTGCGACAGATTGACGAAATCTTGGAAGCGTGCGGCGCGATAGTGAAGCAGCACCTGGAAGATGGACTTCTCTCGCCACTTCTTGGCAAAGGGCCGTATAAAATCCGCCGTATTCTCATTCAGCTGTCCGGACTTCTCATTCACCAGGGGAGGCAAGCGGACGCGTTCGCGGAAGCCACGAAAGGCTGAGACAGCGACAGAGACAGAATCAGAGGAAGAGAAAGAGCGAATGAGATCGGGTCAGTGTGGCGAGGAGAAGGGGAGGGGGAGTCACCTTAATTTAATTAATTTTTCATTTATTTTCTATGCAGCACTTATAAATCATCACACTGTGAGTGAGGGAGAGGCGACGGGTTGCTTCCCGTCAAGTCAAATGTCTCAAGTGGTGCTAGCCAATTGTTTGCATCAGTGGGTGGCACTAGATGTCATGTCACTTAAGCGGCTTAAGTGGTTGTGCTGCACCACCGAAGGGAAACACCCGAAACCACACGAATGTAGACTTGTGGCTTTGGTAACTTTTGATATTTTTTTTTTTTATTGTTAGTACTCGTTTGTAGTATTGTGAGGTGGTGCTAAGCCACCTTATATAGTGCGCCCACATGGGCATAGCTTGATTATGATATAGGTAGGGAATGGCACTATTCATCGATCGAGGCCTGTTCGATTTTTGATATGCACACGGCAGCGAGTGCTTCGTCCTTGCGTGCCTCCAAAAATAGTTCATCCGCCTCCGAGGGAGTCTCACTTATGTCGATGTGCTCCTCCTCGTATTCCCTAAGCCTATCGACTTGAGTTTTTTTTTACCTTTTTGTATTTTTGAAGCAGCCTCATCATGTTGTCCCGCTCCCTTTTTGCCCACTAGAAACAAACAGAGAGAAAAGATTTCACTTGAGATGTCAACCATTGACACATAGATGGCGCCACTTACTTTTGAAAACTTTGCCACCCTTGACACGCTTGCGAGCAAGCAATGCCCGCATCATGGACTGCACCTTGATGACCTTCTTCACCTGCAGCTCATATTGCCTGAAAGATGTTTATTTTGATGATGCAGTTCGTGCAGCTCTTAAGTCCAAGCTCACCTGGCCAGAAACTCATCGTTGTAGTAGCGCAAAAGACCTTGTTCTTGCCCAGAGCCCATCCCTCCATTTTCAAGCGCAAAAACAAGAGACGACAATTGTCATTGGTCATCTCCACAGGTTCGTCAAAGTCGAAGGCCAAGAACTGATAGCTGATGAAAAGAAATACAATGCGGATTGAATTAAAAAGTTTTAAGTGTTAGATATAACGTGAAAGTGTTAATAAAAAAATGCCATGTTAGAATTATATTCAAACTTTAAATATATGCAATAAGAAAATACAATAAGGCTTGCAATAATAAATTTAAATAAAGTTTCAGAGAGAACATGATATGTGTTCATATCAAAATTTCCATATATGAATTATATTCAAACTTTCATGATATGCAATAAAAATAATTCCTTCTTTTAATATTAAAAATATTTTTGAGCATTTTAATATTAGTAAAAGATATAGAATCTTATTATTTCACTGTTTAAAATAAAGATTCCATAACTGAGCTTCCCTAGTTACTAGCACTTACCGCTTGAGGAACTCATCGAAGGGCAGACGAGTGGAATAACCCTTTTGCCGAGCTATAACCGTGTCCAGCACGCCCAGAGCCTTCATCTGTTGCTGCACCACATCCGAGTGGAAGGCACGTGGTTTGTATTCCAGATCAGCTCTAATGCAGCGCACAAAGTGCACGCCGAGATTCGAATTCTGGCTGAGCATTTTGAGCAGCGTCAGGCAGGTGTAACGGAAATTGGCGGCCATGGTGCGCAGATTATTCACCTGGGAGATGCAGCCAGCACTCAACGTATTCAGATTCTAAAAGAGTTGCAATTATATTGAAATCTCTTCAATCAATTTGGTGAGAAGGACAACAGTCTTGGCTCACATAGGATTTACGTTCGGTTTCGTCCTTATGCTGGACGGCCTCAAAGGGCATGGTTAGATTGCCAGCCTTGGTCAGTTGATTGGTGAACATGAGCATGATGCTCTCGTCCAGCGAGGAGCGGAACGTTTCGATCATCTCGGGCGGCACAAAGTCGCGATTGATGTCGGTGAAGGCGCGAGTGTCATAAATGATTCGGCCCGTATAATGGGCCACCGATATCTCCGTGGCAGTGTGCTTCTTCACAAACTGGCTGTGCTTTTCCGACACGCGATCTGGAAGTCAGCAAATGTTTTAAAAGGGGTTCGACATTTTCTTTTTATTTTAGAAAATATTCTAAAATATATAAATTATTTTTAATAATTTAAACAGCACTAAAAATATAACCTTAGATTATTTTTAAGAAAGAGTATTCTTTTGTGGAAAAGTTACTTACACGTATCTAAAAATATTCAAAATTATATATAAAAGATAATTCGGACATAAAAATTATAATTGTTTAATAATTGAAATTAAAAATATTTAAATTACTGTTTAAAAAATATGTGCACCGCAAAAAATACTTCATTTGAAAAGTTAAATTATGATATTGAAGTACTTAATTTTTTGATAATGTTTAAATGCCAATAATACTTTAAAAATAAGAGATTTACAGAAACTCGTATCTCTAAAAGATTTCTGTATAAGACTTACCTATAATCAAGTCCTGATCCTGACATGAACGCGAGGCATCGTCAATAATATAAAAAAGTCCATCTGGTTTGGTCAACAGGTTGTCAAGAGCCGTCTTATTGTCATAAAAGTTCAGATTGATGGTATCAATATCCTCGGCTTCCATTTCAAGCATTTCGCTGATGAAAATGCGTTGATTATAATGATATTGCATCTGCTCATTCAGCGTATTAATGATCAGCTGTTCGAGGCCATTACGATGGAAGCACTCGAAACCATACATATCATGCACAATAATTGCATTGGTATCGCCGCTATAGGAAGAGTAAACAATTAACTATAATAAACTGTAAGTGGGAGAGAGAGAGATCGGAAAGAATTACTTACAAGACGGCGCGTGGAAAGGACATATTCATGTTGATCCGATTGATAATGAAGTCGACGAGACGCGAGTAAATTGTGGAAGCTACTGCATCTCTGGCATCCCTTGCCTCCTCTGTGGTATACTGTCTTCTCTCCGCAATGCCGCCCTTGACCATTATGAAATTGGTTAAGGACCACATGAATTTCTTCTCATCCACACGAAGCAAATCTGCAATTCTTGAGACCATATCCGTGTTCTCCACCTCCGCATATTTGCCCGACTGACGGAAGCGTATGTTGCCAATATTTAGTATGGCTGATAGCACTTTTCTAACCGTTTCCAACTGTTTGTGACTAAAGTCCAGATCCCGTAGAATGCTCTCGAACTCCTTATAACGTTCCACATTTCCCTCGGGATCGTCACGACGATACTTTAACTTGGATGGTGGCACATCTGGCGGTATGCGTAGATAACGATAATTGCGATCCGCCTTCATATTATAATCCTTGAGCTGATTCTGGTGATTGATAAAGTCATAAAAATAGTAAAATATATGGAAATTATGCTGTGTGCCATCGGTGGTGGCTACGCGTAGCTTTTCCAACATATACATATTGAAGACGGCACCACTCATCTTTCCGGTCTTGCCAAATGTCAGACAATACTGCATGACACAACGTGTGGAGTCATTATTAACCGGAGTTCCAGCATTCACCAACATCAATATGGCTCTAATCGAGCTCTCGACACGTCCGGTCGCACCGCGATTTCCATCTCCGAGATAACAGAGATGCTTGATCAATAGTCGGGCATTGGTCGATTTGCCGGCGTAACTCTCTCCAGAGAAGATCACGTGCTGTGGCTCACGGTGGTGCAACATGTCTTGGTAGGCAATATCTGCCACGGAGAAAATATGCGGTTGATTCTCCGATCTGGACTTGAATTTGTATTTGTCATGAAACTGTGGAGTACAACAACAAGTAAGAATGAAATACCCTGGAACATATTAATATATATGGAATTGAAAATAAGCAATCTGCTTCTTCTCTTTATTCCAATTTTATCATTAATAATTTATCAATTTACCACATTATGCTATGATAATAAGTTTTAATAAAGGTAAGAAGCAGATAGCAGATTCTATAGATCTAGCTCTCTTAATTTTTGAGATTTACAGAAGGATAGAGACACCAGAGTTTATAAATTTGATATATATATAGTATATAGAGTTTTTATGGTTGGAATTGTCGTTTGTAAATTGTAAAAAAGCTGTATTGCCATTCAATTTGGTAGGTCTAGCTCTTAAGATGGTCTTGCCTTTTTAAACTATTACTTTTTATACTTTCGATGTACCCACCTCATTGCTGAACTCCTGCATGATCTCGTTCGAGTTCAGAGAGAGCAGAATGTCGCCTATGAAAGTATAGGACTCTCCCATTTGCATGCGATTGCGCAATGAATCGATGATGCTCTCATCCACAGGATTCTCGAGAGCAGCCAAATCTTCGGGATACATGCGTTCCGGTTTCTCCTCGAAGCGCTTGATATAACCGCGATCCACAAAGAGTTCGGGCTCCTTGTACAACGTCTTGATGTCGCGTGCTAGTTCCAACATCTCGGAGAGATCTGATCTCATCTCGTCCTCATTCTCGATGAGTTCCGTTAGAAACGGATGCTCAACCATCTCAACCATCATGGGGCGATTCTCGGCATTCTTCTCCAGGCACTCGGAAATGAAATCATTGATCTGCTGCGACCAGTTCGTGGGGCGTGTCAAAGTGGGCGGTGGATTTCTCACAATCGAGAACATAGCCCTAGTGGGATGCATATCGGCAAATGGAGCTTTGCCATCCGCCAACTCAATGGTTGTGATGCCCAGAGCCCAGACATCGGCACGAACCGTAATATCCGGCTCCCTGGACTCCATGGCGGCCACAACTTCCGGTGCCATCCAACAGGGAGAACCAATGCAGGTGCCTCTCTTGCCCATTGTCGAGTCCACCTGACGCGACAGTCCAAAATCACAGAGCTTAACGCGTCCATTCTTGGTCAGGAGTATATTATCGCCTCGTATGTCCCGATGGAGCACGTGATTCCGATTCAACTCGATGGCAGCACGGCAAGTTTCCCTAATGATATACGCGATGTGCTCCTCCCGCATGCGACGATCCAACTTGAGCAATCTATTGACCATGTCCACAGCGGTGCCACCAGCACAATACTAGAAAAGGCATGAAAGGATTCATTAGCCAAGGGATTAGTGTCTCAGTCGATTCTGGGACAGACCTCCATGACAAACCAGATCTCATCGGGTCCATTGGGTTTCGACAGCTTGTAGACGCCATAGAACTCGGGTAGATTAGGATGTGCACAGTAATCCCTTAGAGTGCGATACTCCTCCTCAATGGACACCTGATGCTCCTCATCGTAATGCTGAATCTTCAATGCAACGATGCGGTCATTGTCCAACTCCTTGGCCCGAAATACCTTTGCATTGACACCCTGTGCAATTTCCTCATAGATCTCGAATTTATCCGTCGGATCCGGCAATTGCGAGTACGGCAAATACATGTTGATTCACTCACCAGGATACTCACAGTATAAAATAGCTATAGACAAATGCAAAACTTGTAGTTTAATTAATGGGAAGCACCTGCGAGGGTTGCCCCTATTCTTGTAGCTGCTGTAAATTGCATTAGCAATGGAAGAATTGCATAACATTTTCTCTAACTGCATTGCAAGGGCTTCAAATGATTTGAGGTGAATTCTTGGGGTCGGAATTGCGAAATGATGGAAACGTGAAAGACTTTGGTTCGACTGAATAGATTAGTTCAATTTTGGTTGTGCAATCGGTAAATTAACATTAATTAACAAAGTATTTCAATATAAAGAGTATTTTCAAAGTTTATATTATAAACTAGGAAGAACTCCTTAACATTGTTCTTAATAGGTTGATTAAGGATCATACATCCTAAGCACTCGAGATTATAATAGTTTTATGTAAAAAATCTTAAAACTACAGAGTGTTTGATCCATAAATTTATATACTTCTTTTACTTATAACATTTGAGAAAATCTTCCTTTCATCTATTTTTGACACATTAAAAATTTAAAAAATTGTAGCTATACCAAACAAAGTATTATAATTTCTACCATTATTTGCACTTATTTAATTTTATTTGAAAATTATTTTTCTGGTTTTACTAAAATATTTTTTGTTGCAGCTATTGTTGTAAGGATATTGGGTAGCGTATTCTTTAGAAAAATGTACATGGCAGTTCATTAGCATAGGATTTATAAGTTATTCTTTGTAATCCGACCTTTGCTCTGCAGTATTTACCACGGCACAAAGTATTTTTGTTATCCTTTAAGCTCCTTTCTTGTCCTTGTCTGAATAGTAAACCGAACCGACCGCACGCTTGCAGCACGTTCTGCTGCAGAAAGCCAACTGAAAGTTGTGCAAATGGAATCGAAGACTTTTTACTAGACTGAGGAAGCCCCGCAAGGTCGCCAAGGCATGTGAAGACCCCCTCGATAGAGAGGGGTACGTAGAATGCACCTTGGGTAACTATTTAGCCTATCTAATTGAATTAGTGGCAATCACGTGAAAACATGTCGACAACAAACCGAGGTATCAAGCGATAAAATAGAAGGAGTGTATAAAAATAAAGAGGGAGAAAGAGAACGAGAACGAGAAGAGGAAGTGAAAGAAATAAAAGTCAGCTGATTGACAGACCAATCGTTTATCTTATTTATTCGTATTTACAAGAAAACTAAACTAAGCACAAAACTAAACATAAAATGTACACACCATCAAACATCATAAATTAATGGATCAATTTGCTGCTGATGTATTCGTATATTCAGATCTTTAGTAGTCCTATGCGATATGAAATATTTTAAACTAATTAATTGTTATTTTCATAAATTATTTATAGATTAATACTGTTGGTTTTAATATTAACTGCTGCTGCGGTTAATTGAAGAGCAGAAGTCTTTTATCCAGTTCTGATTTGAATGCCATCAGTTATTCAATTGCACACACTTATCCATTCCTCCACGTGGCATTCATCGCATGCCACACTACAGCACCATTGAAATTTACAGCGACAGCGTTCCGCTCGTCGTTCCTTAACTTGGCTGTGACCACGCCCACAGCACAATGAGGCGCAGCCGTCGCTGGTTGTCGTGTTTCGATTGCATTTTCGTCCCACTGTGCCTTAAATTGCAACAGAGAAAGCGATTAGTTAGGGGAATTAGAATTAGGCAACGTTGCCAATTTTCAGTTGGGCGACGTTGCCAAATTTCCATTTATCGGTAGTATGCGATATCGAATCATAATACATTAATTATTTCAATTACTTTTTCAATTAACCATAGAATTAAACTGATGATAAACAATAAGACGCTCAAGCTTTGACATTTGGAAACGATAAAAAATGCAACCATTAATCAAACGTTAGTTTAAATACACCTTTATTAAATACAATTGTCGACATCTATCGATAGCTCTCTCGACAACACGTCGCGAGTCAAGAGAGCTCACGTTGCGGCCATTAAAAAACCATAAATAAACAATTAAGTGCAACTATAAGCAAAGTATCATAATTGGTAGAAGTTAATTGCCAACGTTAATTGCCATCATTTGACTAGACACGGCACATGAATCAAGCGCCTGTTGAATGGGGCATGGTTGCTGTATGTAGCTTGTAGAAGGGGGTTGCCAGGCAGTGCGGGGTTGAGGCACAACAACAACAACAATAGCAACAACAGCAACGACAACGACAACAACAACGACTTTGTTAGCCACCGTCAACGATTAATTATAAATTTGCGTCGTAATTAACACTTTAAACTGGCCCGCAGTCGCAGCGGATTTTGATCATTTGCAAATGTGTCAACAGCAGCAACAACGGCAGCAGCAACAACAACAAAAACAACAACAACAACTAGCAGCAACAGCCACAAAATGGCTAACGAAAATTGCAAGTGGCAGTTAGACGTTCAAGTTGTTGGCTTGTTGTTGTTGTTGTTGTTGCTGCTGCTTGTTGTTGCTGCTTGTTGTTGTTGCTGCTTGTTGTTGCTGCTTGTTGTTGCTGCGAGTACGTGCCGTGCGCATGCGCAACTCTCGACTTTTGTCGTCGCGAATTTTGAGTTATGTGGCATGTTTGGTAGCCCCGTTAATAAATTGCTTTTTTTTTCATGTTGCCCACTGTGGTTGTTGTTATCATTTTGTGGTTGTTGTTATTGTTGCTGTTGCTGTTGCTGTTGCTACCTGGCCGCTGTTAATTTGCATTTGTGATTTAT
Organism: Drosophila sp. st01m; assembly: GCA_018901795.1. Taxonomy (NCBI): domain Eukaryota; kingdom Metazoa; phylum Arthropoda; class Insecta; order Diptera; family Drosophilidae; genus Drosophila; species Drosophila sp. st01m. The sequence goes on from JAEIFG010001638.1 coordinate 5,527,361, forward strand.
TTATTAGAGGCAAATCAAATTTATCGCTTAGCTCATGCCAATAAATCATTTTTAATTAGTTTAACTCGTATTTAGCAGTGTGACCGAATTTTAGCAATTTTTCATAATTAGCCGATATTTTTGAGGTATAGTACTTCCTCTTGAAAGTTTTCACTCAAATTAATCAGATATTTGCAAGATCTGCTTATTGAAAATGTTTGAGAATATATAATTATAATAAAAGTAATATAACCATAACAACAGTTATTCATATACTATTAAATTAATATCAATATGTTTATTATGAATATTTATGAATTGGAATAGGTATATTACAGAATATCCGTTAATAAGTCAAAATTAATCATATTCTGTAATCATACTTAATATAAATAAACTCTTTACATCGTAGAAGTTATTTTAAATTTAATTTCATAATGTTATATTTACATTTGATCATACATGTCCAATTATACTTTGTAGTCTTCCTACTCACCCTGTATATCTGCTCCCAGATCCCGTTCACAGAAGTTCGGGGATCGTTGATAGTAAAAGAGCGACGTCTCCAGCTTTCGTGCCATACGAGCGACGTTCTTATCCGCATTCGGCTGTCGTGTGCTTCGTTCGCCTTCACGATCCCGCTGTGTCTCACGACCCTCCAATATGCCCGACGCATCGGAGGCCACCAAGTCCGACGAGGTCCCGGCCCCGTTGCCTCCATTTGACTTCTTATTGCGGGATCGCTTTAGGACCACAACGGGTTCGCCATTGCCGAGATTCGATTGATCCACCAGGATGGCCTTGCGGAACTGATGCTTCAGCACTTTGCCGACAATATGAAAATCTGGTGCAGATTTCCAGCAAGTCTTCAGTTGACAACTGCCCGACATGCCGTGGCACTTACAGCGGAACTCCATATTGTTGGAGACGGCCTGGGAATCAAATTACGTAATGTTGACAGTTAGAATGACTTTACAACTAAAAACGTTTTATAAGTTGAATAGCATCAATGTTTTTAGGGAGTTTTAATTGAGTTTAAAGGGAATACTTATTTCAAGATGAACTTTCTGAAGAATATAATGAGAAATAGCCTTTAAAGCCTTGTCTGATGAATAGAGATAAGGTGAGATAAGGTTGGGAAGTAACCATTTTTATAAGAACCATTCACAGCTAACTCTGTGCTAAAATCATCTAATTCTACAGACAACGATTTTAATTAAAGGTTAGGTAACAATTGATATAATGTCAATTATTGGCAAATTATTTCAAAAGGTTTTACTTAACAAAGAATTAATCTAACCAGTCGAAAAAGTTCTAAAAATGTTTAGTAGAAAGGTTAAAAGTTAGGACAAAAATAATGCCCATTGAATAACATTACTTTAGTTAATAGTATAATTTCTAAATTAAAAAGACCAACCTAAATTCAACGCTTCTAATTTTATAATGGTTTAACTAATTATCAACATTATTTTGTGTACTTACGACTCTTCCCGCATGATTGTTGTGCAGATTGATTTTGGACTGTATATCGCCAGCTTTTTCGCGACAATCTAGAAACAATTTGGAGTACTCGACGCCAAAGTCCATGTTGTGGGAGCAACCGCCCCATTTCCAGCGACTGGCAATTTTCGAACGTTCATATTTCTTTTCCTCCTCGGGTGTAAGAATCTGATTCGTTTCGAGATATTGAAGAAACTGCTTCTTCTCCTTGTCCAGCGATTGGCGTAGATTCTTGTTAAGCGTCTTCCGATTGATGGTGGGATCACAACCGCAGGACATCAAACGTCCTTGACTACAGGCTCGTGCCACACTGTGTGCCACGCCCGGCAGCCGAAATGGCAAAGGCAAAAGCACTCTCCCGATAGCCTTAACGGATGAGGAAGAAGGAAGAAGGTGGTGTGGAAATCTTGGAATTAGAGTTGTGAAATTGAGCATGTTCTCCCAAGGGATTCCCATGGCAAACGTTTCGGCAAGTTATGCGGTGTTATTTTTAACACTGAATGCCCAAGCGATTCGACCATGGGGAATTGTGCGGCATTTGGCTTTGACATAAGGCTGGACAAGCCGTCAAGTCGCCAAGTCGCCAAGCCGCCAAGTCCCAAAAGTGGGCAGAGAACACAGCCAACTTGGCCTCCAGCTTGTTGCAATCGATCGATTGATCGATACGAGCGATCGATTGCCAGATCAGACAAGTTTTAATGATGCAAAATTTGTGGTCAGCCAGCGAGAGATACAGAGAGGGGAGGGAGAGAGAGAGGATGGTAGAGTGTGGTGGAGAGACCACACCCACCCAGGTGGTTATGCAATAACTGTCAAACGGCTGTCAAAACTGACGTTAATCATGATCGACATGTAACGTCATTGAACGTTACCAAAGTTGGCAACATTTGTCAATCGATTGACATGCAAATTGTCAGCGCCAATCGATATACGGCGACAGTACATATGTCAATGTGACAGGCGTGCATCACTGCGAAATCGTAGCTATAGGATGGTATGGGTTGGGACTGGGACTGGGATTGGGATTGGGGTTGGGGTAGAGCTGTCAAACAATCAGTCAGACGGTCAACTCTGCACGACTCTGTCACTCAGGATGCGCACGAATGCAAATGTCAATGTTGTGACAAGTTGTCGTTGTCGTTGTCGATGTCGTTGTGGAGAGAGAAAGACGATCGATCGATCGATCGATCGATCGATGCAATGCAAAAGTGTAGCGCGCATTTGATTGACGATTAAGACGCCATCAATCAATGCATCAGTGCGCACAGTAGCCATGCCACGCCACAGTTACACTCACTCACAGTCCAAGTCACAATCCCAGTCACAGACACAATCCCGTCACGTCACGCCAGATGCAGTCACAATCATAGTCAGAGACACAATCACAGCCACAATCGCAGTCACAGGCCTTGCAACAATCTCATGCCCATTTGGCGATCTGTGGAGATCGGTGATCGTCGATTGGAGTCTTGATTTATGCACGCTTTGTGTTCCCCCCACAGGCCATTTGCAAATCCAAATCACATCATTGCCAGAGAGTTACATTTGACAATGCCTTGGGGCTGGAGCTCGATGTGACGTGCTTCTTACTGCGCATAAATTGGCAACCGATCGACGATCGCTCCACTTGGCCCCATATATACACTAACAATAACAACAGCAACAACAACAACGACCTGTCTACAGTCCCTGTCTCGTTCCCGAGTCTCTGTTGTGTTGCAATCCCAAGTAATTGTTTGCGACATACGTCGCTCGCTTGTTGTCACATGCATTTGCTTGAACCGAGACTAAGATAAAGGTCGATCGGTTGACGACGATCGTACGTAATCCTTTTACTACTTTTGTACATGGCTGCCTGACTGCCGCTTCCAATCTCGCAGTCGCCGTCGCAGTTGCCGTCGCCGTCGCAGACTCAGTTGATTGACAATAATGCATGGCGAAGTAGCAGCAACGATCTGCGATCTGCATTGACGACAACGACGACGACGATCAACCGATCGACGACCAGTTCCATAAGTTATAGTAGATGTATGCAAAATAGTTGACCTGTCCGTGCGCCGATTCGATTGTCAGTCATTGTGGCTCTCGGACTTGATTTGTTTCGTTTCACTTGGTCGATCGTTGTTTCCCCCCTTCTCCCCCTTCTTCTCAATGGTGGGGGAGGGGAGGGGGGTTGCCTCTGCCCTTATATGTCGCCCCAGTCGACCAAAACGTTGCACGCGTTGCTGTTGCCTGTCAATATTGACTCTCGTTATGTGCCGAGTTCAGTTCGCTGTTTCCTTCCTTATTTAATGGACAGACGGACAAGCGGACAGATCGGCAGACATGTCACTGACATAAGCTTGGGTTTACCATATTGGTTCACCTGAAGGCTAGTCGACAGACGGCAGACGGCAGACGACAGAGAGAGAGAGAGAGAGAGAGAGAGAGAGAGAGAAGTTACTTGGAAGTGCTGCTGGTGTGGCATGCATTTGGAGATTTATGGTTTGGCATTGTTATACTATATTGGCCAATGTTGTTAGCTTCAAGCTTTAAGCCTTAACTTTAACTTTAACCTGTCTCATTTTATGTGTACGCGCATTTGGCCAGATCAAGTTTTCCCCTGCACTTGATGGCAGCCCCAAGATTATGGCCGAATGCAAATTATATGTAGATATGCTGTAATGACATCGTTTTTCTTAATATTCTTTTTTGTTTTTTTTCGGCTTCTGTGCGATTCTCAAAAATGCAAATCGAACGTAACAAGTTGCCTTTAATATTAAAAAATCTAGTTCACATTAAGTTGTTTTACTTTTTAGTCAAAAATAACTGAATAGGAATTGATGATTGTCTATAACATATTTAAATGTGAATCAAACTATCTTTTAAGTAAGTATGGGAATGAAATATTTTGGATAACTCTTTTATTTAATAAGTCATATTTTTGTACTAACTTAAAAATTGTAAGAAAGTTCCTTAATTATCTGGAATCTATTCAATATTGAATAGGCGTAGATATTGAAAACCATCCATTATTTATAAAATATAATTTTTACTGAAAGAAGGTTTGTCTTTATATATAACCTAATACTGAACAGGTTTTCTAACGCTTTTATTTTGAGTTGGTTGAGAGTCATAGTCAGATCTTTGTCTCGCTATGCAAAGTCTGACTAGGTTTAATCCTGTTAACTGACCTTTATTTAAGTTAGGACAGATGTTTCTGGGTTTTCAAAATAAAATATATGAAATTCTTTTCCATTTCTTATTGTGTCCCAAATATATGAGTAGAAACTCATAGATAAATTCGTATCCTACCCCACAGTACACTCTCTATCGTTAAAATTTCGTTCTGTTGTTGTTCTCCTGTCAATGGTTGACTATTGTCGTCTTTCACAGCACAGGTCCGTACATCTTCGATTCTGTCTCCGTCTCCGTCTCCGTCTCCGTATTCGTCTCCGTCTTTGTTGGTGGAGCCATGTCGGCTCCCAAGCGATTCGGTTTGTTCGTTTGTCTCTTGAAATGTCTCGCTGTCGTTTTGCAGTACGTTGTCAGTGGTCGCGGCAGCATCCGTCAAGAGAGATAACAATTTTTTAAATTGAAATTGAATGAAGTGGTTTGCTTACAATATAATTTATACGATGAATGCAAATAAATTACGCCGGACTCGAGTCAACTTGACTGGACTGGACGACTTGACTTGACTTGACTTCACTTGAGAGTTGAGGTTAGCCTTTCCCTTTTACTCGTCGGTCTCCCAGGTAACTCTTCTTGTTTGCCTGTCTCTTTGGGTTTCTCCTTCCCTCCACTTCCCTCCAATTGACTGCCTCACTACCTCACTACCTCACTTCTCACAACTCTTTCTTTCTTATTGCAGCCGCATTGAAATTTGTGAGAAATCTTTTCAACATTGCCACTGTGGGCAGATATCGTTTGCATCTGCATTGCATGCCGCCATTTTGATCATTGCTTGCTGTCTGCCCCATTGTTTTGGCATTTTTACAGCAATTGGATGACGCATAATTTAACTAATGAAGCGCTTGGGAACGCGCCCCAAAACATGCCACAAGTTAGCCTCAGAGCATCGCTTGATTGCCACCTGAGCAATTGTTATCGTTCAAAGTCTCCTTTTTCAAATACCTATATATCTGTGTACTTCATGGAATTTTAAGAAAGTCGTTCAGCTAGTTAAGTTTTAAGGAAACCTCCAGGGGTAAGAAAAACTGGTATGACAGTATTAATTTTAATGCAGATGTATTTCAGAGGTCAAAGATTAAATTACCCAATTTTAATGCAGAATTAATTAAGAGGTCAAATAATGAAAACCCGTTAAGAGGAGAGTTTGGAGAAGTGGAACAACAAATTTAATTTTATAATTTTAATGTAGAATCAATCTGCCAAGGAATTTGATCAGTTTTGACCAAGTTGTCCCATTTTGAAGTTTTTAAAATGTGTCAATGGGAAATGAATAAAAAGTTAAAAAATAAAATTAACTGTCAAATAAAGATGAAATTGTAAGTTTGCAAGAACATTAAGATTACGATAAAGATTTGTTATTTTCAAAAGTGTCAAAGTGTTATCTACTTGTTCTCTATCGAGAACTTGAGACACAAACCATATGAGTCATAACAGTAGTCGGTTGATACAGTTTTTAGCTGAAGATCGGCGCCTGTGATCAACGAGTTACCGCTACTTGCTACCTGGCTAACAAAAGCGGCTAAGAAAGCGGCGACTCTTTGTAGATGGTCAGCTGGAACGCCATCATAAGGCACACGCCGTTCTGTGTAATATAATGCCTCGACAACAGATTAAGATATCAAAGTCAAAGTTCGCACTGCCGCGTTGCCTGGAGATGCACTGGTCACTAGGCTGTGACAAAGGTGCGTCCACTACAAGGCCCAGTTTACAGTACTTGGCCGAAAGCAACACTCTTACTAGCTGCAAAAACTTAGAAACATGATCTAGCCGCATCCACTGGACCTGGACCGGGGTATTAGAGAGTCAGTCATCTAGTGCAGTTCCGCCTTTAGCTTCGTCCCCCATATCCACCTCCACCTCCATCTCCATCTAAAGATTCCATTGCCTTTGCTGTGGTTTTGTTTCATAGCGTGTCTAATAATGCGACGACTAATAGCTTCGGACACTGACTACTGCCTGATCAGGGGACTAAGGTTGTGAGAAGGAACGTAGTATACATTTAATTAGACTTATTGTGTACCCTTTCAAAGGGTATGACAATCTAATGAGCTCTTAAAGTATCAAGTGGGGATGCTAAACTACATTGAATTATTATTTTTTACGTTTCTCTATCGAGTTGATTAAATCGATTTCAGTGAAAGATCGAAAACCGACAACTAATTTTTGCTTATTTATCGTAGTTAAGTTGTTATTTTTGATATTCGGTTGTAATAAATGCCAAAGAAAAGTTACGATTTTCTATATTCGATGCACTATTTTCTGATATATCGATTTTCTATTTCAAAATAGTATCAAATTATGCGTTATGTGTATATTGATGTGATTTATAGAGCCAATTATTTTGACTTACCCAGTTCAAAATGGTTTACTTAGATTCGGTTCTATATCTCGTTCTTTAAATGCGTTCAATTCTTTGCTAAATGATTAGAATAAGTCAATGTCTGCCTAAAACTTGAATCTAAAACTATTTCAACAGTTCGTATGCAAAGTACCTTGCAATGGAGAAATTACTATTAATTATAGAATTTTTTAAGAAAGAGTATTCGAATTGAGGCAAGTCATTAGATAGTTTATCTTTAAGGTTTTTTCTCTTTGCCTAGCGGTTTGCGTGTGGGCCGTTGCTCTATGAACAACCGCAAACTCGTTGACAGTTTGTTGTATTTGCTGTTGTTGTTGTTGTTGTTGTTATTGCTGTTGTCGTTAGTTGGTCATAAAGCGATTTTGTTTGCGTGAAAGCTGAGCCACACTTACTGCACATTTTAGTGTCAGCTTAATGGCTTTTGGGCCAGGCTACTTGGGAGCTTGGAAACTTGGAAACTTGCTTACTTGGGAACTTGGGATCTTGGTAACTCACCTTTCTTGAGCAGATTGGAGGCATGCGGATTGCGACTCTTTGTGCTCAGCGATGAGCAGTTCCATCGATGCCACTGAAACTACATCAGCATAAAAAGCATAAAATTCACAATTAGAATCAGAGAAATGATTAGCTAATGATGCAGCAAACTAAATGGAAACAAATCTGGAAATTCTACAAACATTTCGTATGACGAACCAGAAATGCCACTCAACAAAATCAGCAGCAGTAATTTGCGAGTGTTTGATGGCCATTTCAGATCGTTTTGGTTATTTTAATGGCCAACGAAGTCATTTCAGATTCAAGCTTAAAAAGCAATACAGAAATCTCTACATATAACAGGTAATTAGACTAACCGGAGTGTAAATGATAAGAAAACATAAAGTTGCATTTTCGTTAGACATTTGAAATGCTATACCTGTATCTGGCATTCTCTGATGGCCATATCGAGGCCTTCCAACGCGGCAGCAGTCACATCACTTGCCTTGTAGCATAACTCCACCTGATCCTTGGTCAGGCCAGGCACTGAGCGGCATGTGGCACGTCCGTCCGGCAACCCATACAACCTGCCAAATAAACAACAAATTTATTGTCATCGTTTTTTTCTTTAAATTAGGGAATATTCTTTATACAAGATGCAACGTTATAAATATATTTAGATCTCGAATATTCCAAGTTCAAGTGAACATTTCAACTTTGTTTGTTTCTTGGGTATTAAAGATCCTATATTTAAGGAGATCTCCATCTAAAGATAATAAATTGGCAAACATTCTGAAAAAGGAGAACCAATTGCTGAAAATTAAAATTATAATAATATAGTTTTGGTTGATTTTTTAAATAATTTATAGAGTTGAGCCTAATTGAATATTATTTTTAATTACCATATTTTTAAATAAAAAATTTATCATTTAGTTTTATTTACTACGCTTTGCTCTTTCTTTTTTTATTTATTGATTTGATAAGGAAAGTTAACTATGTTTATCTTCAACTTTTATATTGGCTGTTGCTTGTTGAAATCCAAGCACTACAATTGTAAGCTATACCTCATTCAGAGACATTTAATATGTAAACTTATTGTATTTTCAACTTTGATTTCTCTGTGATTCGCTGTTGAAATAGAAATGTGATTGCAGCAACCGCAGCTAACAATTAAAACAGAATACAAGTCCGAATTCCAATCTCAATTTCAATTCCGAAACTGAAGCCCAGCTTGTTGCCCCACACACACACACACACACACAGACACACACACACACACACAGCAGCAATAACAACAGTAGCAACAACAACAACTTTGCCATTAACCTTGAGCGCCAAAAAACCGCAGACAAAAAAAAAGTTAAAAAAATAAAATGCTTGGCAACAAATTTAATTTAATTTCATTTTATTTGTTTATGTGAAATTTAATTTGAGTTTTGCGGCTGATTTAATCAGCAAGAGCGAAGACAACGCTCAGCAAATAGACGGACGGACAGTAGCTGAATTAAATTCCAACAATGTCATAAATCTCAAGTCAAATCTTTGGTCTATGACTCACAGAACAAACTGCTTAAATGCTAGACAGCGGGGCTGACAAAGAACTCAGTGGTTCATTGTGGCTCTCATTGAACTCATTTAGAGCGCGCCATCGCGTTCAAGGTCAGCGGAGAGGTGTTCTGATCTTGCGCCACAAGATACAGATACAGTATAGCGAGTGGCAGTTGACGTTGAACAACTTCATCGTTGCCACATATAGATACACTTCCACATGATCGCATCGCATTGCATTGCATCGCATCGCGTTGATCTATGACACGCAGATCTGGCAGCCTGGCAGTCTGGCAGTCTGGTTGCCTGGCTGCCTGGTTGCCTGGCATACCGCGCGTATACGTGATGCGCTCCACGATGGCGTCTGCAATGTAGTCTCTTAATGTTAAATCCCTGTTGCGTGCAGAGCACGAAGCGTAGCTAGCGGTGAGGAGAGTGGAGAGGTGGCTGTTAATTGGGGCACGTAGCGCATGTAAAAAATACTCAAATGTAGAAACGTGCCATTTTCACACACGTCCTCAACTGCAACTCAACCTCAACTGCAACTCAACTGAAGTCAAGTCGACTCAACAGCAGATCTGAGGATCTCTCATCAACATCTGTAGCTTTAGCCCATCATTTGGTATGCCATTCACGGAGTATTCAGTCCAGGTTGATCACAATTTACTCCCAAAGTTTATTAAAACAGCTGCAGTTGGATGGAGTTGATGGAGTTGGCCAGGTTGCGACACTCTTTAGCCATGTTAATGAGGTGCAAGTTTTGCTGAATTTAAATAAAGAATAATCATTTCATCTGCAGCTCTATAAAAATATTTAAGAATATAATTACGGACTAAGCATTTAAACTGCAATTAAGAATATCGCTGAGAATTTATATAACCTATTGTTCGCTGAAAATAACGAATATATGAAAGAATTTTAGGTCTTTCATAATAAAAGCAAAAATCAATGCTTTGGAAAAGGTGGAAAGCTGAAGGTGAAAGAACAGCATCTAATAGACTATAAAAAATACTCTTATACAAAGAAAAATTCTATAGCCGACTTTGGGAACTATAGTCCACTAATTCTAAATGTTAAATAATGGCTTAATATTTTACGTCGATTAAATTACTGAAGGAACTTATTGCATAGAATTTAATATTTAAATATAATAATCCTTCAACTCCAAAATATATCTTTTAATTTCCCTGCCTGAAATAAAATATTTATTTATACTTTAAAATTATCAACTGTTCCTTTGGCTTTGCTTTTTGAATATATATTAAATCGAAACTATTTTGATATATATTATATATATTATATATATATATATTATGATTCATTTAGTCACTTAAAATAATAATGAAATGCTGAACAAATGCAATTCAGATGAACTCTTAATTAAATAGTTACAATCGAAAACAATTTAATGCTAAAATCTATATAATTTCTGAGAGACTGGGAATTTTAAAGTTGAGAGCTTAAATTGTTTACATACTAAATAATAGATGAGATTCATTTGCGCTTGGTCAAGTTTTAGGCATTTCCTTTTCAGCACAACATTTGCTCATTTTATTATTATTTAAAACGTCGAAGAAGACAACAACAAGAAACTGAATAGAGAATGTGATAAATTTATTTAATTACAGTGAGCTATGGAAATTGAATGGTAGAATACAGTGGGCACCCTGTATATTTTGAATGGTCGCCACAGATCAAAAGCATTCCTAGCTGTTGCCGTAACTCCGTTGCCAGCCTGCCATGGAATGTATCTCGTCTCGTCTCGTCTCGTCTCGTCGACCGAAAGGCCAAACTTATCCAACCCAACGGAGACTGTGTGTGTGTCTCTCTCCGTGTGTGTGTGTATGTGTGGGAAACAATGTTTATGCCTAACTGGCTTAGATTGCCAACTGATTTGATGTAGCTCGTAGTTCGTATGTGGACACGGCATAAACCGACAAAAATCCTTGATTTATGCACGAGCTACCGTTTGACAGGCCCCAAGTAGAGGCCTCGACATGAGAGCGACTTTTGGCGGCGCCTCTAAAAAGTCTTTTGCCACACATTTCAATCTTTTTATGGCATTTCAATAGAACTCTCTGCACCGCAGAGCGTGAGAAACCAAAAATTATGAAAATTAAATTGAAATTTATTTTCTTTTTTATTTTTTAGCAGACATCGTGTATTTTACTTATACCACATATATGTAGTATATTATTTCAGATATTAGTTTATCGTGGCAACAGTTTTTGCCTCTGATAAGCAGCAGCATCCGCGTCCTGCCATCCAAGTGTTGGCTACATTTTAAGCCATGGCTAACAGATCGATAAATTTTATAAGCGAATCAATTGCGTCTGTTATCGCATCGCGTGAAATACGCAAAGTCTCAACATCGACATCGGCATCGGCATCGGATCGAAGGATCCGATCGAAGACTTGATCTTCCAGTTGGAATTGAAGCTGAAGCTGAAGTTGATGTTGGTTTACTGCATGAGTCAGCGACGTCGGTTCCTCGACTTTGTTGCCTTATCAGTTTTATTGAATTCACAGCAACAGCAGCAACAACATCGAGAGGGACGGCAACTAAAAGCCATACGCTTTATAAAGCTGTTAACAAAATGTGCATCAGTTTAAATTCTTTATCTGAAAGACGTCTGGCAGATGGCTCTCAGCGATGCCCAGCATTGCATATCTCTCAACCAATTAAAATGCATTTTGCCAAGAAGTTTTCTTTTTTTCTTTGCTGTCTTTTATTTCTTTAGTATTTTGGTTTTCTTCTTTTTTTGATTTTAAGTTTGCGGCTTTTTAAATTGCAGTTTTGTTTGCTTGATTTGTAGCTTGCGATAGAGCAACGAGTTCAGCATGTCGATTGCGACTTTGGAATAAACTGAAAGGGCTAAAGCCAAATTACGGACTAAATATTTATGCACAGCACTGTGAAATTAAGTCACTTTAGAAAGGGATTTTGTAAGCTGTTAGAAACAATTGTAAATACGCTCTAAGTAAGTTATTACTCTCTCTTCAACATTTCTTATAATCAGTTGGCTAATTTTTAGTTTCGTCTTCCTTCATTTCTCACCGTCTCACTAAAAATATTTCTTCTTAAATAAATATCCTTCTGTTATTTAAATTTACTATGCTTCAATCGCTTAAAGTTATAAACAGCAGACTTAATTTCCTAAAAGTTCTAAGAAACTCCATTAAGGTAACATTATTTAGCAGCTACTTACTACTTTTATCTGCTATTATTGACTTCTATCTAAGATATGGCAGTTAAAGCCGCGCTCAACAATTTAAATAAGCATCAAAGTGTTGGCAAGAGGCAACTTTCTCGCCGAGAGATTGCCGATCATTTTGCAACCAATTGAGGCAAGTTTATCTCGTTGGCTGGCGATAAGAAAATGCTGCAAATTTAACAAGTAATTAAATGAGCTGCCAGTTAAACTTATACGGTGCACGGTGTACAGTGTACAGTGTACACACTTAAGATCTCAAGGCAGCTAAAGTAGCAGCGACTCATAAATAAATTCAAGTCAAGTCGTTGCGCATACGCCATGTGATGCAGGCGACAAGAGAACACTTCAAGCTGCATATGTGTGTGTTGTTGTTGCACCCAATTAGGATTTGGCTGCTGCACATTATGCACTGCACTTGCCAGCCTCATTTGGGGGCGTGGTTGTGTGTGTGTGCGTGTGTGTGTGCTTCATTTGCATTTCAAACGAAAAATTGTGGCAAGCTGCAGTTGCAGTTGCCTCATTATGCGCTGCAATTATGACGTTGCAACAACGAATTGCAGTCTGCTCTTCAACTTGCATTGCTGCTGTCTCGAGTTGTTGTTGCATGGGGTTGTCAACATACTTTTTTGCTTGTTGACAACACAACAACAGCAACAGCAACAACAGTAACAACGAGATTAACAAGCTGCAACTACTAGGCAAGTTAACCATTCAGCCAACCAAACAACCAAGCCACCAAGCAACCAACCAACCAGGAGTCAGTCAGTCAGTCAGCCGCACCTGGAACCTGGAACTTGCAACATGGACAGACAACAGCTCTCTCGTCCGCCTGACTGCGCACACAATCCAAAGTTGGAGTCGGAGATGGAGATGGAGATGGAGACGCACACGGAGACGAAAAGGGAGCTGGAGACGGAGGCCGATTGACAGCGCCAGGCGCATTATAAGGCCTCAGTTCCAGGGACCACCCTGCAATTGAAATCAACTCAATTGTGTAGGACGAGTTGCAATAATGACAACAACAGCAGTCAAAAGGGAGCCTGCAAGCGGAGCTGTTGCAAGTTGCCAGTTGCCAGTTGCCAGTTGAGAGTTTGCAAGTTAGCTCTGGTTGGATACCAGATGTCCAGCAGTGGCCATGAACTGTTCAAAATGGCGTTGTCTGCTTTGCCAGGTAATTCGCAATTTGGTCTAAACGCTGCAGTTGGTTGCATTTCTGGAATTGAAGAAATGCTTCTAATAAAATGAATGGAATTGGCTAATGTGAGATTGATATTTATCATAAATATTTAAAAATATTTTGAGATATCTTTCATTTAAAGAAATCGATTTTTTTTTGTGTATAAAATATATTTGTAGACTATTTTTAAATTGTTTATATAATAAAAAGCGAATTTGAATTTTAATTCTTTAGCAAATTTAAAATTTAAAATCTTTATAAATATGTTTATCAAAAATAAGGACACTTATTGTTCTCAAAAAAAAGGGATTTTTTGTGAAATTTTTTAAGAATAATAATAATGTTGAGTACATGATACATGATACATGAAATATAGTTTCAAATAATATTTAAAAAAATGAAGAGAGGACAAATTTGACCTCTAAAATGATTGAATACCAATAAAATCATATTACCTAATGTAAATGTTTCTCTTATATTCGAGTGCATAAATAATGGAAGTATATAACATACAATATAAATCGTTTACTTTAATACAAAGAAAAAGTTAATTTTCTTCTAAATCTGAACATAAATTGTTGACTGGAAGAGCAGATTAAAATGCTCTTAACAATTAAATGCATTTTATTTTCAAAGTAAAATGATGAGCTCTTAGATTGTATTTGAAATATTTTTTGGATCTACTGAATTTTAAAATTTATTTGATTTACTTTGAAAATATTTCCAAAAATATGATTAACATTTTTAGAGAACCATTCGACTTGCTTACAAATTAACAATAATGTTATATATTTTAAAATACCAAAAGTCACCCCCAAAAGAGCAAGAATTGCTAGAAGCGTTGAAGGTGAGAAGTTGAAGATAGGTAAACTGATCAATCTTAATGCTAGATCAATATTAATTATGCCAACACCTTTGGCTGACAGTTTTCCGGAGCTGAACGACGTGTAAGTCTTGGAATTGATTAATCTGTCTGACTCGACAACTTAAAGTGCTGTTGTTGTCGTTGTTGTTGCCACTGCTGTTGTAGTTGTTGTAGTGGTTTGTCGTTCAATTAATTAACTTGCCACTGACAACAAAAACAGCAACAGCAACAGCAACAACAACAACATGAGCAACAGCCACAAACGGCGACGCTTGAGTTAATTTGTTGACAGGCGATTTACACCTTTTGAATTTTGCTTTACATAAGTCGGAGAGCGTGTTGATGGATACGTAGAGTAGTAGATACTCGTGCATGGGATGTATCTATAAGATACACTCGCTCGCCTCACTTACCAGCGTGTGCAGCAGGCCAAGATAATCACAACAATTAAATGCAAATGGCAATGACGCGACGGCGGTTGTGTGGCAACAACGTTGTTTCCTCCATTGCTGTTGTTGTTGCTGTTGTTGCTGCTGCTGTTGTTGCACTGTGTTTGTGTCTGTGTCGTGGCTGCTGTGGTTGCTCCAACTGTTGTTGTTGTTGCTTGCCACGCAGTCATCGCTCAGCTTTGATTTGCATAAATTTTCATACAATTGAAGCCTAATTTTTAATTGCTGAACATTGTTGTTGTCGCGTTGGTTGTTGCTCTTGCTGCTGTTGTTGTTGTTGTTGTTCACACTAGTTAGTTGGCAGGTTTCTGTGCTGGCTTGCTGAGGCAAAGCAACAGCAAACATTTTGTAGAACACATTGAAGAAATTTCATAAAACTCTTCACATAACACACAACACACTTTAAACTTTCATTTCCATTTTCGTCATTTATTTGATATTCGATATTTATTTCTTCTGTTATATTTAACACAATTTTTGTAATATTTTCACACACCTTTTCCGTGTGCAATTTTCTCACATTTTCCGTTGGTGCCACAATTGCCGTAGATCGCGATCGTGACCAAAGCGCCAATAAACATTGATCTTTCAGCTTTGGCTTTTTCAGCTCAGGTTTTGACTCTCTGGCTACTGGCCAGCTGGAACTCCCTTTTTTGTGGCCGTCTTCTTGTAATATTAGTTTGTTACCTTCTTTTTCTTACTTTTGCATTTTTTCTTCTGTTTTTCTGTTTATTTACAAGCGGTTTTACTGCGCTTTGCGATCAGAGTCTGGTCTGATTGGTCCGCAGTTTTCTCATCCTTTTTTTATTCTTTTCTTATAGTTATTTGTTTTACTTTTTTGTTGCTTTTGTCTGGCACACGAAGATTGCTTCTGGGTGGCTTTTCTTCTAAGCTTTTTTCTCTGTCGACATTATGCTATTTAGTAAATTTACTTTTGAAGAATGGGAAACTTCAGTAATTGCTGCTTAATGACTTTTATATAAATTTATTTTCTGGTTTTTTGGTTTTTGCATTATTTGTATAAAATATATATTATTTTAGCTTACTAAATTTCCCAATTTATTTACGATTACTATACTTTATCAAATTTTTGCTTATAAGTGTTACATTTCTGGTGTAATTTATTTATAATTTGCGTATTAAATAATTTTTTTCTGGTTATAAGAATTCTCTTTTAAGTGTTTTGAATTATTTCCTTAAATCGTTTTTTAGGCTTCTCATTTTAGATTAAATAAATTGTTTTTATTATTTATGTTTATAAAAGCTTTTTCCGTTTTTGCTATTTTTACTTAAATTTTGAATAATTTAATTATTACTTTTATTTTATTTTCATTACTGTTATAGAAAAGTTTTTTTTTTACAGAAACATTGGTTTTTTTTATTTTATTTATAGCTGCATTATTACATTTATTATTTTTGTGGAAATAATAAATTTATTTACAATTTATTTATTTACCGCATTTTACTTTATTCAAAGTAAATATTTATAGATAATTCGAACGTTGAGAAGTAAAAACTTTTGCAATTTTTAATTTATTAATCGCATTTATTTGCAAATGAATTTGAAAAACACACATTCATATTTTATTAATTATAAAATTTATAAAAATAATTTAATAAGTATTATTTTATTTCAGTTGAGATTTAATTATGCTTTGAGTATTCCTTGCACCTCAAGATAATTTTTGCTTTGCTTGGAGTAAAATCTATTTCACCAATTTGACGGAAGACCCAGGACACAAAACGTCCTGTCACCGAAGCGCGTGGCACGACTATGAGGCAAGAGCCGAGTGCGACAGCCTCTAAATGCAAATGAAAATCA
This sequence comes from Drosophila sp. st01m, assembly GCA_018901795.1. Taxonomy (NCBI): domain Eukaryota; kingdom Metazoa; phylum Arthropoda; class Insecta; order Diptera; family Drosophilidae; genus Drosophila; species Drosophila sp. st01m. The sequence continues at coordinate 5,543,923 of JAEIFG010001638.1, forward strand.
AAAATTGAAACAGAAGCTGAAGCTGAAGCTGAAAAACGCTCGAGAGCCTGAGCTGTGGCATCGTCCTGTGTTATCCTTGCAGCGCCAGCAAACGTTCATCATAATGTTGATGATGTTGCTGATGATGATGCTGAATTTGCTGATGATGGAGATGGAGATGAAGATGATGCTGTTATGCGCGTGCCTTGACTGATGTGCGCCCGTCCTTGGGGTGGCTTCAGTGTTGTCCTGCCTGTCTGTCTCTCTGTATGTGTGTGTGTGTGTGTGTGTGTAACTGGGAGTGTGTGTGTGCTCCTGCGGGCTGCACAGCGACTGGCTGGCGAAAGTACAATACATCAAAGGACACACACAGCCAGCCACATTGAGGCAGGGCCGAAGCGATTTCGTGTGCATTTATCGCATGCGAGATAACGATGCATCACTACCACTCCCCTCTATTCCGCAACCTCCCCTTGGCATCTCTTTATGCCCCATTGACTTGTGTATTGCACTTGCGGCCTAATTAACACAAAATGCATTTACAATGATTGTGGATTTAGTGTCTCGCTGTCGTCACCTGTTCTACCCCAATTTGTTAGCTTAAAGCTCTTTAAAAAAATAAAACAAAAAATACAATAAAATGAAAAATGAAAACTGATTAAGTGGCATTGTTGTTGCAAGGGGGCAAGGACACGCGACTGAGTGCCACTTCAGTTGAACATCAAACATCAAAGGATTAAAGCGGCAACAAGAACAGAAGTGAAACTGGCGCAGTTCAAGGACTCCAATTATTGCATTCGTTGCTTTTGTTGTTGGTGTTGTTGGTGTTGTTGTTGCCGTTGTTATCATTGTTGTTGTCTTTGAAATATGCTAATTTAAACAACAACAAAGTGCTGAGGATAAAGCAATTGATTCGCGTCTACTTCCTAGTTTCTAAGAAGCCCCAAACGACCTCGAATGTGGGTCGTTTCTATGGGTGTAAGTGTAACTGTGTGTCTCTGTATGTGTGTGAGTGTATGCATATGTGTGTGAGTGTGAACTTAACCCTCTGACCTTTCACTTGTGCTTCACTTGTTACACTTCAAAGGATGCGACTGCCGCAAAAGCAACACTTGTTGCCAGTTGCATTTGCCAGCAGCACAAATTGTGGCAACATCTTTGTTTTTGCAACATATGACATTATGATAAGTTCAACTAATTTTGTGGCTATTTAATTTATGATAATATGGTTTTTTATGGTAATAGTTTATGATAATATGGTGCAAATTTAAGCAGCTGCGATTTAACATTAGTTTTACAGCAAACTCATTGAATTGTAAATAATAAATTTATTCCAACATTAACTAATTTTTAGCTCACTTAATTATAAAATATATAAACTAATATATATACAATTAAAAATGAGAAAATAGTCGAAATGATGTGAATGTCATAATTTTGAAATTCATAAAATATAAAGTTGTAAAATGCAAAAATAAAATACATTTTATTATCTTGGAGTAGGTAATGTTATTTATTATGTAAGAAACTGATATATAATAATTCTTTTAAATAATAATAATTTTAGTATGCTGATTATTTGCTTAGTTAATGGATTAATTAGACACTTACGTTAAGCACTTGGGCATTAAGTTTATGGCCAAGCTAACCAGCCAACTGCTTTGACAACCACAACAACAACAGCAGCAGTAACAATAAGAATAATAGCAACAGCAACAACAACAATTAAAATAACAACCACAACAAATTTGAACATCTTTCACCGCATGCAATTGCCATGAATCACCATTACCTGGTTGTGGCTTCAGCTTCAGCTTCAGTTTCAGCCTCAGCTTCAACTTCTGCTTGAATCGCTGCCTCTGGCTGTGATTCTTATTCTGGTTATGCTCTCCGATCTCGGGACTGACTGTGGTTGCGTGCCTCTGCCACTGCCTCTGCCACTGCCGCTGACTGTGGCGACACATCCATCAATGTGCCGTTGACATTTGCAGCGCTGTTGACAACAATTGTCACAATAAACAATACAACCACGACAAGCAGCAGCCGGAGCAGCAGCAATAATGATAGCGGATGAGGATGAGCCACAGAGCAGACGGACACGTGACAAGGCGGGGCCAGGGGGCATGCAGCATGATGCATGCAGCATGTAGCATGCGGCATCATGATGATGATTAGTTTGGTAAGTGGCAGCAAGAGGAGTGCGCATAAATTACCAAAAGGATTAAACAACGAGACAGCTGAAAATGAAAATGAAACTGGCAACTGCAACTGCAATCGCTAAAGGGTTGTTGTTGTTGCCCCTGATGTTGTTGTTGCTGTTGTTGCTGCTGTTGCTGTTGTTGTTGAGCATGATAAATATGCAGTGAACTGTAAGGGATTCCCAAACTCAGCCAGGGGTTGAGTAAAGGAGGGAGGAGGAAATGCCATTGAAATTAAAATCAGATCAATTTCACAGATATTAACATATTTTGTCGGCCGGGGCAAGTGTTGATATCTGTGTTTGTCTAAGGTCCTAACGAGGGGGGTTGCTTTTATTTGAAAATTAGCTCTAGGGTATGGAAGGGCATATTAGTTCAGTTGCAGAAATATAAATAAAGAAACTTTAATTCTTTATTATTTTTTAAATAGATTGTGAATGTTTCATATAATTAATATGTAAATATGTAAATACTCCTAACTTTACAATATTTACACTTGAAAATAATTTATTATTAAAAGTATATTTATAAGTCTATCTATTTAAATGTATTTTTTGATGTTTGAATTATCATATAAGTAGTCTACATCAAAGTTTAGTTATAATTGCATATTCTATTTTAGATTAAATGTATTTCTTCATTTTAATTGTCCACTAAAATATCATTTAGTTAAGAGCTGTTTAAATAAATTCATTTATAAATTAAATAATAACAAAATTTAATGGAAAAACCATTTCAATAAGGAGCATGCCAATAGTCGAATAGGGTTCCAATTTAATTTCGTATTGTGCTCTTAATTAGCTGAGGGTTGAGGGTTGTCTTGGCATAACAGATATTACAATAGATTAATCCCAATGATTTCCATAATATGACAATTCCCACGCGCAGCGCATGAAAACGTTCATTGTTTTTCATTTTGTCTTCGTTTTCTTTTTTGTCATTAGTTTTCCAAGCTCTACACTGGCAATTGCAGGTGCGCCTTAAAGTCCAAAACAATTTGTGCTCATTAAATGGAATAAAATAATGATGAAAAACAACCATTTTAATGGCGTTGCCCAGGGTTACAGGAAGGCAAGACAGCGAGAGAGACAGATAGTTAGAGAGAGAGAGAGAGAGACAGTGAGGGAGAGGGACCCATAATTTAGTTAATTTTCGGTTGGTTGTTGCTGAATTTAATTAACTCAACGACGACGTTCATAAATCCCGAAAAGCATTTCAAAATGACGCAAATTTTGTGCTGCAAATATTTGCGCAAAGTAAGAAATAAAAATAAAAATTAAGCGAAAATTAATCAAAGTAAAGATGAGACAAGTAGCAGAAGGAGGAGGAGCAGCAAGAGGAGCAGCAAGAGGAGCAGGAGGAACAGGAGGCCAACCTGACGACATAACAAACATAACTCGACGCATTCCGCGGGGCCAAAGTGGCACAAGGTAAACCCAAAAGCCAAACCCAAAGGGCAACCATTTCCAGTCCCGATTCGATGCGATTCAAGTCAATTCAAGTCGATGCGAGTTGCGTTCGCAGTATGGGAAAAATTCCGTTGGCCTCCAATCAGCGGACGCAGTTTGCATTGCTCCGACATGAAAAAGAAATCAGTGCAAAACGCATTGGGTTCGCTTTTTCGGATGGGTTGCAATCGCTTTTGGGGATGCCTCCTCTTGTCGCGTCTTGTCTTTCACCTTATCGTCCAGTCCAGTCAACAGTCAACAGTTGACCGAATGTGTGGGAAAATTTCTCATTTTTAATTGCACTTGGCCAGGCCCAAAACACAGCGACAGACAGACGGACAGACAGACAGACAGGCAGCCTGAAGTTTAAAGGAGTCTGTAAGCTGTGCATTAAAGTGGCGACTGTTCCTGTTCCCGTTGGCCTGTAAGCCTGTAAGCCTGTTAGCCTGTTAGCTCCTGGCCCACCTACAAATCTCGCCCAGCTGTTGGCTCAAAGCGTCTGCATGCCGGACGCGCCATTCTATGAAAATTCCTGGCAACGTCGCAGCCGCGGCTGGCATCCCAGCAATGCCTCCGTCTAAAACTATGCAACCACTCCAGCTCAGCTATCTTTCTCTTCCCACCACCTCCCTCTCTCTCTCTCTCTCTGGAGCCAAGGAGGAAAGGGAGGCAGTGGCACTGGGTGCGCTCAGGGGGCGTTGCTTTGCGCAAATTACAATTAAAAATTGTTTCAAGTGGTTTGCAAACCACAAGACGCACACAACCTCAACGTATGTTGCTCGAATATATTCGAGGGATGGGCAACAAAATGCTGTAAATTCTAGTCTAGGAAATTGCTGTACATTCCTAAAGACTTTTATTTCTTTAACAAATAACTGCAACTTGACTAAAATTTGTATAAATTTTAAGAAGAAGTCATCAGAAATGACAGTAAAAGTCTCTTTTAAAGGATACTTTGGCCAATTTTAATTTCTTAAAATTTACTAAGTATTTCTGCTTAATGTAATTATTATTCATTATTGAATCGAACTGAATCTGAACTCATTCATTTCTGCTTAATATATTAAACATATTAGATCATAAGATATCCAAAAATGTTGATAATTTAATCTTATTGAAGCATATCTTTACAACTTTAAATCTAAGCTTCTACCTGAAATATTTTGAATAAATTCAATATTTCATTTTGTAAAAAAGATCTATAATTTTTTAATATGTAATATTCAACAATATATTCAATTTTTTTGTAAAATAGATCTATGATATTTTATATATGTAATATTTTCTATATTCAACACATTTAAATTTTCATAATATATTTAAGACTCTATCATGTTATTCTTCAATATTTGAGTTAATAAAGATTGTAAATGGTATAAAATGTAATTATTCCATCAATAATTTGAGTAAATAAATCATTTTTGAATTTTCCTGCAATATTTTACAACCCTTTTCCAAGAAGAAGAAGAAGAAGAGGAAGATCATTAAAAAGTGCACAACACTCAAATGTTGACTCTGGCGGCCATCTTGAGTTTGTCAGCCAACCAGAAGAAGTGGAGATGGAGCTGAAGTTGCAGTTGCAGTTGAAGATGGAGTTGTAGCTGCAACTTGCTCTTGTTGTTGTTGTTGTTTATGACATTGATGTGGCGCTGTGGCAGATGACGAATGCGGGCAACAACAAGTTGCAGCAACAGCAACGGCAACAGCAACAACAGACGGGCAACAGTTGGTGGTGCAGCTCTTGTGGCATGCCATTGCCAATGGAGACAAGGAGCCGCTCACATTCTCTCATTCATTGGGGCACAGGGCAATGTTGCCACACCATATGGCGCCCGCAACAACCGACTTGCCGCAGGGCACAAATTGTGGCAATGGGCTTTGATTTGCTGTCAGCTGCAATGTCTAAGTGTGCATATGTGTTTGTGTACATATATGCATGTGAATGTTTCCTTGCAACTTCATTTTGTTGGCATCCCCCGTTTGGGGCATGACGCATGCGTCGGCACACAAAATGAACGCGACGTGTTGTGGGTGGAGCCAAAATCGAAATGAACGCACGACAATCCAAGTGTGTGTGCAACAGAGACAGACACAGAGAGAGAGAGAGAGAGAGAGAGACGGAGCGAGGGAGAGGTGTCTAGATTGTGGAGAGCTTTAAGCTTTAAGCTTTTACAGCAGCGCAAGTTGCAAGCTTTTGCCGTTGCAGCTTTCAGGATGCCACACAACCTTGCCAGATGGCGCCATTAATCACTGTAAATTCACGTTCCCGGCTTTCTGGCTGCGCACGCGCACAGCTTATGAAAATTATGAAAGATTTACATTAATAATTCTTACAAAAGCCACACATAAATAGCCGCTGCAATCTGCGTTGCCAGCACCCCCTTCATCCCCTCCATCCCCACCATCGCCTGGTCCCTTCCTCTTTCCTCGCACGCTCAGCACTCTTTATTCCTGGTCAGTTCTGGAAACACAATAACCATTTTTATTAAGCGACAATCAGCGCGCGCTGCGCGATGCCTTCAATGCTTCAGGCTCCAGTTCACTGAGTAAGTTGTTGGCCTGGCTAAGACTGCAACTCCAACTCCAGTTCCTTCTCCATCCTCCATCCTCCATCCTGCTCCGACTCTGGGGAAGACTGCCCGCTGAGCATGCGTGCGGGGCTCTTGCATGCAAATGGAATCACTTTATTAAACAGCTTACATAATTCATGTGCTGCACATTTAATTTAAGGTCATCAGGCCGGCCGACTGGACAGGATGAGGCTTCAGACCTAAAAGGCTTCGTCGTGGACTTGGAATGGAACCTGGACTGAAGCTGCGTCTCTCTGTGTCTGTGTTTGTGTCTCTGTCTCTCTGGTCTCTTTCGCAGCATAATGAAAAAGTCAGTGTAATAATTTTTAAATGTTTGTAAAAATAGGTGTAGACAAGTTGAAATTTATTATGCCAACGTTGTGGGGAACGTGCAACTTGCAACGTGCAGCGTGCAGCGTGCAACTTGCAACGTGGGCAGTGAGCAAGCGCGGAAGTATTCGATAGTTTTGGACAAGAGATGAGCAGCCGGAATGCAAAAGCGTGGGTTGCAAATGCAAAAGACATTACAGTTAATAATACGGGATGTCTTAAGATAGAACGGGGAAGTAAACCGAATGAAGGATACAGAAAATAACAGAAATGAAACAAATTAAAGTAAAGTTGGTAATAAAAACTAGCAAGAATATAACAGATTACAAATAATGATGATAAAATAATATAAATACTATATAAACAATAAATAACAAAATAATTCTAATAATAAATCCATTGCAGACTTTACTTTTTTAAAATTGATCTAGTTTGTAAATTTGCAAAAAGCGTATAGAAAATTGATATTAATTTCTCGTAGCAATTCTGGATTGAAAAAATGAAAAATGAAAAGTGAACATCATAAATAAATAGTTTTTAATTTTAAGGAAACTTATTATTTAAATAATATTTAATGGGAATTTTAAAAAACATATAAATTTTAGTGAATAACTAACTTAATTCCAATAGCATAAGTAATTTTTCTTTTATATTCCATGTTATCTGAATGCGAAATGTGAAAAATCTGAAACGGAAAATTATTTCCTATGGAATATAGAGTTGAAGTGAAATACAAGTGAGTTGAAAAAGAATTAACTAATGACAGACTCAAAAAACACTTGCAAATTGAGGAGAAGAGAGCTGCAAGTATAAGAGGAGCACAGAAATTGAGTAAATAACCAAAAATACTCCATTTCAAAGACTTAAATATGGCATCAGTGAAAATAACTGAAATTTGGATGCCTGTAAGCTGGAAGAAGGAGAAAGAAGCCACCTTGCCTGGCTACCCACCATGACTGCATTAAAAATCAACTTAATTTCACTGCCCATGGGGTCAGTTTTATGGGAAACACAAAAACACACACACACATAGACACACATACACTCAAACACACACATGAGAGAGAGGTGATCGAAAAAATGAAACGATGAAGACCTCCAAAGTGGCAAAACACGAAATGGCAACAAAAATCATATTTTCACAGGCGCTTGGCGTTTGCGCAGAACTTCGCACTTGAGCACGCGGCGGGCAGAGGATGTTGAATCTGAATCTGAATCCGAAACTGAAGATGGAGTTGGAGCAGAAGTTGGAGAAGGAGTTGCAGTTGTTGATGGAGTTGGAGTGTGGGCAGTAACGGGGCTAAAAATCGTTCAACTTGAGCGGTACCTGGGACCTGGACTTGTATATATTAGGGTGCATCGATATGTTTAGGCCAAAAATAAAAATGGATAAATGGTAACTCAAATTGGTAAACTACGGTCAATTCTGATCTGAATTCAACATAAAATCATTATTCTAAAACAGATGTTTTTAAAAAGAAATCAAAGTTTTAGAAACCAATTCGAAATCGTCACCTTTTGAGTGGAAAATATATTTTATTTTTCTTACAATATTGTTATTAGCATATTTTTAGTGTTTTTAGTCCAATCCTGACAAGAATGTTATCAAAAATCTTGAAATAGGACGAGGACTTTTAATATTTCACGGAATCAAAGAGCAAATTTTCCTTTAAAATATAATTTTCGATCATACCAAGACAAATTACACAAAATTGTGCAACTCAAAAAGCGGGAACTAGAAATTGATTTTAGAACTATTGTTGCTTGGGCAAAACATCGTAGAATTGATCGTAGATTACGATAGTTGGGTTATCATTTTTTGTTAAAAAAAAATAACAGTCGATGCACCCCAGTGAATATGCCCTGGTCCAAACATACGCAATTATGTGTTTTTTATGAACTCAGCTCCATCCTTGTGGGTCTGTTCTTACCTCCAATCGGGGGGTCCGTTGCGCACACGCACTCTCTATATAATTTTAACACATGCTGCGTTTTCGGCCTTTTTCCCATTTCTTTTTTCATTCCTTTTTGGCAAAACATTTCCCATTTGGCCCTTGACTGCTTAATAACTTTATTTAGCTTAGAACACTGTAGTTGTTTGTGTTTGTGTTTGTGTTGCTTGTCTGCGTTGCTGGTGTGTGTGGCTTGTGTGTGGTTGCAACACAGAACTGTTTGGGCCATCAGTCAGTCAGGGCGGCAGTATTAATTAGTGCGGTAGTCCTTTGTGGCAGACAGCAACACACGATTGCCCTCTTGTCTCTGTGTGTGTGTTTGTGTGTGCGTATTATTTAGACATCAGGACGTTGATTGATGAGCTCTGAATCGCAGTATGTGTGCCATATTATATGTTATTTGTATTTGTATGGGTGTTAATGCCCAACTAATAACATTTCAAGCTGAGCTCAAATTAATTGTAAGCTGGCTACACTTGTCATTTAATGGCCAGAAGAATAATACATGCAAACAATTAAATAAATAAGCTAATAAAAATGTGATGCACTTAACAATTATTTTTACTTATTAAATAATATATTTTTATTCACTAGCAGCCATAAAGTCGTTTTACAGTTAGGCGAGTAGCTAACTGGACAAACTAAATAATTCGCATATTTTAGCAAAATTAATTAACTATCTTATATATTTTAATATTTTATTTACTTTATCAATTTTGGTGCTTGCTTTGTATAAGTTGAAAATTTAAACTTTTTATGTGCTAGAGAGTGTCCTTAAACCTTTTTAATATATTAATTAAACATTATATTATTAATAAAAATAAATTAACTACAAAGCTGCAATTGCTATAGAAGTTAAATACACATTTGCATATTTTTAAACGGCTTTCAAATTAAATTTTCTTTCCGTTTTTTTACAAGTGACGCAGTGAAATTTAATTGCTCAGTGCATATAAAAATTGTGTGCCAAGGTTCAAATTGTGTGCAGTGAAAGTAAAGTGTAAAAAGTCAAGTGCAGTGAATGTGGATATTTAGGAAAGTGAATTTACAATTGTTAAATTGAAATCTAAAATGTGCATTTTATGAATGTTGTGGATAGTAAATGTTTTAAAGAAAACATTTTTCCCACAAAATTTCGGTGGAATTTGAACTTTATTAAAAACGAAAATTATAAAAACTATTATAATTATATATTGAAAATATTATCTACGTTAAAAATATAAAAAGCTAATTTCTGCAAAATAGACTCTGTAATTGGATTTTTATGATACAATTTAATGTGCGAGATTCATAATAAAAAAAACTAATACATATTTAAAATAAATATTTATGTATGTCTTTATATGCACTTGTCTTTTATAACCCTTTTCGCAGTTACTTTACAAGGTAAATTAGCAGTTTCCGCAATAAAAATAAAAATGAACGCCACATGCAACAATTAAACAATTCATTTATCTTAATTTGTCTGCAATTTCTCTCCCTCCCATCGCTCCCCTCCTCTTGCACTCTCACTCACACTCTTTCTCTGTCTGTTACTCTGGCATTCACTTTTGGATCTCTTTCTGGCTGTGAGTTTTGGCCAGCTGTCTTCTTCGTCGGCTGCTGCGTTTCCTTCTCTGTTCCCTGTGCATTGTGAGAAGTTAAAAAATTTGAAATTAATTGCTGCGCCTGTTGCTCCTTTGACTCGTTGCTCTTGCGCTTCCCCTTCCCCTTTCTCTACCTCTACCTCTTCACCATTCCCTTCCCTTGCCTCTTGCCTCGCTCTGGTGTTTTATTTTTTGTGCTATGTCATAATCTTCACACCCAAATCGCAGGATCTCTTGGCCCTGAGAGAGACGAGAGAGAGAGATCGCCGTGCATGTTGCATGGCGTTGATGATGATCTTTGGCTGTAATCTTTTAATAATTTAAGCCAATTCGGCGTAAACCGTTAACGGCACAAAACACAGACATACACATGTATATGTATAAATTTATATATATAAATAAAAAAGAGAGATATGTTGACCATTTGCCCATTTTAGTTCTGGTTCTGGTTGCCCCTTTGCTCTTTGCGCTGTGTTAATATTTGCTCATGATGATCGGCTTTTAAGGATGGTCGCTTTGCTTCGGTTTGGTTTGGTTTGGTTCGGTCTGGTCCGCTCTGGTCATGGGCAAGTCCAGGGTGTTACTGCTGTCCGGCTTAATGCTGAGAGAACCCTAATTACCGCATTAAGGTGTCAAAATGATGCCCATCTCTGTTCTGTCTTTTGCTGCTGTCTCTTGCTGGTTGCCGGTTGCCTGTTGCTGCAACAATGTGGCAAATTTAATGAATATGTCAAGTAGTCAGCGCTCAGTGCTCAACGCTCAGTGCCCAGTGATAAATCTGTTGCTGTCATAGAATCTGCTGGGAACTAACAGCAGTCACAAAAGCAACAATAACAGCTCATGAGTCTTCTGTTGGATGTTGCAAGTATGTTGTCCACAAACCATATGTATAGAAGTTCCCTTTTTAATGTTTAAAAGTTCATTTCGCAACTAAGAAAATAAATTTAAATTTAGTTGATTTGCTGAAAATATTCGAACATTGCGAATAATTAAGGAATATAATTTTTATAATTTGCTTTGTATTGAAAACATTTTTAAAATGATGTAGGTTTAAAAACCAAAGGATATGTTTTTCAAATATTTAAAATGTCATTTGATAAAAATATATTAAATATATTAATATTTCTTTTTATATTAAATTTTGTTGTTAAATGTCAACTAAGAAATATTAAATATAAATATATGCACTTATAAAAAATGATCGACAATATTTTTTAATGTTATTCTTATTTAAACATTAAATCAAGTCATAAAGTAATTTTGAATTATTAATGAAATCTTGATAATTTTGACAGAGTCTTGTAGCTATAAGCATTTTAATGATCATCGCTTTATTCTAATGTAAAACTCCATCAGCTGGAATACAAAACAATTACTTAGATGTTGTCCATGTTAATATATATAATACGCTAACAAATTACAGCTCACTCGAAGTTGCCAGCCAGTCCAAGAGCAAACTTTTGGCCACTTTCCAATCACTTTTACCAAGGCGTTTAGTCCATGCCAAGCCCCAAATGAAGACAACAGGCCATTTCCCATTGCCAATTGCCAGTCGGAGTCGCAGTCGCAGACTTATTCCCATTCTGCCTTTGGAGCGGAACGTGCATGGCCAAAGCGTTTTAAGGAGTGAGCCAGGCCAAGTAACTAAGCAGCCAGCCCAAAAAAGAACCGATCGAGCGACCCTTTTTCCCCTTTGCCACATGCATCTTCTACATCGTTTTCATGTGGTGCCTGTCTGTTTGTGTGTGTGTGTGTGTGTCTGCCTTCTTTTTCAGTTTTTAGTTTGCGCCTGGACCTGCTGCTGTCCATTGGGTCTTAGTCGCAGGTCTCGCAACTCGGATCTCGCTTCTCTGGCTCGACTTTAGTTTGAGTTTTGAGTCTGAGTCTGAGTCTGAGTCCGAGTTTCAGTTTGAGGTCCAGGTCCAATCGCTGGTCCGTCGGTCGTTCGTTCCATTTTAATAACATTAATTAAGGTGTTGCCTTCGTTGGTGTTCTTCACGCCTTTCCTTACAAATTACGCAGGAATTTCATGTTTCAGGTTTTGTTCCTCGGCCCAAAACGAACCAAGAGACGACGCGTCGGTCGAGCGCTCTTAATAGTCGTTCTTTTAGCGCCCCACTCTCTCTCTCTCTCTCTCTTCTCTCTATCTCTTACTGCTTCCATCTCACTCTAGTTGTGTGGACTTTTGACTTGCAATTTGGCTAAAATTGTTTGCTGTGATCAGTTTCTCAGATAGCACATCCTCGCAATTCAATGCTGTCTGAAAATTAAGCCATTAGTTTACCCCAAAACCGCATGGGAAACTTCAACGATATTATATATAGCTATATATAAATATATATATATATATATACATTTGTAGCTGGCGCCATTTAAAGCGCCACTTGAAAGAAAATACCGCCAGCAAGAACTTTGATCTAGAAACGGCATAAAAATGCATTTTTATTAACATAAAATGCACATTTATAAGGCAGCTGAAAGTCAGGAAGAAATACAGACACAGAGACGATTCCCCAACTGGCCAAGGTCAGTTTGGGGTCAATGGCATAACACTAGGAGACACTCGTGTTGAGCGGAGATAGTGAGATATTCAGAGCGCCAGTTGCCAGTTGCCAGTTGCCAGTTGGCCGAGTCAGTTTAGTTTGTTAGATGGATGACTAATAAGCGTCGCCACAATTAATTGAAACCCACTGATATGCATCTACCGAATGGCTCCAGATACAAGCAAATCTCATTAACGCGCCCAAGATAAAGCCACTGAATCTGAATCTGAAACTCAGCCCCATCGACGAGTATCTCACCATATATACATTTTGTTCAGTCAAGTGTACGAGACGCTGGCGATGCCGATGCCGATGTCGATGGCGATGTGAGATGCGATGCGATGCGATGCGAAGCGATCGTTCGATGCGATCGACGACGCGTCGATCCGTCCACAACGGTGGTAAGAGAAGACAACAGGCACAGGCACAGACACAGATACAGATAGAGATACAGCTACAGACGCAGATACACCGAACGGAGAACGCACTCAACAGAAGAAGATCCCAAAAAGCCAGAGACGACACATTTCGAGCCTTATAAATGCATGCAGATACAGTTTTGGAAGTCAAGCGGTTTGCATTTGTATACGATAAATAAAATGAATGCGATTGTTAATTAGTTGTTGCTTTTGTTGTTACTATAGCTGTATCTTATCGCAGCAAGGGCTTGTCTCTCTCGCTTTCGCTCTCCCTCTCTCCCTCTCTCCCGCTTCCTATCTCACTAACTCACACAATCCCTGAGATTGACCTGGCCCAGTCAGTAGGCAGTTGGTAATGGAATGGATTGGAATTTGGGCATGTTGGGCATTTCATGGCGTTCTTCGCATATCACAAGTTAAGCTGCGATTGCTCAAGAGAACGCTAAGCTCCGATAATCCAGTTGAAATAATTTTGAGCTGCCAGATTTCAAGTTGTTGCATATGCATGAGTTCGAAACTCTTATCAATACAAGTCTAATTAGTTGCTCTACTTAAAAATCGCTCAAGCTTAAGATTGATTAACGGTTTGACTGTTAGTATCAATATGCAACTAAATTTTATTTACTAATTTTTAATAAAATAAACTAGTAAGGGAAATAGCTTTAAGTTAAGTAGAAAATATTTCAAGAACTCGCATTTATCTATAAAAAAATATTAATATCTGATTGAAGTCTACAAACAAATGATCAAATAAAATTGCCTTTCAATAAAAACTAGAATTGATTTAAGGTTGTTGACGTTTTGAGGCAAAATAACTTCGTAAACGATTCATTGGCTTCTGTTGGAGTTATTTCATATAATCGTCGTATTATACTTTTAATTACATGCATTTAGCGACATCTATTTGATTTCTTAATTTATGCACTCAAATCAACGATCGACAATCGACAGTCGACAGTCGACAATCGATGATAATTTATGCACAGAAGGCAAATCAATTTTCAGTTTTGTTCGAATGCGATTTTCAGTTTCAGTTTTGTTGCTGTTTAGGCAAATTTCTGTAGATTTTTATCTCGTGTCGACAACAATAAAATTGTGTTAATTTATGGGAAAGTCATTGGCTGCCACTGTGGCTGTATCTGTATCTGTATCTGATAGCTAGCTAGTTGTCAGATACAGATACAGATACAGCTACTGCTATAGTTGACAATACTTACGCGTAAATGCTTGTAGCTAACAGATACAGATACAGATACAGCTATAGCTTCAGATGCAGATAGAGTTGGAGATGGAGATAAAGCTACAGCTATAATTATGGATGCTGAACTTGTTTCTCAATCGGTTTCTGCTGTTGTCTTCATTAAATTACGTTTAATCATTTATGCAGATTTCAATCAATGGGCGAAGCGATTTGAGATACATTTCCGTTTAGCATAAACTCAAAGATATTCTCATTAGATTTTACCTATTCGATATTTAATTTGCTGCAATTAATTGAATAAAACTTAGCTAACTGCTGTATCTGTATCTCTATTAGTTTTTGTATCTTTATCTGTTGGGAAGTAATTAAGTTTTGAGTTTTCTTTTGCGTTTTTATTACAACTATTTACATGCTTACATGGATGATACATATTTACAACTAGAACGGCCTACAGCCTGGCTAAATTCAACTTGTTTTTGTATTTATTTTTGTGTTACCCTGTTCACTAGTGTTAGTTAATACTTAGAAATGGACTGCAGCAAAACGTAGTGTGGTTTTAAACTGTTGTTTATCACGCGAAATGGAAAGCTTTCAAAAATATATGTTCATGACTATGCCGAACCGAACCCACATTCAATTCTAGAGACAAGTGTTGACCTCACGATGCTCCAGGCACTTCTCGCACGTCACCTCACAGCACCATTTGAAGACGCAATTGCAGTTTGTCAGCTCGGCAACCACACGATGCTTATGCCCCCGACTGCAGCACAAAAGATCACAACTATCCGCTCCGATCGACGTCGCATTGCATTCCCTGTCCTGGGTGCCCAACGCTCCCGTCTTCGCGTTCGCCGTACAAAAGTCAGCCGAGTCATCGGCATAAACCAATTGATACTTATTCGCTGGCTTCGTGTGCGGCGACTCGGGCATGAAACTGTTGCCATCGTTGCGTAGCGCCACCTTGCGTGCCCCATCGTATCTATCGCGCAGTCGTGCCGATATCTCACGAAATGGCGGCATCTTCAGCCAACAGGTTTTCACCGTGCACGATCCGGACAATCCATGGCACTTGCACTCCAAACGCATCGCATCTCGAATGGCCTGTGAACAGAGTGTAGACAAGGAGGAGAATTTAGAAAGTATTACATTTGCTCTTTAATAATTAAGTATAATTTAGACCAGTCGGTTAAGTTTCTGTAAATTTTTGAACAAACTTAAATTTGTTCGAATATTGTACTATTTGAATGCAGATCGAAACTAAAGGTCAGTTCTTTATTAAAATTACACTTTGCTTAAAAATCAGTTAATTTTTGACAACTTTAAAGTTAGTCAACAAATTGACCTAGCAACTTTACAAGTCAAAATTTCTGTTCATTTGGAATTTCAAAAAAACTAAGGGTCGCAAAATCTAGTTTAATGTGTAGTTTTATGCAAACTGCGATGTAAGGAGTTGATTAAAAGCGAAATCTTGAGATTGAAAGTTATCAAAGGGGGGGAGTCTTCTCATCGATATCAAACCAGCATTCAGGTGTAAAATATGTTTGTTATGAAATTTATAAAAGTTGAATGTAGAAATAATTTAGAAATTGAGTCATGTTTAAAATGATTCCAAATGAAAATCGTTAGACAAACATTTTTCCAAAATTTCTAACATATCTAAACCTTAATCTAAAATAAAACTGCTAGTATGAACAGTCAGTCCAATGAGACTATGTAGTTCCTCTTCTTACCAGACGGCCAGCGTTGTTGTTGTGCAGCTTGACCAGTGTGCCCAGATCGCTGCGCCGCTGTCGCTGCTTGGCATCCAGGAACGCTCTCGAATGTCGCAATCCAAAGTTGACATTGTCACTGCATCCTCCCCACTCCCCACTCGCCCTGTGGAAACTTGATGTTATCCCAGAACTTGCGACGTCCTCGCCTGCCCCCCGGCCTATGATTATTTCGCTGCCTGCCCAGCACAATATCCGTCATGCTGTTGTTGTTACTGTTGTTATTGTTATTGTTCTTGCTGTTGCTGTTGCGTTGTTGCTGTGGCAACTGTTGACTCATCTGTTGCCGCTCCAGAGCTTCCTCTGCTGTGGCAGCATTCACCATTTGTGGTTGTCCGCCATTGCGACGCACGTGAGACTTGTCGCAGGAGCACTCCACAAGTTGCCCCATGGTGCAAGCCTTGGTTACCGCATAGGTAACACCCGCTGCCGTAATGGCATTCACAAAGCCCGTCTCCCGGGAGTCTGTTGAGGGTAGAAAATAAACTTAGTCAATAGGATTCAACTCGTCGTTATTTCTTTTCATGCAATGAAGTATTTATATTTATTTCTTAAAGAATTCGGAAAATGTTCTAGTAGCTGCAATTTATGGATTATATCTAAGTAAAATGATATATAATATTTTGGAATAGTGTCTGCTGAGATGAGCATTAATTTAGAATGTACACAATTATAATTAAAATTATTATTAATGATTAAAATAACACATGGAATAATAAATATTATATTTGTGTATTAATAACTCAATAAATTGTATATTTACTTATTTTAATAGTCAATATTCTGTCAGCATTTTATGATATTTAACCATTAACTCATTTTTAGTTTATTTAGTTTAATTAGTGGACAAGAATCAAGAAAGTGTGGAGTGGATTCAATTGAGTGTTGTATAAGCTGTTAAGCTTTATTGTAATTGCAAACCGGATATGAAATAATACATAATTCAAATTGAGTCTTATTCCCATTCGTGACTAAGTATCGACTGCGTGTGCAACAAATCTAGGCTGTTTAAAGTCAAGTTTTAAGTTAGGATTAAGTATTTACAGGCCATTTAGCTGTTAATTAACACGTAAACCAGTTTGTAAACTTAAGTGCTATTTACATTTACAGCTATTGACTGTATGGTAAGTAGTCCCATAAAGCCAGGTCATTAAATGACAATTGAGTTCGAGTGGGAATTTAAATGCAGATTAACTGACTGTTGATGGCAATATCGATATCGATTTATGTGTATAATCGATGCTGATTAGCTTGCTTACAACACGCGTCGTCGCATGATTGATGTCAATTTGTCAGCTTAGGTGACAAAATGATATATTGTTGTCACGATAACCGATAACCGATCGCTGATTGTGCCTGGTGATCTCTATGCAAATGAGAAATGCGAATGCACTTGAAATCTACACTGTCATCGACACTGCACTGCAGTCACGTTTAATGAAATCGAAAATTGCAAATCGCAAATCGCAAATCGGACAACGATTTGCATGCGACTTTGTAATGCGAGCAAAACTGAGTGGAGTTGAGTTGTGTGGAGAGATGGGGACATGTGGATTGATGTGGACAGGTGATTTGTCTTTTTTGGACAGTCACCACCCCAAATGGAAGGGCAACATTACATGGTCAGCAAGGTCTTGATGAAAGAGACGATTTCCTCATTCCTCACTTCTCTTGCGATCTCGATTACGATCGCGATCTCGATCTCGATCTTCCTCGATAACTGACAGCTTGACAACTGACTTTGAATCCGCAAAAGATTGTGTGTGTGTCGCTGTGGAATTTATTGCACATAATTTGGTATGTGTTTTGTTTGCGCATTGTTGTCATTAAGTGCAGATAGCTGAGCAACAGACAACAACAACAACAACATTAACAACAACGACAACAACGGCAACAAGGAGCTGAGCACTGGGGGTATATCTTTTGACCATTTCGGGCAATAATTTATTAAAATTGACAGCTTTGTAGGCTCATTTCAGGCGCTATTCATCAGCGGGCGCAACATTTTTATTATGCAACTTGATGGATGATGCGGTCGCCTGCCAACTGACAGTTTGCCTTTGCCTTTAACTTTGCCATTGCCTTTAACTTTGCCTTTGGCTTTAACGTTAACTTTGGCTTTAACTTAAGCTTTTGCCAGCCACGAAGACGCTGCAACTTCCACTGTAATTAGGCAGCATTGCGGGGCAGTCTCCCTCCATCTCCATCGCCTTTACCATGTCAAGTTTCAATGTTGTCAGTGTTGCCTTTATTTAGCTAGCTTTTTTACGGAATAAATTGCGAGTTTTCCATTAGTTGCATACGCTTAAAAGCTTTTAATTTTGGGTAATATATAACTTTGATGTCAACTTTAAAGGGTGTTGTCCGATTACTCAATTTAACATTCAGCAAAATATGTTCTACATTTAAAATGTCTAATTTTTATATCACAAAAGTGTATCGTACAAATAGTGTCATCAGTTATATAGTTATATACAATATAAAGTTTTGCCAGAATATTTTCGCGTAAAAATAAAATAAAATTAGAATTTTAAATAAAAAAATTTAAAAATAGCTTGGATTATCGATCACTGCTGAATGTCTCCAATGTCGTCTGGTTTCGATAAATTAAACAGATTCCTCGCCAGAAGTAATAGTAAATTCCAGTCTCTACTTTTATTTATGTAGAATTGTTTTAAAATGCATAATGAAAGTTTGTAAGCAGTTTTATGTATCTTTAATTTATTTCCATCCAACCCTAGCTTTTTTTTCACACACAAGTTGACAGCCCTGATCACAGCTCCCTCCCTGAGTCTGAGTGTGAGGGAATGTGAGTGTGAGTCCGAATCTGAGTCCGAGTCTGAGTCCGAGTCTGAGTCAGCAAGTGTTGACAGGCTGCCAGGTTGAGCTGCATAATAAAGCAGCGCCGTTTGGCCTTTGTCGCCAGTTAATGTAGTTATTGTTGTCAGTGTTGTTAGTGTTGTATGTGTTGTTGTTGGTTAATGCAAGGCATATGCATACACGTAAGTAGGCAGTGTCAGTATCTATATAGTAAATATGCCTACTTGCAGTAGTTGCACATTTAGTCGCTGTCTGCTGCACTTACCACGCATTAATATTTTCCTCATGCTCTTTCGCAGCACTGTGCAGTTCCAGCGGCGATTACGAAATTGAAATTCACATTCGCGGAATCCTAGATTAATCCCATTGATGATCTCTTTGAGCAGCGCCGAATCGTGGCGGCAGATTTCGGCCAGTTTGCCACGTAGACGACGTGTCTTTTTGCACATTAGATTTGGATCGAGTAAAATGTTTGTGCCCTCGGCCCTAGAATAAAACAATTATTCAAGTGAGAGTGTTACAAGTGTGAATAAATATTGTAAATTAATATAGATAGGGAGTAGATTATAAATAAATCTATATTCTAGGCAATAAAAACAGAGAAATACACAGAAATTTATGAACAAAATGAACAAAATGTAACTACATTTATTTTATTTTGACTTAATTTTTAGAGGTGTTCAAATATTTTAAAATATAATTATAACTTAAAGAAAATCATTCAATATAATATAATATTTATGTAACTTATATCATCGTATTGTAATAAAAATATAGGAAACCTAATAAAATATTTGTCAATGCTTAATTCTAAATCAATATGAACTCCAGGCACTTAAACGAGAGAACTAAATTAGTGGGTATTTAAGAAAAATACGAATATTTTGAATACAAGAAGCAACCAAATTCATTAACATTTATTTTATATTAACTTGATTGCCAGAGGTGTTGAAATATTTAAATTTATATTTAACATATAACTCATGACAAGAGCATTCGATTTAAAATAATATATATGTAACTAATATCATCGTATTGTCATATTTTGTACGATTTTCTCATACTCAAAGATCCCGGAAACTTGAGTAAATATATGTCATAGTGTGTGGCAAGTCAGCTTCTAAGTTATCAGCTGTGTGGCGCCCAATAACTGTGCAAAGTAGACGCCTCACTCAGCGGATGAGTGCATTCAAAATAGTTGCATTTATTTATGCTGCAACTCGGAGAATAGCAACAATGAGATTCGTTTATTTGCACTGAAAAAGGAAAACACAGCGTCTAAATGCTTCTCGCGGCAGTTGAACTAAATATCCAAAGTAGCTGCTGCTGATGCGGCGTATACGCAATATGGCGCAACGTTTAATGAAGCGTGTATAGAAACACACACACACGCGCACACACTTCTACAGCACACATACTTAGACAGTGG
This sequence comes from Drosophila sp. st01m, assembly GCA_018901795.1. Lineage (NCBI taxonomy): Eukaryota > Metazoa > Arthropoda > Insecta > Diptera > Drosophilidae > Drosophila > Drosophila sp. st01m. The sequence goes on from JAEIFG010001638.1 coordinate 5,564,167, forward strand.
CACACAGTTGCCAATTGTTATTGTTTATTGTTAAAAGTAAAGCAACGGCGGCGCTCAATAAAATTTGCCAGCACACAAACAAACAAACGCACATACACGCACATAGTCAGTGTATACTGTACAGTGAGTACTCACAACACCCACTTGACTTTTTAGCAATTTTCTCAATCAATGCAATTTTCGTTTTCATTTCAGCTGCAGCGTTAAAATTGAATTTAGCTGGAAAATTAATAATTATTATTGGCAGCGTACAATGTGGGTGCAGCCAGCTCCAGGGCAACTAAATGCTGGCCCAGGGCTTCGGGATCGGGTTCCGGTATCGGTTCCCCTCCCCATGTGTGTGTGTGTGTGTCGAGCTACTGGACGGCGGCGTTTAAATTGTTTTTGTGTGCGCGCCTTTGGCGCTGATTTATGTTTTTCCATTTCAGATTTATGACTTTTTAATAGCTCAATTGTTTTTCGTTCGCATTTTTGTTGTTATTGCTATAAGTGTATGTGTGTGTGTGTGTGTGTATACTATATATGCATATAAGTGTTATACATATTTCTTTTCATACTTTCTCGCTCTTCACATTGCACATTCGCGTGAAATTCGCTCCGCTCGTGAACTTTGTGCAATTCTCCGTTGAGTGCAAGTTTATGTTTTGGCTGTGAGCATTGGGTAAATAATGGCATCCCTGGCATTTAATAGGGCCCCAATGTGGCTACTGCTGCCACAGAGAGACGTCTCAGGTTCCTGTGATTGATGTGCGGCCATAGTCTATTGGTTTGTATCAGTCTGGTCAATCCCCTGTCCCTCTCTTCGCTTTGTATGTGTGTGAATTGCTTCAGGGAATTTGTATTATTTTTAGCAATTAATGTGGCAATTTACAGCTGCTGAGTCACTCAAAAGAAATCACTGCCAACTCGTTATTCATCGATGACAAAAGAAAGATATGGCCACAGACAAGCCCTTAAAATTGGTCATCGATTTTTCTATATATTCCTCACAGTGCTTATCTTGAACTCGAAAAATAAAAATTTCTAGCAATTAGTCAAGCATAGAGTCATAATAATATCGACCGTTTATAATTTTTTTATATTTTTATTAGTATAGTTTTAAAGTCAAACTTAGTGTACTTAGATAAATACGTCGAAGAAATGAATTTTGTTCATTCAAAATGAATTAAAGCAAACTCAGATAAACATATGTTACAGTTTTAGGATTATTTTTTTGGATTATTTCAATATCAAAATCAATATGTGTCTGTGCTTAAGATGTGCTAAATTTGATGATTGCTTCTTTTCGCTGTATACTAAAATTAAGATCTTCTGTTGGTGGACTCTAATACATGGTCTTATAAGCATTCCCATATATGTCCGTGAGTTCTGTAAGTTAAAGTTGTAATATTAAATTTAAAGACCGACATTTCATTTCCAAAATTTGCAGATTCAGAAGATACTAGAGAGAATAGATATTTATCTGCGTTTTATAGTATGATCATCATGTTGGCTGTAATTCATACTTATGCTGGGATCTTGCTGTTTTTGGCTCTTTCCTGTGTAAGTGATGACTTAGATAATGACTTAATAATATATTTTCTTTCTTATTCAGAATTTAAAAAATGAATTCCTGTTTGCTGTCGCACTAAGCTCTATCTTTCCTATAGGAGCCATGACCACTTTTCTGATGTATCTAAATGGTAAGTTTTATGAGAGTTGAAATGCACTTCACTTGTTTTTAATTATTCGATTTATTTAACTTTCAGTTTTCCAAATTATCTTCATAATATTTTCCTGCAGATACTATAGTACAAGAATGAATGTAAATCAATTAGAAAATGTATGAATTTTTGCTCAATTGTCCATTGATCAGACTAAGACTATTTTTTTATTTTTATAAATATATTCAAGAAATCTAGCTGGCCAATTTTATAATATAGTAAAGGGCAAAGTGAGTAAATTTTGTATACATTGATAAATGATCGGAAATTATATTTTCAATTGAAAACCACGGATTCTAATATCTATTGTATGACATTTAGAGGAGCTTGATAAAACCAAACTTGTGAGAACCTTAAAGTACTCAACATGCCATGATAAATAGATCGGAAAAATACATATTGCTGAAAAGTAGAAAACCATATACAATTTTATGTAAAAGAATCAAAAAACGCAATAACTTCCTAATAGTTCTTTGGCTTATTTAAAAATCCATATTAATATGTGCTTTTGTGCGTTTTGTGATAAGTTAGATAACTGTTGCTGTTTGCTTAAAACTAAAATAAGGTTTTTCTGTTGGTGGACACTAGTCCATGGTGTAATAAACAGCGCCATACTTTTTTATTTCGTTTGTAAGTAATAATGAAAGTTATGCAAAATTACGGGGACTGCAGTAAATTTTTTGTCTCTCATATAAAAGTCAGTGACCCACAAAATCGTTTCATGGCAATATTATTTATGTCAGCAGTCGTTCATACTTATGCTGGAATCTTGCTCTATTTGTCTATTAAATGTGTAAGTGTTAATTTTATCTTTAATTTAATATAATCTTTTCGTCCTCCTTGTTCAGAATTTAAGGCATGAATTTATGCTTGGTGTCGTACTAAGCAATTTTTATCCTATACCGGCCATCTATACTCTTCAAATATATCTAATTCGTATGTTATTTAAAGACTATAATGTTTTTTCCTTGCTACTAATTAAATATTTCTTCTGCTTACAGTATTCCAAATTATCTTTATTATATTCGCATGCAGATACTATCATACAGAAATGAAAACAAATCAGAATACTTTAGAACATGTATAAATTTGTATCATAATTGGCAACAAATTATTGATAGGTATTTATAATCACAGCTGATGAAATTGTTAGTTTTAATTGAAACACACCGCATTATTTAAATTTCGTAGTGAATGAAAAACCCTTCAGAGAGATGTATTTCATTCTGAATCGAAACATGTAAAAATATACAGTATGCATTGATTAATCTTATACAAAAATATATAAATTTCGTATAATCCGGAACGTTTCAATCCGGATCTAGAGAATTATTAGAATGTATTTCAGACTATATTGATTGTCAAATACTTTTCCCCGACATACTTCGATCTCAAAATTTATCATGGTTTGTGGTTTTTGTTGTTCACTAAGAAATCAGGCTGTAATCTTTAGTATCTGGACTATATGTCACGGCGCAGTTTTGATGATTGTCATTAGCTCAATTAGTTGTAAGTATATATCAAAGAATACTAACTATTAACTGTACATTTAAATATATAAATCGCAGTCGTGAATTGGAACAAAAAAGACTTTACACATAAGCGTCTACATTATTTAAAATTAGTCGGATTGTCATTAACTCATGCTGTATCGGGTATACTGATGTTGATAGGCGTCTTGAAAGTAAGTTTTCTGTTTATATTCTTAATTCATTTATCTCTTTAATCTGTAATACTTTCTTTTGAGTAGAATATAAAATTCATTTATATTCCGGGTCTTTTAATAAGCTTTGTAATGCCAATTGTTGTAGTCAAATCTGAACTAGTATATATGCTGGGTAAGTCAACTTAGTTTTGATATTGTTTTCTATATTAATAAATATTTTCTTCTATTTTATAGTAATTCAAATCATATTTGCCATTCTCACTTGTAAATTTATATGTTTTACGCGAGATTCGGACGTTTAAGTCCCAAAATTTTAGAGTATCAAAGGAATGAAAATTAATGGAAATTATTAAATTTATGCGTTTATGAATTTTTTTCCATATTTTTATTTTTATGAACTACTTGTTAATTTATTGATAATCGCTTGAAATAAATTGAGTATTATTTTTAAGGACAAACAAAAACATTTCATTGATTGGATATTAATTGAATTAACTTTCATTTCATTAAATATTTACTTGATTGTTTGGTTTATTTATTAATTATTATTCTTACCAACGCTTTGCTACAAGTTTTACTAGTATTTAAGGCTTTCGACAAAATTATCTTCACAATTACAATCATATATAAATCGGAATTTATATTTTTATTTATTTATGTTAATTTTAATTATTAATTTAAAATATTTTACTTATTTGTCGTATTTTATTGTGATTGGAGACTATTCTCGTAATACTTCAAAAATCGGTCAAAGTGAGCACATTTTCTAAACACACTTGAGGAATTTGGATGCCCCAATTTGGCCACCTGGATCGTTCTCTGACCACCTGGTGGCCATGCCCTTGTCTCTCTCTCTCTTCTTTCTCTGTTTCTCTCTTTGTCTCTCTCTCTCTCTGAATCTTTTATTTGGTATAGGTTGTTGTGGCCCTGTAGCGATCACTCGATCTCGATGCGAGCTAAGAGATTATGACAACTTAATAGCTACAAAATCTTAAGAAAAACAACAACAACAAAAACAAATAGAGCAGACAGCAACAACTCTAACCAAAATGTGAGCTGAGTGTAACCGCCAAAAGTCAAATAGCAAGAGCATAAATGATAGACGCGCTTGTAAACAACAACAACAACCACAACAACAGCAACAACAAGAGGGAAAATAAGAAGAAGGAGAAGTAAAAACAATTGAAGTTCGCTGGCGATGATGATGAGATCGCAATGATTCGGATCTCGAAGTCGATGCGCTGATGACTGGAGAGATCTAAAGAACTCAAAACTCAAACACCTTTCAAGCGTGCAGAGCGCGTAACCACACAAGTGCTTGCAACAACAGCAACAACAGCAACAGCAACAACAGCGACAGCAACAACAACAGCAACAGCAACAACGACAGCAACAATAAACACGAGGAGTTTTTGGTTAAGCGGAAAATAGCCGAGGCCGATGATATGACGATGATGCTGCCGATGTGGCGGACCGTTCGACACTTTTTGGTTTTTGAAGTTGAAGTTTGCTTGGCAGCAGCAGCGGCAGCAACAGCAGCCGCCACGAGCAGCGACGCCAGCAGCGCAGCTGTCGGCAACTTGAAACGGCAAAAACAACTTTAGTCTGCCAGTTTCAGGTCCCAGATCCCAGATCCCCGATCCCAGTCCAGGCAGCCAAGCAACCTGGCAACCTGGCAACTGGCAACACTTGGCCGAGACGTATCTTTATTTTGCTTTCACACAAACGAAAGAAAAGACGCAACTCCAACTCTCCAAGTGTGCCCTATTGCAGTTGTTGCTGTTGTTGTTGCTGCTGGTGTGTTGCTGGTGTAGTTATAGGCCTCAATGGATTTTCAGTGATTTTTTTCTTTGATCAAAGTGCCCGGTTTGTTGGTAGCCACTGACAAGTGGTTGAAATTTCCCATACCCATCCCATGCCACGCCAATCGGATCACAGTCCACTGATCTCAGCTGTGCTATACTCTAGATACCCTACACTTAAAAAGCATATTGACTAGTGCTAAACAAAAATCAAAGTTTGCAAATGAAACTCAGTTTTATTAATTAAATTAAGAATACATATTACATATTTGACAATTTGTATTATGATGTATGATATGATATAATATAATAGTATGATTAGAAAATCAGAAAACAAATATATTTTTAATTTTTACCATAAAAGTTTAAAATCAAAATTAATAAAAAATAACATAAATGAAATGTAATAACTATTTTCAAAATTATAATGCGTTACTTTTTGGTAAAATTTATGTGTTTTATGAAAGGTATTGATCGAAAAATGTATTGATTTGACTTTAATTTTTAAAGATATTTTGAACTTGAACTGGAAAAAATTGTTATTATCAATTAAAATAAATAAAAATAGTTCATATGTATAAAGACAATATCATGGGACAAATTCATTAAGAAGTTAGGATCTGGTTTTTTATAAATACATAGTTCCATTCGCATAACAAATCGAAAAAAATGAGATGGGTTCATTATTTTTATATGATTTGAAAAATGACGCAAGCTATTCCAATATTTCGAAATATTATAAAAATGTTCTGTACATTTTTGATTCTAATCGTCCAATTAAAAATCCGTAGGAAATAGAAAAACAATGTAAAATACAAAATATATAATGCTAAATGCTCGTTAATGATCTTTTCAAGTCTCATTATACAAACAAAAAGTTAATCAAATCGAATGATTCATATGGTAAGTATTATGCAGAATAATAAAGTGAAATTTATTCCTAAATTCGCATTTTGTGCTGCAGCAGAGTATGTAGAATTCGTTGTATTAATATCAGCGCATTTATGTCGCTTATTTTCTATGTAAATAGACAGTCACAATGGATGCAACTTCGATTGATTGACTCATTTTCGTGAGTTGCCGTCGACGTTGTCTGTTGTCTGTTGGCAGTTGCCAGTTGGCAGTTGGCAACCCTGCCGCATACCCTGCCCCTCCCGCTGTCCATAGTGTGGACTGCCACTGCGCCACTGAGTGCGTTGCAGTGTAAACAAATCAACGACTTAAACCACTTGTCAACATGCGAGTGGCAAAGTATTTAAACAAAGCGTTGACAAGTGAATGAATGGCCGCTCAGTTGGCCGATACGTTTGGGCCCATTTTGGGCTGCGTTGGCCAAGACAAGTCAAGTGCTGTTGTGGCTGGTCAGTTTTCAATTTACGCGCACAAATATTTGTCCACAGAATGCCTCAGCGCAAGTGCTGATCTCTTGTGCACACAGACACGGGCTGGACACAGGCAGCTCTATGAACAGAGAACCAGTGAGCGTGAGGAGAGTGGGAAGAGAAGGGGAAGGGGGAATCGCGGTAGGCTGGCGTTTGATGTGGGCGGCAGCGTTGACAATTGATTAGCCAGCTAACACAGCGGCAGCGGCAGCAGCAGCGGCATGCAACCCAAAAGGTGTTGACATGACTTAGAGGCAAGTCAGAGTCTGGGTGCGGCTCAGTTTGTGGCAGCGTCCAACGTGCAACGTACAACGTGTGTGGGCGTCAGCGTGCGACACGCTTCTTATTATTTTTTTTTTTTTGGCACCTTCTCCCTCTCTCAAAAAGTGTTTGTCATTTAGCAATTAGCAAATTAACATGTTGGCGCCGTCATCCAGGCTAAAACATGCTCATTATGCTGTAGATATAATTATCATACACGGAGAAAATAAATATTTATATACGAGATTCTGGCATAGAAATAATTGTCAATAAATCGGTATAAATTTTACGAAACAATGAATATATTCAATAATTTTATGTTACATTTAAATTTAAATAGTAAGCTTCTGATAACAATGTTTTAAGACAATTAACCTCTTTAAAGAATAGTTTTCATTTAGTTAAACAACTTTTTAATAAACCAAATATCCAGATATTTTAAAATGTTGCATGTTTTTAAGATGTTTTTCTTTTCCGCTGTGCAATGTTGCATCCTGTTGACAGTTGTGGAATGCCGCATCTTACGTTCCCAGGCTCTGCTCTGGGGCATGTGCATGGCCAATTGAAGCGAGGCTAGCTAATAATTCACGCATATTTACTATCAGGCCTTTAACAAGCTAAGAGCCCAGGCTGAACGCCCAAAGAGAGATGGTAGATGGAAGACTGGAAGACAGATCTGACATCCAGCCGACCATTTCAGGACCCCAATGAGTCGGAGACAAAGGCGACATCAATCTTTTGTTGCCATGGCGCGCAAATTGCGACAACGTTTAACTTAATTATAGCTCAAATAGGCGTTGCCACACCGTTGCAACGTTGGACATGACCATGTCCAGTCCCTGTTGCAAGCCAGCTAAATCACGTGTCCAGTCGCGCTCTGTGAGATGTGAGAAATCTGGGGTTCCTCTTTTGAGTTATGCCACAAATTTATGTGACATTAGATAAATGTGCTTGCAAAACGAAAAAAAAGATAATGGTTGGGAAAGGGATTTTATAGGGAATATTTATTAAAGACTAAGAAGTTACGCATCGCAAGATACTCTCATAAAGTACTATAAACATGTATAAGAAGCACAGGATTGGGAATTATAATATAGAAGTATAAATACTATAAAATTCTTCCTACAATTTCTTTATTTTTCGTTACTCTTAATTTTTTAATTCAAAGTTTTATATTTTTATCAGACTTTATGAGGAATGTTGAGAGAAAAAAATAGTGTTTGTCTAAATTATTTCTTTAAACTGCAATATTTATTTCTAAAATATTTCAAAATTTCAGAGTAATAGATTTGTAAGTTTTCATAGGACTCAGAGATTCTCTTGAGTGTTTAAAAATAATTTCTATCTTCTCTGAACTCTGGCTTTGATTATATCAACTGTCACTTTAACCCTTACACTCTCCCCACAATCTCTATTCTCCCCTCTCTTTTTGATGGCATGACGCGAAGATTTGTTAGTTACCTCGGGACTAGGCCCTAGACCTAGACCCTTTAGCTTGACAGTCGTCAGTCGTCGGTCGTCAGTCCTTCAACTTGACCCATGTCTCAATTGTCACTGGTCATGCGTTTTAATTATGATGCAGCGAGTGAGACATGCAACTGACAATGTGACAAGAGGCGCAGAGACAAATTAACAAAATAAACAAATCGCATGACTTTTAATTACACAAAAGTTGTTGGCCGAGCTAAAAATATGTAGAGCCCGTGCCAAATGCAGAAAGACACAATAACTAGCTACTGTCGAGCGACCCCATCTAGATGTTTTCGCACCTCTCTCTTTCCCCCAGCCATTCCCTGACTCTCCCAGTCTCTCCCCGTCTTTCCTCACGGCATCATAATCAACTCAACTGCATTCATTTTTGGCAATTGGCCGAGTTTTCTACGCTCGTTATCCCCCGCAAAACGTATGGCTAACCTAATCATATTGGGGGTGTATTTTTTTGTGGCTCATAAAGTGTGCCAATTTTCCTACTCTTCTACTTTTCTCTCCTCCTTTGGACTCTGAGATGGCTTTGCTCTACTGACACACCGAGAGCACACGCGGCGTATGCGCAATGTTGTTGATGTTGCCTCCCAGGGCGACGATGTTGGAGCAACAAACGCATCCAACACACAGCTTGAGACTAAGTGCCACTGCCACACGTATATATATATATATATCTATATATGTGTGAGTGTGTGATGAGTGCTGTTTAACCCATTAAAGCCTGGCGGGTTTTAATTGCCATTTCACATGCTGTGAGTGCCAAAAAGTGCTATGAATGAACCCTCTGAATGAATGAGAACCTCTCAATCTCTAATATCTTAATGTGTGTGACTGAATGGATTGAATAAATGAATGAATAACAGGAAACGGCCACCAAAATAGATTCAACCAGAACTTGACTGCAAATGTCAAGCGAGCAAAATGTCGACGACGGAAATGAGCTCATTTCATTTGAAATCAAATTGTATCATAAATTTGCGATTTCCATCATTATCAATAACATTAACATCATCATGCCGAAGACGTTGCGCTGTTTTTAATTAAATTCCAGACACATCAGCGAAGCGCATTTGCCGCAATTTATTGTAAGCTCTCTGTAATTGGTTTCCACTGCCGCTGACCAATGGAATTTCCATTCATTTAACGGCACATCGAGAGCTATACTCGAACTCATTGATTATCATCTCAAAAATGATCACTTGATGTAGTGCATTTGTCTGGAAAACAACTACACACAATAAGTTCATATATCTGAGTAGATAATCGGTATATTTTCTCAGAATCATAGTTAGTGAGAACTCAATACATTTGCTATCAGTTCAAATTCTACAGATTGGTATAGATTTTGAGATTGAAAAGAGGTTGAAAACAATTAAAACTTAATTGGTTAAAAATTCGACCATATTTTAAAAAACTAATTATTATAGTTTTGTCAAACATTTCTTAAATAAATTGTTATTTAGCGATTTGAAAATTGGCTAAATCGATGTCTCTGGTAAAACTTAAGAAACCGTCAAATATACATTTAAATATATTATATTATTATATTTATATATTTTTTATATTTATTTTTATAACTATTTTATTTGGATTACTTTTGTTAATACATACATTTATTAATAATGTTTTAGTCAATATGTAATGGAATTACAATAAATTTATCAATGAAATCGAGATGTAGTCTACATACATCTCTAATTTAGTGATATATTTAATGAAAACTTAAGATCCACAATTGATTAAATATGTTATTTATGATCGCGATTTATAATTTAATACGAAATTATCTAAATTGGTTGAATCAGTAGGCAATAAATAATATATGTTCAACCGCCAAGTATTTGTCCCACATCTGTGTTCCCTTTTTGGAGCGATCTCAGTACGATCCAACTACGTCCGTGTATTCCGTGTCCGTATTTCTGTCGTCATGGATCGTTGGTTGTCAACACATTCGTTAGTAGTGGTTGCTTTTGTTGTTGTTGCACTTTTGCCAGTCGGCCTTGAACGGCACAGATGAAGCGTGAAAATGGCGCACATATATCTATATCGTACAAATTGTCAGCTCGATTCGATGGCGACTTTTTTGTGGGGTGGCAAGAACATGATTGTCATCATTATCAACATTGGGGCAACATCAAAAGCAACTGAACTTGAGCTCTAATTAGTTAATTAATTTATTGCAACAGTTTTCAGTTTTCAGTTTTCAGTTTTCAATTGAATTGAATGTGTCGATGGCAGCAATGCATGTTCCCCCTCTTCCTTCCCTTTCACCACTACTCCCCTCTTCCTTCCACACCCGGCACAGTGATCAGCGTCAGCTCTTTAATGTTGCAGGTGGCCTCTTTCGGTGGCTGCCTCGCCCAGTTGCACAAAACGCAAATAAAATTAATGCAAACTGTTTGCCCGTCATGCAGTCTACGCCACGCGACGCCTACGCCACCCAGCCATGCCACGCCCCCCAATAAACGACAGCAGCTACAAGTATATATATATATATTATATTCGCCACTTTCTTCCCCGCTTTTCCTGCAGAAGAAATACATGACAAATGCGGCTGGCAAAAGTCAAGACATTGCAAATTTCGTTGGCGCTGACAGCGACAATTTTTCTACCTCGACGGATGTTGTTGCTGTTGCAGTTGCAGATTCATTGATGCCACTTTGCTGGCAAATACTTTTGGCAGAGTGTATAACTTATGCTTTTGCACCTTCCTCTCCCCTCCCCATCCCCCTGCCCTTCCCGGTTTTGCGACACTTGTCTTTCTATTTGATGTCTGTTCTCTATTTATTCTAATTTATTTTATTTTATTTGTTTTATTTATCTTGGCCTGTAATTTCGCGCATAAATTCAAAAGCAGCGTCTCCCGCTCTTCATTCATTCAATTTTGAAATCTTTGCTTTTTATTTATTTTGGCTGCACTTTTTGCATTTGGGTTTTGCGTAATTTTGGCCACGTTTTCGTCGCGCACACAAAAATTGCCATGTAATTAAATCTAAATCAAACGTCACATTTTGAAGGTCCCTCGCGGGCGACATCGTACGCTCGATTGGCTTTGCCCGAAATTCGCTTTTGGCTCTCACTGTCACTGTGACTGTGGATGTGACTGTGACTGTGGATGTGACTGTGGATGTGGCTTTGAGTCACCTCAAAACGCGTAGAACTCATGTCGCTTGCAATTTCCCACTTATTGCATTGCAATTTGTGATGATTATAATTATTTTTTTTTCAAATTCGATTTTGTATTTTGTTGTCGTCAGCGACCCATACCCATACCCATACCCAAAACCGGAAACGGTTACGCCAATCTCTCGAGCTCATATATTGATGAGATCTGACACAGTGTCGAGCAGCATTTGTAATGGGTTTTTTGGCATTGAATTCGACGCATTGAACGCAACGCACAGAAAACATAAATTTTCCCTCACTTTGTCGTTTGCCAGTCTGTATAAATAGTACTGAACTCAAGTCGAAAGATCTTGGAAAGTAGCTTCAAAAGCTAATTATGTGCTCTTTATTCTTAAGGTAAGTAACATAAAACATTTATTTTTAGCTGCACTTTAATGGATGATCATGAAAAAATATATATACATCTTCAAAAATATATATTATGAAAGTTAACATTCTTCTACTATACTTTAATGGATAAAAATAAAATGTATTTCATAAGAATCATATACCATATTAAGCTTATATGATTTGTTTTAGATTTCAAGATGAAATAGATCTTATATTGTTATAGCTTGAAAGCGGAGATTCTCTTGAGAGAAATGTTATTATTTAATTTGATCATTTATTTAGAAATTATGAACCAACTGCGCTTTTCATATTTAGTAAACATATTTCCTGAATATCAAACTTTTAAAATCTTACATTCAAATTGCTGCACTCTATTAAATTTATATTTATGGTTCATTTAAGATATTTTCCTAAATTTAAAAAACTTGAATCGAATGTAGTTATTAGAATAAATCCATTTATTGAATTATTAAATACCGATTACCGATCCATATTCTTTTATTATTTTTTTTTTATTTTCTTAGATTAAAACACAAAACAATCTAAAAGAAAATTTGCATATATCAAAAAGAATTATTGGGATGTTAAAGAAGAACTTTACATTCCGCTCGATGATATGGCGAAAAATAACGATAAAAAAATATATATATATAATATCCATTGATATAAGAAATAGCATCCTATGACTTTTATAAGCTGAAAATATATATACTACAATTTCTAGACTTCTGTATTACGAAAATTGATACGGAATAATATGTAGAAATCTATTCAAATTGATAGGTATAAATATCTGTGTTAATAATCTATTTAAAATTATTTAAATTGCCAAACTTATAAACATTAATAAAATAGTATAAAAGTTTCAAAGAGATCGATTCAAATTGATAGGTATAAATATCTGTGTTTAGAATCTATTTATAATTATTTAAATTGCCAAACTTATAAAAATCAACCAATTAAGATCTAAATATACTCTTTGAATACAAGTTTTCAATTTATACCTCTAAGAAATTATGTGATAGTAACTAGAAATATTCCTACAACTAGTATATGCAATATTTGCGACTTCTCATTGAAGTTGTAAAGTTGGAAGTTGTTAGTTGGAATGTGAACTCACCAGCCGAATCCCGTCATTGGCATTGCAAATATTAAAATTGCAATTACCATGAATAACCGCATATCGCTCCGAAGCCGCGAACAGCGGCAACAAACAATTGTGGCCCAGTCTCTGGAATTGTTGTTGTTGGTTTTATGTTTTAGTTGCTGCTTTTTGGCCAGGTAGTTAAAGGCCTTTTAACGAGTGCGAATGCGAATGCGAATGCGAGTACGAGAATTGCTTATTTGAATATTTAGCAAAGCAAAAAAATCGACAAGAAAAAGTTTCAGTTGCTGAGGCGCGAATTAATCAAGCGTTGACTTGACTTGAGTTGAGTTGAGTTGACTTGACTTGAAGTTGAAGTTGAATTGAGCTGAGTTGAGTTGAGTTAACTTTCAGTTCAGTACGACGTGGCGTGAAGTGAGCATAATCTGAAGCTCGAGGTGAGACAGACGCACTCAATGTACCCGGGCGACATGGGAAACATCGGCAACATGGCGATGGCGATGGCGATGACGACGACGATTCGCGATCCACAAGCGACAGATCTCAAGATCTCACGAACGGGTTAATGATGAGTCTTTCACTTAAATAATTTTGATATTTTGATATTTATTTATTTATTAATTTATTTATTTGAGGGCTTTCAGCACAGCTGCTGCGTGAACTCCGTACGCACACGGAGAAAGCTGACGGCGTACTGAGCTGCCTCCAAGGAGTCGTCTTCGTCGCCGTCGTCGTCGTCGTTGTTGTTGTTGTTGTCGTCGCTGTCGTCGTCGTCGTCGTCGTCGTTGTTGTCGTTATCGTTGTCCAGGCCGGGCCAAAAGAGCCTCGCAGCCAGTTAGCCAGGGCCCAAAATGTGAACAGCGAATCAAAGCGCAAAATGTTGAAAAATAGTTGGAAGGGTGGAGCTCCGTCCAAATAAATATGTGCGATCGCTGCAGGAACAGCGGGTTCCAAAGGGGTGTGCAGAACTTTAACTTCTCGTTCTTCTTCGCCTTCGTCTTCTTCCTCTTCTTGCTGCTCTGCTTGGAGTAGCGTAAAAAATGAAATTAAACGCGCGCTTTAATCAAAGCGCAGTCTCTCAGCCTAAAAGATTGAAGCTCAGCTTCCAGTTTCAGTTTCAGTTTCAGTTTCGGTTTCAGTTTTGTATTTTATTTTTCGTACTTTGTTGTTCTGTTCTGTTCTGTTCTGTGCTCTTCTTCTTTTTATAGTTGTTGATCTTTCTTTTATTTTTGGTGTATCCTTAGCCAGTTTTTCCCATGCTCCTTGGAACCCTGGGAACTCGACAAAAATGCACAAAAGCAACAAAAACACTCGCGTCGGTGAACAAATTCACGTGGGGAACAAACACTCGGTGTTGTTGCTGTTGCTGTTTCTCTTGTTGTTGTTGTTGTTGTTGTTGTGTTGCACTGTTTGCTGTGAATTTGGGATTACTTAGTTTTCGGTGGAGAAAAATTCGGTTTCTGTTCCGTTGCCGGCCACAGTTCGCGACGCTCTGCGGGATTTGAAAATATCGGCGCACACTTTTCGTGTTTGTTTGGCGAAAAGCGCTTCGCAATAATCATCTACGGAATCTCTCGTGTCTTCCGTCTGCGTCTGCGTCTCCGTTTCCGTCTCCGCCTCGGATTCGCGTTGTCCGTTGTCTGATCTTCGGTCTGCCGTCTACGTCAACGTCTCCGTCCGGACTGCGATTGCGACTGCGACACTGACAGCAACTGCGACGGCGACCGCGACTGCGACGGCGACGGCGACTTCGACTGCGACGACGCTGCTCCGTCTCTTGACTGATCTGTGTCTGCTTCGGCGTTTGGCATCGGGAGCACAACAAATGCCGGCAATGGGCAATGAATGGACTTGAATACGGACGCGTTGTTTTTATTATTATTCTTGTTGCCGTTGTTGCTGTTGTTGCTGTTGCTCTTATTGTTGTTGTCGCAGTCGAAAAGTCTCTTTAGCTGCTGCCGCTGTCGTTGCTGCTCTTGTTCTTCTTGCCGCTCTGTTTAGAAGCGTGAAAATGTATTTCACTCATGCGCGTTCTGTGCGCTCAGCAACAACAGCAACAACAACAACAGCAACAACAACAACAATGACGACTTTGCTGTTCGCTGTCGCTGCCGCTGCTTCTGCCGACGTCGTCGCCGTCGACTTCGCTGTTTAATTGTTGATTTTTTGAGATATTTTCTAATGTATCTGTAGATATGTGAATGTATATCGTTTGACTGTGTATTCTGCCCACTACACATACAGTGGCCGCCAATTGTATGAGCACCAAATAGAATTGCATTAAATTTATAAAGGTTTAGTTAACAAGGAGACGGATAGGACCTTTTAGGACCTTTTTCAAAAACTATATTTTGGATAATCTTTTGAATATTTGCTATAGATCAGTGTTGATACTGTGATACTAAATAGTATTCTACAGAAAGCCTTGGGATACCTTTTAATTATTTATTTATTGCTTTTCAAGTGATTAATAAAAGTAATTAGCCTATGATTTTTACAAAAATGCTCTATTAAAATGTAATATAATAAAATAAATCTTCTCAAATTTCTGTTCGTTATGCCTACCTCAACATTTGCTTGGGCCCATTAATATTGGCACTCACTGTCAACTCCTACACCGCCTACCTACTAAACGGCATTATTTTTCTTGATATCCGTCACACTGATAGCGCTCTCCCCACCTCCAACAGTTCCATCAGCTCCATCTCTTCCTTCTCCTTCTCTGCTCTTGCCTATCGCTGTCTCACTCGCTCGCTGCACTGCCACCACCCGCACCACCTTAACATATTTTTTTTTTGGGCAGCCGCAAATTGTTTACACGCGACAAACTTGTCATCTGTATTTTGTTGTGTTGTGCTGTGTTTTTTTTATGTGTTTCTCTGGCGATAAAAACCCCAAAAAAGGTTAGCGACTTTGTCTCTGGCCATGTCTCGTTGTCTCGTTGTCCGCTGTTCCCTGTCTCCTGTCCCCTGTCTCCTGTCCGCTCTCGTTGTTGGGCTAGGCCAGACCGGGCAACGAGCAGGTAACAAGTTGTCGACCCAAAAGTCACAGGCTCGTAAAAACTGTGCCACTTTGTACTCCACAGTTGCCCCAGTGTCATCTTCATCTTTGCATACAGTCTAAATCTCTCTCCCTCTCTCTCTCTCTCTCTTTCCACATTCAACTGAGCACACACGTTCGCATAATAACGCCTCGTCTTCGTATCTCACCGGGCTAATCATTCTCAAATACAATAAAACAGATCTCATTCCGAGTCGCGTCGAGTCGACTCAGCAGCAGAATTCAAAGGCAGCAGCAGCAGCAGCAGCAACAACAACAACAATTGCTACCAAAAGCTTAGTCAGTCAACAGTCAGCAGAATTTAGAGCATGGCGTGTTAATCTCGTGCTGCTGACGGGCTGACAAACGGACGGACGGACGGACGACGGACGGCGCCTCAGTCACATAACAAACGCCAGCACCTCCCAATGCCCCCTCAAAACTTCCAACACCAAACGCATCTTAAAATTTGACAAGCAGCAACTTTTGAAGAGGCTGCAACGAAGCTTGTATGCTCTTTCCAAGTAAAAAACTATTGAATTCGTAAAGAAGCACAATTAACTAAATAAAATTAAGCAGCCGTGTAATATATTTATTAAACATCGAAATGTTATATTAAAATTAAAAACATTCTGATTTTCCTTTTAGCATAATTGACTTTTCTAACTAAAACTAGAGTCCATGGACTCTTAATAGGAGTCTCCTATTTTGAAAATTCAGAATGTTATAATTTGAAAATATATCTGACTTTTTTAATGGTTTTACATTTTAATATACTTATTATATATTTTTGTCATTACGTTTATATTGTAATGTTGTAAATGATAATTTTAATTTTGAAAATTGAGTTATCTAAAGAATGGTGGTTATTAATTTTCTTTAATAAATGTCAAGAACTTTTTAATTGAAAAACTAACAATATTAAAGAAACCAGCTTATGATAATGATTATTTCTACATGTAAACAAGAATTATATATTTAAATTGCTTTTAAGTAATTGTTTGAGTATTGAATTTTACTATATTAATTTGTATGTTGTTGAAAGCTGTTGATTTTATCTGTTTTATCTGTTAATTTTAATATCTATATCTTGCCGAGAACTCTTTAAGCAACCCTCCAGCAGTTGTTGGTTGGGTCTTGGCTCGATGATCTCGATTAGCTTTATGGGCACTCCAGCTTTCCAGCTCTCCAGTATTACGTATATGGACTAATTGTGGTTTTTTTTTACATTTTGTTTGTTTATAGAACATTTCAAAGTTAATTTTTTTTACTGAATTTGTGAGTGGCTAACAAGTAAAAAGAAATCATGAGAAGATTTCGGCATCATTTTGTTGTTGTGAATTTTATTTAGTGTGTGGTATTAATGGTTTATGAGGCGGTACTTGTAATTGTAATTGTATTTGTAATTGTAATTGTACTTGTGCCACTGTGCGTATGAAAACGGACTGTTTGATTTCTTTGGGCTGGCGTTCTAAAGTTCACAAGTTGTCAAAATGTTTGTGCTCTCGACTTATCTGCTCGGTTAACACATTACCAACACTGACATGTATGTACATATATTATATATGTATGTGTTGATGTTGATGTGAATGTGAATTGTTGTTGTTCTGTTGCTGTTGCTGTGGGTTTGACGGCACTGATTCAACAAATAAACAAAGCGCAAAACTTTCCGAGGCAGGCAAATATGTCTATTAAATGAAAATAGACACTGACGAACCTGGAAAGCGCTGATGTGAAATGTGAAAATCTTGAACACCGTCTTGTTGTCGGTTGCTTAAAAAACAATAAAAATCCGAAAGGCATCGGCGCAATTTCTGGTCATGATTAATGGATGCCAAACGCAACGCTTGTGAAATGCCATAAACAATGTGTATACACACATACTCGTATATCGATATGTTGATACATGTATATATGTAGGTACTTCACGTACACCCCTCGATTGGTCCAGCAATTGCACTTGGCTTCAATCAAACTCAAAATCAACTGTCAAACTTGCTTCACCTGCTCAAACAGCGAGGTGGGCGGTCAAAAGGGAAACAGGCCTGACTGGCGAAGGGGAAAGGTGCGGAGAGTTGGATCTGTAGATTTGTAGATTTGTAGATTTGTTCGCACTATCAATGGGTCATAAAATTTTTATGAACCAGACATACGCGTAGCATATGCAGCAACAATTCATTTAAGTGCCTTTCTCGTAATTCTTCATAAACTTAAAGTCAGCTAAAATAAGACACAAACAATTCACATAGATGGATGACGGAGGGATCTGTTCTTCACTTCTATATACGTAGCTGTATCTGTAGCTGTATCTGTAGCTGTATCTGTAGCTGTATCTGTAGCTGTATCTGTAGCTGTATCTGTAGCTGTATCTGTAGCTGTATCCGTATCTGTATTTGTATCCGTATCTATATCTACATCTGTCCAACTGTTGTGGGTGTTGCTTGTGTTTGTGTTTCGGGGAAACGATTTCGTATTGTGGCACAAAGCTCCTCAAAACCGAAGAACAACAAACAAAACCGTCATGTTATGAGCAATTAACGTAATTGGAAAATGGCATTGCAAGAAGTGGAGCGTTTGTATTTGTTGTGCCCCAGTTTTATGACTCCAGAGGCACTTAGCCATTCAATACAAATGGCAGTTAGAATTAAAATGGAAATGCTACTTAAAAATACTCTATATTAACAGCGGTTTAATACACATACTTCAGTAAGTAATATTCCCTTTAAAATGAAACTATTTGATATATTACATTTATAAAGATAATTTCTGATCGACTTAAATAATCCTAGGATTAATTTCTCAATGTTTCTTAAGCTCCGTTATTAAATTCAAATTTATTTTGTAGAGAATTAAAACAAAATTATTTTTAATATATATTCTACATTTAATCTGTAATTAATGTTTCAGAGAATTTTCAGAAAACTGTTTTAATTTGCAATTCATTCAAATTTTCTAACTATATTTCTTTGATTTCTACTAAGAATCGCAGCTAGTTTTAAGAATCAATCGAGAAAAGAATAAATTGAATATTAGAATTCTAGAAAAATTGGATACGCATACAACAATAATACAGAGCTGCAATTGTGTGAAATCTTCAATTTTCTAAACACTTGTTTAAAAGTTTTCTTTGATGCAAATTAGTAAGAAACCCTATTAAATCTTTTGTGTCTTTACGAAAAAAATAGAATAAGTCAGATTTCAATGCGAAAATATTTCAGAATATTCTATGAAATTTCGTTTTATAGATTTCCATAATTGTTTATGGTAAACTGCAAATTCATTTGAAATGATGAATAACTGAGAACGAATTATATCGAGTCATATATCTTCAATATATAATGTTTACAGTCTGCCTTATGGCAGCCCGGAAATATGCAACACTTCTGGCCACAAGACAAATAATACTTTGGTGGCGTCTCGCGGCGTTGCACAAGAAACTTTCTCAGAGTTGTTGTCTCTCAACTTTTGTAGTGTAATTAAAATCGCATAAAATTCAAAAACAACAAAGTATCTTCCGCTGCAACAACCACAATAAGTGGAATAACATTGTTAATTTTTCGCCTCATTTTAATTATTTACGCAATGTTCTCTCTACATAATTCAATTGCTTTTTATTGTGTATTCTGCGCTGCGTTGCCAGCCATAAAATCTTATTAATTTAATTGGATTTTTTTAGATGTGGCCAAGTAGAAAGTGCGCAGGAAATGATTCTTCCAAATAAGAGAGAGAAAAAAATAACAACAATTAAAATGAAAAGTATAAAAACTTAGTTTAAATATTATTCGGGCTTTTATTATTATTTATTATCTGCTTTAGCACCCATTGTTGCTTAAACAATTAAAAATAAAATACAAAAGCCACAAAAACAACATTCAAAACAACTGCGCGACTTTTTACGAGCGATTCACTTGATTTACTAGTCAGCCCCCTGTCAGAGGCGGTTTCGGGTGCTCCTCATATATATATATATAACGCATATATATATGTGTATATATTTGTAGTGTAGTGTAGTGTAGTGTGTGTGTGTGTGTGTGTGTGTGTGTTGACAGGCGTGTTGAAACAGACAGTCAACGGCGGCGTGCTAAAAGAGATTTATGCTCATTTTGTCAGCTGCTCACTCACAGTTACCCTGCCAGGGGTGGAGAGGGGGGGCATATATAGGCAGGGGAGCTGAAGTCAAGTTTAGGCTTTAACTCAATGAAATTCAGCATAATTTTTTAGTGGCCACAATAAATTAACGCAGCCAAAGAAAGCTACAAAATAAAAATAAAAGAAACATAAACGCCTGACGAAAAGTGCCAAAGTTTAATTAAGCCAAACCAATTTCGAGTTGGAAAAATTCGCAAATTTCTGCGCAGCTCATCATAAATTGGCCTTAGTGGCTGCGACTGTCGGACAGAGTCGCAGGGGGTCGGAGGGGGTCGGATGAAGTCGGAAGAGTCGGCAAAAGCCGATCAAAAACAAAAGACCGCGATGCCTGAGTGGCCTCTGCGGCCTTATAGCTATATAGCAGGACCACCAGAGATTCCCCCATTCGTATCGATCGTCTGCTGGGGGGCTACTTCATTTAATTTGCCGAACAGGTTTGTGCCAGTCTTCCACTCTTTCTTCCCTTCTCGGGCTTTAGCTTCGCCTTGGTCAACGTCTTTGCCGGATTAAGCGATTAAACAAATTAAAACAAATTACTTTTTTTGCACCCACCACAGCGTCGATTGGCATTAAATTAATAAAAATTTGCCTGCCCTGGCGTCAACTTTAAATATGTCACGGGCTCAGAATAAGGTTGCCATAAATTAGGTGTATGCAGCTTGAAATAAGCATGATGTTTGCAGTAAAAATTAATTATTTTGCGGCATTTAAATTGCAGCTGTTTGGCTGACAAAATGAACTACGCTTTATATTAAATTTTTAATACATTTTTAAGCTGAAATTAAATTAATAAACTAAAACAATTGAATGCTGAGAATGTTATCTTAAATTACATTTATTTATTTCCATTTTTGTTTGACTAAAACATTTTATTTTATAAATTTTACCTCCGTAGTTGTCCCTCAAATTTCCTAAGTTTTCCCTATCTTCCAAATCTTTCTCTTGCTAGATCTGCTTGATATTTTAGACACCCTGTTACAGGGTGCCACCCCCCTCAAGTTTGTGGGGCGTGTGCTGCTCTGTTTATATTTTGTCAGCCCATAATTTGTTTTTAGTTCGAGCAGCGCTTTTCCTGCCTGGCGCCCACAAATTATGGGGCCCAAATGGCAATTATAATTATTGTTAACGATTTGTTTATGCAGCATTAGTTGGCGCGTTTAATTGTAGTATTGGCAATGCCGAAAATTTATTTTAATATTTATGCAGCGAAGTTCATTAAAACGCAAATTTACGATACGCCTCGAGGCTGAGGTTGCAATTCGATTTGGTATTTTGGAATTTCAAAAGCAAAACTTACAAATTTATAGCAACTTTGCTGCTTGGCAATTGTTAACAAATTTATGTCTACCTTCCCAAAACGTTGATATTGCGTATGCGCCATGTGAGTTTATAGCGGGCGGCCGTTTGTGCGTGTGTAGTTTTTAAAATATTGCGCATACGCCGCGTGTTGCCGGGCACGAGTTGACTGCATTTACCTAATCACTGATACTAATTAAGAATTCACAAGATTTAACTTTAGACTTTTTTTATTAGTATTTATCAAGGTGAAAGTTGTCAAATTCAATCATGTGATTGTTTTTTTTTTTTATTTTTTACCAAACTGCTAATTAATTGACCACTTGACAGTCATCGATTGTTTCTGAATGACGTTTATATTTTGTTTCTTCTACGTTTATAGCTGCACTAATTAATGGAGTTTCTTGCGATGTGTCACGTGCTTAAAATGGGTCATCTTTTTATACTTAACTCACTCGCAGTTGTTAAGTTATAAAGCTTTGATTGATTTGGAAATTAACAAGTCTCTGAATGAACATTACTCAGCAGAGAAGACAATTTTTTGAAGAATTGCTCAGCTTCCTATTTAATAAAACATGTAGATTATTTAGAAATATGTTTTATTTACCATTCAAATATTTTTATTATTGTGCTATATTTTTTTTATGAACATATGTTGTCTTTCTCTATTTTACTGAAGTATTCTTTCTCAATCTGTTTCTTTCTCTTTCATTATTTATCCTTGGCATTCCCTTCTTATATTCAAAATTCTTTAGTACTGTCATCCATGCTTACTTTTAATTTAATTAATATTCGTGTTCGTGCTCAAAATTTATATACACTTCATGGCCGCATTATTATTACTCACCTGTCCATTAAAACTCTGCTTTTATTCCTCATTTAAAAGTATTTTATTTATTTGTTTTTTCGAATTAATTGTGACACCTATTAATATTAAATATGACTAACATACACATCTTGATTTAATTTAATATTAGATTTAATTTAATTTCGTAACTATGAATTTCTTCTAAATTGCATTAAATTTGAATGCATTTCTTTAAAATATTTAGCAATAGAAAATGTTGATTTTGTTATTTTGATTAAGTGAAATAAAGTCAGTTAACTGCTTGTGTTGCATAGTTGTTAATTAAGAGAATCAATTTATAGTAATTATGTGACCTGATTTAACAGCAGAGTTACTAAAAACTGACTTCAGGCAGTTTGAACTGCCACTTTAAGTGACTTTCTGTTGTTGTTGTATTGTTGTTATAATTGTTGCTGTTGCTGTGGCCGCAGTTGTTTGCTGTTGTTGTGGTTGTTATTGTGGTTGTTGCCTGTCAATGAAACTCAGTCGCTGAATGCAGGGCATGTGCTGCATGCATTTAACTTAAACATGACAAACCGCAAACTCATAATACAACATTGGCGACATACACAACAGCAACAGCAACAACAACAGCAAGAACAGCAACAATGAGAGCAACAGGTTTCAAGTTAAGTAACCACAAAGTCACAGGCCACAAGCGGAGGACTCAACGATGTTGATGCAGCTTTTGCTGTTGGAAGATGGAGCCGCCACCACAGCAACCACAACGACAACCGCAGGCACAGTTCAAGTGCTGTGTTGTGCAGTGTTGAAGTAACCCTCCCGCGTACATCTGGAAACTGTCGCCAGCTGGCCCAGCGATTCATAATATCATATTTCACTTCCTTCAGGATATCATAAAACTTGGCGCATTGCATTTGCCGTTCATCGTTCGTTCTCCGTTCTCCGTTCGCCATTCGCCATTCGCCGATGTCAACATTTATTGAAAAGTCGTGCCGATTTTATAGCCATTTTCACTGGTCACTCTGTGCAGTGTGCAGTGTGCAGTGTGCAACATAAGGCGCTGTGGCGGTTGCACGAATGCCAATGCTGTGGAGCGCCACAGAGACTGAAGTGCTGAAGTCTGTGGACTCTCTTAGTTTTATGGATTCTTATTTCGCAGCTATTTATCTCGCTTAGTTGGTATTTTGGCGTAGATTAAGTGCACTAAATACCCATTGCCAGCAGCAGCAGCAGCAACATCGGACACTAGAGCAACAGTCGCTGTGGCACAGACAGGCCACAGACATTGAACTGGATCGTCGTCATGCTACGCAAATACTCGTAGCATATTCGAGTTGCATTCGTTTATTTATGAGTTAATATACATGAATTATGACATCAAAGGCCCCACAGCAGACTGAAATCGAAAACGAAATCGACTTGTGCCGCATGCCCCATGCCGCATGCCCCATGCCGCATGCCCCATGCGCCCCCTTCAACTTCCATCTGCCTGCCCCATTTGAGATCAACAACATTTTAGCTGAACTCCAACAAACTTGGAATTGGAATTGAAATAGTGATTCGCATTGCTTCCTTTTTTATTTATAGTTTTTTTTCTCATTTTTTCATTTTATTTTTGTTTTTTTCAGTGACTTTTTGGCAAAACGTTTGTTTTGACACGCCGCGTGTCTAACGGGGCGACTTAATTGAGTTTCTGGCCGGGAGCTGAGAGCTGAGAGCTGGAAGGGACCACCGGCAAAGTGGCTGAAACCAAAGCCGGAAACTCCAGCAGCCTCAACTTCAACTTCAGAAGTCGCTGAAGGTTGTGTGAAAATTATCGCTGAGATGACCCACAGTTGATGCTGGAATTGGGGAGCATTTATTTTCAAATAAAATGGAATATTTTATGACTAAACGTCCGCATGTGGCAGGCAACAACAATAGCCAACAACAATAACAACAACAAACTATTACCAAAAAAAACTTTCGAGCTTCTGTTGCGGCTTTGTGGTCGGTCTTCAAGCCCAGATCTGAGCCGAGTTGCGTTGAACGGAGTTGAGTTGATCGCACGGCGGCCTTTGCCTTTTTTAGAAGCGCGTCTCGACTTGATCTTGAATTTGAAGACACAGTTCTTGTTGTTTCTCTTGTTGTTGTTACTCCGGTTGTTGTTGTTGTTGTTGTTCGCCTGGTGCGTGTGGCATGTTGCCATTTGAGTTGTACATGTGTTTGCGGCTCTTTTGAAAGCTACGAATTTAGCTGCTTCTTTTCTTCACCAACCCCCCTCGGTTCTTTTTTTATTTTGCTGTCTTCTTTTACTTTTCTTTTATTTTCGAGGGTTTGCTCTACTTCGTGCAGCAATTAGTTACAGCTGCGGGCAGCGGAAGGAAGTATTAGTCAGAAATCAGAATCTGTGGCAACATTCAAGGGCAGGGGCACGTGGAATGCCTTGGACTGAATGAATTTCGTGAATCTTTGGAATTAATTCAATATGAGTCAGCGCCTACAGTTCCCGTTGCTGTTGCCTGATGACGTCGTTATTTCGTAATCTCGGAAGTTGTGACGCATGCGCAGTAAGGAAATTAATTGAACTTTAATCCAAAAAAAACTACAATAAATCGAAATTATTATATAAATAAATGAATAAAATTTATTTTTGTTCTTAACTTGTAAAGCAAGTATTTACCAAGTATTTTTTATATAGAAAAATTAATATATCTTGTAGATTTATATTAATTTAATTGTTATCTCGGAAGTTGTAAGAAACTCGATTGAGCTTTGATCAAAAGAAATTATATTTGGTGAATTTATTGTTTAGAAAAAAATGTATATCTATTTACTAATAAGGCAAATATAACATAACTATTCTAGTTTATGAGCTATGTTTTTCAAAAGTTAAAATACCATTTACATTTTCTGAAATTCTTCTCAGAAAGAAGCCGCATAAAGTATATGCAGCAATTATTCTTTTGGATGAATACGAAAATAGTTTTATTTGAAATACTTGCATAATTATTAATCAATAATATGATTTTCAATGAAAACTCTATTCAAATCCGCTTAAAAAAAATGTAAGAATTGTTATTGATCATCAAATCTGTGTAACAATATCATAGTTGTTGTATATTGAAGTAACCCACTTAACTTGCATTTCTGCTGATTTCACCGCTGCTAATTTAACCTATATAATTACTCAAGCTTTTTATGGAATGTAACTATAATATGACTAAAACTGAGAGCGCTTTCAACAACGATTTTCGATTTATCGATTGCATTTGTCAGTCTACATTTGGGCTGAAATGCGCGTATTGTGATAACCGCAAAATAAAAAATAATAAGAGAAAAAAAGAACCGTCAATGTTAGGACAAAATGCAATGCGAGGTTTCTGTGGTCACTTTGGACGCTGTATGATATTGGGTTACAATTTCCCCATAAAAATGTCGAAAAAATGCGCAGATGAACCCTTTGCCGACTTGGACAAAGATTAGATCTGCCATGCGCAAAAATATTATGATGCGGCGACCGCAAACAAACAAAGCCAAAGTCGACATATCAAAAAGGGCACACATACACACACATAGATATAAGAGAACCTAAAAACTGAAACTGGATGAATGGCTAACAAAATCTGGCTGCTGAATCATAGAAACATAAGCGAATTTAAGCGATCGTCGAGATAGCCCATAAACTCCACATGAATATCATAATAAAAATCAACAAAATAAAATAAAAGAAGTTGAAAACTTGAAGCGAAGCATAATTTGTATTTTTCTTTGTAGTTGTTGTAGTTGTTGTAGTTTTGTATTTTGTTAATTTGCGCAGGGCGACTGCCAGTAGGCATTAACGTCGCTCAACTGTCGTTGCCAGGGGCTGGAATCGAAAGACGAGAGATGCGATCGGTCTAGGGCGATCCTCCGTTCGATCCAATGTCAGCTTAGGCCTCGAACTACATACGAAATCGGTTGACAAAGCGTTTTTGCAACTGGAACTGGAACTGAAACTCCTGAAGCGACAGTGCAGGGAAGTCAGGAGGTAGGCAGGGAAGTCAGGAGGTAGGCAGGGAAGTCAGGAGGTAGGCAGCGCTGATCCGTCTGGCAGATGACTTCATTCGCATTTTGTTCGCCAGTGCCAATTTATCGATCAACACGCTTAAGCGCATTTCTCAGCCAACGATGACGATCACAAATGGCGATGACATTGAGGGCTTTAATTTGCCTCAACTCTGCTCCTGCTCCACAACTGCTGAGTTTGATAAGCTTTATTGATGCGATTAGCGAAATGAGCTTTGCCAGCATCTCCCATCAACTTCCTTCGTATCCCTTCGTCCCCACCAAAAAAAAAAAAAAGAAGCAAGCTAAGAACCTAAAACTGACAACTGACATTTCTCATTAACAGTTCTTCTTTTCATTCGATTTCTTCTTTACTTTTTGGGCTATTGACTTGTTGCACTTTGTCAATCGTCAGGGAATGAAGTCATCTATAGATTTACCTTGACAAGGTAGCCAAAATTTGTTAAGAAACTGACAGAATCCATTTAAGAGCATTAGCTATCAAGTTACTTTAGAATGTAATGCGTACATTTAGTTGATATGAGAGAATCGAACAGTGACCGAAACATTTTAAAAGCTGCATAAGCATATACTTATAAGAACTGCTCTTATCGGTATATATACCCAATAAAATTCCGTATATATAGGATAAGATAAATATTAAATTAATAAACAAAATTAAACATAATTATTGTACAGTTGTAAATAATATGATTTCAAAGACTTTGGAACACCCTAAGTGAAAGTAATCTCTGTTTGTTTATCATTGAGCAATAATATTTTTAATCAATTCATTAATTAATCAAATCAAAAATATAAATATTTTCATCTAAATGTAATTAAATGGTTTTATTTCTTTTCGTTACACATTTAGTTCAATTACATTTAAGTAAAACTTAATAAATGAAATTATGCTCTCATCAGCTTATTTAAAATAGTTTTTCTTTGTTAATAAAATAATATTATTATTTCAAAATATAACACCAACTCAGAAGAATTTAATCAACTTTATGTCTTATTTAGAATACAATTACAGCATTAATTTCAATACTTTCCGCATTACACAAAGTGTCACTAATAAGCATTAGAGCTGCTCATCCTCTGGGCTCAAAGTCGTGGTGGGGCCAAAAGACAACAACAAAGGCCAGGGCCAGATTACTTAATTCCCAAATTGGCCTTAATTCACGCGCCAAAGTGTGTTAAATTGGCATTGGAAATGAGACGGAGCGGGAGATGGGGATCGAAATGAAGATGGAGTTGGAGTTGGAGATGGAGACTGGGATTGGGATTCGGATTGGAATTGAGACTGGAAATGAGACTGAGACTGAGACTGGACGTTGCGGGGGCGAGTTTTGAATTGCCGCTTTAGTTTCAGCTACAGGTTTAGCATATGCCACCCGTGACTACCTGGAGTCGAGACTTGAGTCCAAAGAGAGACTTCTTCTTTTTGCATGGCCAATCAACGCCCAGGGCGATGTATCTGTATCTTTTACTCGCTCACCTCTTTGCTCTACAGCTTGTGTGTGTGTGTGTGTGTGTGTTTTGATGACTACTATCTGAACTGGGCTGGCAGACGCATCCGGAGGTCTTAGTCTTAGTCTTTGGCTTGGTCTTGGTCTTGTTCTCTGTCCAGCGAATGAAGACGTTTCGTGACTGTGTCGGCTTTTTTTCCTTATTTTTTGTATACTTATTTTGTTTGCTGGTGTCCAGTGTCCAGGCTCAGAATCTGCACTTCATGCTTATTATTGAACTCAATTTTGTTGGCGCGTGTAATTTGGCATCGCCTTGAATTTGGCATACGAATTTGTTGCGCCGCCGCCAAACAAACAAACGAACAAATATTTGCAAATGTTGCATATGAAAGAAAGCGTGTGTCTAGCTCTTTGTGGCATTGTTGCATGTGCGCTCAGCAGAGCACTTCCTTCCTTCTTCTGCAACTTGAACTTCATGTGCGTTCCAGCAACGAGTATCGAATAACGCAAGACACACAACATAATTAATAAATACCATCAACATTGATTAACTCAACTAAGCTAATAAAATCATTTGTCATACGACTGAACCTCGACTAGTTAGCTACAGTGTCTCTCCCTGGTCTCCGGGTCTCCACTGTCTTCGGCTCTCTCTCCTCGATTCCCGGTCCTTAGACTCGCCTCCTCTTGGAGTACATAAAAATCGCGTGACTAATTTTGAAAATTAAAGCCAGTACACAGAGTGAAGCAGAGAGTGAAGCTGGACCAACGAGCGTGTAAATAGCGCAAAAATTAATCAGTCGGGAGGAGGCAGGGCGGGGCAACGAGAGGAGTGGGAAGACTGTAGACTGTGGACTGTAGACAGCGGACTGTAGACAGGAGTCTACGTAGAGTGCACTGAAGCAACTTGACTTGAAATGAAAAATCTAAAAACCCGCACTAACAAAGCAACAAATTGAAACTAAATACTTGCAACGAGCAACGTGCAACGTGCAACAGGATGATGCCCAGTCGGAATCGGAGTCGGAGCCGCAGTCCGAGTTGCAGTTAAAGTTGCATTCAGATAGCTGATCGTTTGCCTCTGTTCATTTAGCTTGAAATTGTTGCAATCAGTGCAGCGGCTGCTTTTAATTGCCCCAAAGTGAGCAAGAGACAGAGAGAGAGAAAGAGGGAGAGAGAGAGACAGATAGAGAGAGAGAGAGAGAGAGAAGACTCTGCACAGCTGCGACAAAAGCAACTTTGCCAAATGCCAGAGATGCCGCTGAGCGGGAGACAAGGCGACGACTTTTGTCTCATGCGGAAATCGCAACTTTTTCACCTCTCCGCCGTGTCCCATTGTCCGATAACACTGGACTACCACTACACAGACAAAAATTAAGCTTGTCATATCCATCATAAAGGATATCAAAGTCCTCTCATCTCCAAATTGTCTAAATCGAGCATGAAAATTACTTGGTGAATAATATTAAATATTTGCAGTCAAATCGTAAATTAAGTATCAAAATTATAGGAAATAACATAATAGAAATTCAATTAAATATATACAAAATATTGTGAAAGGACACAAATTAATATAATACAGTTTAGAATTTACTACAAATAGTAAATATAATCAAAAAATTTACGTTGTCTGGAGATGGATCTCACACTTTAATTGATAATAAATATAATTATAACAAAAGATTTAAGATGAACAATGAACAGTATTAAACATACTATATTTTATATTATATATATATTAATTTTAATCATATTCTTAACTGGGATAGTTTAGTAATTGATTTTACATATTGCTTTATCTAACATAATAAAAGTAATAATAAATAAAAGCCAATTAAATAGAACAATTTATAGTTTGATACATAATATAAACATGTATTCAATTTCAAATACTATTAACATTCATTTGGATTGATCTAACATAATAAATAAATAATAAATATACGTTTATTAAAAGATTACAAAATGATAAATTTATATATTAAATTGTAAAACAAATTTTAATTACTGCGGATTGATGTAATATTTATAATTGGGGATTCCAGTATTAAACAGCAAATATTGTGATTCTTTTGATGAATATTGAACTTGATTTGAATATTTGGAGACAATTTGCATATTCAATAATTAGTGTAAAAATGTATGCAAAATATAAAAGTTAAATATTATATGCTTAAATTATAATAATCATTTTTTCTCTGTGTAGAAAGTAACTCGTAGAAGCAGCGAAAGGAAATGCCTTAAATCAATTAGTTGAGCACTAATTGCCCCAATACCTTGTGGCATAGTTTGCCATTTGCTCAGCACCTGTTTGTGCCTCGCCTTTGGCTTCACATTTCTTCCCTCCCTCCCCAGTCTCCTTCTCCATCTCCATCTCCATCTCCTTCCCATTCTCTCTCCGCTTCTTCATACTATAACTGGCTTAATCTCAGCGCACAAATTCCTGCGGCCTTCTCATTGTTTGACGTTGTTGTTGTTGTTGCTGTTGTCTCCTCGCGTTGTTGTTATCTTTCTCACAATCAAGGTGCACCGAGCAGAAGAATATGCGAACACCGCCACAACCGCCACAACTTGAGCAACCTCCGCCACCGCCGCAGTCACCTGCAACTTTTGGTTTTTTGTGCGCCCAACAAGTGCAAAAAACTGTCTCAAGTGCCTCGGAGTGGAGAGTCCCAAAGTCCCAAAGCGAAAGGAAAGGAACGGAACGGAAAGGAAGTCGTCGAATGGATCTGGCAAGTGCTCCGATATGAGAGAGCTTTTTGTTTGAGATATGAAAAACTTCCTGTAGTCAACTTGAAATTTACCTTCTATTTTATTATCATTATTTTGTATTTTCTCCAGTTTTTATTTTGTTTTTTTTTTTTTTAAGGCGTGTCCCTGTCTCAGATCATTATCTCGCTTTGTCAAGTTAAGTATAGATATGCTGAAAGCATTATGAACTGCACTTTATGACATCCATAAAGCAGAGACGTCTTTAGATAAATACAAGTGTGCCAACTATTTGAAGATTGTGCTTCTAAGTTGTGTACTGCTTCATCAATTCGCGGTCTTCCAAAAATTATATCTTTTAATAAAAAAATATTTAACCCAATTCTATTACAAAATAGTGAAATAATTGATCTGAGTAATATATTCGAATTAATACATATTGAAAAACAAATTAAAATGCCGTCAAAATTTTCAAAATAAAATATTTATAAACAAATAACTCTGCTTAGAAAATAATTTAGTCAGATTATTAATTAATAAACTAGCCATTCGAAACACTTTATTAAGTATTTAAATAAATACTCAGATCTTTTCATAACATAACATTTTCATAACATTTGTAAATCAAAAAAATAAAATGTTGCAGTTAGTTTATTAATTAGTAAAATATCCCGATTTGTTTATCAATCTCTATCTCAGCTCGATGATAGAGTTACAAATGTCATTCTGAAATCATAACGACCTCTGAGCTTGAACTTTTCTTCCTTTTGTTTACTTATTTTGAGGCAAGGCCAGAAAAACCAACAAAAACCACAGCGAACCATAAAGCAAAGTTAAACAGCAACGAGACCAACAACCCAAATCTCAACTCCCTGGGAAGGGCTGGTGAGAGACAGCAGCGGGGTCAACGCAGGGGGAGAGAGAGGGAAAAGAGTGAGAGGGGCAAGGGACAAGGGGAAGGTGAGAGCTAGGAGCAACGTGATCGTTTAAAGGGCAAGCAAACAAAGGACGGCGTTGATGTCGATGAGAGGACAGAGGACAGAGGACGGAGGACGGAGGACGGAGGACAGAGGACAGTGGACAGGAGACACAAAAGCGCCCCGATGAGATGATCGCTGTGCAGTTAAAATCTCATCCTCAGTCGCTGATCGCACAACAACAACAGCAACAACAAGAGCAGAAAGTCTTCGCATCCGCTGTGAATTTGTAGTGGGCACCCAGGCGCAGACACATACCAAACCTGCCCGTTCCCTCCTCAACTCCTCCCCCCTCTGCCACCACTGCACCCTCTGCCTGCTCACCCCTGTGACTGACATGGGCAAAGCTGACGCCCATTGCGCGCACCTTTGGAATTCGGTGGCCGCGAACGCTGCATAATGGAAGCCAAATGATGGGAAACCTTTTACGCAGCCACAAGAAATACTCGAGAAACAACAGCAACAACAATAAAGCAAAGAAACGAAACAAACAGATAAAGATAAAGTAAAAATACAAAAAATTAAAAAAGAACTAAAAACTAATTAGGCTACAAAAAAAAAGAAATATAAAGAGCAAAACTAAACGAGCGACTAAATGAAAGTCGAGTACTTGTTCGATTTGACTTTGAACCCGATTGTAACTCAATTATGAACACTTGGCCACCCAGTCAGCAGACAGACTCATCTCAGACCCCTCGCAGTTGTCCTCCCCCCTGGAGTCCCTCAACAGCTGTCGCGTCTTTAGCCAAAAATGGTAATGTTTACATGCGTGTCGCATTGGCAACACACAATGTGGCAAGCATTGATATGGGGGCCCCCATTGGATGTGCCAATGTCCATGTATGTGTTGGCCAACACTTTTTGCGTGCTGTTAATTACATGACCATGGCAAGGCGGGCGGGCGGACAGTCAGTCCGTCAGTTCGTCCGTCCGTCAGTCAAGGAGGCTGCCAAAGTGGCCACGAGAGCGGCATGGAGCTCTCTTGTCTAGTCTCTGGTCTCTGGTTAATAGTCTCCGGTCTCTGTAGTCTCTGAGGGTCTCTGCGCCTCTTGCCTGGTGGTCTCTGCTTGGTCATTGCTTCCTGGTAGTTCAACTTGTCGCCAGTTGTAAACAGTTAACAGCAGCAACAGCAGCAGCAGCAGCAGCAGCAACAACAGCAACTCATGATGATTGATAGCCATACGCATGCGCAGTACTTCAACTTTAAACTACACTCGGAAAAAAGTCCCAATTCCATTGGACAAAACAAAAATCTATACGATATCCTTTTCGAGCTTAAATTTTTTTAAAATAGGGTCTAAAATTTATAATGAATAAATCTGAAAGAACATGATTTGGATATTTGATTTATGTAAATAAAATAAGAAATATGTACTTCAATATACGACTTTCTTATAAAGTGGCTGCCAGCTTATTTGATCCACAAGTCTTACATTTTGCACATTTTTAAAACAGATATTTTGATAACTTACAAAGTAAACCTATTTATTCTTATTTGAATGTTCCATTTGAGAATTGGTAATTAATAGAAAATATAATTATAGATTACTATTAGTTGAAAGTAATATAAATTATTAATTTTCAAACATAATAAGATTAATTTTGTAGTTCCTTAAAACATTAATTAAAATTGAAACTATATATAAAATCAAAGTATTAGGATTTACTTTTTATTTCCTTAAAATTACTTATAATTGATTTCAATTTAAAAACCCTTTACATATAAAGTTTAATTAAAAACACTCTGTTATAGCTCTAAAATGTCTTTCATTTCTCTAAGTGCACTTGTGGATATTTGTCTAATCCATTAAATTCTCACGGTTCACGCCTCGAGCACAACAATTGCCACTTAATTAACACGAACTCCAACTTCGGGGCCAATGTGTCGAAAATATTTCGGCCCTTTTGCACAGTTGTGTGGAAAGAGAGAAAGAGTGAGTTGGGGAGGGAGCGGGAGGGAGCGGGAGGGAGCGGGAGAGAGCGAGGACAGTGCTGAAAGTTTTGTCATGCCAAGAGTGGCGCGTGAGTCGCATGACAAGTGATTGTGTGGCAAAAGAGAGAGGGAGAGAGGCGGTGTGGAGAGGCGGCTGGTTGACTGAATGTCTTGCCACATGGATCGATATCCATGTCGAACCGTTGCATTTTGCCAAATCAAACAGCGGCGCAAACGTGTGGCGTCTGCAATTACAACACAAAGAGCCACAAAGAAGCGACTTCAGTTGAGTTTTCGAGTCGACTCGAGTCGAGTCGAGTTGAGTCGAGTCGCGAGCAACATGCTCCAAACATGACGAACAACAACTGTCATTGTCACATCTCCACAACAAACTGAGCACAAGAGATGTGATGCTGCATTTTGATTTCGTATGCTGCACATTGCTTGTTGCCAGTTTCCACAGTACCAGTTGCCAGTTAGCAGTTAGCA
Source organism: Drosophila sp. st01m (assembly GCA_018901795.1). Lineage (NCBI taxonomy): Eukaryota > Metazoa > Arthropoda > Insecta > Diptera > Drosophilidae > Drosophila > Drosophila sp. st01m. The sequence goes on from JAEIFG010001638.1 coordinate 5,597,988, forward strand.
GTTACCAGTGTGCGTGTGTGTGTATGTTGCACGTTGCACGTTGCACGTTGCAATTCATTAGGCCGCCAGACCATTTTGGGATGCGCGTGCGCCGCTTTTGGCCGACTCTGTGCATCCCGCCGAGTGCAACATAATCTTAATCCGCTCGTTAGTTTTATTGATTAGGAGCAATGTCAGGCAACGACGACGACGACGCACAGACGACTCTTTGGAGACAACAATTGTCGCCTCGCTGTGCCATATTTGCGGCATCAATGCCTGCCCCACAGACAATGCCTCGTCCTTAGTTGCAACTAGGCGTACTATGTGCCCCGTGGGGTTATAATGGATAATGTGCGATGTGCAATGTGCAATGTGCAATGGGTAATGGGCAATATGTAATGGTAATGGTAATGGTAATAGATAATGGTCAAGTCACTTCTTCCCTAGCAAATCTTCAGTTCTTTGTTATGAGTTTCGAGTTGTGAATCATTTGCCATGAATTTGATGCTTCTCTCTAATTTAAAATGACATAATGATCAGACAATGGAAGCACATAGAAGAGGAAAAGTAATAATTTAAAGAAAAAGAAACAAAAAGACAATTATGGAATGAAATATATTTTTTAAATTTGTATGTAAAATCTAATAATTAATTCAATTCATAAATACTTCATAATAAAGTTGACATTTCCTTAAAAATTCAACTATCCAATTTTGATGCATAATTAAATAAGAGGCCAAATAATGAAAGAATTGCCATTTCTAATGAAAATTGCTTAAAAATTGTTTAAAAAACCGACAAGGGGAGAGTATGGAAAAATGGACAATATAGAATAAAAAATAAAAATTTCCAATTTTGATGCCGAATTAAATTAGAGGTCAATTAAAGAATAAATTGACATTTCGCATGAAAATCGGTAGAAATTTGACAAAGTTATGACGTTTTGAAGATTATGAAATAGCTTATGAAAAGTGGTCAGTAAGGTTCCAAAAAATGGAATTTTTCGTATCAAATTTTATAATTATAAGTATTTCGTGCTCACAGATTTCCAATTAATTGGATTTCAAAGCCATTTTATAATCAAGATTAACCGATGTGCTGCCCAAAAGAACTAGTTCAAAAATAGACTCATTTGTAGACATATTTTCGCAGTCGCTGCTTATCAGGAAAATCTTGGACGACTTCCTCACAACAGCATTGCATTCCGGATGTTTCCTTTCGATTCATTTCGATTTTTTCCCACCCATTTAATGATTCGGAATTGCAGACGCGTATCAAAGAGCGAAACAAAACTGTCAACTGAGGCGGACACATGTAGCACGATCACTTTTTGCACATACATAGTGTGTGTGTGTGTATATGTAAGTATATGTGTGCACAAGTACTCGAAGCTGGCAGATCAGTAGCTGGAATCAGGATCAATGTAAGCCGAGCCACAAACTTGGCCAACAGACTGACTCCGAGTCTGACGCTGGCGATTCCGAAACCGATTCCGATGCCAAAGCCGCCTCGTCTAGATCTGTCGCTGTCAGTTGTATAGTTGCATAGTTGCCCAGGCAATTGCATGTCCAATATGCTGTCCCCCCCACCCCCCACCCCCTCTCTGCTGCCACCACCCGCCTTCAGCTCTGCAACTGCTGCTCCTCCTGCTGATTGTCGCTGAAAGTTGAAAGCCGTTCGGCGCTGTGGACGCTGACAGCGCGGAATTGTCGTTCGCATTGTCAGGGGCAAAAGCAGCTGAAGAAGAAGAAGCTGAAGATATACAAAAGATGCAACTGTCGTTGTTGTTGTTGTTGTTGCTGCTGCTCACTCGTTACTCGCTGCTGTTGTTGTTGCTGCTGCTGTTGCTGTTGTTGGTCAGCCTGACAGCGGCAACACAAAAAATGCGCTTGGGAAACTGCCACCGAGCTGCTTAAATCAAATATTGAAATACCTGAAGCAGCCATGACCCAAGCGACATTCCCCCACTTACCCCTCTTCGCCCCTCTCCACACTCTCTTGCCGCCAGCTGCCCCGTGTCCGACTCTGGCTGCCACAACTAATTGCCGCACACTTGAACCAAATAATTGCTCAACAAAAATAAATTCCACATTATTGTTGTTATGTTTTTGTTTCACATATAAGTTTTGCTTGTTATTGTTGTTGTTGTTGTTTTATTTTTTATTGATTTGTGCATTGCTTACGCAATTCTTGTTGTTGTTTTTGCATCATTTAAAATCTTTTTAATACTTTACAAAATTGTAGGTTGTCTATGTGCTAATATAAATTAATTACAAATAGTTGAATTAGTATGCTAATTAATTATAATTATTACTTATATAATTATTATTATAATCAGTTAATTAATTAATTTATTATTAGTAATACCTAGAACGCACAACCGACAGGCAACATACACGTACATAAATTAATTTGTGGAGGTAAAAAAAAAAAATACATCCTTTCAAAAATGTCAATATAAAATTGATCTCGTTTTCTTGTGCGTAAATTTCATAAATTTTCAAACAGAAATAACAGAATATAATAAGAATAATTCGTTTTTGTGTGGCGCCATCTAGCGTGCATTTGTCGTACTTACTTAGAGACTAACTTACGCACTAAACACACTCACTAAACTAACATCAACTTATTTATGTACACAAAATTTGAATGGAAAACGATTTGAATTGTAGTTGGAAGCAACTTAAGTTGCTTCATGGTTCATGGTTCACACGTTCACACGGCGAACTAGTTCCGCTTTCCAATCGAAGGGGCACACACGGCGTATGCTTAACATTTGCTTTGCAGCTTGTGGCAAAGCGAAATGCAAGCAGCGCTGCCAGCGTCAAAGTCGCTGCTAACTAAACAACAACAATAATAACTAGAGAGCCGCTCAGTTGCTATTGTTGCTGTTAGACAGAGAGAGAGAGAGAGAGAGGGAGACAAAGATAGAGAGAGGAGAGAGAGGGCTGCGCGCAATTGAATTTCAGTCTTGTTTTCAATGATTTCGTACAATGTTATTCGTTTTGTTTTTCGAGGGGGAGGGGAGGGAAGTGGAGGCTTAAACGCGCGTTTGATATTTTAGAATCTAACACTAAACTTAGTCTACAATTAAGTACTCGTAATGGACTTAAAGAACAGCAACGTAATTTACAAAAATTTGCTGAAATTATAGAACTAAAAACTGGGCAAAACGAAGTCGTGGCTGTGAACTCGTGTCCTTGCTATATATATCTATATATATTTATATATATATATATATATATATGTACGAATATATGTGTGCATATCTGAGCTTATATATATATATGTATGTAATACTGCTAAAAAGGTGAGTGAAGGCTGATATATATATTTATGTAGGCTAAGTGCGGGTCATGGACTTTAACTAGGCTTTAGTCTAGGCTCTTAACTTCTAATAACAAAGGCTAAGCGTAGACAATACATAACACATACACAGATGGGGATAGTTGAAGAGGTGATGGGGGGTGGTGGGAAACTGATAAGGGGGGGAGTAGTAGCTCTTACAGACACGTGTGTATGATTTTCTTGGTTCGACACAGCTTGCACTTGACCTCACAGCACCAATGGAAGGTGCAGGCACATCTTTCGACCACGACAACCTCCTGTGTGCGATAGCCACGCCCACAACACATCAGGTCACACCCATCGACGCCCAGCGAGGTGTCATTGCACTGACGTCCGTGGGTCCCCAGGATGCCCTGCCGCAGATTCTTCTCACAGAAACTGGGCGATGGCTCCAGATAGACAATATCCTTGGGTCCTGGAGGCTTGTGCTCCGGATTGTGAGGATTGAGCTGGAAGTGATATCTGTAGAGAAGAAAATCAAATTAAATTTGAATTAGTTTTCACTTGTAAAAAATACTATTCATTAAATTCGTATTCACTTCAAAAGCTAAGAATCAAAAATCTAATAAACATTTAATATGTTATCAAAATTCTCTACATTAGTTTAACACTTGGGTTCAAAATTGAAATTCTAATACTTTAAACTACAAAATGTAAATTTTTTTATAAGTAAAATCAAATTTATCATTTTTGTTTTAATAATTATTATATTATATTATATTTCCTTTCCTACCAGAATTTTATTGCAATAATCGAATCTTTTATTTATTAGCTTACAACATGTTCGATGTTGTAAATTGTAATGTTTTACATTCCTCAACGAATTTGTGCAATATTTTAATTTAATTTGAATTAGAATTGAGAAAAATAAAGATATAAATTCTTTTAAATAAAATTAATGTCAATTATTGAAGTAACAATTTGCATTTGGAATGCTAATAAATAAATTAATGTAGTACTAATTTAAAAGTCACAAATAAATTACTGAATAAATAGAAAATATTGAGCTGATGTTTACCTGTTGTGTTTGCGTCCTTGGCGACCTCGACCGTGACCCCGTGACCTTGCACCTGCCACAGGCAGACTGTTGGGCGATGGCATGTTGGGATGATGTTGCTTGCTGCTGGGATGATTGTTCTCCAGCAGAAGCTCGGGCATATGATCATTCAGCATGCGCTCCTCATCATCGTAGCTGCTGACCGAGCTGGGTAGCCCATTGCCGCCGTTAGGGTTGCCACCCACCACGTTGTTGGAGCCTGCCGCATTGGGACTGACAACGGCAACGGCATTGCTGCTCTGCCGCAAACTGTTGCTGACCTGGACGCGTGTGGCGCCATCGAAACGCGCCTTCAGATTGTCGCCTATGACACGGAAATTGGCGAGACGCATCCAGCAAGTTTTCACTGTACACGATCCGGACATGCCGTGGCATTTGCACTCTTGACGCATCTCCGCCTGTACGTGCTGCAAGATGGAATGGGAATGGGAGAGGGGGAGGGGACTTCATTAGTATGACTTTATTAGGCTGCTGCTGTTGCAGCTTCTCCAATATCTTTTTCACTTAATTATTTTGCCGTTTTTTGCTCGCTTCGATTGGCGGCCCGCCTGCCACGTTGTTGCAGTTATTAAAAATCAATAAATGTTGTTGCAACTTGCTGTGTTGCGCATGTTGCATGTTATTGCTGTTGCTGCTGCTGCCGCTGCTGTTGTTGTAATTGGCCTGACCAAAAGTAAGAAATCAACGCAGTTGGGGGGCCCTGGCAGCCAGCAAGGCGCACAGCACATGATGATCATCATGGATGGAGCCCATAACAAGTAATAAAATAATAACACAGATGGTGGCCCCAAAGATCTGGCGCTCCAAAGATCGAACCCGACTCTGACTTCGACTTCGACTTCGACTTGGACTTGGAGAGTCCAAGTCAGACTAGCTTTGGAGTTGAACTGAACTGAGCTGAGCTGATCACTCCGTGTGCTACTTTCTATGGCCCAGGCGAAAGAGCTAGCAGCTGGGGAGGCGGAGGGAGGAGGAGCTGCTGACAACAACTGCAACCACAGCAACATGCGGCACAGTGGGTTGCACTCACTCATAAAATGTGCGAATGTGTGTGTGGAAATTAACTCAGGATTTATGCTGGGAATTTGGAATAAACCAAAAACACTTTCAGCAATCAATAAGTTCATAAAAAATATACTCAATGACGAAATCAATAAATATCGACTAACTTTGAAGATGAATTACTTAAAATTTAATGAGTCTCTCTCAACATGAGATTAAAATGATAGATGTCTCTGTCTCTAAATCGAATGTAGATACTTGACTTTATATCTGTATTAATTTTATACTATCAAACAATGAACTACTTGTTTTAATAAATAAATTGTAAAATGACTGTACTAAAAAGTAATTGTCTAATAGTTTGAAACAACAGTTAACATATTAAGCAATCGATTAGTACAACTTACATATATCGATTGCAAAAAAAAAATGGTCTAGTAATTATAATTTATTATAAATATTGACAGCATGAATGATTTCAAAGTTGCAATTAAATTTACTCATAACTTAACTCAGAAACTACTGTCTTCAAATTAATTGATCGATAATTATCGGAGCTGACGTTTAGCCTGTTGACCATTTTTCTAGCTGCCATTTGATTGATAAATGATCATCTCCTAGTTAATTTCCTCCACTGTGCAGCAGCTGCGCACTACTTTTTTTAAATATGTATTTTTTTATTTTCTGTTTTTTTGTTTTTTGTATTTTTTATTTTTGTGTGTGCTCCGGAGCTGGAGCTGGAAGCTGTCAACGATTTTAATATACGAGCTACATGGGCGCAAACGAGTGCATAGAGGAGACAGTCGGAGCACACATCTCCCCTGTCCCCTCTCAACAGTCTCCAGTCTCCAGTCCCCTGTCTAAGTTAGCAGCAGGCCGAACAAGTTACAGAGTCGCCAATTGGGGCGGAAATCGGTAAAAAGCATTCGTTGATTTTTATTAGGCAAGTCGTAAATTGCGAGCCAACCGAAGCGAGGCGACAGGCATTAGATGCATATATATATACCATATATATATATATATAATAATATATATAGATCGAGTTTCCATGCGATTGGTTTACTTACCGCTCGGCCCGCCTCATTGTTGTGCAGATTCATCTTCTCGCGCAGATTGCGACCACGTTCGCCGGTGTCCACGAAATCGCGCGAGAACTTGAAGCCGAAGCCAATGTTATCGGAGCAACCGCCCCATTCCCAATCGCGAACTCCGGCAACGCTGCCCGCCTGATGATTGGCCTGCGGTGAACGCGACTGGTGGCTGTAATCGCAGGTGCAGGACTCAATGCTGCCCTCGCTGCAGGCACGAGCTATCGAATGGGTCACCGCCGCGCTAGTGATGGCATAGATGAAGCCCGTCTCACGGCAGCCTGCAAGAGAGAGAGAGAGAGAGATAGAGAGGGGGGTGAGTGTGAGATGAAGTGTGTTTGCCTTCTGGGTGTTCCACTTGGGGGCAGACGACCCCACAGAGACAAGATCTCAATCTTGTTGAAGTGATTGCGATTGTGACTGCGACGTGGGCAACAGTTAAATTCCTTCAACTTGCACTTCTTCTTCATCATGGTCTTCTTCTTCTTCTTCTTCTTCACATGAATAATGGCACTTGTCTTCCAAAGTCTGGTCAATTATGACACTTCAAGTTATCATTGGAGCCGAGGTCCCGACTGCCAACTGACGCAGAAACTGACACAGATTAAACGCTCAACTATAAATTCCAACTTAACACTTTGCCCCATCTACAACAACCACAGCAATCACAGCAACTGCAACAACTACAACAACCACAACAACTACAGCAAGCAGCGTCCAGTGTCCAGTCGAGTGGCCCTTGTAGAAAACTTAACTTTACTTTACTTTACTTGACGTTTTTTATTTGTATTTTTATCTGTCTGTTTTCCTTTTTATTTATTATTAGTAACTGCCTCCGTTTCGATTTCTGTCTCAAGAAAGAGACACACACAAGAGAGAGAGAGAGAGAGAGAGAGAGAGACCATCACAGATAAAGAACAATGAAAATTGAATTTACATGTTGCAGATAATTTTTCAAGTGCCCAGCGAGCAGCGACTCAAGAGCTACAGATACAGATACAAATACAAACGAGTATCTAGATGACACACGAGCGCAGTCAGGTAGCAAAATATGTACACACTCATACTGATATTTATGAGTGCGAGCAGTAGCCAAATGAATACTCGTACTCATCAGTACAACTATTTGGTATTTCCTAAGGAATTTCTTAGGTTCTTTCTCTGTGTCTTTGAAAACTATCTGAAATATGCCGTTTGCCAAGGAAATAGTTGCAGTTGTATCTTTCATAAACACGATTTAATTAGCAAATATTATTTTATTTTATAAAACATTTAATTTGCGATGAAAAATAAATGTAAAACATCTTTAAGATACATTCATCTATTTTTGCTGCAGCCATAAAAATGCGTGTTAATAAACTGAATCAAATCTATGAGATAGCAGCTTGAACAAAGTATTTGTCGTAACTAAAACGAGAATATGTATTTCAGTGTTTAATACATGTTTAATTGTAAAATACAATCTTAATTGTATCTTCATATTGGTGGCATTTATCGTATCTCATTTAGCTGCAATCTGCTGACTTGACTTCTGACTTCTGACTGACGACCGAGACTGTTGATTGATACAGCTGTGATTGACTGTCAGCTGCAGGTGACGATTGACGATTGACGACTAACGACAGGCGGCGGGGGGGGATGTCGGACTATAAACTGTGAACGCTCTCAACTTCCGCCCAATTTTGCCGCTTTTGAATTCCCGATTTCCCGGAATTTCGTTTCTATTTTTCTTATATTTTTATTTTATTTTAGCTATGCTATGTTCAATTCCCGGTTAATGTTTGTTTGTTGCTTCTATGTGTGTGTGTGTGTGTGTGTGTTGGTTTCGTTTTCATTTTGGTTTTGTTGTCTTTAAATAATTTCACGTAAAAGGTAAATATGTGCGATGTTTAATCTGTGATAAGAGAAGGCGGTCGACGCGTCGCTTCGGCGCAAGCGCAAACGTTGTCATCAGCAACAACAACAACAACAACACCAACAACAACAACAACAACAACAGCAACAACTTGACTCTGACTTTTGGTGATTAGCTTAGCAAGAATTCGCGTTACATTGATGTAGTATTGTATGATATGTACAATTGTACGATGTGTGTGTGTGGTATGTGTGTGTGTGGTGTGTGTGCGTGTGGTGTGTTCTCTTTTGTGGGTTTTTTTACGCCGTGTAAATAGCTTGGCAAATGTTTCGCAGAAACAGCGTCGAACAAAAGACAATAAAAACGGCGAACATTGAGCAATTAAGTGGTGAAAGAAATGAGTGGACTCATGAGACTCATTCACATTGGATAATGGGTGTGTCGCAGGTACTCTTTAATTTGCCCAGGCAAACAAATGTGCACAGGAACAACGCCCACTAAATGTGTGCATATGTAATCTGAGTAGCTTTGCGTTCCCCCTCTCTCACTCTCTATCACTCTCTATCACTCTCTCCCTCTCTCTCTGTGCTCTCCAACTGTCTCCTTTTTTTGGGTAATTGGTAAACGGATTTCCGCTGCTGCTGGGCGTGGCAAGCAACTGATGATGAAATTGAAATTGAGAGCAGCAGCTAAATCTTCCTTCAGGTAGCTCAACAACATACACAGTGGTGGTAAGCTGCTTAGAGCCGAAAGGATCTTGAGGTTCTGTTCGCTTCTGGGTTCCTGGGTTCCCGGAATAGTTTAGACATTGATATAAAAGCCACAGGCAGTCCTTGGGGTGGCTGTGTCCATTCGTCATCCTTCATGATTAGAATGCGCAAAAACTGAGATCAGTCCTAGGAGTTAGCCTATTAAAGCGTGTGGCATGCCAAATTGACAAGGTGTCACCAATTAGAAAACACGTTAGTTGACTTGTCTTGCCCTCGACTGTAAATTGAATTTGAAATAGAAGAGAGGAGAGGAGAGAAGAGGGAAATAGCGTAGAGCAGAGAATAGAGAAGTGCCCCTGCTGACTGACTGACTGAGTGAGTGGACAATGTCTGATCCCTTGTCTGTGTCTTGTCTCCAGGGTATTAACTCGCACACTCACCGTTTGAGAGCCACTGTGCCACAGACGCAACCCCAAGTGTTAATGGCCTAGGTGTTAATTAGTTCCAAGGGCACATTAAAATACAAAAAATATAAACAACAACAATAAAATGAAAAGGAGAGCGATGAAAGTGCTGCGATAAAAAGCTGTCACCAGTCCAATAATCCCCCGAGCAATCCACAATCCATAAAATGTCAAGAGAGTGAGTGCAACTCATAAAAAGGATGTCCGTCGACTATTGTTGATAAGGTCAAGAGCCTTGGCTATAAAAGTCAGCTGCCGTTGAGTGAAAGGTTCTAAAGCGACAAACGCACGCGCCCATCTATATATATATATATATACGTTTATATATCTATATGTCTGAGAAAGTAATTGGCAGGTAGAAGTCAGCACAGTAGCTAATAAAACTGCGGGATATGCAGGATATTTTGTGCCAATGTCAAATTCGGTTGAAACGGCAGGACAAGAACTTAACACTGTTTACATTTATATGAAAATTATTGTTGACAAAAGATAGTCTGACGGATGGACTGACTGACGACGACTCACGACTGACGGTCTGTCACCGGGGGAGCTAAAAGTGTTGCGTTTTGGTCGCCTGGGATCTGAAAACTGGCAACTGTCACAGCAGGCGAACAAACAAGCACTTTTGATTGATTTGAATGCGAGCTGAGAGTCTTTGACTTCGACTCCGACTTCAACTTGGAGTTGGAGTTGGAGTTGTAGTTGTAGTTGGAGTTTGGTGCTGCCAACCTGCGCCAATTAGCATAAACATGCTGAAATGCAAGTGGAGCAAGTGCAGCCACAGTCAAAGGCAACCAAACAAGGCATTGCCATTGTTCCAACACTCGTTGACAGCCAGCGAAAGTGGCCAGGCTGCATTGCAACATGTGGCAAGTGCCTGATCATATTACAGAGACAACACACACACACACACACACACAGACTGACATTTCACAACATAAATAAGAGCAACAACAAGATATTGAGAGTACCCAAAACTAAAAAAAAGAACACAAACACTTTGTATATAGTATTTTGCTAGTAGTCATGACAAAGAGGCGTTGACAACAATATTGTTTTTGGGTTCCAGTTGGGCAACAGTTCACAGATCGTATTTCAGTTGGGAAATGCTATTGTATAAACTATATGATAGAATATGTTTAATTGTCTGATTCATTGCTACGAATTGTCAAAGTAAATGATATTGAAGTGCGATTAGCTGAGGGAATTATTAATATATGACGATTACAATTAAAATAAGTTTTAATCAGATGAAATATTTAAAAATCTTTAAAAATGTCGAAAAAATAAGGCAAAGCTATTCCACTTTTTGTTGATGTAAACTATAATTCCCACGTTTGTTCTATTAAATTCTATTCAATATTTTGCATTCTATTTTTAACCAAAAGTTTTTCCTTCTTCAAACTTTCGAATATTATATAGACTTACCTCGATCAACGATTTTGCCAAATAGATTTTTGCCACGCAGGAAATTCCGAGTCGAGCAGTTCCAGCGACGATTGCGAAACTGATGTTGGCACTCGCTAATGGCCATGTTGGCGCCCTTGACCAGAGCACCGAGCACGCCGGGATTGTCCCGGACAAGACGACGCTGTTTGCGACGCAGCGTAGAATGTATGGCGGGATCCATATACATAATGCCAGTGCTAATGGGTGAAATATTGTTCGGTTCGCCGACCTTGGCAATTCCCCTGTAAATAGATGAAATATACACAAATTAATAAGAGTTGGAGGCAAAGGGAAAGAAGTGTTGGGCGTGTCAAGTCTATTTAATGCTTCACTTGGTTTTTGCGCCTAATTACAAAAAAAAAAATAAAGGGGGATTGGGAATCTCTGGCAGCTGGACACGCACAGTAAACCAAAAGACGGATCAACATTTTCATTATAAGTATTTGTATGCGTATTTGTTGTTGTTGTTGCTGTGGTGTTTGTATATATATATATTTTTTGGCATTATATTTATTTCCACTTGACTTGAGTTGAGTCTTTAGTTGTTGTAGTTGTTATTCTTGGTTTTTCACTTGCGGCTTTTCCTTTTTGTTGAGCACGTCAATTGCCGGCGTTACTCATGCATGCACCACACACACACACACACACACACACTGACAAATATTTGATGACACTTGTCGGCTCTCGCTTCCATTTGCTGTCATCTTTTTGTTTCTTGCTTTTTTGGTTTGTATTGCGGCGGCCTTGCTTGTAGGAAAACAACAACAACAACAATGCTTTTATTTATAATAGAAACGAATACTTAAACTCTTATTGCTCTCGTTACAAATTGTTGTTAAACAGCAATAAATAAATACGCGCATAAACAAATGTTTATTGACAGCGAGACTGTATGCAAATTAATTGCCAATTCAATTGCTCCGTTGATTACGGTGGGAAAGTGAATAATTTTTAGCTCATTGTTTTACTTTTTTATTATTATTATGCGTTGTTTTTACTGCCTTTAACTTAAAACAATTGGTTGTTGCGTAATGCTTGGGGAAAGACGGAAAAAAACTCGTTGAACTGCGTAAAAAACATACGAAATTATTTCGATAATAATAAAAGCAACAAGAAACAACAACAACAAAAAGCGACGGCAACGACAACGGCGATTGCGTTGGATTTTGTCGATTCGATATTGCGATCTGGAATTCAATTCCCAGGCGGATTAAAATCAATGGCAGAAGATTTATGCGTCGGCAGCAGGCAACAATTTGAACAGCAAACAAATTTATGCCGTTATTAAAAGTTATTAGGGCACTAACAACATTTTCAATTATAATTTTCAGTTTATTTATTTGCTCAAAAACAAAAGACTTAGGCAACGAACTTGGCTTTTGATGAGCAGCTTTCCGTTTTTTTCCGTTTTCCCGTTTTACTGTTCCCAAAAGCACTTCTTGGCAATAACAATAAGTGTGTCACCATCTCTGCCACACTCGCGCACACTCGCATACACTCGCACACACGCACACACACTGTTGTGTTGCTTTTCCTCCCCTTGGGTAAAAGCTGCATGCGCGCTTAGAATTTTTAATTGCTGCCATCAAAGTTGCTGCTGCATTTTGTGGCTTCCGCATTGTGCGTGCTGCAGCAGCAACAACGGCAGCCATAACCACAATCTCAACAAACAGATTTTGGTCATTTAAAAGCCAAGACCTTTGGCTTTGGGCTGGGAACATTTTATACAAATCTTGCGTTAATTTTCGTGGCTTTCTTAACGGTTGCTCTCTGTGTTGTTTTCTTGTCGCTGCTGCTGTTGTGCGGCGCGTGCCTTTAAGTTATCTGTTGTTGTTGACTGTGACTTTTGGCTTTCGGTTCTCTCTCAACTCTTCTCTGCCCCCGTTGCCTGTTTGCGCTTCTTCTTCTCGCTCGCTCGCTAATTGCTTGAACTGTTTGTCCCATTCGAATTTGTTGATTTATGCAAATGTTGCGTGGGCGAATTATCAGCTAACATTTTCAATGTCATGTCTAACATTCCCCCCCGGCTTTTCCTTGCTACTTACCACCACATTGAGCCTCGGCCTCTGCCCGATTTCTGTTTACTTTCGGCGTCGGCGCTGCATAGCGCCAAAAGGCAGACGATAAATATATAGCTTAAATCCATGGCTAAGTTTTCCACTTATTGTTGTTATTGCTGTTGTAGTATTACTGACCAGTTTGTGTCAGTCACAATGGTATTTATTTAGCTTGATTCGCTTGTCAATTGAATGCTATATCCCTAGCTAAATACTTCTTTTTTTATGGCAATTTCACGTTCAATTAGCGCACTATAAATTGAGCATAATCATCATTAGCATTAGCGCACTTTTATCGATTTCATTTTATTGACTTTGATTTGTTATATATGATCACACGGTTCGCTTAATTTTCCTCTATTTATTTTTCGTATTTTTGTATTTTTTGGCACAAGTTTTGTTATTTGAATTGTTACACTTGAAATCAGTTAAATAAATGAAGAACTTGTAAACTCTAAACACTTTCCATCTGCTCTACATAGTAGACACAGTTTACGCGATACTTCTGTGTTGTATTGTTGTATTATACGAAGTCGGAGCGGAGGAGTGAAAGATTGTTACCCGGTTCAGTGCCAACGCTTAACTGAAACACACGGCGCGTTCTTTTACCTGGCAACGATCAGAGACTCGACTCGACAAATAGATTTAAACCTGTTCAGCTGTCGATGTCGATGTCGTTGTCGTTGTCGTAGTCGTTGCGTGCGCGTGTGTGTTGACGACAGCGAATACGAGAGGCGAATGAGAGACACTGACGGACGAGACTCGCTGCCAAACATGCGGATCGAAGACAACCAACCAGAGACTCCAAAATTAGAGGCTCGAGCATCGACATGACAGTCGCAGTCGTCGTCGACGTCGTCGACGTCGTCGCCGTCGTCGTCGTCGTAGCCGTCGTTACACGAGTTGTCAGCCGAACTGTTGCTTCGTGTGCTCATGCACATAGTTCGTTTGACCCAGCCGGAGTTGTTTTAGAAATACCATAAGCTATTAAACCTCTGTAGATTGCTTCTCAGACTCTAAAGGTGCGATCAGTTCAAATACAATATTCTATCATTCTATCAATGCTGTCTGTACTCACTTTTTAATAGCTCAAAGGACTTTCAATTCAGATGCTCAAAAATTAAAGATGGTTTATCAAACAATTTAAGGAAAATAAAACTTTTTAAAATTAGACAATTAAAATATTTCGCTCAATGACATTCATTAAATCCATTCCAAATTATGAATGCAATTTTTTTTTCAATTTTTTACACATTTTTCTTCTAATAGAACCCAAAATTTATTACCTACGTAAAAATCATGATCTTTTCACTACGTTTGGCATGTAGCAGTTTCCTGCCGGGTCGCAGTTGCTATTGCCGTCGCTCTGCTCGCCGTCGCAACGATTAACGATCGTGGAGGAGGAGGAGCATTGTGCCGTTTCTTCTCGCCTGCCATTGCGTCGGCGTGAGTGTGAAGAGTGCAACTAGCTGTTTGTACGAAGTGAGAGACAAACGTTTGGAGCAGCTAAGTGAGATCGTATGTACTCTCCGCACATGTTGGTGTGCGTGTGCAATTGCAAATGTGTGTGTGGTATATAGACTGGTCTGCGCCCAATAAGAAATGGCGGAAATATTGGAAAATGTTGTGCGACTGCAGTTTTCGGTATTGCGATCGAAGCGATCTTATTGCCAGATTGATGGAATTTATTTTAGTTTGTAATTTATGGCTGCACTAACCGCACTTAATTACACTTATTATGCACAATTTCACACAAATTTCAATAACCGTTTATTACCATATCAACAGCTTTAGGCGGTATTTACTCACTTTATTTACACAGTCTAATAATTGGAATTTTGGCTGGACTTTTGCGTAATTTTGTGATTTTTTGAGTAATTAAATGAGATTAGTAATGGTATTCACTGAATTATGTCGATACTTTAGCTTTGATAACAGGAGAGTAATTATTAAATTAAAGGTGTGTGTTAAGCCATTCAGAAATGTTGAATTATGTTATAATTTTTAAATCATAACTTGTTGAAGTGATCTTTACTTTAAATTCTTCATTATCCTCTTATTACATCAAGGAATCAATTATATTTAATTATTTTAAGTACTCAGTCGACAGTAAATAATATTTATAAATTAATAAGTAACATTTTAAAATAATAGTTGGCATATAATATTAATTTTACTAAGTTTAGATTAATCATTAATTATTATGCAGATAATGTTGTATAGTATCAAATAATTTGTTTAATTATAAATATAATTTAGTTTTCATTGAACAATATTCTTTTCTATGCCAATATGCAAACATATTTTCCCTTTCCGTCTTTCATTCACAAGTAAATGATCGACTCACATATTACTATTCGGAGTATCTTATTTCGGAGTGTGCGCTGCTTATGTACTCGGTAGAACAAACACTCACGATCTCTCACAAACACACGCACAGCAACGCTCTCTCTCACACACGCACACACACACACACACACACTCGCAGAGTTTTCGCCTTGGCTGCGCCAACTAATTGGACAAGTCGAGCTGCATTTTGGGCATCTGCGCGCTCCCTTGCACTCGGTGTAAATATGCCTGAGAAGAAGAAGCTCCCGCTACTCTTGCAATTCATTTGGAATATTGCCATTGCGTTCTAGCGCATTGTCGCTGCAGTCTCAATGAATTAAATGTGTTTTTGAAGATTATGTCAGTCTATTAATGGGCCATTATTTGAGGACTTAGGGCCTGTCGTTCCTGCTGCCGCAGCGATCCTTCTCGAGGTTGATCGTAAATGTCGCGGAAGTCTCACAAAATGGCGATCCAGCTGATGGACTGAAGAAGACTGAGGCCTGAGGACTGAGCCACAAGCCTGTGCAAATATTGGCACAGTCTGGCACACTGTGGCACAGAAAGAGTTAGATGAGCGGGATTGCAATCTATTTGCTTAGGAGCAGACGGGATGTCGGATTGTCGGATTGTCGGGATGTCGGAGCAGGCGGGGCAGGGGCCGTAGCTGCAAAATTAGCGCGTTCTTATTAATTTTATTGCTGCGGAAAATCCAAATGATGAGAGCACACAGTCTCTCAGACTGATGAGCTATCAGCGTGTTGCACGATCCGAACCAAGCCGAAACTGCACGGCAGTCGAGTAAACAAATCATAAAACCGCTGTAGGTAGTCCACAATTCCACAGATCTATCAGTTGTATCAGTTGCAACAGTTGCAGCAGTTGCATCAGTTGTTGAGACTCGCGGGGCTCATAAAGGCGCGCTATTTGGTGGTACGAGTTATATGTGCGTAATGGCCGATGAGCTGTTTTAATTTGGCCATAATGAAGGCTATATAAATTGGTATTACCATGCGATATGGTTAGCCGCAGACGAGACGTGGCGAATTCGATTACAGCCAATAACCTTGAGCCGTTGTTATTGTCGATATCGTTGTCGTTGTTGTTGGTTTTGTTGTTTGTTACCTATTGAGAATGCCAAGCAATCCATCAAAATCTCTAAGGTCACAACAACGGCAGCCGAGTGTTAAACCAAAGCAACGCCACACAAAAGCAAAACATAGGGCAACCACACCAGCGCCCACAAACCCCCCGAGGCTCTCTTGCCCAGCTCACCTTTAAGGCTCAAGGTCATTCTCACTATGCGTATGCATTGTCAGCTGTGTCCTTGGACCGTTACTGGGCAAGGTCATGCGTTGGTTTTTCGGCCAGATTGCAGGTGATAATGAAGCAAGTCAAAAAGCCAAATTTAATAAATATTGCTGTATGGGAAAGTGTTCTTCACCAGAAAATATAGAATATTAGATATAAATAAACTCATTTAGCCTTTCAACAATGTATATTAAAATGTAACAAGAGTTGAAAAGTAATGTAAAATAAAAATTTACATCATTTAAAAATACAATTTTTTGTAGGCTATTATTTATTTTATAAATAAAGTGCATGCACTTAATTCTTTATGTGTCACGAAAACTCACCATTTCCTCTTTGTAAATTGGGAAATATTCCAAGTGAGTGTTGTAAATAGAATTCTCCTGAAGACTGTAAGAATTTTGGCTCATTATTGAGAAACTGAGCATCAAATATTGTATTAAAAATATATAGAACATTTAATAATAGCATTTACAAAAATATTTTATATTTTAAATAGATTTTATTCTGTATGCATGCAATAAATTCCATATTTATCGCCAAGTCTTCAGTTCAAATAGCTTAACGAAAGTGTGAATATCTCAATCTCAGAACATTCTCCTCTGTGTGAGTTGGGAAATATTTCAAGTGGGAGTTGCAAAGTGAATCCTCCTAGAAACTGTAAAAATCTCGGCTCATAATTGCAAATAATCGCTGGGTAAGCGCAACTAAAATGCTGACTCTGACAACGGGGCAACTCACTGACTCTTTGACTGCCTGGGGGTAGGCGTTGCCACTTGCAACCAAGCAGCGTGCAACGTGCAACGTGCATCATGCAGCACGATCAGTGAGAAAGAGCGGGGGGGAGCGAGAGGCAGAGAGAGAGAGAGAGAGAGAGAGTCAGGTAAGTCAGTTTTGACTAATCAGTTGCTACAATCGAAATTTATATGGTCTGCAATCATTTGACATCATTTGCAACTTGCAACTTTGCAACTTGGCAACTGTCGAGCGCTCCATGAAGTTGTCAACAGTTGGATTCGCCACGCTGTGTCCTGTCAGCAACAGCGCCTCAATGTGTCCTGCAGCGTTTCAGTATTTCGGGACTTTCGGGCTCAATTTACAGCCCGTTGTCCTGTTGTCCTGTTGTTGTCCTCCTGTTGCCTGATGTCGCACAGGGTGTGAAAATTGCTTCCAAATAAAAATTTGCAACACTACGAGACTTCGTTCCCGGTCTCTTTCTCTCCCTCTCTCTCTCTCTGTCTGGCTGGGCCATAATGTGTGTTATGCTTACTGTTGTTGTTGCTGTTGTATTTTACTGCTAATGCACCGTGCAAAAATGCAGCTAGTTCCGCTTCGACTAGGCCAAGTCCCGCTGTCCAACTCTGCTGCGATCATTGCAACGATCATGGGCAGCTCGCGTCCTACTCTCCTCAATTCTTCGATCTCCTCTCCACTGCTCACCTCCCTCGGTTTGCCCGTTTAGCGAGCGTGTCGCCTGCTTTGTTGCCTCAGCCAATTTTGTTGATTCAAAACAGTTGGGCACTTGCTGAGAGAGGCAACATTTTATTGCACTCGATTTTACGCTTCGATCTGTTGTTGCCCAGTTTCCAGATTCAAGATGCAACATGCAACATGCGAGATGTGAGATGCGAGATTCCAGAGTCGACATCAGTTTGGAGCGCAATTCTGATTGGAGAGTGGGAGTGGAAGCAGCTGTAATGTGCATGACATTAGCCGATTATGGCCGGCATATTGTAAATGTTTTGTTGGCCTATTCCACAGATTAGCACGTTCATTCGGCCAGATAAGCGAGGTAATCTTTTATTTAATGAGTTCAAGCTAAAATGATCATATAAATTCGGAAGATATGTGGAAAAATTTAAAAATTCAGTTAAAAATAGTTTATATCAAAAAAAAATATATTTAAAATAAATAATAAATAAAAAGGGTTTAAAACTTGAATTTGGTTACATCAATATAAATGTCAGTAAATTTAAATTTCTTGGCATCTAAGAACTAAAAAGTAGATGTCTGCTCTAGGAATCTTAAGAAGATATATATTAAAAAATAATCATGATATAAAGGAAATCCTAAAGTTGTGAAACTTAAAGATCTATGTTCTAAGTTTCAAGCTCCACAAACTTGGAAAATTGCTGGAAAATGACAACTCTGACATGTGGCGTCTGTAATCTAGGCAAATAAAATTAATTTTTATAGTTGCCACTTTAGGGAAATACCCGATATTAAACATTAAGTGCGCAGTGTGCAGCATCTTAGATGCTTTACTTAGTTGCAGAGAGAATAATCTGGGGAATCTTTGAAATTGCGGCACTCTCCACACCCACCAGAGTTGGCCACGTTAGTCAAGTTAGCCAAGTTGTAGAAGTTTGAGATGTTAGTGAAGTTAGCCAAGTTTACCAGCTGCTGCTCCCATTCGAAGTACGAGCTGCTTTTGCGTTTGCTTTGCTTTGGCTGCTGCCATTGATGACTCCACATAATTTGCTTTGGCCACTTCCAAGAAGTAGAAAGGAGGTATGAAAAGAGATTTGAAAATAAGCCATAATCAACGCCATCATCATCAGGCTCGATGCCTCCGTCTCTGTCTCTGTCTCTGCTTCTGCCCCTGACTCTGACTCTGACTCTGCCCCTGCCACCGCCCTCTTCCCTTCTTGCCGCACGTTTGTCGATGATGGTGGTCGACTTG
Organism: Drosophila sp. st01m; assembly: GCA_018901795.1. NCBI lineage: Eukaryota > Metazoa > Arthropoda > Insecta > Diptera > Drosophilidae > Drosophila > Drosophila sp. st01m. Next base: position 5,617,322 of record JAEIFG010001638.1, read on the forward strand.
GCCAATAAGGTAAGAGGTTTGGCTTCTTCTTCTTTGCTTCTACCAAAAACAACAGTTGCCACTGATCAACAGCTCTCGCTGTTGTTGCTGTTGTTGTTGTTGTTGCTGTTGTTGTTGCTGCTGCTCGAGGCGTTAATATTTTGTGTGTTGCCTGCCTCGCCGAATGTTGCGTGTCTGCTGCGATCACGACTCCGCTTCGACTTCGACTTCTACTCCGAGTGCGAGTCCGACTCATGGGGAGGTCCATTTTGTTGTTAACTTCACTACTCTAAACAATAAATTTTGTTGCTCGGCCACTTTTTCGACATGGTTCACGCACTTTAGGCCAAAATATGCCACTAATAACTACCGAAAATGGACGGCGGCCGAGAAACCCGCTCCATCTTTCTCAACTTCGGATCGCAGCAGCTGAGAAAAATGGGCGTTTAGTTACGCTTTGATGACAGTGTAGAATTTTTTCGACAATTTATATTTCCCGTGCCACAACAACAACAACAGCAACAGCAACATAATAATAAAAAAAGTATGTTTCAAAAAATTATGAACGCGCATTTTTTTGCCTAGTTGTTGTACTTGTTTTCTCTCTCTCTCCCTCTCTCTTTCCCTTTCATATACTATTCGTTTTTTGTGTTTTGTATCTTGTATTTGGGAGCCGTTAAGTGCCTTTAAAATGTTGAAATTATCTTCGCATGCTTGGCTACGTTTTGTGGTGCGAGGGTTAAAGTGAATGTAATTCATAGGTAAAGGTGAATGCAGAGGTGTTAAAGTTCTCTTTATCTGCTGCACAGTTAAAGTGCTTTTCTTTTTTATATATATTTTTGGGTTGCTTTCTTTCTTTTCTAACAATAATTAAAAATGTACGAAGCGGAATGCATTATGCATTATCATCAGCTGTGGCAACGCTGGCGGTCGACGTCTTCGCTTCCGGAAGTGCGAACTGCAGCAGCAACCATAACGAGGGGTAACTTGCACCGAACATGGCGGTCTGAGGGGCAGCGAAGCGTGTGCTGGTGGCAGCTGAGGGAAAGCCATTTTGTTTGGTGACAATACCTTGTAACTGCCCAAAAATTTGGGAACTGGAAATTATTATTTTAAATTAATACATTAACTCATAAATGTAAATATATATTTTAATATATTAATATACTAATTGTAATTAGTTTCAGCAAAATATGTTATTTCTTATTTTGACTCATTTCTATTAATATAAATATTTGACATATTACAGTAAAACGGGAACTAAACAAATATCTGGATATTAAGTAGTTAACTTCATGATCAGAAAAATTTGCTAGATATTTCTAAACATTTTCACAACATTTATGAGGTGTTAATAAAACTGTCCCATATTTTTAAATACACATGTAATTCTCCAACTCTCACAATTTCAATTTCAAAACACTAATTCAAGTCAGCAAAATAAATAAATTATTATTATTAAATGTAGTGCAATTCTGATACAATAAAATATTTGTATGTGTTTAAAGAACTTCATCTTTCATTAAAGTTGTTCTTTTAATTCACATATGACAACGTTACGCACTTTTAGATACTTAAAGCTGTCAGCAATATCATAATAATAAATTTAAAAGTAACTTGATGCCAACATAACTGAATTTCTCTTGTTTCGGTCATTACGAAAATTCCTGTGGTCCATTAAATGCATCGGGATGCATATTCACTTTCTGTGTTGCAAGTGGGTTGCTGCCACACGCGTCAGCACTTGAGAAGAAGAATAAGAAGAAGACAGCGACGACGAGAATGAGGATGAGGATGAGGACTAAAGTAACTCACAAAGTAACCAAACAGGGGCTTAGTGAAGAGTCCTACTTAAGGACGATTGTGTTGTTTAGCATAATATACACAGAGTATCTGGTATAGTGTCTGGCAAAAGTCAATGCACGCCGGAACCGGATCTCCCGATGCCAATGGCTTAAAGGGCACGTGTACTTGAATGTGAATGTGAATGTGAATGTGAGTCTCAGTTTTTCCCCTCGAGCGGCCACTTAAGCGAGTAAAATTTCCAGATGCCTCTAAGAAAAATACGCTTAATGAAAACATTTTAACGACACTTGCATAAAATGTGGAAACTTATTAACTGATGCTCAAATCTCTCTCTCTTTCTCTTTCACTCTTTCACTCTCTCAGTCGCTCTGTCGCTCTGTCAAGTTGTCGCCGGGGGAAAACGTGAACGTGTGAAAAACCTGTGGAAAAAACGCTCTCGAGGATTTGGCGAGCCGAAAATAGTCAAAAGTCATCAATGAGTTTTTATCTTGAGGCGTCTACGCGTTGTGTTTGTGTTTGTTTGTAGTTGTTGTCGTAGTTGTTGTTGTTGTTGTTGTTATTGTGTTATTGTTATTGTTGTCATCTAATAATTTAAATGACTTAATTATTGCGTCAGACAGCAACAACAACTATAACTACAACTACAAAAGGCGGCAACTCAGATCAAATTAGGCGCCACCTTTGGATCTCCACCAATTTCTCTGTGTGTGGCTTGTGTTGCATTTCCTGCATATTAATTTATTTTCTAGGGAAAGGGGTGGAGGGAGGCGCCTCATTAAGTTATGCAGTTTATGAAGTGCGAATTCGATTCTTTTACAATTTTCCCATTTTATTTTTGGCGCCAACAATTCGACGCGACTTCACGACGCCGCTGCCTTTAGTTGTAGTTGCCACAATCATCAGCTGCCCGACCTTTGACCCGGGGCCGCCACATAACAAAACAATGCCAGACACGTAGCAGGACGTTCGATCAAAAAAAATCAGTGTAAACGCCACATTCGTTGCGCCTGAAGGAGACGTGAATCGATTTGGAGTGGACAGCTGCTCCCTGGAAGACCCTCTCCAAATCTATTGTTGTTGACGTTGTTGTTGTTGTTGTTCTTGTTGTTGTGCTGTGTGACTTGTGCCGACAAAAGCCGTGAAAAGTAATGACCCCGACAACAACTTAATTATTTGTCTGCTTGTGTGCTGTGTGTGATTGTGTGTAATCTTCCTGGAATTGCTGGACAATCGGGCATCGGTAGCGCAACAATTGTGCCAAAAAGCGGTCACATATTAATTACCCACGGCCATCTAATCACATGGTCCTGTTTCCAGGAAGTCAAAGCCTCCTTTGGGTGGTCTATCACCCTCTCTCTCTCTCTCTCTCTCTCTCTCTCTTCTTTTTGGAGTGTGTGATCAATTGTGATCTCGTGACGATCGTGAGGCGCGTCTAGCTTTTGTTGGCTTTTCCCACACTTATTGACGGGCCGCTTGGCTTAAGGCCATAAACAAATAGACAAACAGTCGCTGTCGCTGCCGCTGCCGCTATCTTTGGCCAAGACGCCGCTGAGTGGCTTTTGGCCAACGTCAGAAAGCTTTGCTCTCTTCATGTTTTCTTTGTTGTTTTTACACACTTTCTTCAACGAAGAGTTGCTCGAATTTTGCACATAATTCGTCATGAGAAACGAAAAGTAAGAGGCATTTTTATTAGCTGCTAAAATGTGCTAAAATCGTTTATTAATAACATTTATCCAGTTGTTAATTAATTGTTATATATTATTGCTAATTAAATGTGTTTGCTAAATCAATAAATGACTACAGCGACATTCCAATTTGATGATATCAGTTGAGTTTTGATCAAATTGCGGATGTGACAATAAGCTTAAAGAAAAGATTGTTGGAAAATCCATTTGAGTACACATCAAGGATCTATTTGAGTCTATAATTGAAAAGCATTCAACTATTTTTAGACATTTTTTGTACATTTTTAATCATCTTGTTTAATGAAATTAAAATATTTTAGTACTAATTTAAACCTAAGCTAAGTAAATTGCACATTTTTATTGCATCGTGATTCTCTCCATAAGAAAAGAATAATTCAAGAATATCGTATAATTTTTATATCCTAAAATATTTTGTATGTAATTAAATATTTTAGTGTTTATTGTTTACTTTAATATACTAATGTTTATCGAAAATATTAATCTAATAAGTTTATTTCAATGAAAATAATAATTCATAAAGTTTATTGAAATAAAATTTAGTGATTAATCTTAAAAATGAATTCCTAACAAATGCTTATAAAACTGAACTTTATAATTTTAATAGTAACTACAAATAAATAATCCAACTATGATTGCTCATTAACATTTGTGCTTTTTTTTCATAGAAAGAGTATTTAATCAATGCCTTAAACCAATTTGGCATCTTATTATTATTAGTATTATATTTTTGTGTGTTGTTTTATTTTTTTTTTGTTGGATGCTGCTACTAAGTCGTCAGTTGCCAGTTTATTTTTTTGTGTACTTTTGACATGCCAAGGCGGCGACATCGACGGCCTCGTCGGTCGTCAGCAACTTGTCTTTAACTGTTGTTTAAACAGCAAATAATGAAGATGAGGCGGTGGCTGCCGTTGGCTACTGACCAACAAACGACGACAGCTTTGTCATTGTGCAATTAACGCGCAGAAAAATTTAAATTAATTGCCTTCAAAATGGCGCCAATGGGAAAAAAATGTAAACAAAAAAATATGATGAGTGCCACGCCCAGTTTCAAGTTCGAAAGATGACAGACGCGAAGAAAACGAAGTAGAAAAAGGTATACCGAGCCCATTGTCCGAGATCTGGTCAACGGATGGTGTGGCAATCAAAGCCGTTGACGAATGACATGGGCGTGGTCCGTGCTAAAGAGTCACTAGCACAAGCTAGTCAGCGACTAAATGATTCAACTAAAACTGAACAAAGTTGACTAACTTAGCGGTTGCAAATTCTATGATTAATTAAACCTGATTATGTCAAAAGTTGGGAATTTTATGAACTTTCGAAATACCATTATACGAAATTTTTTTTTTATCCTATTTAATTTGGATATATTTATTAATTAAATTAATGAAGCGATTTTCAACACTAATAAAATAATTTTCAATTAATTTAAAACTCGTAACAACTTTGTCAAAGCGATTTTAGCGATTTTCTAGCGGAATATTAATTATAAACATTAGAATTGAATTTACACATATATTCTTTCACTTTAAATTGTTTTTATTTTTTTTACTTTGATTAAATATTTAAATCAAAATTAGAATTCATATCACAATACCTATTATATTAATTCACATTTGTGTTTAGAGACCCAGGTATAATTGTAATATATTACCATTAAATGAATTTATAGTAATTGTAATCAAATGAAATTCAAAAGTAAAGATACGAGAACTTATAAAAAGATTCTCGGGCACCAAATACATTGCATCCTAAATTCTTTCCCAGGCTCAAGTAACTCAGGAACAATTAAGCCCTGCAAAACGAATCCCTAAAGATAGTTATTTGATTATAAATGGCTAGCCATCATATTGTTGTTGTGGTTGATCTTTTCTCTTGAATGAAAGTTGTGCATCTTGTTGCAGCGTCACTTTCTCTGCTCCCCATCGGCAGCGACTGCAACTGCGACTGCAACTCGTCGGCGCTTATAAAGATGAACATTTTGGGTGGCATTTCGTGGAAAGATAAGATGCAGACAAGCTGAACCCAGAGACAGAGAAAGAGAGAGAGAGAGAGAGAGGACATCTTCAGCGGTTACTACACCTGGTCAGCATGGGCTGCTCTAGGCCAACCCATTCAAGATAAACGCTACACTAACAAAAATTAAGACATAAAGCGTCACAAATCGAAAATTTCGAGCAGCAGCGACGTCGACAACGGCAGCGACTGCGACTGCGACTGAGGCAGCAGCAGCAGCAGATTCACAGCAGCGATAAGCGGCCTATCCAATATACAGGTGATAATTATATAATTTGTGACGGATGGACAAGCACATAAAAATGTTTCATTTGGCTACAGAATTTTATAGTTTCTTTTTTCCCGATCTTTTGTCTTTGCTTTGTGTTTGACTCTTTGTTTTGTGATGTTGCTGTTGACTTTGCCCACGACTATCTAGCACTCTTGAAGAGTGTTTCTTGGGTTTCGGTGTCTTCGTTTCTTCAGGGACTGTAAACTGGGTGTGGCTGGGAAAGTGTCGGAAAGAGTGAAAATTGTAGCACTGGGTGGCCCGTGGGAGTTTTCGAAGGTTTTGGTTATTTTTTTTCGTTTGTTATTTCATTATACTTATTTTTTTTGAGAAGTTGAGAATTCCTGTTGGCCTTTTGGCTAAGTTCGTGCTTAATTGTCGTCTTGCAGAATTGTGGAACGTCGCGGATTCCGTAAATTTCGGATTCGTTCCGACAGCCCATGGGCTATTCGTCATTCGCTTGTCTTGCGAACACACAGTGCCCATCAACTCCATGATCCCCATCAGCATCATCATCATCGTCATCATGGTCATCATGGTCATCATTATCGATATGCGCATCATGATCTTAATGATCATCTGTATGTTTATTTTTTGTGTGAGATTTAACAAAAATTGCTTTTTGTGTCGGACATTTCGGTTGGGATTCGCTTTGGCGTTCTTTTCACAGCATTTCACAGCATTTCACAGTTTTTGCTGCCAATATTAATTTCGAAGACGTTTTAAATGGCCATGGCTGAGACGCAGTCCAAGTTCAAGACCAACTCACAAGTCACAGCGGCCATAATTTTAAATATGCGATGGCCGCAAAAACTCCACATATCCCAAAAAATCTTTCTTCTTGTGACAGTTTGTACCAAAAAAGAAAAAAACTCAAAAAGTAGGGGCAAAAACAACTTTTAAAAAATAAGAACGCAGACAGCAAAAAATCTGATTGAAGTAAAGCACAGAAAAAAATGTTGCTTAAGGCATTTTTGTGTACGCATCGCATTTTGGTTGACAGTCCTTACTGGGCATAGTTTTTGTGGCCGGTTTGAGGATCAGAATGGACAGAACTGGGAATCTGTTTCGGATTGGGAGCGTGCAATTCTCCGGAGACAGCCGGAGGCTGAAGTTTTGTGCGAGCAAAAACTAGAAAGCTCTCCGAGATTTATTTCTTTCGTTAAGGATTTCTCTGGCATTTCGGAAAGTTTTGCATTGCAGATCCATAGAATTCAGGCCTTACTCATGCCTTCCGTCATTGTCATTGTCATTATCATCAGCAGCGGATCGCATTGACTGTCAGTCAGTCAGTCAGTCAGTAGTCAGTCAGTCAGTCAGTCAGTTGTTTCGGGAGCGCTCTTTGCAGTCAGCTCTCGTCATGGCATCGTGGCAAATGTTTAACATTTGTACGCCTGTTTTTTATAATGTTTCCTTTTTTTTTAAATATATATTTATTTTTTGTAGTTTTTAGCGGGTTCTTTTGTTTTGGCTGATTCCAAGTTTGGTTTTCTCTCCTGGTTTTTTTCTGTTTTTGGCACAATAATAAAGAAATATTTTTAATAAGCTTTCATTCATTTTTAACGAGGGTTCCACATTCTATAGCGACATTCTGTTGTTGCTATTGTGTTCTTGCTGAGAAATCGCTTTTGATTCATCTAATGGATCTGGGCGATGATCGAAAGACACTCCTGGGAGCAACTACATGAAACAATGCGTAAATTCAATCAAATATCAATTAGATTGAGCGAAAGGAATTGAGGAACAGCTTATCAGACGGATCATCACACATATTGATCATCTTTTGCAGCTGTCCAACAGTTGAAATATTTAAGTAAAGAAATATTGTGAAATTGTCTACAATTTAAAACATGTTTAATATGCTTTTCATATAGCAAAAATTTATTTATTTTTATATTCGCATAATT